>OX454266.1:14421188-15138188 GCA_949715065.1 Periphyllus acericola
CGGGGAGGAGCTATGAAGTTTTAAAATCAACCTGATTACAACGAAATTGTATACAACTCTCGTTATAGTTACTTCGTATGTCATTACTAGCTGAATTACCCGGCGTTGCCCGGAAAAACTCCTATGAGGTGTAAAACACTCTGGAAGCGTTGTCGAAAAGAAGAATGTCTTTTTAAATGTAAATTATATAATATTTAAATTTGTAGCCACATGTGTAATTATATGGGTAATATTGTTGAGTGCTATATATTTGTTATGCTTAGTCAATTGTTTTTGCTTTTTTTTTTATAATTATCCTACTTCATCCGTGTGTATATTTTTTCATATTTAAAATGTTATGGGTAACATTGTTGTGTGCTAACTATTTTTTATGCAAAGTTGTTTTCGCATTTTTTATAGTACTTCCTTGTATACAATATTTTTGGTTCTTCCTTCGGGAAGCAGTATTACCAGACTATCAGGAGAGCTTACACGTGAACAGGCTACGTATAATTGGCCATGGGAGAAACAGTCATTCCTTAAATCCACTCCGGCCACTCTCAAAGACTGTCCTTGAGCTTTATTAATTGTCATGGCAAAACATACCTTTATGGGAAACTGTAGCCGTTTGAATTGAAAGTGGTAGTCAGATGGAATTAAAGGTATTCTTGGTAGAAAAACTGTTTCTCCCCTACCGCAGCCAGTAAAGATAGTTGCTTCAATTACATGTTTATGTAAGGTCTTTACCCGAAGTCGTGTGCCATTACAAAGTTTTGGAGGTATAAGGTTACGCAATAGCATTATTGGAGCTCCAATTTTTAAACATAGATTGTGAGGTGGAATTCCTGGTGGATTTAAAGTGTGAAGGAACTCTACAGGGTAAATAACTACATCATCTAACTCCACAACAGAGTCCACGGATGAATATTTCGCCATTTCAGTAGGAAGCTGGTCCAATAAGGAGTCGTTGATGCTTGCTGCAGTGTCATTCTTTGGTGTAAGAATGGCTCTTTCGTTCAGCCAAGTCAGGTTTTCTGAATGTAAAATATTTAAATTTGGATATATTTGCTCACTCAAACTTTTTAGATCCTTGACGACTGAACACAAATTGTTTGGAATGTTCACTTTCCTATTATCATCTTCTTGTAAATCTCCATTTCCTATTTGAAGGAGTAAGTTGGAAAAATCCTCTGCCTCAGGATCGCCTCTAAGGTACACTCTCATGTTGACTCGTAAGGATTTGACTTGGATCTTAGGCCATAGGTAGGATGATATAAGGCAGGCCCTTACCTCATCAGCACGAGTTCCTCGAGGAACAACAGGTAGTGTTTGCCTGAAGTCCCCAGCCAGTAAGACGGTCATCCCACCCATTAGGCGATTACTACTCCTGATGTCCTGGAGAGTTCTATCCAATGCTTCTACTCCTCCCTTGTGAGCCATTGTAGCTTCATCTCAAACAATTAACTTGCATTCCTTAAGTATATGTGCTGCATCACTTTGCTTTGAAATGTTGCATAAAGGAGTTTCAGAAAAATTTAAGTTGATAGGAAGTTTAAAAGCAGAGTGAGCGGTCTTTCCACCATCCAACAAAGTAGCTGCTATTCCAGAGGAAGCGACAGAAATCGCTATTTTTTTGTGCATTCTTACGCTAGCTAGCAACAGATTCATTAAAAACGTTTTTCCTGTTCCACCAGGAGCATCCAAGAAAAAAACACGTCCAGAATCTGAATCAACACTTCTTATAACTTCGTAATAAACTTGACTTTGTTCAGGATTAAGCTTTGTTATGTTGTGATAAACTAATTTAGAAAGCTGTTCTACGTCATAAGACAGTTCTCTCAGATAATCACGATTAACAATTAATTCACTCGCATCGTGAGATGGTGAAGGAAGTCCAAACTGATGAAGTGAATGGTTACCCATCGAAAAGACGACCTGTTCTAGCAGCACTAAGCATTTGTTATGAACAACGTCCACAATGGTTTCAATATCAATCTCTGGGTAATCATTTACCAATTGTCTTTTCACATCTTCCGACATACTGTCCTTATGTTTTTCCCAAAGTTTTAACGGGTCAGCTAACTGACAAAACACTAATAAAACAGCAAATAGTTGACGGATTTTTTGTGGAGAATCAATAATAGTGGCTTCTTCTAGAGTTCGGTCCCAATGAGTGTCATCTTCCAACAACCCAAGAGCTTGGCAGGCAGATTGATAAGATGGATGAACTACTCCAGACGCTGTTTTGAGATCATTAAAGCAAGTCGGTCCACGTACTTCATGAAGTAATAGTCGCAAGTAATAGCATTCGGCATTGTTAGGGTGTACAGTATAGACTCTACCAATCACATGATCTTGTTTGACTCCTGGATGACCTGAGACACCCTTTCCTTGCTTTCTTCGGCTAAACTTGTTATTTTTCCAAATAAAATAAGCTGGAACTTCACTATACAAAAGCGTTCTTGCAAAAGGATCATTTTTACATAGCTCAAAGAATCCTAAAAGTGTAGTACTATTAGGGTTCTGAACTTTTTCTGAGGCATTATCAGTTGTGAAGTAAATTCTTTGACCATTCTCGAGATGAACAGAAAGATGCATAACAGGAGGGAATCTCTCATGGATGGGGATACGTAAGATTCTCCAAGCAGCTTCAGAACTGCTAATATAGCGCCCTGCTTCATACTTGGATATTTCATCCTGCTCGTTTTCTAAACAAAACGCTGCTTGGTCACTTCCTTTATTTACGTACTTGCATATGTACTTTATGGACTTCACAGAGTTGCACAGTTCAACGTTAATATGAGCCATAAATATACGGGACAAAACAGGATTAAACGGCACCACCCATTGGTTATCAATTTTTACTCCATTAATTTCAAGCGAAAAACCGCAATCAGATGGAGCCCGCCTTCGATACTGGGGATATCCGTCATCTGCAGTGTGCGTATCCTTGGAAAATGGACGTGGATATCTCTTGCTACATGAACCATTGAGCATGCATGGTGAGTTTCTATTCAAATGTCCACATGGCCCGTGAATCATAGTAGATTTTACGATGTCATAAAGGAGAGGGTCAAGTTCGGGATCAGGAATTTCTGCGCTTATAACACTGTCAATGTTAGAAGGCATAATTCTATCATGTAGCCATAAAAGTATATGCACATGTGGCAGACCCCGTTTCTGCCATTCTACTGTGAACATGTAACACCTACAGGAACCGAAAATAGAACCTTTAGTTAGAAGATGAATGATTTTTTTAACTTTCAAGTGAAAAACCCTAGCTATTATGTCATGCCTATCTTGAGGCTTTTGTCCATCGTGTAAGGAAGATTCAATTTCAATCCACTTAGTATTACATGTGAACGTAATGAACAAATCAGGACGGCCATAGTGGCGAACGTATGTCATGGCGTCCTGAGTCCTCTCGTGCATATAACGGGGTCCTCCTGTGAAACTGGAAGGTAACACAACTATCTTGCCAATATCTGAAACTTGTCCATCTCCTTTACACATTGCGTCTTTGAGATGCACATAATTTTCAGCTCTCAGTTTACTTTGGTTGTGTCTAATGAAATTAAGCCTTTCTGTTTCTATCTTAGCGTACATATCAACCAAAAACTGATTGAGAAGATTACGGTATAGTAACATGTAGTTATTTTGCCCTTGTCTTTCCATAATTCGATAAGAGTAAAATTCGGAAGCAGAAACTGTTTTTTTAAGAGATATCTTAGAACTTGGGTCACGCTGAGGTATTTTGATGGAATACCCATCTTCACCACGACAGAACATAAGAGGGTACTGAAGAGCGTCGTAAGCACGATGGGTTTCATTTATTCTCACTAACTTGGTGTCTCTACTTTGAAGAATTATATCTCTTTTTTCAAAATCCTGTCCCACAATAACTAAAGCAACCTCGTTAGTTGACGGTGCATTATACCGACCCCTGTGTTGATTTACAGGTTTTCTATCGGCATGAATCACAACTTTAAATTCCTGTCCTTTAGGAACACATTCAATAGCTGTTTTAAAATCTCGTACGTACTGGTTGTGGTTGTGCAGCATTTTTTGAAGTTGGCCAACCAACCAAGGCTTTACGGCAGGAAAAAGATTAGACCGAAGTTCCGTTTCTTTTTCATCGTTACCAACAAAATATATTTGTAAAAATGATGGTTCGTTTGCATGCGAAGGTAAAACACTTCCTATTCTATGGTAAACTTGGCCTTGAATTTTGAAGGTTGGCATAAAGCCACCTACATTGCCACCTACATTTACTGTTTTAGCCCCAAACGTCATCTGGAAACAGCCGTTGTATTTTCTAATGTTCGTTAAAAAATGTTGAGATTCAGGATGATTATTTAAAAGTAGGCTGTGTAGTGGATCAGGAAGTGTTTCAGTTGGAGGAAGATCAACTTTACCATTACTACAACAAATACCGGGGCTTTCTTCCTTCCATTTCTTTGCATGACACCACTTGCATTCTGTTGGCTGTCCTATAGAAACAACTTTGTCATTACAGTAGTCTATTGTGCTGCTGTATTTAAAACCTGATAAACACTTTGATTTCCATGGAATCGTCGGTCTTTTTTTATTGTACATTTGTACAGCATCCCGATTAATCATAGGATTGTTTTTTGAATACTTAGAAACAGAAGCTCTATTTATATCAGGATTTGCGTTGTTATATCTTTTAACAGCCTTCCTATTAACTTCAGGATTTTTATGTGTATACTTTTTCACGGCTTCTCTATGTTTTTGTGTCTTAATTCTGTCATTTACCCTTGGGCGGCATTTTCTTTTTCTACTTTTTTCATTAATTACTATAGAACTGTTGTCTGATGACAACTGTTGGCATTCAGATTTTGCATGTGGTTTGGCAGTACTGCCTGAGACAAATGAAGTACAGACGGTAAGTACATTTGAAGGAGGAGTAGGGGCATATAGAGGAATAAGTGGTTCAAAATGTGCGTTCATCATAGGACCAGTACACTTAAAACGAAATATTAACTTTTCTTCCAAGTACTCGTCCGGCTGTAAAATAACATCGCCATCTCTGTATATCACTAAATGGTACGGGTATATTTCAGAAGCAGCGTGAATTTCACAAGGGGTGGCATAAGTGGTAGGAAGGGACATGTGAGCATGATATTCGTTAATATTTCTGTAAATATTACCACACGGCATCATGCTGTACAGTTCAAACCGTTGCCAATTGTTACAAACGTATTGTACGACACTTGCCCGTAAATGAGGCGAATGAGAGACGGTGCTATACATGTGATACGAAAGTGAATAAAAGAAACATGAACCGTCTCCCTCCACGTGCAGAGCACGGTGAGGTACCATGACACCGCGAACGTCGATGAGCTCCATGTGTTTACGGGCACCGTAAATATTTTATAATATGTAACGCACGTCCGAACTGCTGGTAGTGCGGAGTGCAAATGAAATGAACGTGTTTAATGTATAGGCAGTATAGGCACCGTGGCAAGGCAATGGAGAGATAATAACTAATAAATAGAATTTGTATGTGTATTGGTTTATGTTATTGTGTATTTTATCGTTCATTATAAATAAAATAGGTGTACGGGCGATGCATGAGATTATTTTTATCGATAAACTTCTGGGAACAATAACAGTTATTCTAGACGACGAACAAAAAGGATAGGTTGCAGGTAGCTGGAAACCCGCGGGCCGCCGTGCCGCACAATACGTATTGGCGGTGAATAATTATAATTGTTAATTACTCCACTAAAACGCAACATTTTTGAAAATCCTTTCTTATTGCACGGTGAAAATATGAGAAGAACCCCTATTCCAAATTTCAAGTCCGTACGTTGAGTAGTTTTTGAGATACAGTGATCAGTGACTAGTGAGTGAGTGGTATTTGGATTTTATAAGTATAGATTAATCATTATTAAATAATTTAAAATGTGTTAGTTTCTTTCAGATTGTGTAACCATGCAAACATTAAGAAATATATGACTTGTAACTTAAAAAATATGTATTCCATGTTCTGCTTACTTAAAAAAAAGTTTCTAAATTATAATTTTAATGTAAATAGGATAGTTTAGTAGGAGTTAAAAAAAAATGTATAACTTTTTAGACATACTATGCGTATTGCGTAAAATATTTAAATTTATTTTACATCAAATACATTTAAGTACGCCAAATATATTTAATTTAAATTAAGGAAATACAAAATTATTACACGTTTTACCTACACACGTGACTGCTTGAATTATTTAAAAGTAGTTTTTTCTTCAAAAAAAAAAAGTATCTATTGTTCAATTTTTTTTTTTATATTTTTATAATATATATTTGTAAGTAGACATTTGTACAGGAATAATATCGAAGATAACTCATGAGTTTTGATAATATGCGTATGATGTGGACCTCATAACTCCAATAAATTAGGTTCCATCGGATCATCGCATATCGGTCCAAGAGCTTCATTTTTCGATCGGCTTCAGCATGTTTTTACTTCACTATACTTCACTATAATCAGTAATACGTACACACGTGGCTAATATCGTTTGTTGCCGGAAGAATAACACCATTTTTATGGAACACACTAGTCGAAAACGATTTCTACGTGACAACTTTCAATGTTGTAATACGAGCTCGCGGAGAAAATTCATGATCAGTCGAATTTGTTTTAACTTCTCGTCGAGGTAACGTCTAGTGCTTAAAAGACTAAAAAAAAAAAAACATCAACACTTGGTGAAAACGAACAATATAACACAACAGTAATAATAATCAATAGCACATAATGTTTTATCACCGTGAACGTATATTATGTATCAAAAATATATTATATCGTGTACTTACGCCTGGTAAATAAGTGTACACGCACTACACACCATGCCTAAACGCTTTTGAAACTTACCGCGCCGGCCGCAACACAATGGTACGTATAATATACACCTTTTCGTGCGTCGGATAGATTATATTATATTATTATTATTGTTGGTGTTGCTACAACTGTTATAGAACGCGGTACGGTACAATAATGACGATGTATCATATAATTGCGAATCTGTTAATTGGCTGCGATGTGTTTGATAAAAGCGTATAACATTTTATAACACCCGTAGGCACAACGTATATAATATGTGTGTACTGTGGATATGGTGTAAAGTGTATCGTATTGCCGCGAGTACGATATTATGACCCCTTATCATGCTTTCGCTTAGAAATGCATTCCGCACAACAATTGTGTATCCATAACGAAATCCCAGCACCTACAGCATAACAATACGAGAAAAAAAAAATAAACGCGTAACGCAATAATAGTAATTACGGTGTTATTAAATGATCTTCAAACTTCCGTGACCAATAGGATTTCCATCTTATATTCTAAATGTCATTATTCGGCCGGACAAGCTTATATTATAAATTATTATTATTATTATTTATTATTAACAGTCGCAGTCCCGAGTGCCCGATAGTATTTGTACACGTCTTATCGCTTCCATTACGACTGTCAATTATTGCGCGGTCGCAGTGGTAGTATAATGAAACATCGCGCGAACGTTTCTAATGTGTAAATGCGTACCTGTATTGTACATTATTCGGACTCGAGACGGACCTTTCGCCCACATTATGTATTATATGACGCGCCGCATAGCCGCGCGCCAAACGTGCGACCATACGCCGAACAATGGCACGTCATTTAGGTGTACATCTGCCGGCAACTACAAATTTGGCTATTGCCTAAAGAGCTGCGGGTACCCGCCACGCGGTCGAAGTCAATACACCGACTTCCGCGTCGCGCGTAGGTACTTTAAGGTTAGTATACGTGTTTTAATGGACGTGAGGAATACCTCTCTAAGATACTGCGCTGCAGGTTCCGAGTGCAAATAGGTTCTTTGCCGCGTTACTACAGACGTATTTGTTTGTTTTTAATCAAAGATAAACCATGGCGTTCGAAAATGCATTCCGACTGTAGGAAAATACATTTACCGTGTCTAAGGTTAATATTATTAATTAATCTTACATCTCGATATTCTTAAACGAGTCAAAGTTGAGTCAACTATTTGAACTGTGTTTCGGTGTTAAGAAGTTTCGAATTCATGAATTAAGTTTAAAATAAATTCAGCGTGTATCTCAATATTGTACAATATTATGAATTTAATATGTAATTAAATAATTATTGAACATCTCTATGATCGTCGATAATCTTGAAAATAATGAGTTATGAAATATTTTTTCGAACATAAAAGAAGATCGTAGAGGAGTCAAAGTATTCCGTTATTAGCAATAGAAAAATGGATTTCAGTTAGTCTTGCTAAAAACATTCAAGCCTTCAAAAACCAAATTACTTAGTTTCTCGAAAGAAAATATGTGATCTATTTTTCCCGTTTTCCCCGTTTTTCTCAACATTGACGGAAACTGATGAGATACCTAAGTGAAAAATTACCTTTCTAAATAGTACCATAGATGTATTGAAATGTTGGTGCACATTTACAACCCGAAAAACGTCCAGAGAAAGAAAAAAATAAAGATAAATAACACATAATATTATACGAGTACGTTTATTACGATCTATAACATATTCGTCACGTCATGCATATATTTTCCTATTTAAATTCACCAATACACGTATTGCGCTTGACCTCTGAACGTATTAGACTTTGCGCGGCTCACAGCATCCTCCGAAAATGAGATTTATTGTCCTTTTCAATAATTACCGCGACGTGGTCGTGACGCGTTCAGACGAGACCGGCGCGCAGCTGAGCTGCTCTGAACCATATCGCGGCGGTAACCGCTATCGTAACGATTAGGTCAGACTAGACCCGGCATCGGCAGAATATTTTTCGGACATAATCTGCCGAATTATTCGGAGGCGAAATTCGACCGATGAAAATGGTCAGACTACATCCGGATCTCGGTTGAATTCACGAAATGATACAGTATACCCCCATTTAATGTGTTGCAGTTTGACTCGCAGCATGGACGTCGCTTATGATATGTATTCTTGTTAGAAACCAATCCACTAATAAAATATTTATTACCAACTCAAAAAAAAAAAAGACATTTCGGCTTGATAATATTTTTGTGTAGAGAGTGAAAAAGTTGGAGAATTCCACACACTTTTCCCAATACTTTTGGTTCAACCAGTTAAATTTTTTTAGTAGGTATATGCGAATGTCCCGTAATATATTTTATTATTTTACATAAAATTCAACTTTTTTTAGAAAAACAATCGAATTTTAGAAAATGCATTACACCTGCAGAAAAGTTAACTGTTACATTGAGGTAAGTACTACAAACTAAATAATCTTAAACAAAAAAATAAATAATTTAGATTCTATTATTTAAACATACAGTATTTTTAATATTTTGAAAAATAAATCGAAACTAAGAACTCAGGTTTTTCACTTTTTGTATTTCATACAATCTTTTTAAAAATATTCCATTGGTCATTTAAATATTTAAATATTTTTGTAATTACATATGATACAGGTGCGTCGCTATAAATAGTATATTATTCGGTCAATTCGGAAATATTTTGTTTTCATCTGGCATCGGCCGATGCCGGATCTAGCCTGACCGTACACTTACACGTTTTTTTAACGGTAACACGGCGACGTGCAATGATCCTGTCGTCCATTCCACGGCACGCGCGTGCACCGAATTTGCTCGTTCCGGACAACTCGATCCGTATACGGAGATGACGGTCCCTTCGCCGCGATGTTTGCGTTCCCTGCGTCTCGCGCAGAACCATGATGTTTCCTTAAAAATCCCTCGCGCGGGGCGTGTAAACGCTGACGTGTACCTGACGTAAAATGCGCGACCTGTGTGGTACAAATGGCCGGTGGACCGACTGATCGTGGGAAAGTTCGAAGCCTTCCGGAGACCTAATTCGCGGTCGGACGAATATCTGCATCGTAGCATCTTATGATGTGCTACACGACGGTACACGACGAATTATTATACTACACGCGTGCAGCGGAATATTGCGAAAAATCTAATCGTAAAATCGCATTTCCTCGGGCTCGGGGGAAAAGGGTTTAAGTCGGTTAACGAGGAAATTTATCATTTTACTGGAAAAAGATGATTTTCTGCAGTTTTTTTTTTTTTTTTTGCGATAAATGACATGCACACGAGTCGCTGGTTATTTTCACCGAACGAGAATAACATTAAATTATTCCGGTTTACTCGTTTTTAGGTTTATCGTAATAATATGTGATGTTTGCGATAGCATTATGATATTGTAATGTATTTTGTGTTTATAGATTTCACTGTTGCAGAAAAATACGACTTGTGCTGTTTTTACCTGGACTCCTGTTTCAGATAGACAATATTGTAAACATTACGATTCACGGATGATATTTTTCTTTTTGAATTAATTATAAGTGCATTCCGAATAAATACATATTTTTGGTAACTTTACAGTATACACATACATATATTGTATACCAGTATGTTATGTAGTTCTATACTTCTATATCCGAAACATTTATGCAGGGTAATTTTTTTGGTTATTTATACATTTTCAGAATAATATTAGTTGATATTACATTCCCCTCCATATTTTTGCAAAAATATACATATTTTATAAAATATTTAAATAATTTTCATAAGTTAAATTATACTGTTTAAATGGAAACCTAATATTATCTTATTGATCTTAATTCCGGAGCATTATTCTGAAAATGTCTAAAGATCAAAAACAATTATAGAACCAGTGGAACTAATTTATATTTATAAGTATTTAATGTTTAAGATGAGTGGAGTAGTAAGCGCACAAATAATTTATGAGGTACAAAATTTGCCATTTCATCCGCTAACTGATACAATACGGAACATTTTTTAGTTAAGATCAATTTTTTGATAATATTTCATAACCGAATGTAGAACTTTCGCTGTCGTTTAAAAAGTTGAAAAATTAAACATTTACACAATAAAAATGGGAAGATAACACTTTACTATTTTTTTTATTAATGTTTTAAAATTATACGAAGAACAATTTTTCTAAAATATATAATAAATAATAATATAATAAAAAATATAATATATCTCTAATAATATTGCCCTATGAAATTAATGTTATAAAATGTTTTTACTGTAAATTACTGTAAATTAAAATACTTTAAAATGTTTTTTGAATGTACGAGTATTTGAATTAGCTCTGTTTTAGCTTTTTACGATTTTTAATGATCAAAATGTGGCATTCAAATGAATTAAAAAGTATGATATTTTACATGCTGCGAGTCGATCGACAGTCTACAGACTTGCTCAGAAAGCTCATGATGGGTAAATGCGTGAATGTTTCTACATCATACATCTGAGTTAAAGTTGACAAACCGATTCTATAAGTAAATAATTGTTTCGGGAGTATACCCATTCAAGTTATGTCCTTGCCAGTGGACGAGCGACCGCTAGAGCTTAACGAGTTTTTAAATATTTAACGGTGCTCTAAACATCAAGCAAAGATTCAGTATTAAAATTTAAATGACGTTCATATAAATTCCGTTAAATGTTAAATGAGCCGTTCAATTTATTACATTTAAGTACAACCTACCGTCAATCTTTTAACAGCAATATAAGTACAGAGAAAATCATATAATATGAACGATATAAAATTTGGAATTTAAATTATGTAGCTGCACATTTTCAAAACGAAATAGGTAGGTGATGAATTAATCGATATTTAAAGCTTTAAAACAATAGTAAAATCAAAATATACGTTAACTATAAGTACGCGTAGGTTTATAGTTTTCCGATTTTCGGGTTGATAATAATTATCATTTAAAATAATAAACTGTAACGTAGTTTTATTTTCTAATCACTCAATAACAGCATTTAGTACTTAAACGGCTTCAGACAATAGTGAGTGGAATGCGTAGGTATGTTATATTCTAAATCATATTAAATAGAACGTATATATTGTACTAAAATATATATATATCACGTACCCGTGAGACAGAATGTAATCAAAAAGTATATCGGAGTTAAGACAATCTCATGGAAAATAAAATATAATATTCAGAATATCTTTGAACCCACGTCTTGGGTGTATTCAGATTTTCTACTTTATTTAGTTTGTATTCGCACTGCGTTCAACTGAATTGAATTAATTTTTTTTTTTCGTGCGGAAATGTTTAAATGAAATCTAAGGGAACATATTATTTTCTGTTATAAATGCATTATTTATGTTGTACCGCGCACGTTCTATACACCTATATTATTTCTTTCAAAAATAAACTGTCACTTTAGTTGACATAATATTATTTTATTTTATTACTAAAAATAAGAATATATATATATATCTTGTCATCTTATAGTGCCGCTTTTACACTTATTTATTTAGGGTAGATTCACTTTACTTTGTGTACCTATATCCGATATTAAAAACACTGTACATATATACGCGACTCACGTATGTACAGAATAAACAAGGTATACAATATAGGTAATACATGTAAGATACTATATACAGCATATACACGTATAGTGTTATATAGAAAAGTGTTCCTTATAATATTACTTTTTTATATGTTGTCGTACAGAATCGTAATAAAACTGTTACTAAACATTTAATTTTCTCACGGTTTATAATTATTGCAATAAAATAACAGGATTTTATCATTTATATTATTAATTTCCGTGATACCCTTAATAGTATTATTAGACGGTTTAACATAACTATGGCAGCCCAATAGCCAATATTGTTCTCAGACCGTTCAACTATTTTGTTAATAGTTAATACTTAATACACATAAATTACGGGCCTACAAAGTTTCAACTAAGCTGTAAAATACTTTTCCGGAACGTTCATTTTTTTTTTTTTTTAATCATTGCTCACCACATGACGTTAACCCTTATTTACAATACTTTTTAAAGTATTCATTACACAGTTTATTGGAAAAAAATTACACACCTCGACCTCACAGCTTTTGTATATAAAAACTATTCATAAAATCAAATCTGGTTATTAGAGAAAATAGGCAAACACACAGCGAGGGGTCCTCACGAATATTTTCCAAGCCCTCGTGGGACGTTTTAAACAAGGTATAAACACGTTTAATACCGCACACGGTTTACTATTTCGTCTATTTAATTGTACAGACTGAAACAGACTGTACTTACTAACGTTCTACTCCCTCCCACCCCTTTGAAATGTGACTTAATCTCCACACATGCAGTTAATAACGATCAAACATTGAATATATAATGCACTGTATAAATGTTCGTATAAATACAAATGCACATTATGGGTATGATACATTTACGTCCAGAAGTCCGTGGGCTTACGTGGTTGACGTGATAAATGTAATCAATCAGCGCACCTCTTACGGAATAATCATCTTGTGTTTTCTGATTTATAACACAGTTATAAATTGCGAAATAATTTTATCAGTAAAAATTAATAAAATTACAAACATAACGTGCAAAAGTACCTTTGTACTCTAACATAAGAGTTAAACACTAACGTCACGAAAGCCCCGCCCGGATCAAAGAGAATTCTCAAAAACTAATTACCACAATGTTTAACGCTCGATTGGTGTGCGTTAGCTTTTATAATGGTTTTCGTGTAAATTTACATACACCGTTGCGAGGACTCGGTGAGTATATTATAATATAGCCGCATACATATAATGAAAAATATGAAAGAGTGAAGAGCAAGAAAAATAATTGCTCGTATAATTTAAAAAAAATAATCCAGACCTTTGTAAAACTCTAATAAAAAAAAAAAATAGAACATGCGACAAATACGTTAGGTTAACTGTTGGATATTAATTAAAAATTAAAAAATACGTTAACATTTAAATAATAATTTCGTTTTTTTAATATTATGTCAAAAACACAATATGTTTCTGTTCATTTTCACTATAAATTGTAATTTAATACATATTTTGTAAATTGATATTGAAAATAAAATTTTATTACCTAGTAAAAATGTTTTGCGATTACGATAAGACGTCAGCTGTAGCTTGGCTGTTATTTAATAATTTCATCCACGGTATTGTATATAATATTATTTTTTTGGTCTGATTATACAATACCCATACTATTATATTCATTCTGATTATATTGTATATATTATTAAATATAATGTAAATAATTGTATTGGTTATCACAGCCAAAAACAATAGGAATTTCGGAGAAGGATAATGTTTTTCTAATTTATAACCGAAACAAATAACTATCATCAAGGCAACTATTTACATTTAAAATGTAAGATATTATATTGTTTTGTATTCTTCAAAAAAAATAATAAATACATTAGTTGTGAAGGATCAGATTTCTATACGATTACACGACATTATTGTTTAATTAACAAATTAAACAAAGGAAAAAAATCAAATTAAAAATTAATTTATGGGTTTTGTGTTTAATGAATAAGCAGTTATAAGTTTTAAGAATCATTACCAAATATATTATCAGTATCGAACTCACATTATTCTTATATAAACGTACGATTACTTATAGGTACGTTTGAATATTGTACAAGTAATTTTTGAATTTGGACAATTATAAAAATTGTATTCATAATTCATGGTTAAAGATAGTTTTTATTTTCGTCGTACTAGACTATTTATAAAACATAAATTCAAAATCCTGATAGAGGAAAATTATTTATCTATAATATGAATTATTAAAAAATACATTACTGAAAATTTAAAAAAAAAAAATTATTAAATATTATTATATAAAATTTATTAACAGGTAAGATATCACTATTAATATTAAACAATAACAGTTATCAAATCAATATTACAAATTCTTCGATATGGCCAAGATTATCATTAACTAATAAGCATAACTATCATTCAATTGATTTGTGAATGAAACAAACATATTCAACATGTACAGTTTGACTTACATTTATACAGCACGGTAGTCCGTAGAGTACTCAATGTATTAGTCATAACATTTATACAAATATTGAGAAGGAATAAGGATTCGTTGCTTTGTTTAAATATTTTATAAGATTATACACGATAAATTAGTGACGTGTAATATTACGTGATAGAACGTTTATTAGCAAACAGTAATTGTATTTGTTTATCGATGATGATTGTTGAAACATTATATTCTAGTATTTGATGTTATTCCAAGTATTTTTTGAGTAGTAAATACTCGTATATTAAATGCGCGTATGTAAACAGGTAGTACTCACGTTATAGTAGGCATGTGTATACAGAGAGAAGTCATTGAAACCTGTGCCTCAGTTACAAATAAACGTAATCATACGTCATATCATTTTGTAATACATATACCATAAACCTACGAATTTTTTTTTTTTGTAAAACTACTTTTTATTTTAATATACCGTTGCAGCTTTTCTCTAAAACAACTATAAAACAACATGTAGAAAAATGTGTTAAAATACCCGGTTCCTTGAGAAAACTTATGATACCGATAACAGCAGCGTTGACTGTCGTCTGTGCAAAATGCAATTTAAATGTAGATACTGTTGATTAAATCCTAATATTATGTTGGACATATGAGTAAAAAGTACATTGAGCGAGTATGTGTATACCTCGTTTCGACCAGCAATTAATTTGTAACAATAATCGGGGAGATCCCATTAAAAGTCTAAGGATAGTGAGCTGCAGGTATTTTTGACGGTTTGACAGGACCCTACGTTTGAATACCATAAGACCAGACTGGATGAATAACGACTTTTTTGGCACATGCACAGGAATTACAAGCCATACAAAGGATAAAAATCCAACAGTACTCCATTGTGACAGAACCATCTCGCCATATCTTACTGCCCCGCCTATGTAACACGTACATAAACATCCATTACTCCCAATTATATCATAACTCTCCCTCCCCCCCATCATATTCATTATTCAACCCTTGATTTTGCTAATTCTATTTCTTTATTTTTACTTTTGGGTTGTAACAGGATTGTGCTTAGGAGGCTAAGACGAGTAATGGTCTGTTTTAGCTTGACCATTGTGCGATGAATCCGAGTACGATGTACGCTTGTCGAGAACATGATACGGTGTTACGAGCGAAACCGTACCGGACCGTGTAAGTCCCTCCTATAGGTTTGCACACTATTTCCGACGTTTGGATTCCACCGTGAACTGAACTCACCGTCAATAAATCCCTTTCGGTCGGGGGGCAACGTGTACGCGGCATGGGCGCAGCCAGTAGGTAGGCCTGGTAGGCCCGGGCCCACACAGATTTTCTCTAAAAAGAAAAAGTAGTATTTTAACAATGAGAAGAATGAAAACATACCTCAGGTCAACTATAAAAATTCCTAGGCTAAACGATTTCACGTTAATTTTCATAGAAAGTTAAATAAGTGAGCAATTTATTGATAATCCGTCGGCTGTTGTTGATGAGTTTGCTAGAATAAAGAAAAGAAGATAGAATTTTGACTTTGAAAATATGTTATAAATGGACAATACGTATATGTTGTAAGTTACGAGTATAGTAATTATAAAAAAATTATCTTATATTCTGATAAATAAAAATTGCAAACTTTGCCTTAAGTTATTAATGATTAATGAAAATAATCATTGATAACTTTGAAATCTGAATTTGAAATTTGAAATTTGAATAGGAGGCCAATTCCAAAATTGGGATAAGTCCCCACTTCCGTCTAACAGTGGAAAGTTTATGTGTGCCAAAAAGAAATTTATAGCTACGCCCCTGGTACGCGGCTGATTTTTTGAGGGGAATCCGGCCGGCGCTCGCGAATGTCTCACCGAAGACCGCATACCGTTACCAGCCTCGGCGTACACAGTGCGCGTGTCACACTCTTACACTGAATTGTGCACCGTTTGGATTGGCGATTGGCGCTAACGGATTTTCGTCTCACGGGTCGTTGTAATAGACCGCGGAACAGGAGACACGCGAGGAGAAAGCGTTTTGCTGTTTGTTCGTTTTCACGGCCTTTTAAGTGGATTTACCTAACACACACGTAATGGCGGCCAAAGACGGACGTCCCGTCGACTCGAGTATAAAGTAGTACCTGTTTAGACGAGCGCGTGTTGCAATACACATACATTTAACAAGGTCTTCCCGCGACGAGGCTTGCTGATTTTCTCTGATGTTTCTCCCGAGAACCGCGGTCTCGTCGTCATCGGTGGTAGGCCGTCGTGGCAATGTCAAGACGTTATGATGTAGTTTTTTTTTTTGTTTGTTTGCTTTTCGATCCGCGTGAAACAATAACACCTGCGCCTGCGTACGTCTCGTCGCATTCGGGTCGCGGTCACGTTCAACACAAAATAACAATGATAATATAATGACAATAATAGTAATATCATGTGCACGCATCGCTCGAACAAAGCGAACGAAAATTTAAAAACAAATGAAAAGGAGAACGTACAATAGATTTTTGTCACACACACGTGCGTATTGTTTTGCATTAAACCGAGAGTTGGTATAGGTAATACGTCAATAGAAAAAAAATTGATTATTATCAACGAGAAGGATACTGCAGCAGTCGATTGCTGTACAATTACTCCGACGACGGTTCGAATTACACACCTACGTCGGATCCGGTTCAATTATCATGTATTTTAATGGAAATTAATCCTGACGTCGTGCACTTCCGATAACTCGCGTTCCTTATTAGTCCTCGCTCGGATTAGATTGGAGTGGACGACTGACTCCGTTCCGTGATCAACTTTGTCCTGGATGCAAAATTTTGTTAAAAAGAAACTGTTTCACGTTGGCTGCAGAATCGTCGTTTTTCCCGGCTGTACAGTGTATATGCTGTTATATAGTTAACATACCTCTACAACAGTCCTTTTTTTTCCATAGACGTTAATTTATTACGTCGTATAAAAATCATGAGTTCAAACAAATTAAAGCTATAGGCTTAGTAGATGATACATAAAAGTATTAATTTTGATGAAAACAATACGCGAATATATGCATTTATCGTTTGCATATATTAAACACTCGTACTTGGAGTAGAGTGTGGTGTTTTTCTGTTTGAAAAAGTGACTTTTTTTTAAAATCATTTGAAGTTATGAGTACCGAAATATTATTTTTAGACTATATTAATTTATCAAAATGGTTTCAACTATTTTTTTTGTAACGGTATGTAACAAATAAATCTTGAAAACAACATGACGATAAAAAAAGGAAAAACTTTAATTAATATTTGCAAACATATTTGTTGAAATGAATACTGTAAAAATTGTTTTTTATACCAAATATAAAGCACCAACCAAACAGTGTTTTACATTAGAATAATCACCCTGTTTTAATTTAAACAAACTTTTTACGTAATTTACTATGGCCCGCGAAACATTAATGAACGCGCATCTCATTTAGATTGATGTGGAAAATAACTTAAAATGAGAGCAATACTATAACCGTACTGTCTGCCATTATTATTATATATAGTGGGGTTATTTAAATGTGAATGTAAAATGAAAAAAACAAAACAAATTGTTATTGCATGTACAGAAAGACATAGGGCAGAGTCTATTTCAATTAATTCAATTGACTCGAATAATAAAAATATAAAATGACGACAATGGTTGGACAATAAACGCTTAACTGTGATAGTTATTACCCCAAATTAGTTCGATGCTTGATGACGTTGATTGTTTTAGTTTTGAAAAACTCATTCTCATTATATTATGCTTGCTCCATAAGAATTGAACAAATCCAACGCTCGTTCTGTTCAAAAATTATGTCTTACTGTAACTACTTGAGCAGGTATTTAAAAGAAAAAAAAAACTAAAAGTGAAATTCATGTATTGAACGTTTTGAACTTTAATCTAAAATCATAGATCATTCGGACAATCACTGCTCAACGGTTAAACATTTAAATTTCTTTCATTCTATATGACTATGTTATATTTTACTCCATATCCATCTATCTCGTATATGTATCTATATTTTTATTGATGCAGTCAGTCTTTAGCAGGTCAAGGAAGCATATACGTTTGATAAGCTCATATTTATTTATTTATTTATTTATTTATATATATATATATATATAAACGGGTATATACCCTTTAGAATGATAAACAATAGTACAGTGATAATTAATAATTAGTATTTACAAATGAAAAGACAATTAAGAATACAGTTTTGATACTGATATTACAATAAAATTACAACAAATTAATAATAATTAAAACATTTATGATACTGAGAATTGATAAGTTTACAAATAATTAACATCCGAGCTTAATGCTACATAAACATTATATTTAAAAACATTACGAGACATAAAACATAATATTTATCGACATATGTACAATTTTATAGCAATATTATATAACAAAATTAATTATGGTAGCTATATATATATACTACATTATCAGTTAATAATATTTTTACACCGTCTGAAAAAAAAATATAAAACATGTTGTAACCACCGAAGTAGAAAATAATTTCATGGATGAATCTTGGTTACGCAATACGCTGACACGCTTATGCACCAATCGGTGCACTTGCATTACTTTTGAGACGTCCAAGTAGCGTAGCTAAAGGTCAGCAGGTCAAAAATATATTTATGAATGATTATAGTGTGTTTTTAAATGTTTCAATTTAAATAATAAATGTAATATATTTTGGAATATTTCTTAATCAATTCCGTTAATATCATTATAAGTTATAACACATAAGGGCGATTCTCAAATTTCACGATCAGTTAATATTGAATGATTCAAATATAATAAGTATAATAATAAAAGTAATTAACCTCAACATTCCCAACACCCTGGGCGCAGCACTTGGACCAAACGCAGACACAATCAACAAAATCTTAAAATTCTTTAAAATATCTAACCTCTACGTCTACACCTTAATATAAAAATGTAACCCCGAGAACAATAGAAACCTGTACACAATCCTAACTGTAAGACAACTAATGGCCATTGCTGCCGATGTTCAACAGATCAATAAAAATAAAAAAAATAAAAAAATAAAAGTAATAATAAAAATAATGACACATTTATGTAAGACCAAATATTGAGTAGGTACCAAATAACGATTTGGTTGTCATAAATTGAAGGCTTTCTAAAAACATTATCAATCGTATGAATGGTTTCAGAAACTCTCCGACCAAGAGTTTAAATCAAAACATTTGAACTTCGAAAACAAATACGTAATATTGCGCGCGGTATTCCAAAAACACTCTCGGCATACTTGATTCGAAATGTTTTCGTATTAGTACCG
Source organism: Periphyllus acericola (assembly GCA_949715065.1). Lineage (NCBI taxonomy): Eukaryota > Metazoa > Arthropoda > Insecta > Hemiptera > Aphididae > Periphyllus > Periphyllus acericola. Next base: position 14,441,286 of record OX454266.1, read on the forward strand.
GACGCGAAGTATCTACGAACGCGCATTAGCTCGAATACTTTACAAATCTGTCGGTGACGTTGAGTAGATTATATGCAAGGAGACAATATCAAAGAGATCGGCCGTCAGTGTATAATATCATAATGCTGCACAGTATATTACAAATATCCAAACGTATGTTCGGTACCCATTTTGCATCGATCGACGTACAAAGAATTCCTGGGCGAAGTGCGTGCGTAATGTGAACGGTTAATCTTTAATAAACCAATTGAAATTTTCCAGCGGTATCGCGTCACGGCGCGATGCGAACATATAATATGTTACAGTAATAATTCATTATTATAGCGCTAAACTCGCCGTCGCCCATTACGTTTGCAACGCTTTACCTCACTGCAGCAGCAGCAAACTGTATCACACACGCGCACAATGCTACATGTATTAGTAATGGTTTTGCGGATAATAATTCCGTTACATAACGACATATTATTATGACGACATTTGTCGGCTACGAATCCCGAGAGCGAAAATGTAAGAATCACGATGGATAATAGGTTAAAAAAATGCGCACAATTTAACGCATTTAAAAATCAATAGTTTTCTATACATTACAACACAACAACGCGGGTATATTATTATTGAACCGGTCGCGGTTACCGCGATGCAAACGAAACGATCTATTTTTTCCACAAGTCATTATTAATCGTGATAGAAATGTGATATTTAAAAAAATAAATGACAAAATATTTTCATTTGTGTATCACATAACGACTATTTTACGCGTACACAAACAGAGAGAATACTATATGTTACCGTCCGGGCCGGGACTGTAAGTTCCATATGCAATATATACATTTTATATAATGTCCTAGATAAGATGTACGGGCCCAACCGTTATGTTAATGTCCCCGGAACAATTCTTGATAGGGTTTAACGCAAATCCCATTTTCGAGTTGTGTCTTGACGAGTATGTCGAATTTAAGACAGAAACCTTAGAAAACTGACAATTTTCCTTGATCCTGAAGCGAAAAGAACATAAATTTCTCATAGCTCTTTTGGTCTGTGTAGCTACTACACCGATCGAGCTGCCCTGCAGAGCAGATGATATTTGTTAATTAATATCCACTGTTAAATATGCATATACTAAAAAAAAAACTACGATAGTATAAAAGCAAATCGGATTAAAAATAATCAAACATGTTCTGTAGTCTACAAAGTACAATTCTAATTTCTCTGCACTCATTCCTAGTGTGTATTGTATTAGACAAGACGTACCTACACGTTTTCCAACAGCCGTTTAGAAAAAATGCACAGAAAGTGCTTTGGACGACACCAAAGTTGGGTCAAAAGTTTTTTTTTTGCGGTTGGTACAATGCGGTTTGGTCCCATGTTTACGTGTAGGTAACAACTAATCTTTAATTACATCCGCCGAATCGTCGCATGTAACTATACATAATACTCATTTATAACCGCACTTTACCTGCAGGTAATGGCAATGTGGTCTAAATTTTTAATTATTACCGAAAGCCCAAAGGGTTCTTAACCCGTGGTCTTTGGACATTTAAGTGGTTCGTAAACAGGTGCTCGAAGGTCTGTGAAGTGGTTTTGCAAATATTCCCTATTTCACAATTATTATTGTTACATAGGTACACGTAAGTGTGATGAGACAAAACTGAAAAATGAATACATTTTGACAAAAATAGTTGTATTGCGAAAATTTTTATGTTATATTCTTATGATATTTCTAATATTATAATATTTTCTAAAAATTAATGACAATAATTAAAACTAGCAAATTTTACCTTAAGTTAGTTATCCATCACCAACTTTAAAACAATTTAAAACAAATTGTATCTATGATCTATCCTAGAATCAGTGTCTTATAATGGAAACCTTTATAATATAACCTATTATGATACAAAATAACTAATAATACGTAGTTCGTACGTCATGCAATTTAACAATACAAGTAGTTAAGAAAGCATGGTTATGTCTAGTTTTTTACTTTTAAACAGTATATATTTAAGTAAATGTGACATAAATGACTTGAAAGTGGAGATCATTAATTTATAATATAAAAGGCTTATTATGTCTCGTTGATGGGTTGAATTGTTTTTTTTAACAAATCACGCTTAAAAATGTAATAAACTCTAATTTATATTTGTGAAAGATTTTATCAGTCTGTACAAAAATCAGACAAAACTATTATAGAGTACCACTTGAAATATCCTTTTATATAAAATCGTGAACCAAACTCATATGAATTCTAAAAACTATATATATTTAGTTCGAATTAATCGGAAAATAATATCAAAGTCCACATAATTAATTGCATATGACAGTTAAAATTGTAAACGATCATTTTACAAATAACCGATGCGAAAGTTTCTTTCTAAAGTTCTGCGAAATTTCTAACTACAAAAATAAATGAATTAGATTGGTTCTGACCATTGAGCGTAGGCATTGTGAGGGTTTTGTCACAGTTAGTTTTAGAAAATTTCTCGACACTTCTTGGAATTATGACCGATTTAAAATGTCATCGTATCAAACGTTTATTATGAAAAAGTGCTGGACATGAAACAATTGGATTTGGATCTCTTTTTCTGCCAGTAGAATAAACGGTATACGAACTAAAAATAAATCCATATCATCATAAAACTCATTGCTCTCTCGCTCTGTATTCGGAACTTAAAATTAGAAATCAAAAGCTCCACGGTTGCATAACACGTTTGTTTTTTACTGAATTGCTTACTCATATAAAATATACAATTCGTTTACATGTTTGTACACATTTTAATACTATAGTGTATAGTATGTATATGATATAAATAATAAAAATAACTTTTAAATGCGTATTGTAGTAGATAAAAATATATCCACCATTTTAGGTTATAAGTTTTTTTTTTGTGTATGTGGATATGATTTCGACCAGAATGATTACTTTGATCTTCACAACCATGATAGGAAATGGTGTCTAGTTGATAATTTAAGTTGGTAATATTTTGAATGTCTCAATATTTTTCCGAATAATTGAGGAAAAGGAAGTACATTTACATGAAAAAAAACTGCAAAATTCGTTGCCACTCAAAAGATAATAGACGTAGAGACTTAACATTTTCACTGAACCACCGCACGCTAAAGCATGGCATGATTTACAAAAGTCGGAAACTTTATTTTGGCTATTAATAGATATTTTATTGTTACATGCCTGCTTAGTTTTTTTTCGTAAAATGTCGATTAATTTCTTTTGGTTTGTCAAAATGCCCTGAAATAAAACTGAATACGAAGTACATATCTGTTACTGGTTAATGAAAACACGGGCTGTGATGGTGAAAAATATGTGAGATTGTTTCCATATAATAAAAAAGGTAATATATTTACTAGGCATTTGTGCCATTATAAAAATTAAAAAGACATAACTCTATAATATTATAATGAACAACATTTACTTATCAACCTAAATGAAACTTTTAAAAAAAATATATTAACCCATTAAAAATTTAAGCTACCTTATTAAGTAATTAGGTTCTACTACAATCTTTCAAAATATAAATTGATCCACCTCTTTCACTTCGTTATTTCAAGAGCAACCGCGGTTCACTTGTTAAAAAACCAAAACAGCAATATCATTCATGCGTCCCTGTATTTTACCTGTCCTATAGAACTTAGAGGTCTTTTTTTTACCTAGTGCGTGTACGGAGGTTGCACTGAATATTTAAATAAATATTTTTACTAAATATGGGCATTGAGCATTCTCTAGAGATAGTATGATTTCCATAATATTTTGAAACAAATTGAAATATTTTTAGAGAAGTATGTTTATGATATATTCATTTAGTCCTTTTAATTTTTAATTTTTGTTTTGGATACACATTCAGCCAAAACAACTTGAAATTGTAATCCAAGCGCCTCATATTATGTTTTTTATACTCCAATAGAATAATATCAAGAACAAATAATTTTTTCACATAAAATTTAAAATGTATGAACTCTTCTTTCACTGAGAATTATTATACATTGTAAGACACTTATTTTACTAAAAAAAAAGCATTGTAAAATAAGCCTGACCGAGGATTCTCCCTCGGCCCATGGGCTACAAGTCTTCATCGTTTTGCTATTCTTGGAATGTTTGGAACTGAATATAAATAATAACATGAACTATTACTTAAAAAAACTTAAGAATAAGAGTTGTATTCCAAAATAAGTTTTATTTAAGGGATTTGTGCAAAATAGAACTGATATATTTTCTTATAAAAATTGTCTTGCAAAAATAAATAAAAATACAAAGTATATTTACCATGTATATTTAATAAAGATATGTATACAAAAATAATACAACAACACTGGTCTAATCTTTTTTTTTTAAATAACTAAGTAACAGATAACCAAAATAAGTAAAAATAATAACAACAACAATTAATATTCTAAAGTATTGATTTCCTGAAATCTGGTTTTTCTGAAGTGAAATCTGGATGTTCTGAAATTAAAAAGCTACCATCAACATTGGAGTACAAGCATTTTTATTAAAACAAGAGCGCTACCTTAGAGCGTATAAACTTAGAAATGTATTAAAACTTAAAATTAGTAGTCATATGAACAACATGTGCACATTATTAACTTTAAGAATCAAAAACTTTTATGTAATTTCAGTTTCAGTACCCAAACACACTTGATCAACTTATTTTTAATTTATAACTTAAAAAAAAGAAACAGAAAATATTTCTAAGTCATAACTAGTCTAGACCCTATCCTTATTTATGAAAATAGTAGAACGAGTAAATATAACTAAAAATAAAAAAAAATTATAATTTATAATGCAACGAAATATATAAAAAAAAGTTTAATACTTTCATCAATAATTTAAATAAATAATAAATACTCATATTGCTACCTAATTAAAGTAAAAAATTATTAAATTATAATTAGAACTAATCATTTAATTAGTTTTTATTACAAATATACAAATTAATAAAAGCCCATTTTTATCATAATTTTTGTACTTAGAAATTAAATTCTTTTAAAAAATAGAAAACACTAACACTAAGAAGTCTCAATACTGATAAAGTGATAACCAATAACTAAAAGATGTTTAAAACTTTAAGTTATTTAGAAGAAAATCATAAGCACATGATTTATTAGAATTTCTTTAATCATACAATCTTGATATCTCTTCAAAACTAACAGATGATTATAATAAACATATCAAACAATTTATTTTTGGATGTTACTTATAATAGCTTCAGTTCTCATAGATAACTGTAGAACATAGGTAATCTACAATAAATTAAATAAAAAAATGAATCATTCATATTTACAATATACACCAAAACTGAACTGTGTCTTCGACTTCTTTTTTCTTCAAAATTATATAACGTTGAAAGGCATTGCTAAACTGAGGCCTATAAATAGGAAATTAAATCAACTATTTAGTATGGACAAAAATTTGTAGAATATATTTGACAACAAAACTTACAAGTTCTTCTTTTCATTTGAGTCTGTATGGTTGTTATTACAATTGAATGTTTATGGACAATTTGATGTAGGCTTACATTTTGTAGATGTCATTGTTGAAGTCTAACATTCTAAATTTATATTTTCTTTAGGTTCCAATTCGTAAAATAGTATATATGAGTCATCACTTGTGGAGAAGTTTTGAAAATTTACTGGATAAACCTGAAAACGGATGAAAATATTAAAACTACATAAAATTATTAACACATGCGACTTGGAACAGAAACAAAATAAATATTATAGTACATACACTTGAATCATTGAAGTAATAATATGTTCCGGAGGAGATCAGGCCAAGAGCTGTGTAGTGACCATTGTATAAACTCATACCATAATGCATTACCATTGATACTAAACGGTATCTCAAAGGTCGTGCATCATACTGATTAAGTTCGTAATGAACAAATTGGTATTTAAATAAATCCAATCGTTCCTGAATTTTTATAGGCTTACTGTTCTTGTTGCTACTAAGCCCATCCATGCTAACACTGTACCTATAACACGTACGAACAGATATTATGATGTTCGTCAACTGAACGCGTATAATAAAAAACAATTTTCGTTAAAACAATGACTCTTACCTTTTTAACTGTAAGCACAGTACATTTGGTGCTCGTTCAATTGAACATTTTTTATCTGCGACAACTTGCCGCTTGCACGATCCACATCCATAAGACGCATCTAATGGTTCTTTTTCGAAATAACTATCTAACGCGTCATTTATCGTGTCAGACCGGCTAATATCTAGACTGAGATCTTGAAAGTGTTGGAACGTGGTAGATATGTATCCACATTCAACACATGAAACTAAGACATAAGAATGTTGCCATGAAAACTGTCAGCATGATCTGTACGTTCATAATATATAATGTAAGTTAAAATATGAGCACTCACATACCTTCAGATCGAATGTAACCACCAAATATTTGGTTTATGGGTGTTGTTTCTCTAGAATATATATCTAGGCTAAATAGGAAAAAAAACGGATTGTCATTATAGAAATATTAACCTTCTTTTTTTTTACAAATGTAAAGTTATAGATTATAATCAATATTGACAGTACGTACAATTGAGCGCCATTTCCTAAAGCGGATATATAGCACTGTCCCATACTTTCAATTAGGTATCGGAGGAACTCGTGAGCATCTTCTTGGCGATTTATTGACAAATGTTTACATATCACTGTCAATTAAAAATTAATTTTTCTGCATAAATATTGATTTTTATTTTATGGAATAGCATTTATACATACGAGGTAGACAATTAAGAATTTTTGAAGCCATAAAGCTATGGCCTGAGTGTACATGGGATAATATAAATGTACTACCAACTACACATAAAATACAACTTTTTTGGAATTCAGCTAAAATTACAAACACAATATTATTGTACACATTAATTGTTGATACAAACAATAAGTAGTATATTTAACATTCCAATTCAATATAAAATAATTGAAAATCATTTAGTATACTAGGTTGGTAATTTGGTATAGAACAGAAACATGATTAGAATATAAGACCGTGCATAACCAAAAAAAAATTAATTACCGATAGTTAAATTATTATTATTATTATTATTATTATTATTTTACCGTTGTAAGTCACAAAATAATTAGAATAACTGATATAAGTAAAATGTTTATAAGGTATTATTTTCGTCGAGGTTGAAAATATGACTTATTAATTTGGTCAAACCAGACGTGTTCAACTACCCAAATTGTAAATTAGGTACTTATATTAGATGGTTTTATAAGACATAATAATAGTAATTTTTAAAATGTTGCAATTTCAATTCAATAATAATTTATTAATTTAGAATGTTTTGATCAGAAATATTATTAATAATATTGCTAGTAAATTCATTTAAAAATCATAATTATGTAAAATTATATTAGTTGCTAAAATTATACATTTTAATTTTTTAAAAACTATTTTGATGCTTACTTTTTTGTCGACAAATCCTTCGATGATCATTGTCATTAACTAGCCAGTTAGTAAATGCAGGAATATGAAATAATGCCTAAACATTTAAAAGTAAAATTAAAACCAAACGTAAACAATTGAATAAAAGTCTTGTACACACCTGTAATGTAGAATTTATATAGCATATTACACCGGGATTATATAATCCAGAACCGACCACAATTGGTTCATCTTGCCAACCGAGTTGTACGCATTTAGGAGGAAATAGTACAACTCTAGGTTCAGGTAAACGAGGTACTTCTTTAATGTCATCATTAATCCTTTCATTTTTTTCAATCTTTTCCTCTTCACTGCATTCATTGTACAGTATCATAATACAATTATTTTTCATATCGGATATCACCGATGATGGTTTATGGTCCAACATTTCAAACTCAATGGTTTTATGCAAAATTCCACTTGATATTACACTTGGTGTAGAAAAATAACCAGATAGGTCATTGGACGCCACAGTATCACTCTGTGACTGGAACAAAGCGGAATCGCTTGAACTTATTTGGGAGCTTCCGGCTGGCATTTTAATTCCAGCTTATCGTCCGGTCAATTGAATTATCTGTACACAAATAATAATAATCAAGAAAATGGTTCTAAGTGTTATGCGAAATATATCAAGGTGTTTTAAATGAGAAAATGGCACTGTGAAAATCACGAGTATATTTATTTGTAAAATTATATACTCACCAGTTGTACAGATATTACCGAAAAGGCAAAACCATATACGGATTTATAGGATACAGCTATACAGCAATTATACACTTTAATACACAGACACCTACGCTAGAAGTACAGAAAACAGACTAACCAATTGTGTGTGAAAACAATTGACATTCGTTTGTTTGCATACAATATTATTATCAGCTGAACATGGAAACTATTTAGTTTCCACAATGTCTAAAATAATGAACGTATTTTTTTATTTTTTTTTTGTTATTATTCCTAACGTATAGAGTGAGCCAATTAATATTTTCTATTCAGACTTGTATCTTGTACACCGATATTCGAAGAAACGCCGTATGGGAAGGAGCAACACTTTTGGCACGTGAAACCCGCACAAAGAGTGTAGATTAAAAATATTTAACCATCGATTCAGCCACATAACAGCGCACAAAAGGATTTGTTGAATATTACACGCAACGGAGCAGATATGTGTAAATGATTTTCATTTTCATTTACCACGTACAACGACAATATTTGACGTAGACGTGTATTACAATATTTCCCCGTTTCTTTTGCTACTCTCGACGGTCTTGGCCATTTCAATAACCCGATGGTTTCCACCGACTATCGGTCTGTTATTCGTCCGGCGCCGCTGTCCAGTGCATGACTTAACGAACGGTGGTAGAACTGATGTGTGGGGACGTATGTGCTGTACGTACGTTTTACAACAATAACGTACACCTTTGTGACCAACGCGCGACAGTGAGTTCGTATATTGAAACGGTTACATGAATAATGTTGTCGCACAAAAAGACGTTTGCGGATCGAGGAAAAACCAGATACATAATTATATTTTATATTATTTTTTTTTAACCCGTACCGCCGCATGGCACGGCCGTAAAATTGAATTCATCGATTACGACGAGAACGCGTCGTAACCGATTTTTCGATTGCACGCGTTTCGCGCACAACGCCTTATTCCCAATGAAAATATAAACGGCGACGAAACATATTACTATCTGCAGAGCGTGTACACCGGCCGCAGCGACCTTATGCAACACGACGTGGAACCGCACGTACAGTTAGAACTTGGAAAACTATTCCGTGTTCAACGGTCGAATATTATGCGTCGATTTGTCCAAAGGAAATATTCGCGGGCTTTCATTCGCTTATGGACGGCAATCAAGTCCTTTGCTCAAAGACCAAAAGTGGTTTAATATTGTCTACGCACGAGTTATCGCAGTCAGGTTCAGCATGGGCTGTGCGAGAATACCAATTTTTTTTTTTTCAATTCGTTATTAAGTACAAAAAATAAACTAGTCGTCCGTGAACGGAAAATAATCATAATACCGAAACTATATTTTAAAAGTAAAAGTCTACAAGCCTACATGAGAATCACATTATATCGATCAATTCATTTCAGTCGTTCACTATGGAATGTAATGTCTAGCTCTCGCCTATTTGTTTTTACATGTATATTCGCTCCATTACGACGTGTATTATACATGTATTATTATCGATTGTATTTCACGTGTTCGGGTTACTGCGGTACACTGATAAATCAAATTATTAGTGTATTACTGTAATACGTTTTTATATGTTTTGCGTGAACGGGGACTAGGCTTGATAAAGTTGGTTGGCAAATATGTTTGGAGTATGTTCATATGAATGTGTAATAGAACACAGGGTGCCTCACCGGGATTAACACGAACCGATATATCCCGTTTTACAGAGACAATCAAATTCTGGTATTTTTTATAAGCATCTCTTAGCAAAGGCAATTTTATTGACAATAGTTTGGTAAATATCAAGACTATTTCTAAAGAAGTTAAGAAATTAACTTTTTACTTTATGTCTTTAATAAACGTTGAAGATAGCCATTTTATAGGGCTTATTTTTCTAAAAGTTTTTACGGTTCAATCTTCAATTTTCATTGACTTCTCGATTTTTCATAGTTTTTCTTTTTAAACAATTATAACACTATCAGCAAACCTTATCGGAAAATAATTGATTTGTAAACTAAAAGAATTATAAAAATCATATATCCAATGAAAACTGAAAGTTGAACTGCCGGCATGTACATAAAAAGAAGCCCTATAAAATTGTCATCTTCAAATTTCACAAAAATTATAAAATAAAAAAGTTAAAAAGTTAATTTTTTAACTTCTTTAATAATACACTTTTATTTACCTAACTATTGTCAGCAAAATTGCCTTCACCCAGGGATGCCCATGATAAAATAAAATTTGATATTTTCTCTTGACATGGGAGAGGTCGGTTTGTGTAAATCCCGGTGGGACACCCTGTATATAACAAGGGTGAAAAGATTTCGGCTCACATCTTAGCTAAGACCCATCATTTATTAAAAAATAAAGTTTTTTTGATTCTATACACTATACAGGGTGAAATTTTTTTATCATGCTCACATTTTTTTTGGCCGAAAAAATGCTAGGTATGGATTATTAATTTTTTTCATGTCAAGTTACCATATTTTTTTTGTAACTTTTTTGTTCGTGCCAACTCCAAGGTGACCTGTAGCTATACAAACTTTATTGTTTTCAAATGGGAACACCATAAACTGCTTCAGTCCTCTATCTTCGAATAAATTTCTAAAGCTGCGATACCGTTAAAATAGTTTTTTATATTGGGCATCCTTTTTCAATAACATCAACTAGGTACAAAGGAACATCTTTCTCAAAATCCAAACGACGGTTTAAGTATTTAAAGTCTTTAATTCAGCCTTCACAATCAGCTCTTGGCTCTTACTTATTATTTTTCATTATTTCATGCGGCTCGCGTCTCTCCAATCGCTGGCCGCCTCTGGTGTATAATATTGTAATCGTCAGTATTTATGATATTTATGTGACAAACAGCAGTTTAAGATCAAATACAATAGTTATGAAAAAGAAAGAGGATTCACGTTGTTGCTAAATGGCGCTCGCCGCGTAAATAATATACAACCTGCGAAACGTGAACAAAATCAATATCATTCGAATGCCGAATGCTGTCAATCGATACTACATAATATTATGTCGGTTTATCGGTTCCGTTCGGATCATGAAAGCACACGGATATTACATTGGTCGTGTTTTGTACATCACGATGACGTATCATTTTGGAAACCGCATATTTTTTAATACTTGCCTTTTTTTCAGTTGGCTTTGTATTTGAAAATATATACATTAACCTAATATTAATATGTTGTACATATCGTAAAATGTTTGTATGCTTTTCTAATACCGGCACGTATAACGTATAACCAAAACATTGTTCTATAATTGCAAAATCGTAAATCACATAAATTAATATGTGAGTATAGTTTTTTTTTTTTACATATACTCGTATAAGATATGTTTTGCCGAAACGCTTATTCTTTCAAAGAGTGCGCAATTAGCACCGAAAAACAGTATTGATTTTTTTAATGATTGGTTACTATTGGTAACGGTTAATAATAAAAACTCTCGTTAAATGAAAAAATGAATTTATGTATAATTAATGAATAATTAATTCAACGAAGATAAAATATAAAAAGATTGTCATTTTTACACAAAAATCATCAAAAAAATCACATTCTACGCATAAAATTACTGCAATTAAAATTATGAGAAGAAAGTTTAAAAATTATCAATTTAAATAATTTCTCAGTACAAAAAAAAAAACTCGAATCATGTTACACGATTTTAAGCAAGCCCATTTTTTTTATTTCATAAATGTCCTTACTGATATAACCAAGCGATATTTTTAACATCGTTTTGTATTGTACCTCGAGACTTAATTGCGGGGTGTATCTTATCTTACTTTAGGTTGTGGATGTTTTTTATTCATGAACATGTATGTACTACAAATCAAATTCAAAACAATAATAATAATACAATAGACCTGTGTTTGCAGGTGAGCAATATATTTAAGACAAAACATTATGATTTTATGACAGAAGAAGAAAAGAAAAATTGAGATCAATAAGTTCAGTCGACTTGAATTTTTACTAAGATATAATTTTGCTAAGTTCAGTCTTATGTGTTTTGAAACGCAATTCAAAAAACTTTACGTCACTGGCTATTGTACGGTAGGTATCTTCGTAGCGACACTTGTTTTTAACAGAGAAAAATGAGGATGAAGAATCGCTAGATGAATGGTGTGTGAGGTAATTTATTCTCTCGGGTTTATGCCTGAACGACACTAGAGGGACAAGCGGAAACACAAGACGGATATTTTTCAAAAAGGAAACGTCTCAAGAACACAAACAGATATTAACATGTTTTAAATTCGAGTGGAAAAGAAATTCTTCGAAACATAAATTGGATAGGTATACCAAAGGGTACGCGAGAAAGACGTACAACGCTAAGACGGAGTTCGTTAAAAAAAAAAAATTCAAACGATTAGTTCGTCGAAACGTTATTTATTTTAAATTGATTACGTTTTATCTTAAAAGAAAAAACGCGAGCGCTTTACGGTACGCGGGTAACATTGTTGTTGTACACGATCAAACGGAGTGCATCAAATACGAAACAAAACCGTAAAAAAAATATGCATCGGTACTACACCGGTGGGAGAAAAATATCATATTGTAATAACATTATTACTGCACTCGAGACGGTCAAAGGACCAACACGGATTCCGAGGCACAATTCTATGTCGCGTACCGCGGACGATAAACGCATATCACACGACGCATTATGTACGAATAATGGGTTATTAGCGTGGTCGGTTTTCGGCGTTTCCAATGGGAGATTGTGTACGTTTTCCGACGAGCCTCTTCGCTGCAGTCCGTGCGGCAAATCGACCGGGGCGAACGCGAATTTCCCGTTCGGAGAACCGTGGGGGAAAAACAGTTATTACCACGCGAACGCTTGTTCATTATCAATTCATATATCTAAACAAACCGCGAGGGTCTATGAATAGCTGCTTAACGATATGTATATACTATGTGCGCGGACAACATAATGCGCGGTGGTCGCGGGCGAGAAGAGGGGTAGAGTAATATTGCGAAACACGCGCGGCGACGTGGGCGACGTAAATGCCAGGTTTGTCATAATATCGATCGACAAACGCCGTCGACCTTTGAACTTTACCATTGGCCCCGACATTTTCAGAACGACGCCGCCGCCGCCGCCGACGAAGTCTCCTAGCGGACAAAACAAACTATTCTCCCAGCTCGGAAACTATATAGGTATATGTATAATAACGCGTAATATACCAATTTATATTTTTGGAGGGCCAAGTTAGGAATTTTGAAAATCAAAACAGCCAATCAAATGTTTTTAACATATTATATTCTTATGAAAAAGTAAAATTTTAAAATACAAATTTATAATAATTATAATATAAAATGAAAATTATAGGTTACAATTAGTGGGAAAAATGGCGAGTAATTTTCTCATCGTATTTTATTCATATTTTATCATCGGTTTTTACTTTTCTTTTCCGCAGTCCGCGGGCTGGATAAAATTTGGTGACCACTGCAATATACTATACCGAGGCGAAATCCTACGAATATTTTATTTCTTAGTTTATTTCCTAGTTCTTTACGGTGTTTACTTTACTATAATATCGCATGAGCAGCGCTCGATTTTGTCACGGCGGGGTATGGGGAGGAAAGAGAATTATCTACGACGATATCAAATCTGCATTACAAACACGCTTTCTGATAAGTATTATCTTTCATCAAGTTTCGGCATGTGCCACATCTGCACACATCTTTGTTACAAACGTAATTTTTTGAACTTGTGTTCAGTTTAAAATATTTTTGATGCATTACACTTCTCGAATTATTGCGATTTATTTATTTGATCAACGTTTTCGTAGTTTAAAATGTGTTGTTTGTCGTTTGAAAATTTATGAAATTTAAAAGGAAGGAAAATAAAAAGAAGTTGTGGGATGTGCGAGTTGGAACAATTTATTTTTATAACACATAGAAGTTCTCTCTTCTTTTATTTTTCCGATTCAAGCACTGCGTATAACCTAATGATTCTTTTTACGTTCCTGTCGGACGTGACTCTGAAGCTCCAATAAGGTTTCGAAAGTTGAAGAAAAAAACCAAGTCACTGACTGAGGAAATAATCAATCCACGTGATATAAAATGCATTTTTTTTAGATCACAACTCAAAAAAAAAGTAAACCATCGAATTACGATTTTAATCATATTTTCTTTCTTTTTCAGTTGTACAAACATCCAAAATTCGTTACGTCTTCATTCTACGCGTTTTCTAGATTTTGCGCGCTTATATTTATAGAACTTCTTTTTTTTTCGATATAATATTCATAATTTTTTCACACTTCATTTAAATTGTATTAAATTATAAACAAGTGTTTTATTAAGAAATCGAATAAAAAATATTTTTAAGAAAACTTTGTGTGAGACCAAATATATTATGTTTCATTACGTTACTTTTCTGCGCATATGCATTCTTTCGTTTTCTTTTTGATAACTATATTTTAACTATACAATCTCCAGTATCTAAGTAGAACATAGAATCAATGAAACTGCCTTATTTCTATAGTTTATACTTTATACTATAATAGTTTTTATTTTTGTCACCGTTCACAATACTTTTTATAAAACATAATTGTAAATTTATATTATTAATCACATCAATAATTACATTAGATATTTTATGATTATCATCAAGTTATAATGTTTTAGTGCCTTCTCCGTTATCTGAAAGTAATTAAATAAACACGTAAGCTAAAGTTCATAGCTTGTAAATATCCGTATAATTTACAAAATAAAATCTAAATTCCGTACACTGTTAGAAAATTGTTCAAACAATTTCTACGAAGAGATCCGTATTATAAACCTTTGATTCCTTTGATATACTGACATTATAGGAAATAAAATTAAGCGAGCTCCTGCAGAACAACTATAGATATTAAAACAAACAATTATCAATTTTACGTTTGAAGAATATCATAATCCAAGTAATAGAAAATATGATTTTCGTGGTACGGTTGATTCGAGTATACAAGTATATAGATTCGAGTATATAAATGCGGTTATCGAAAAATCTTCCGGCACTACTAGCCCATTCACGTGAATTTTAATCCAATCAAATGGATGATGTGTGATATATTTTTTATCAAATACATGACCACGTAACAGTAATGAAGCGGACAATAGTATCATGTATATAATATATAATAATAATTGTTCCTGTACCATTTCAAATTATAAAATTCTATTTGTACTTTTCACTCTTTCTATTCTCACTACACGCGCGTTTACAGTTATGTAAATTTGTCTAATACAATATTTTAAAACTTTTCCTGGTCAAATAGCTGACAGTTATACAACAGCACCGCGCGAGAAGTAATTATAAGAGCCGTGTCCAACCGCATAGAAACATTTTTTATAGACTTATAAACACTGACCACCAAAAGACATTGAATTACTCGCAGAGAAACTAATCTATAATATGTATTACTTATCCAGAGGCGTAGTTATCTTTCAATCAAACGAAGTGACACATTAATAGGCGTTCACCGTCGTTTTTTATGCGATTTTTTTTTTTTTTTTACGTACGCGCAATACTACGAGTGTTTGACCACTCATAGTTGAACGTTTTGTGCATATTATTGTTGTATCGATACACCGGTACGGAATGACGTATGAAATGAACGTAAATGACATATTCAAACAAATACCTAAAGAGAAACATAATATTATGTATACATTATATGATACACTTGGGTCATCCAGACCGCTAGGAGGACACGCTACACTAACTATAGTGGAGTCTAATACATAAAGTAATCGGGGAAATTCGAACGTGAAAATCCGAGGGTTTAAAAACCTATTAAAATAAAAAACAATTAATATTGATCATCAATAAACATGAGCATCACTAGTATGTAGTTATTCCGTTATTCGTCTGACGCTGTACCTCTCTATAAGGTATATCGCACATCAAACCGTCTTATTATTATTATTTGAACTTTTTCGTCACTTTTTAAACAATTTCTTATCACGTGTTTCAAAACATTTATGAAACTTCATTAAAAACTATTTTATCTTTGCTTTTGCTTTACTTAATTATTCTCACGGGATAATTATAATCGTAAATAATAACCAAGTGAAAACATAAACATTACCTGCTGCGCTAAGATCAGTTAAAACTTTCCGGATTTGGTATAGAAAAGAATAACGTTACATATAATTTAGAAAACATAAATATTGGTTAGGCGATACACTGGTGCCTAACTAAAAGTGAAGTGTATTAAAATTTGTTTAGGTATATAACTAATAATAATTAAGATTTGAGTACATTTATTTTTCGGTGTCATTTTTTCGTGAGGATTTCGTCGAGGGTTTTAATTGTTAAAAACTATCCCAAAGTACTTAAAAGTTGCTATTGTATTTCGAAAAATAAACGTATTTTAGGCACTTATGCTTTCGCCAAATTCGAATGAAAAACATTACACGGCACATATGCGTTGTATACATATAATATAGCATTAGGTATATATATTTATATATATATATATATGTATAAAGGTTTTGTTATTTTCTCTTTGATTTTACCCTCAAAACATTCCATTGTTCTTTTTTCAGCACCAATCTCCCTCGTGTTTTTATGGACCATTGCCGATTTACCGAAATCGGGTTGAAACGTATAATAAGGGACAAGGTTTTAAACGACTGATTCCTCTGGGAAATAATATCATGATCATAGCTTTTGTGTGTAGTAAACCCGTCGATGGTAATTTACAGTAGACCGTAAAAAAATAAATAAAGCGAGCAGAAACTATAAATGGTAGTAAAAAATGATTCAATACTTCAAAAGATAACAACTGTATATTTTTTCGACAGTAAAACGAGCATATGTAAATGTGTACTCTTCTAAGTTTATTTTAAGTATTTATATTATATATATATCGCCTGGTATTTTTGATGACTTCAGCATTATTGTTTCAATGCATTAGATGATATTTATTCATATTTCGTACATGCAATTTATTTCCATGTACCACAGGAATCTGAAAACTAACTTTTTAAATGTTCAGCTATTTTCTTGATAATTTTTTTTAATTATTTGATACTGACAACAACGGTTGTTTTTGTTTATTTTTTAATCCATCTTTGAACTATGGTTTCAACCAAATTATTTCATAAATCATAAACTTTGTTCAGTATTGAGGTTTAAAAATTTAATTAATTTTTTTAAATTTTAATTTCAACGTTATTTTATTTTATATATATTTTTGGTCTTATTTAATTTTTTAATATATATGTTTTTTGTTTAATACTTTATCATCTTAGTCCTTAATATCTATGATGTAATTTTCATTCACGTCTTATATAACTGCTTAGTATAGATTATACAAAAAAAATACGACTTAGAGTCATTGAAGTAAAGCGTAAAAAGTGGTTTCTTTTAACATTTGCTTGTAAATAAATATCACCCAATCGTATTCAAACACAGTAAATCACAATAATATACATTTAAATAAACGCATTTTAATTATAAAAACCATAATTTATAAAATTTACATAGTTTCATAGAATATTTATAAAATAGTAAATATTGAAAAAAATTATAGCGAATTCAACGATGAAACAATTAAATGCGATAAACTTATCTAATAAAGTTCTGATATTAAATCATTATATTTCTACGGTGTAAAGCCCATTGTCCATATAAAATAAGCTTTTATAATTAGGAGTTTAATGAAATGTATTAATTTTTAAATAGTTATAATCGCCAAAAAAAAGGATCGAAGAATGAAACACTGAGTATCGAGATAGTTTAAAAAGCTAAGTTTTAGATAAAAACAAAAAAACAAACAAGCCTTTAGGCATTTAACTGAGTTTAATTTTTTTTTTAAATACATTTTCATATACCTACAATATTTACTGAGTTTGTTGCAATGTGATATAGCGTTTTTATTTTCAAGGCGCATACAGGAAATATGTATTAATTTAATGTATTGATATGAAATAATATATAGGAATAATAATGTACACAGCAAATTTTACTTATAAGAAAATCATGCGTTACGTCAATTTTGTAGCTATAATAATATGCGTTTTTATACATATTAATCTTAGTTGTTTTTTTTTTTCAAAGAATAGTAATGAAAATACTCTCAGAGATCATATTATTATTGCTAAAGAAATTAATCTGAAGGTTTTTTTTTCAGTGCTGTTCGAACAATTATTCTTTCAAAGTAAATTACCATGATAACTGCTACGCGCATATTATATTATTGTATACACCCACTTTTAATTAAATTGGTGAGATTTAATGAAAATATCTTAGTAAAAGTTTTGACTAAGCGATAAAGCAAGTGCCCATACATTTCACAACGAAGATCCATAAGGTCAGGTCCTGCAGGTGTATAACGTGTGAAACAATAATATTTCATCAACTAACAAGAACAATTGAAATGCTTTTAATTTTTAAATGCGAGAATTCTTATCGTTTCACAACAATTTCATATTCGTTTACAACATTAATTTAGCATATTTAGATGTTCTTATTTCTTATCTATCATGAACAAAGCCTACAGAGAAATCCACGGGTATCATCGTAATTTCGTCATCTAGCCGTACGGGTTTATTTAACTTTGGACGTTAACATTTGATATTTTGATATTAATATGAATAATGTTTAAGAATGTGATACAGGTACAAGGAGTATTAGCTGCGTAGAGGTCATGTTTCTTTCATTGGCTTATTTGTCTGGGATAAAAGTTTTTGAACAAAATACCAAAAAAAAAAAGCCAAATAAGAGAAATCTTTTTTTTATAATTTAACCAGTTAAAACTATTCAAATTCCAGACAACTTCCTGTTAAACAGTCGATAAATCGTAAATACACTAATTTTTCTTGTTTTTTTTATTGCACGAGTGAAAGATTATAATATTGTGTGTAGTATTTTATCATAATAAAGTAAAAAATGACATTCTTAGCTTACCAACTAGATAAAATTCCCCATCAGAAAAGTACCTGCCGGTCTGTATACATAGGAGCAATCCTTCTGGTCGACATCGTGTGCACAGACACAAGAAAATAAACATATATTATGATAAAACCAACACACTCCTCGTTTCATTCAGAATTTAAAATGAACTTTAGTTTTTAGTAATGATCAAATCTCCTTCTTCATTCACATAGAATGTATAAAATGTATATAACCAATTCCAATGCTTATCACCGAATCTCCTCTTTAAAATAACCACGCATCGACGACTGTTGAGAACTGATCCTTAAATCAACGTGGCCTATGTTTGATATCGTTCTTAACATTATTTTTATTCCAATTACTTTTTTATCAATTATATTTTATTTCGAAATCCGAACCGTGGGTGTTTGATAGTTATTTCATTTTTAAACTGTTAAGTAGGCTGTATACGTATAAGCGAATACCAATTTACAAAATGGGTTCACATTTGTTCACACTTTAACATCTTTTTTTTTTCGAGTGAGTGGTTGAATAGCACTTGTAAACGATATAATGGTTCGTATAGTATTAGAATCTTGTATGTCACCCTAACGAATGGTAGACTTGAATTTTTATGGAATTATATTATAATTACATCATCGAAACATTAATCTTAGGTTGTCCAAATATTTTATATAACACTATATTTTATTTTATATTTGTAATAAATAAAAACGTTCCCGAAGGCATACAAATATGAGGCAGTGACTTCTCAATCCTCATATATGCTTTTAATTGAAACTCTCTTAATTGACTCATCTTTTATTTATTCTTCATTACATAACAATATGACTCTCCACTTCGTACTACGATCTTTTAAAATAACGATCGAGTAGGTATATAATCCAAGAGTAATTGTAAAAATGAAATGAAATATTTATTAAAGAAAAATGTACCATAACTTCATAAAAACGTTCCCGTCATTCGTTTGCTTCAGATCGGGACTACAGTTCCGGACTATCGTAATAATTATTCTCAAACGTAATAAAAAAATTAAAAAAGGTCATGGGAATTTCAATTCCCCGTGCGTAACCTTTTTATAATTATTACACTGCTTCGGGCATCGACCAACGTACATACAGTAACGTATAATTGCGCTTTCATACTTTAATCCATTGAAATACTTTGGTTTTAGGTCCTTTAAATCATTCATTACAGTTGAAGCAAAAATAAAGTTGGCACTCGCCGAGAAATTCATGAAAACCAACATAGCGTAGCACAATATTATAATAAACCAACCTTCAAGTATTAACGAGGATGTTGAAAGTAAAATAGTTTTTATTATAAAATATTTTTAAGCTTATTGATCTGTAGGGGTCGACAAGGATCGTAAAACTAAAACGATGCACGTAATGTATACTTACTACGTACGTAGGTGTCGTTTTTATTAACAGAACGCTGACGAGTTCTTTTAAATCATATAGTTTAAGTACTCAAACACAACCAGATACAAAAGTATATGGAAACCCAAACATTGTAGACGTCTAGTAATCATTTAGTTATTTTACTTTCATAAAATATCAAACTTGAATTTTATGTGCAGCGAATGTTTATCAATTTTTATACGTTTGTGGTAGGTCCAAATTGAAGTGGAGCAAGATATAAATTCGTTTCAAACCAATAACATTTGTTTTATTAGTTTTATTTGACATATTTTTGCCATTTTGCCCGACGTTTTCATTGATCTGATCATATTTTCATCACTCACCCAATATTTTTTTCTTTTATTCATTTGTATATTTATAAATTTAAATCAATTATGATTTCAAAATGATTAATTGCACTTTATATTTTTTTCCAAAACAAAAACGATCATGATAAAAATTGAAATTTTTCATAAAATTAAAAATCTTAATAAGATTTATTAATTAATAATATAATTCATAGAGGTTGGCCAGTTCCACTAGTTATAGGTACTTGGTATATTCTTATATGAATTAATAATGAGATAATGATAATTTTGTATTTTAGAGCGCGAAGTGCATGAATATGTTTTGGTTTTTTAGAGCATAAACGTTAAGGTTATAGCCTAACAAAACCATTACCTAATTATAAATAATTGTAATGATAGGCATGATCGCGTACTAATATTATTTGATTAAACAAAATGGAATGGTTTTATAATTACAATTAGTTATATTTATAAATTGTTAACATAAACTATTATGAATAAACGCAAGACAAAGAAAAAAAAATATTTTGTTTTGATTTTAGGGTTTCTATGGAAACAATTGTTGTATATTATAATCATATTTATTTAATACCTATGGCAAATTTAATTAATAAATAGTTTTTATAGTATAATATATATTTATTATGTTAGCCAATAGGCAATTATTGTCGTTTTGATTTCGGTGATTTTCAACCAGAAATAATAATAATATTTACTAATTTCAAACTAGCAGTATTACAAAAAAATAACTAAAATATAAATTACTGAAGCATCAGGTTACTTCCAAGCGTCTGACTGAGTGGAAGTGAGAGTTAAAACAGTATTAACATATTAACTATAAGTGATACCTACATTTTAAATGGATTAGGTATTAATTAAATAACAAGTTATAGTTGTAAATAACAAAAAAATAAAATGAATTAGAACCCTGACAGCTGTAAAGAATACATTTTTATATTAAGAGAGGAGAAAAAAGGACATACATAGTGATTGTGTTTTCGGGACGGTATACTAATACATAGTAATAATCTATACCTAAATCTATATATATATATATATATATATATATATATATATATATTATTATATCTACTTAAAATTCCCTAGATTACATATAATACATTAAAAAAGGGCAGTTATGATTTTTTTAAAGTGATAAGGATAATAGAAGTTAAACTGATACAGTAATTTACTAGAACACAATATAGTGCTAGACCAATTCTTAATAATAGAATAATGAAATTCGTAGATTGCTTGAAACGAGTATGATTAGTATAATTACGCAGAATTATACTATATTTATATTTAAACATTAGGATACTCACATACAATAGATGAAGCGAAGAAATGTTAAATATCTTCAATTCTTTATACAGTGTAGTTGTAGAGTTAAGTCTTGGTTTATAAAATAGTTATTTAACTAAAGCATTTAATGTAGTCTCTAATTTATTAATATGCGTTTGATAAGCAGAACCTCAGTGGGCAATTCCATGAGAAATAACAGATTGTATTTAAGCATAATACACCGTATTATGTTTGAAATTATTATTCTAAACGTTCCTAAGACTTAAAAAAAAATAAAAAATGTTCTCATTATGCATGTTCCATTTTAAGCGATTATCAATACATACAGACCTAAAAATTTTATTGAATTAATTTTCATAATAGCAGGGCGATTTCAGTAGCTGGTATACCGCTTACAATAGTCGTTATGTAGAAACAATTTTTAATTTATTTCCGGATAGGTAATTATTATAATTTTTGAATTGCAAACATTTTGATTCGCTGAAATACATTTGAAGTGAATTATTTTTAAAATGGAAAATATTTTGTTTTATCGAGTTTTGGCCTCGTCGTACTGATAATAGTATTTAGCTGTACGGAAGCGGAAAGGTGAGCCCACATGCCGTCACTAAGAGGAGCCGCCTATGCAGGTATACCTCCGATGTGTTCGGCTAAAGGTCGATTATGAACACCTAGGGTTCAAATCGTACGTCTTAGTCGCTCGCTCATGCCAAATGTTTTTGGACTAATATAAACTCGCAGAACGCGAACGTTATTGAATTAAAAAGAGTTAAACGCCGCGGCAGTTATTGTGATTAACAACTGTGTACCTACGCGACCACGACACAGAGCCTGTGAATGGAATACAATCATCCGCGTTGCACCATTACGTGCGTCCGTATCGCGTTGAGTCACATGTAACGATGTAATTACAATGGTACAACATCTATTAACGGCATAATAATATCACGGCGAACGCGCGACTGGGTGTAGAAAGTTTGGAAAACCCAAAACGTTCAGTGGGGATCAATATCGCAGCAGCGGATTTAACCGCGACATTACGTCCGGTCGATATTATTTTACACCGTTTAGACTTTAGATTGACTTCGCGATCGGACTTCGACGCGCTACACGCGTTTTCGTCGTGCTATGCGCTTCGCGGGAGGACGTTCGAGGTTTCAAGACTTGATCGCAGCAATGCGTTATGCAGTCACGGTCCGGCGGTAAGTTCACGTCCCGAATTAACGCGCACGCGGATGACCCCTCCGGAGATGCAGGACTGATGGCGACACAAGCCGTTCCGACCACTGCAGTGACCGACACGTCTGCAGACTGCCTGACCGCCACTCGAGTTACCGTATACCATAACTACCGTCGCATTAGCCAATGCTTGGTATATTATACTGTGCAGCAGTCGTCCGTTTCATCATAGTTGACCTGCGGCGCAATCATGTTGCAAACACTTGACAGCCCTCGGCGCATATTCCGATTAGCAACCCCTATTATGTCGAGCGACTGATAGAACATATCATACAGGTGCCTATGTTCGCAAAATGCATTGTCTTCATTTTCGAAACACCACAAACAAGATAATAGTACCTACACAGTGATAATAACGAGAATGGAGAATTAATCGCGTAATATCGGTTTATTTGTTTCGCATATGTATTGTTTTTCAAACTCTTACTGTATATTATTTATCCTAGTAATGTTGGTACTATAATTGTGTAACTCGACATTTTAACTATCTCGATCTCATTGCAAGCAAAACAAAAGCGGATTTCTACGGTGTCTTTTCGATTTCTAAACCATCGTTCGCGAAACGTTGACTTCAATAATTATTCTTAACCGATATTTCTGAAGATCGAAACGTTTTCGAGGTAGTTAATAAGAATATTTAGAAACATTTAGACTTATCTAAACTTTGTATCGCAATTCTAGAAATTTAATATTATGATTGCGCATGAGTAAGTTGGCGATCTTATTGTGACGTTCAAACGTAGCGAAGAAGTATTGAAATTTACACCGTTACACCATTCTATCGACCGGGCTTATAGATATTTCAGATATTATTCAATATTGGTGCGCAATTATGTTAAACTAATATAACATTATACCAGCTGAATTACCCGGCCTCGCCTGGAAGATATTTTACTACATCGTTATGAGATTAGAGAAATTGCTATTTCAATGAAAAGAAAATGTAGGTTGATATTAGCACACAATCACCGTATATTTATTTTTCAAATATATTATACATGTAGATATTTATTCGTCGATGAGCTCCATTTAGGTTGTATGATTAAAACTTCCATTATTATTATTATAATTATAACATATTATTAAACAGAGTAATGTATTTCCTAAGTATAACAAAAAATTAAAAATGTAAACTCCTATCCTAAGACTGTTTCTGCTTTCCTTTCTACTTACCCTTAGAAATGCGATTTTCGAAAAATGCCTTCTCGTCGTACATCTACTGCAGCAATTTCTAAACTGTGCATCGTAAAATCCATTGGGCCATCACGAGACCATTCAAGAGGCACCACGCCTTACATGAAAATAAAATTAGTGTTAAATGAACAAGTATTATACAAGCTCCTTATGGTGTTCACTACAGGACACCGAGATTGAAATTTGGGGAACCGCTGATATAAGGAACGATCTAGAAACCGCTATGTCAAACTTCAAGTTCATACATCTTAAGATTTTCGATGTGCAGCGATCGGTAATCATGAGTATCTTAATTATATATTATATTACATAACTACGGATATCGATGGTGATGAAAATATAAACGCAATCAATAATACTCGAGTGACGAGGACAAGCGCTGTATACAGCTGTAGAATAATTATGTAATCACTGTACGGGGATGTGTAATAGCGAATTGGCGAGTTTAGCCTCGGTGTAACAGATTTCTGATGGTGTCTTGGCGCGTTAATGTGAACAAGTTTTCTCGACAACGAACGGCGGCGCCGCGCACTAGCTGTTTATTAACTGTTTACCGCTTTGCGGCGACCATTCTTTTTTTTTTTGTGTCCGGCTGACAAGATGATAGTAATTACTGTTGGGTAAGGTTAGTTTTTCGGATAATGACAGTCGCAATGTATACCGCGGTGTAAACGTTATGTGTATCGCCGCATCGTCATACATTAGAACGTCCGCGTAATGCGTATTTACTTCTCGAAAACGATTTGTTTACGCCCTCGGGGGGGGGGGAAGAACTCAACAACACTCTCGCGGCGTAGGTGCATAGTATTGTTGCTGGAACAATTATTATATAACTCCGGTGAGTTGGTCTCGTGGGGGGGTGTCGTCGGGTGCAGGGTTTGTAAATATTAAAGTTTTACCGGACAACGTATAGCTGGTACGTGTGCCGTATAAAGCTCGCAAGGGTATACGCTAAGGGCGCAGGTGGTTCTCGTCTCGGGGCGAAAGCCGGTGGAGAACAAACCGTAGCACACGAGCGGACTAATAAGAGCAGTACGTACGTACCTATACGTACGGCTATATAGGTACCTACGTCCTACACCTACGTGCACTCGACAATGTGGGTTAAGAGCATGACTGTGGACGTTTAAAGTGTGCGTGTAACTTTAGATGCGCGCACGCTACTAATTAAACATGACACGATGAAAATAATACGCTTATAGAGAAAGAAAATGAAAAAATAAATATGTAAATTGAGCGTTGCGCATATTTTCCTCCGCGTTGTGCAACATTTTTTTTTTAGTCTTAGTTTTTATCGATGTGGATCACAAGGTGCAATTGATGATCGCAGTTGATTAATGTGCGAGCGTGGAGTGGGGTGGTTCCCAAACCTTGACAACTGTAAACCACAAGGTGTTTGCGTTTTAAATTCAAAGGTGGCGGATACCACTATACGTCATTACTGCTTGTACAGTCCGTTCTCATGCAATAAAACTATAATTCCCTAAAACAAAGTTGTAAATTAATCTGTTTTTTTTTTAATTATTACCTAATCATTGGATAGGCATTCTTCGAGTGTGCGAAAACCCGTTGGTTACAGGTCCACTTAATTGGTTATAAATTCAACCAAAAAAAAAAACTAATGATATTTAACCATTGTATTTGTGTATTTTTCTTTTCTAAAACAACCCTATAAAATGTTTATCTTCAAACAAATTTCAAATATTTCTTAATCTTTCAAAGTATAATAAAATAATTATATGCTAATGTTTTTCAAATGTACAAATCAAATATTTAGATATGATATCATAGTTTGTAAGTTTGTAAATCGACTTCGGATTTGGAACCAATGTATTTGATAAGACTTTTCTAGGAATTATTTTTGATGTGGCACAGTGTGCGTAGCGAAAGTTTTAAATTTTTTTAACCACGACCCCTCACAAATGTAACCCCACACCGGATCCACACTAAAGTATGACTCGATTTGAACACAATCATATGTAATTGCAAAACGGTTTATAATTAATACCAGTATAACTATGGGAATCTACGGGTGTGTATAAACAATAATGTTATATATTTTCAGACCCGTGACACATAAGTTAGAATTTCAAGTATTATAATATTATGCAAATAAAATTTTTTCAGCACGCAAGGTAAGACGTTTTGTAAACCTTACCACGTTAATAAAATAAATTATAGCAGAACTCGCGTCATCACGAATAAGTATTTATATATACTCAAATAACACTAATATATAATACACCTATAAAAAAAATACGCGTTTTACCCAAAAAAGTAATTTTTATAGCGCTGTAATACGCATTATGCAAAATAAGAATAAAAACGCGAAAATTGTTGTTATACGTCTAGTGCATAATTTATAAAAGTAATTAGTAATTATTATACGGTAGGTGAAAAACGCACGGTAAGTCATAAATATAAAATTTAAGGTTTCTAGCAGAAAAAGAACCATAGCAAACTGCAACTCGTTAGTAATGCTGTATGTTGCATAATAGTAAATATGTTTATATATTTTTTAGATATGTACTCAAATCCTCTAGTTTCAAGTATATGAAATTTTATTTTGATGTTTTTATTACGTTTAGACCATCAATGAACTACCTACCACAGCACCACACATTGTAATTATTTTATATATGTATTAACATTTATATTTTATTTACATTCAGTTGTGTACTGCATTGTCAATGATTTATTAATAAAAAAAAAGTGATAAGGAGTAAATCCTGTGCTAGGAATTTTTAATGACTTTGGTTTTTTGACTTTCATCTTTACTAAGGTGTATACATTTAAATTAAACACTTTATTAGGCTCGCTATCACGTCGATACTAATTTAAAAAATTTAAACACCAGTCTAAATGTTTTATTTCTTGATGCAGGCCCATATAATAATATAAAATATGATTGTTAAAAATAATATCGTATAACAATAATAATAATTAACATTTCAATTTTTCAATTAGAATCCCTTAAATCTCAAACATATTAATACTATATACACTATGTGTTTTCTATCTGCGTAATACATGAATCGATTAGTCTCGAACTTTAAGGGATTTTATTCTGTAAAACGATGTTTAATGCTTTAAATCTGCAAAACCACATTGATTCATTTCAGATGAACGTGACGACGATTGCGGGTACTTACGCTTAAAATACATGGTAAATTATTGCCATCGGAAACCATTCATTATTCGTCAGTCATTAAATATCTGGGGTTTCGCTGATTTTCAGACCAATGGTTTGTTTTTAAACGCTTCAGCTGTTCAACTTGAAGTTATGAAATATTTTAACCGGCAATCATCTTATGGAATGATTTCCGAATTATTCGTAACAAAAACAGTACGCTATAACAATACACACACGGTGGCGTAAATAAGTAATAATTGTAGTCGTCTTTGCAATGATGGCAAAGATCCATAACGAACAGCAGTGCGCTGTTTCTTTTAGATTTAACGTTTATAACAGTGATGATTTTGTGTTCTGTCACTATAATAGCTTTTGGTTGTGCAAAGGTCCAAACATCGGTTTGGAGCATTTGGTAAAACGAGCCACGACCGTATGGTATGTACATTGTACACTGAAGTTATGTGTTGTGATAAAAATAAACGACAGATAACTCAAAAGAACAGGAAGAATTTTCGCAGTTGTATAATATACGAGCGAGTGTAAATATCGAATTTCACATTATTTCTTTCTCTCTCTCCGCGCTCGGCGGTATAACAGTATATAATAATAGTAATAATACTGCGATACATCTCGGAGACGGGACATTTTTTGTCGAAACGAAAAAAAAAAAACCGATATTGTGTACAGGATTCACATGTCAGTTAGTCCGCGTGCTGAGTAATAATAAAAATAATAAGTGTTAATGTTTTTATCATCGTAATAATAATAATAATAATAATAACACACACACACACACACACACACACACACACACACACGTACAATCGAATGGGATTCGCGATTCGTTTCATAGTTCGGTGTACCTACACACACGTACCCGATAATGTACTGTATACATATATTATGTACGATATGTATTATATATAAATGTGAATAGTACACGCGCGTAGAAAGGAAAAGTCGCAGCGGAATGAATATGAAATATCGCGATGGCCGCATACAAATATACATACAAACACACATAATAATGCCCTTTATACAAATATAATGTTTTATATGTATACAATTCATACTCGTGTGCGTATGCGTGCGTGTGTGTTTGTGTGGTTACGTAACGAATATGATAATACGATATGATGTACATAAATATCATGTACGCGTGGAAAAACGTGAAATTAATTGCTCGGTTTTCGTCCGCGCGCAAGCAAACACGGCCGTGACCGATGATGATATTGTTGTCGGAGTGATGGATTGGTCCAAGTGCTTCAGATACATAATACAATAATCTTGTGGTCGGAGGAGGAGCACGCTTTTCGAAAAACGAGCCGAAAAAGGAACAAATCGGTAAAACCTACGAAGAGCACAAAAAATACCTCTTCAATAGAACACAACTTATATCCTTTAAAAAAATCATCCAAGACTGTTGGATTACTGATAGGTGATGATTCTATATGTTATCCTCCTTAGATTTTTTACGTCATGTAAATATCGATTCTTATGTTCTTAGTTTTGAAATATCTTTACGAAGTGTGTTGACTGCTGGTCATCAGGTCTGATTTACTTGTCTACCATCATCATCTGTTTCAAGTGCAGCTAGATATGATCACGGCATCGGTGTGTGGCTGCTGCAGCTGTAGTTTGACAATCAGAGCATTAGAATTACATACAAGTGTAACACTACCTTATATTATGGCGTGTGTTCGATACGGATATGTCTTATGGCTGGGTGCGAAATGTTGTCTAAAATGTCACGCCGTGGATGTCACCACCAGGGTTTCCGAACGGAAAGCAAAAAAAACTTTATGGAACGAAACCAAATATCCCAATAAGTTTATGGTTCCCTAATATAAAGAAAACGATATTTATTATAGAGTTTGATGACATTTTTCAGGAATAACGATATAACCTAATAAGTTCTTTAAACAATGAACGCAAAGAACGTAATAAATTAATACGTTTTTTGAAATTTTATCCAAAGAACATTATAAACTAATGCGTCCTTCGAACTTTATAAGTAACGTTATAACATTAAAAATATCTTCTAACCGTTTTGGGTTCAAAATAATTTTAGAATAATACTTTTATATCAAAAAACTAAAATATAAATTACAATTAACAATTATATATAACCTTTTGAAGTTTCATCTTTACTAAAATCTATGATAAGGACTTATGCTTATGAATATGATATACGTTATAAATCTTTAGATAAATTTTAAATTATTATTCATATTATAAACAAACATATAAATAAGAACTAAAAATATTATCAAAAGTATTAATAGATATTTTGCCTAAATTTTTACATTATAGAAAATTATATTACTATTACATTTCCTATTTAATACTTAGGTAGTAAAGATATAATTTGTAATGTTAGCTCTATAACAATTACTGAATAGTGATTTTTTTTTTTTTATTAAATTTAAGTCCGCGGCAGCTATGGCCATTGGACTGATATGAGTTGCATATTTATATAAATACATTATATTTTACAATTTTTAAATTTTGTTGATTAATTTTTCGTAGTTGATGAATTCTATTATATTTGTAATGTTGTCCGGGTTCAGTGTCTCGGAGAGCTGGTCGGGCAGGTTGGCTTCCTTTCTTTCCTTGTCATAGCTTTGGCAGTTAGTCAGGATGTGTTTAGCGGTTAGGGGAACACCGCAGCAGGTACAGATTGGGGGCTCTTCTTTTTTCATGAGATGTTGGTGTGTTATATGGGTGTGTCCTATCCTAAGGCGTGTGACAGAGGTTTCCTGTTTCCTTGTAACGTTTTCAGGGAAAGGCCATGGGAAGGTGGTTCTTTTTATCTCATGTAGTTTTGATGATAATTTGATCCAATTGTTTTCCCATTGATCTTGTATGTCTTTGGCTATGGTTCTTTTGACGTCTTGGTAAGAGAATTCCGAGGATGAGAGTGAGTTGTTTGATGAGTGGGCAAGTTTGGCGGCCTTGTCGGCGCGCTCGTTGCCTATTATATTGCAGTGTCCGGGTATCCACATATAAGATATGTGTTTTCCGGCGAGAGTGGCTCTAGTATGTGTATTTTGTAGTGATTGAAATAATGATTGTAGACTAGACAAATTATATACATAATAATATGTAAAAATATTTGTATAAATTTACATGTATGTATACATCTTTATTTTTAAATGAAAATAAATAATAAATAATAATAATAATATCGTTAATTTTTATTACACTATTGTAAAAACGACCTACGTTTTTGATTTTCCAATTTCAATAAAGCTTAATGAAAATAAATTAATATCATAATAATGATAAGGTGTAATAAATAATGATATACCCAAAATTTCCAAAGAATATATAACTTGATATTGCTTGGGAACGTATTAATTTAAAACGTTCTTCTGATTAAATGTTCAAGAACAAATAACTTTATAACGTTCATTAAGAATATCATTCAAGAACTTATAAACTTATAACGTTTTTTAGTTAAGTTTTCAAAAAACGTTAATATTTTTAAAAAAATTTTCTAGTAAAATGGTCTGTGAACGTCTGTTGAATATAATTTTAGATTACGTTTATTGCAAATAAAGTTCCAGAACAAATTATGAGACTGAAACAATAATTAACGGTTACGGCCACCCCGGTCACTACCACTATTATAGGGTGAAAAGTACAAATGAGTAAAACGTACGGTTTCCCTAACAGCGATTTATCGGTCGTCAAAGTGTCAATAATATTTGTATTATTCGCACAGACGAAATCATACATTTGAATAAAAGCAGAATCGGTTGACGCTATGGTCCTGACTATGGTTTCATTATAAATTTACTACGACCATCATATCGTTGTTAGGGAAACGGTGCAACTCGCTGGTTTTGTGCGCGAGACATAATGTAACGATGTCCATGAATATGGATTTTCCACTAATACTATACCGAAACAAAGTACAAAGCGAGTTCAGATTTTGGTCGCAACGTGTTATATCATAATATTTTTTGTTTTATTTCGTTATCAGCGTAAAAGTGCGCACTCGGGCGGCGCGGCCGGTATGAACACGGAAAACCATCATACGCGCTCGTCTAGAGAAACAAAACTAGGTCCACGCGCGCTCTTTCGGTCTGCGTCGAATATCATCATACGCATTCATAGACGATGCGGTGTCGAAGAAATGTGGGATAACCTCGAGTTGGGTCCTTAATTTAAAAATTAGCATGAATTGGGTCCGGACGTATTTTATCGAGTACATGAGTTGGGTCCCGGTATATTTTATCGAGTACACGAGTTGGGTCCAGCCTATTAGCGTTATCCAGAAGAAACCACGTAGAGGTTAGCTATAAAGTCTTCCAAAAATTATGTTTTGTCACATAAAGGTAATGGGTATATTTAAAACTTATTAAAATATAAAATTACTATTCAATTACAAATTTCTTATAGTTTTCATAGTTTAAATTTGGGAAGAAATTTAAAACTCACATATTTAACAAAAGTTAACCGGGTAAGTTCACCACTGACAAAACAAACCATATTTTCTCTTAAAAATTGTTCTTTTTCTGCTGTTTTTTTGCTTGGTAGTGTTGCTGAGCTCCGAAGTGAAATGTAAATTTCACTCTGAAATCCAAGTAAAATGTCTAATGAAACAAATATGTTGGGGTGTGCTGCACCGAAACTAACATTTAATTTCGCATGAAAGCTTTCACAACTATTTGTTGTACGATTTGTGATTGTAGCAAACTCAGCCCAAATATTAGGAGGAAATAATGAAATCTTCCTCAATACATGTTTCAATATGTTACCTGACGACAACTATGGTTGTAAATCGTTAAGATAACATTAAGATAAAGTATTACCGTGGACCCAACTCGAGTATCATTGAATATTACCGCGGACCCAACTCGTGTTTATTTTAAACGATCAAATATCTCGGGACGTGTGACACGTCGAGCGGACCGGAACCGCGGGAGGTAAATACTACTGCGGACTGCCGGTATTTCGGCGGTGGGTACTACACGACGGCGACGGGGCCTCGCGGTGAAATTCTCTGCAGCTACACTGTGTGACCGAACTGCGAATAATTACAATGCAGCGGCGGCGACGACTTGAATACTGACAATAACACTAATAGTAATATAGATATATCACGGACGGTGCGAATAACAGTTCTCCTCGTTTTACCGACTGTTTTATAGCTGCTGAACGACGGAGCTGTGAATTCGTCGGCTTTTCAACGATGTACTTACTATTTTTTTCTGCGCTCATCAAACGTTCGGGTAATAAACGTGTGCACGAAACGTTCCACGGAGCATCGTAGTGTAGGTAGTTTTGTTTTTCGACAAGAAATCGGACACAAACATTTCTTTTATATTGTTTTTTTTCCAAAATATCTTATTGTAAAACATAAATAATAATTTAGGTACATAGCGTTAAAATGTTTACGATAAAATATCTACCTACTGTGATGCTTGTGATGGTGGAAGAAAGTTAAATTACATAATATTATAAAAAAATTAACAATATTTATATAGATAACATGGGAAAACCAAAAGAAGTAATTACAAGAAATATTAATAAAGTTACATTTTAATTGTATCTATTTACAATTTGTTTTTTTTTTATATGTAATGGCATTGAGTTGTAATATTTTTGACCTAAATAATCCATGTGTTTTTAACTAAAATATTTTCTATAATTATTTATCTTAACATCAAATGCCGTTACTTCCTTTTTTTCATATTTTCCGCATAAGGATAGTTCAATACGGATGATTCATAATTTTTATTATATAAAATAATCACTTTCTAGTTTCTTTACACTCTCAACTGGTAACACATCCTGCAACAGCTTATAATTTATAACAGGTGAATCCACTTACGAATTTTTACCTAAACAGATTCTAATCATTTTTCTTTGTAATTATATCAGAGGTTTAGCCACGCGATCGTTTAGAAAACCTCTCCCCGATCCACAAACCAACAATTCATACGGAATTATTTCATGGAATATGGAACGACATACAAACTATACGCATATCTTACACAGGTAGAATTGCCCGTAAACTATTTAATCCAATACGGAGAAAAAAACCATGCAACCGTGTATTTTTCGTTTACCGGAAAAATTATTTATGCTTTAAATAATCTTTTCCTGCAAAATGTTCAAGCGTCTAATACGTGGGTTTACGCGCTGCTCGATGCGTTGACTAATCTTCCGAAACTTTTTATCGCGACAACTGCAGGATAAGCAGGTGTCGTTCGAAACCTCTTGAAATATAGACGTTCAAGGATTTTTTGCCAAGTAATCGAGTCGGTTGCTGATAGTTGACGCGGAGGGAGACTCCGTGGGTATCCGATATCGAATACGTAACATCACAACCGTTGCGGCCACGTTAAATATACAACATAATATTATTATACCGCAGTTGTTCATCGTTGTAAGTCATCTGAAAACACTTATTTGAGCGATTTAATGTTGAACAATAATTGAACGAATTCGGCCCGACTGTTGTATAATATACTATCGCATCGGAAGCAAATGCCCTGCCTATATTATTACAAACAATTAGAAATTTTAGGAAATCACTCGAGCATTAAAAACTTGTACATAAATTGTATCAAAAGAAAACGAAAAATGGCACGATTAAATTAACATTCGATGTATTTATGTATAATAAGCCAATGAGGTACACTCGAGAGACGGTCGACATTCCGCACAAACATCAGGATGATGATACGCACTTTCACCCCGTCTATACCGATCACCCGATCGAAATGTCGCCCGGAAGATCTAACGAGGACGTATAGTCGGATGTATATTATTGTACACCGACCGTCGTAAACGATGACGTAACGCGTTGTGACAACATTTTTATCACATACCTTGGTTATAGTGCACATACTTCATTTTATACGTCTATATGCCGGTATACTCATTGAAAGTATTGGGTCCTTTATATATTATAATCAAGTCAGTTCCGTACTAGTTGTATCAGAGGACAAAACTATTCTAAAGCACGTTGCTAGTTATCGTATTCTTTCCCCAAAAATATTTTCAAATTAAAAAATACGCTTAACATTTTTAAGTTTCTTACTAGGCATGCCTATTTATTGATATTATTTTACGAAACGTATTTCTCCTGATATGTACCTACCTTCTCGTTTTGTAAAATAATTTGTTTTTTTTTTTACTAAGAAGTACGAATGATTACTATATGTGTTGTATTATCGACCCTTGTAAGTATACTTGTACTAGGAAAAAAGAAAAAGGTATAAACAGGTGAATGGGATTTAAAATTAATTTTGAGTTTTCTTTCTGACTGTTAAACCTTATTGGTGAATACGGTGGGAGGGAAATTTGAAATGTTCAAAACACAACACCTACACGTAAATATTACATAATATGCTCTCTAGCCTTTTGCAGGAGCTCTATCCATATAAAATGTGTAGCAGCATGTTTATTATTTGGCGTTTGGATTTGGAATAACAAAACTATAATAACGACCAATTAATGTGATTTGATCGCGTGTGTCTACGCGGGTATACACCTTCCTTCCCTTACGTAAGAATCCTTATCCCCGATTTCACCGTCGCCACGTATACGATTACACGTCTTTGACGGCAACGTGCACGGCAGTAAGTGCTCGTTTCATTTGTGCCGACATCTGTACGCGTTAGCAACGAGGAACTCGACGGAACCGGGGCACCACCATGTAGCGGAAACGGTTTTCGACGACCGCGAGAGATTAAAAACAAATTTTTCACCTCGACGCGCGTATGACAATACGGTGTCGACCGTGTTTCAGCCGGTAGCCCGGACGTTCCATTGTGTTATTACATTATAATAATAATGTGTAACACGTACAGATATACAGCTGTGTTTATATACATAACGACTGTCGTTCGATTTCATAACGATTTATGTGTACCGCGTACAGCGTGTACTCCACGGTGTACACATTATATACGTACGCGTCCAATGGATAAATGATGGTCAAACGATGTTCCGCGTCGTGCAGCGGATTGTGGAGACGATTACGCAATGTTACGTACTACGATAGTGTTATATATTGATAATACGATGCAGTAAATATGTACGGGTATAGCCTTCCGCCACACCGGTGCAGATTGCGGTAGAACACGAATCGAGATATATCATACTATGCGTACAACGTATACAGGGTGACTTATTTCACCGTGTAGCACCTATATCATTTCGGGACACTTACGCAGTCTTACCGTATTCAATATATTTTCTTCGTGGTTTTCACACTCTACGGTATCAACTTTTGGTTTTCAAATTCAAACTCGTTTCAGCTAGTGCATTTGAATGTCGCAAGAGATAATTATTTTTCTGAAAAATTTTAACGCGCGTGTACGTACAGTTTCTATGATTGTTTTATGTTCCGGCTGGAGGAGTGGAAATAGTGTAAACATGTTAGTCTAGTTTAACTATTAATGTAACTGTACTTCTTTCTCCTCTTCCCCGAGTTTAAAATAATTACTTCTAATTAGCCAATTGTCCGTAGGATTACCAAACACGTATGTCAAAAAACGTTAAGCAACATTTTCCCTTTCCGGATTTAAACACAAAAAACTTTACGGGCGAAAATCAAAATTTGATTAAGATTACAAAAAAAAAGCGACTTTAAAATGATTTCATATTTCTTCGGGGATATCGTCCGGTTTACGATGAAAAAAAAGGAAAAAATGACCCTGTACACAGTACTGACGTCATCGTCACCAAGAACTGCGTAACGGTGAACGCGTGTTCGAAAATGGAAAATTAAACGCGCGAAAAAATATCACATACAAGCGCGTGTAGGTACCACACGTACGCAGAGTATTATTATCCGCGTGTGAGTGTCTCGAACCTTTTCACTTGGACTCCGTGTGGGCGAAGTGAAGAGAACACCCGGAAACCGTTTAGAAAAAAAATATACTCATCAACCTACACAAACACAATATTGTATGGTTCACAAACTGAATATCGTACACCGTATCTATACGCATTACATATATATATTGTTGCAAATTTCATTTTCTGCGAGATGACTATTTTGTTTATTTATTTATTTTTTTTTTGTGCATCATCGCGACTACATATACGCGCGCGAACGCATTGTATAGTATAATATTATATATATATATATATAAACGCGACTCGGCGCGGAAAACATTTAATTTCAAAATAATGTTTGCAGTTCACCGAAGAATTTCGAATACACACACATATATATATATATATATGTACAGGTGTATACCGCTGACAATTACTCATAATATTATTATTGTCTGCGAGTATTTGATTGAATACGTGTATTTTTTTATTATTATTATTTTTTTTTTTTCGTATCGCGGTAATAATAATAAATATTATACGCAGCTGGAGCGGGACAATGTAATGTAATGTTTTTTTTTTCACTTGTCTCCAGTCTTAATAAGTGTGTAGTTAAGTTATTGATTTAACGACAAACCGCAGGTCCAATAATATGCGTATCTAATAACACTGTCAGGGCTGTGCCGGGATTACGTCTCGGAACGCCTAATAACGCAATAAAAGCTGTAGGCTCATTTGTACTCGTATTACATCCTTTTATAAATCACATAATTCAATCTTCTCAGCAGCAGGCTCGAATCCAGAAATATTTAATTTCGTAATCATATAGGTACCTAGTATAGTATAACGGTTGTACGACGGAAAGGGCGCCTCTACTGCTTGGATTCGCACCATAATATTATGTTTTGTTCATAAAAACTATTTGGAGCATGTGAAATGTAAATCGTTTGGACACCGAGTACATCTAGTATAACACATATTGTACTACGTTTTATACATGCGTTAACCGTGTACGTATCCTATATTTGCTATCCTATTGTATACGTAAACACTCTTGATACCCACTACATAGAAAACCTAAATGAAAAGTGTAAAATCAAAGATTGCCCACACGAGTAAAGATATTAAGAATATACAATAGAAAAATTGTTGTTTTCAATTAGGCGCTGTATAACAAATAGTCTATTATTATCGTTAAAATACATTGAGCACAGACTATTGTAATGTGCTATTGTTATGTCACACAGAATGAGAGAGGGGAAATACTGAAAAAACGACGTGACAAGTAGGTAATTTCGTGTAATGGTAATTTCAAAACTACATAATATAACCTTTTACTTAAGATTAGAGATGTTAGTATGAGAACTGAATGTTTGATTGTTTAAGTCTGCAATTCTTTATTGTGATGAAAAACATTTCTAAACGTTTTAGAGTGTTTAAAGCCTTCAAAAAGACATTTTCACTAGTCACCTTTGACCCGACATTGTATGCTTCGCGGTGTATAAAATCTTCCCACTCATAATAATTTCATGTGGAAAATGCAATTTTTCAGACGTCATACACAGAAGAAATGTACCTGTGATCTGATAGGTTAGGAATTTCGAATGATCTGTATTTATATGTAATACGGTATTAAGAAAAAATAATTTTTCACCACAATGAATGTGCATCATCGGACAGAGAAAACAAACATGCGAGTAGTACTCCTAGACGTTTGATTCATTGAAATTACTGTAAAATATGTATATCATCTCGCAAATAAAATATCATTGTAATGGTAATACATTTCAACTACATATTTAATAACTGTATAATAACAATTATAATTTATATAAAAATAATAATGCTAATAAATTGTTGTAAAACTATATTAATCCACGAACAATTTACAAAATAAGAAGTATCTCACAGGAAATAAATTAATTTGTGTTCAGTTTTATTTATGAACGTTTCATTGTCCTATTAACTATAAGTCTGATTTATTTTTAAATAAACGAAAAAAAATAGCATCACACGAGTATTATCGTATCTTATATTTTTAGAATCATATCGCAATTAGTAAAATCTTCGTGAGACCCGCCTTGTATATACAATATTAATATACGTCGCGTAGTATTTATAAATAAAGAGAATAAATAATTTAGTTAATTTGCCTGTAATGATTGCGTTACAAATAATGAGTAATTTAGTTAATTTGCCTGTAATAATTACGTTACAAAAAACGATTATTCAACTATTTTCGAATGTACGAATTTGTTCGCGTTAACAATTTGATCACAATTTAATTGAACACAATTAAATAACCTGAATTTAAGTTACATCACAATTTGCATGTAACATCTAAATCTTCCGTTATGAATTATGCATCAGGTATTTGCGCGTATCCGGATATACTAAGCTGCTGTGCTACGTCCCGTGTAATTATCGTTTGCACTTTTCTCAAATATAATAGTATTATATGGAAGTCCGGAGTTGACGACCATAATAATAATACCCGATTCGATAACGTTTTGACATGATTAAATTCCAGTGACATACTGCAATGACAATTCGATTATTTTGTCCAGCGTACATTATACGAGTATGTGCTTACCGGAGGCCAATGGTATTTTTTTTGTTTAATAGAATCCCGTCGACTTATCTACGTAACCACTAGTAAAAATAAAAAATAAATTAGTAGATACCTAAAGGTATGATAAATTGTTTCACTCAAAATGTATAAAGCACTGATTAACATTTGATTGATAAGCTTAGTACTTAAATTAAAAAAAACATTTACTAACATAGGGTTAGGTTCATGGATATCATATAGATTCAATTAATATAGTTATATAGGTAGGGCTAACTCATAATTCAAACAGATATTACTCCATATTTCTTCTGCTATAGCTGTGATAACCGGACGAATAGATAAACAAATAAATCATATACACATCATACAATAAATGATGGCATTATTCAAACGATTCCAGGCCTAAGTAAGTCCAGGCCAGGTACCTAAGTAAGAAATTAAAGTATCATCTAAAATTGTTTTATCTAAAAGTTATTTTTTTCTATTAGACTTCAAGTGAAAACAATCATCAGTGATGCCTACGTATTTAAAAATGTAAAAAAATATGAACTGAGTTCAAACGTAAGTAAAATTGACGATGATTAACCTACACGTTTTAAACTTAGCTACTATTATGCTTCCTTCATCAAATATATATTATACATATTATGATCACTGGACAATATTTTACGAATTATTTTTTTTTTATTTTAGTTTTATTCCATAGCAAAATAAAATTCCCAATAATATAAAAAAAATTCCCTTTTGAAATACCTATAATATCTGTGGCACGTTTTCGGTTTATAATGCCATTGCATGACACTACATTATATGTGCAGATTATCTGCCCAAAAGTTCAAAGGGTGAAAAACTTAATTGTGAAACCAGCTCATAATCTAAGATATGGAGATATATATATGTATGTATATTATTTACTAGTAATAAGAAACCATTTTAAAAATAAAAATATCGAAAAATATAAATACCATAGAGAATCACATAACTGAAAGGACACTAGCATTCATTATACATATTCCACTTTACCAAGTACCAGTGGTCTTGTACAAACATAATTATTATAAATGGTAACAAGACTATGGTAACAAGACGCTTCAGCTACCCCTTCTGCAGATTGGTCGTGTCGCGAGGGACCACGAGAGAAACACGATTATCGGGCATATTTTTATTTTGCCACAGCACACAGTATGCACTTGATTTATAAATGTAATAGTGCACAGTACTGCGATTCGATTAGGTGTGCACCACGGGCTACGAAACAATGTTTAAAAGAACAGATAACTGAGTATAATACAAATTCTAATGGAAAATATAAAAAACTAAAGGAGATTAAGCTGTTTGACATTAAGTCATTTTGCGGAAGGATGGTCATAAATCGTAATCTTTTTGTTTCAGAAAATCGTTCATTTACCGCTATTCAAAATTATATAGTTTAACCTTTTGCATTATCTATAAATTGACGTTTAGATAACTTAATGGAATGGCATTTGCCAAAACCGCTTGCTACTGTATTAGTGTTGGTGAGAATATTACAGATGAAGAATCGTTCAAACGTGCTCGGACAATCGGAATCGGTCGATTTTTTAACTACTGCCAGAGATACGCCATCGGGCGTGTTAAAAAAAAATTAAAGATCAAAAACTGCTATCCGTTTCTTTAAATTTTCGTTAAATCACGTATGTTGTAAACAGTAACAATTGTATAAGTTATAGTAGTGAATTGCTGTGGCGAAAACGTTTTTTTCGGAAAATGTTAAGACTACAGCGGTCAGAAATTGCATAAACAACATAGGGCCTGTACGGTTTATCACGTACGTATGTAGTACACACATAACTACAACGATAATAAGTTATCAATTGTTATTAATCGCAATGGTATACAGGTGCGTTAGTCCGCGTCTACGAGAAATGAGAATGGCGGTGGCAACGGTGGTCCACGATGCGAACATAGGACTACCGTTCGCGGCAGGTCTTCGCGATTTTCCCGGCAAGGTCGCCGCCGCAGCCGCCACCGATCACTTTCTTCTCCCTCTAGTCCCTCTCGAAATCTTCGTATAAAATACGAATTGTCCACCGCAAACCGGCAAATGCTCGTCCGTAGCCGCAATGTCGGGATCGTTTCTTCCATCGTCATAAAAACGGTTTGAATTCGCGTATCGTTCACCTACTCGAGTATTAACATTACGATTTCGTTTTCATCCGACGCGTCGCGCCCGTTCGCTGTGTTTTATTTTTTTTCGTTTTTTTCTATCATTGCAACGCCGTACATCCGTACAATACCGTTTCGATCGTTTGGTTCCGTTTCGTTTTTCGGTTTCCGAACTCCGAAGAGCCGCCGCTAATGTGAACCGGTACAAAGGATACGAAGGACGTCTGCAACAACTACAATAATAACATGGCGTGTTTCACGGTGAGTCGAATGTATACATCTCCGTTAAGCCGCGAATCTAACTGAAAAAAGTCTAATCCCGCGTGGACGATCGATCATTTTTTTTTCAACCGCGAGATCCATGTATACTTTGAACACAGTTGACAGTTGAGTTCGACCTGCAGTCTCACCGTTACGTGGACAATTATTACAAAATTTTAAGTGACACCGTTTCCTATCGGCGCACAACTCCGTGATTTTATATTTTTCGACTTCAATGGAGTGAACAATCGCTGCTTGAAAAATATTCCTTTGTATTTCCTGAATCGTATTTATAATACGTATAAATTTCGAGTTCCAAATTTCACCGTAAACTTTTCATTTCAACTCATTTTGTTCAATTGTATTATTTTTTTTTCTTCTAATTGGACCATTATGTTTTTTGTTGAGTCAACATCAATATGTTGAAGTATTTTCAATTTAATACAAGCGCGTGTATTTTAAAAATGTCCACGATATGATTTCTACAGACGAATGCCCCGTAAGTTATAACTGAAAAATGTGCATGTTAACTTCCATAATGTTTAATAATTATTATGTAGGTGTTCAAATTTAAATACAATTAAAAAAAAAACCTAAAAAACCTTTTTCGTTCTTAAGTAGTTGGACAATAATCTTACATTCATATTATTCATACATAAACCGTACCCGTACTCATTTCATCTAAGGAGATTTTTTTTTGTATAAATTGATCCAGTCAGTGTAAATAATTGCGTGTATAATGTTATCATCGAATTTACGTTCGTGCACCATATTATTTTACTTTCGTAATGTTTATAATGTAGTTTTTCATTTACGACAAACCTAATTATAAAATATGAAAAATTAACAATAATACCGTTTTAATATTTTTAATAGATTGTCTAATGAAACGTTGTTACCATGTTTAATTAAAAAACTAAAAGCGTTTTGAAAAAAAAGCCATTCATTTTTAATAACTAATGATTCCGAGTGAATTAAAATGTTATATTATAAATTAAAATTATACAGATGCAAGCAAAAAATAAATACATTTATTTTATTAAAAACGATATGTAGTTTTTCGTATAGATTTTCGATTGAAATTCGGCTGAAAAAAAATTTATATCGTATGGTTACAGAAGGGAAAGGTGAAAAATTCATTAAGAGAAATTGTATTATACAACAATAAAAAATACTAAATTATTTTCAACAGGCTCTGATAATTAAAAAAAAACATCCTTAACTACTTGTACACTAAACACACACTATATGCATAAGTAACAATGTAAAGTAATTTATTTGCATGTAGCTATTAAATATTACACAGCGCATTGTGCACATCAGCACATGATAGCCATTCTATGAGAAAACTCGATGGTTTACAGTAATAAATTATTACCAAAGTTAAAATTAACAATAATAATTAAAATAAAATGACTAAATAATTAAAAATAATAATAATTAACATTTTTTTTTCTTACTTAACACATAAAACTATTGCAGGTAACAATATTAAAAGTATCGTGATACTTTTAATCGCTGTATCGCTTAAATAATATTAATCTGAGACGTCTACTGTTGCGTAAAAATTATTTTTTTGTCAATACCATTATATCGCTGTACCTAATTGTTGTCATAATAATAATAATATTGCATTGTGATTCGGTCCAAAACAAAAATATCCTACAACAGCAATATTTCATACACGAAACGAATACTTATAGACTGTAAATACTGTTTGGTGACATAATTTATATAGATACTGTACAAATGTTTT
This sequence comes from Periphyllus acericola, assembly GCA_949715065.1. Lineage (NCBI taxonomy): Eukaryota > Metazoa > Arthropoda > Insecta > Hemiptera > Aphididae > Periphyllus > Periphyllus acericola. The sequence continues at coordinate 14,484,434 of OX454266.1, forward strand.
TAGCGCAGATTATTTTCGTAGCTTACGACTCCGCTGCAGGAGTTCGGAAACGGTTAATCTGTGGATTATATCATAATAATCTCTGTATACGGTCCAATAAATAATTTAAACCGTTTAAGTTATTTGTTATTACTTTTTATTATTATTATTTCGCCCAAGTTTTATATAATCCAACGATATGAATCGAGATATAAGCGCTAGTATATTGCCAGAAACTCACGTTTACATTCAATTGAAAATCTGTGCAGATTTTCGAGATATCAAATAGTGTGCCAATAAAAACAGACCATTGCAAGTTTCACGGTTATATAAAAAAGAAATGAATAATGACACTATAGACCATAACACCCTCAATATATAATTGTATAGGCGGACATCTAAATTTGGAATGACGCTCATTAAATGTGGTATTCAAATGGTAATCGCAAAAACGGTGATAATGATAATATAGTCATATTATTTTCGTTAAAATTATCCATTGTGAGACTCCCGAGCAAGACGGTAATCAATTGGGATAAATATGCAGTCGAGGAGTGAATACAAAAAATAACGATATAACGAAATATTTTCGACATTATGGTATAGATTTTAGTATTTTATTTATTTTCTCTTTCATTAAATGTATTTATAATGTTTTTCTTTTAGATGAAGGCGTATTTATTGGCAACGGCATGTGCGCTCTTTTTGGACTTGACTTTGGCCGTTCTACCGAACAAACGCGATGGTAAGTACAATACGCTAGAGAACAGTTACAAAACCATTGGCTAAGCATCGAATTTCTATCTCTAAATCGCTGCCTCTCACAAAAATATAAAAAAACAATAATTTCTAAATGACTCGTTTTTTTAAAAAAAAAAAAAATGGAGCTGAGCTGGTTTGAATAGAAGACGCAGGAATGTTTCAAACTTTTTTCAGAAATCTGTACTCGATACATTTTAATTATTATTGATTCACTGAAAATCGATGGGCCGATTGTTTTTACTCGGACACAATTTAAATTTGTTATTATCACACCTAATTGAAAACACAAATTAAAAAAAATTAACCATATAAACTGTGTATTCAAAAATAATTGTTCATTAACGTATTTGACTTTGAAAACATTAATTTGATAAAACTCTGATATTAATGAAGTTTTTATTCGATTTTATTCGTTTGATTTATATTTATATTTGTTCAATGTATTATATATATGCCTAGTTAGTGAATATTTGTCCTGTCGGTACAACGGCTGCGATTGGTGTAAAAAAAAAACTAAAAAATCGTTCTACAATATTCATCATCCGAATTGGATATAAAAATGCCTATTGCGTAGATATCGGAACCCAGAAAATATGCAAATATACTTCAGTGTTCTTAGGAAAAGTGGCCGAGAGTATAACTGTAATAGTTACACGCTTACGTTCGGCGTGATGAACACAAGGCTACATTTTATGATAACTACAGCCCTTAAAGTTTCCGGGAACCGTAAATATTTACAGGCCCGAGAAAAGGGATGGAATAGTTTACTCCGGAGAGTTGGGAAATGCAACCGCAGTTATAATATAATAATATAAACCGTACGGCGTTGATTTCGTAAGTCCTCGTGTATGTGTGTGAACAAAAACCACCTGGAAAGCGAGCGGAAATCGCGGAAATCGATTATTGTATGTTGACGGTGTATATAAGCCGCGTTAAGTACCTACGAACAATACACGGGACCGTACGTATATATGTATGGTGCAGGAATAAGGACGAAAAATCATAATAATATCGTCTCCGCGATTATCATAATAATATTACGTTATTATACGGTTTACGGTGTTTCTCGACGGATAATATATTATATATTGTTATTATTATTATTATTACGACGACGACAATTTTCTCGTCAACAGCAGCGTGTATTACGACGACGACGCGCGTATATTGTACGCACATGCGGTGATGTATCATAATGTACGTTTGTATACGTAAGCTGCTCGACGTTTTCGCTTATTTTATTTTTATATTTTCGTTCGGCTGACAAAAAAGTAATAGTGTAACGATGATGTGATGTGTGTGATAAACTCGTGTTTTTAATCACTGGCTTGTACATGGTGATCGAAATATCACGTTACAGCGGTTTTGTCGTCACCATAAGCGGACCAAACGGGATAATCCAAAACAATATTATAATATTTACTGACATGAGTAATATAATCAATCACCCATGCATCTATGTGGCTCGGAAACGACACGCGGATGACACGCCTAGCCGATCCGTTATATACATAGTAGGTACCTCATAACGGTTACCACGTGGTATTCGCGGTATGTCCCGGTGCAGACGATTTGACACGGCGACCACGGGTGTACATTTTTCGACTCCAATGTTGATTCGTGAAATGATAACTGCAATATGTTGGTGAACATGTTTTTAAGTTTATTTTAACTTACGCTGGTACGTGCGACAGATGGCTCAAAGTAGTAAACTCGTGAGTCGTCACGGTCAGATGGTGTGCGTTCGGATATAGAATAGTCCTCTGAATCGTCTGTCCGTTCTCGTGTCTTGTCCTGGTACACGTGTTGGTCTCCTTCTCGTGACCTCATGTCGTAGTTGAAAATCTACGGTTTCTATTCAAGCGAGGGTCCGTCTTTTATTAACACGATGTGCTACTTGACAATGCTTTTGTTTTACATTGTTCGCAAGTATCGTTGTACGTTCAGAAAAGATTAATGCTCAACATATTTGGACACATTTATCGTTCAAACATTGTAATCTAGTAAATATACTGCGGGGTTCTTGAGTTATTTCTGTGCGCAAGCGTGACACTTTTGTAAGCGGCGCATGTTATTCTAGAAAACGCGGTTGCTACACGTCTTGTGACAACATAATATATATTTATAAGTGTCACCGGGCGGTCGCCGTCTCGTCAACCCGTCGTTCACTTCCTAGACCATAATGCACGGCGAGCACAAAGCCACCGCGGATCTGCACCGCACACCGTCGTGAGAAATATTACGCGCGCGCTCGCTCGGTCCTCGTTATGACACCGGAAAGCCGCCGCCGCCGCCGCCGTGACCCGACAATTGCCGGAAACTGACCGCGGCGATGCGTAATATTATTATGATGATAACGTCTACGCCGAGCCGCGCGTTACGGTCCGTCGCGCCTCGAAGGTGCTGACCGCGAGCGCTGTCGTCGCCACTGTTACGCGTCACGATTATATCGGCCCGATCACGTCACACGCGTCTCCTGCGAACCAGTGGCGGCGTACGCGGTAGTACGATGTACGGTTTTCGGCCCGGCCGTCCGAAGGTCTGCGAACGCTACGATCGCGACGGTTTAGTATCGTTTAGTGTTCGTTTTCCCACCGCTAAGGGGAGGTTCCGGACCCCACAGAATCCCTCCCCCCCCTACGCACACGCGCCTGCTCTCGTAAGCCCGCGGTCGTCCTATACTACGCCGCCGATGGTTCCTCTGAACTCAACGGTCGTCCATCGGATCGTTCCTAACCGCAGCTGGCGAGGGGGGGGGGAATATCGAAACGGCACGCTGCAACGGGAACTTGACGTTTTCCTTATCATGGACAGAATGGATTTTGATAAAAACTGTTCGCGCCAAAACGAGCGCGTTTCTCGAGTCGCGCGTGACATCAGTGACGTACGCAGGGATAGGGTTCTAGGAATTTAACCCTCACCGAAATGGTCCACTCTCTCCCAAAAAATCGGCTGCTTTTAGTGTCATGAATCTACATAGAAAACCCTAACCGAACTAAACTTAACACTACCGCGTGACGTAACGACGGGGATGCGTAATAACGAGCACTGTTAAATGACGTGTTCTCAAATTCCCGCCAATCAGCTGGGCGAAACGTACACGAACTGTAGACCTCCACCAGCGGTTATGACTTTTCCGTTCGGATCCGGGTATACCGGGTGTAACGACGTCGGCTGCTGTTTCCGCACTGACCCCGCGACCTGCGCAACGGTTTCCTCGGCCGCCGACATTATAATTATATAATAATAATAATATATCTCCGCGGTACGCATCTATGCGAGGAGAACGTTCGAGCCATAACCCCTGTGCGCTTTCTACACTGCCGTTTTAATATGTTTTTAGTCATATTTTTGAAAAGTCGAACGCGTCATTGGTCATTAAAAAAAAAAAAAATATAATTCAATAAAAGTTCCCGTAGTTCTCAAGTTATACACGCCGAATGAAAATATGTTTAAAGAATAATTACTATCAGTACTTATCACCATAACAATTTTCTGTGTCCCAGTAAAGTCCGTCTCGGACTAGTTTCGTATTCACTGCGATTTAGTTGCTATACGAGCCGAATAAACGTCGTACGTATAGGTGTAAACTTCTGCGCTATGCATGTACACTTTAAACGTCACGTGATGCGTACGAGCGTACAAGTACATGATCAATCCGCCATGTTCAGACGTATGAATGTTCAGGTCTATTTGGCCAGCATAAAACGTTAACGTTGTAATTTTTTTTTTTTTTCATTTTTATCATATTGATCTGATGAACCGACGGTTCTCTGTCAAGTGTACGTATACGCAAGAATCGCATAATGAGGGAAAAAAAGACCATACTAATTATTATTATACTAAGAATTTCGCATAAGACTCGAGTACAGTATAATTATTAGGAATCGTTTTTTACATCAATCGGCTAATTTCCCGACGGTTTCCGGAAATTCCAACTGCTACTTATTCTCGCATTTCTGTCTTTTGTGTATTTCTTTCATCTCTTCTGCATGTTGTTCTCGATTTTCTGGATTAATGGTCTCCGTGTTACATATTATTATACATTTTACTATACGCGTTCACACTTGTGTGGGATTTCCTTTCTTTATTTTTACCCCGTGAACACACGCCCAATGCATATTAAAGTGCGCACCGTACACCGCGTTTACGTATCATTAAAACCGAAACGTGTGTTTATGGATAATATAATTTCATTCAATCGAAATTTCAAAAAGAAGCAAGCGTGTTCGTCGCGAACAAACACTTATGCACGCGGGCCTAGGGTAAAAGAAAAAAAAATCAATGCACACGAACTCAACGAGCAGGAGGGGAGGGGTGGAGGAAATCCAAAGGGTAGCCATATAAACAGGATCTGAATAATTAATGTCACGGCGTAAAAACTACCAGCGATTGTTAATTTTAGAGTTGTACAACGTTTGGATTAATTCGAATGGCGGGCACTATGGTAACTCGACGGTAACCGTAGTTGGTGCCGGGAAGGGAGAAAAAAATAAGTGCAAAAACCGTGAGACAATATTGCACACGCCGGTTGTATTGTCTAGGTTTTCCGGTTTTCATACATTTTGTCCAACGATCGTGTTCGAAACATATTATATTAATTCTTAGGTAACGATAAAAATTTAACGATCAATTATGTTCAACATTTTTACGAGAACCACGACATAACGTCACGACAACGTGATCTGCATCTTTATCTACCTGTATCTGTAGCTCCTACACGTTTTTTCTATGTTACTTTTATTAAATTAATAACATTCAAATAATTAATAATACTCAAGTAAAAATCAAGTATAGACCAATCAAATATTTAGTTTGGCATCAATGAAAATAGTATTATTGATATTAAAGTGAATACTATATCATGAATTACTTAAATAGAAATAATATGATCCAGTGACTTAACTAATTTTTTTTTACTACTATAATATACTAATTCAACGATTAAGATTTACTAACAAAATGGTTGATATTCCTAATTTTTCAATTTTCAAAAAATAGATTTTACACTCTTCTCGATTTACATACTTCTTCGTAAATTATCGTCTGCAGCAGGTAGTGTAAAATTAAATATTTTATTTGGTGTTTGGTTTTTCTTTAAAAAGATTGAAATGTTTAGAGAAAAATGTATCCAACATAAGAAAGTAATACTTAAGAAAAAAACTATTAATGATCTCGAAAAATTACATTATTTATACAATATATTTGTGACGTTCAAGTGAACGTTTTAAGAAGACTACGAGGTACTGTAAACACATTCACTACCCGCCCTGAGTGTGCGGATTACAGTACAATTAATCGATAAAATATAATATAGTTAATATTTAAATTGAGTTTATAAAACAAATTGAGGTAACTAAATATATATTTTATTTTAAAATAAAATGCAATAAAAGTCACATATATAAGATACGTACCGTCAATATTCATGAAAATAAGCAACAACAATGATGTAATTTAAAACTTAATATACATGCGATTGAAATCTTTCGGGTTTTTAACATAATGTAAAATATGGTATATATAGTTTGGGCCTTGTGATCAGTGTGAAAGCTGTTAAACCTAACATTTTAGCTTTTATAAAAATTAATTTAATAACATTTCAAGTTTTTTCTTTTTTAATATTTACATCTTTATAGCGAAAAAATCATTAGGAAAATCGGAAAATCAAATGAGTAAAGTACCTACATTTTGGATACAATATCCAGTACTAATTAGATACATTACAAGTATGAGACTTTTGGTATAAACTTTTACTACAGAATAGATAAAATGTTTTCATAATACAATTTAAAAAAACAATTATAATATCAAATTCTTAGCACGTTCTTAGCTAACAACAGTCCTAATATTCTTTAATTTAAATTGAATATTCTTTGTATCATTCAGAATACATAATATTGGTACAATTTACTGATATAAAATACTTCTGATTAAATAATATCTCCTACATATAATATACTGAGATGTAAAAGTATTATGGTTTATTTATTAGAGCATTGCAAATACTACAGTGTAATTAATTGTATTCAGTTTAAAAAAATTCTAAAAATGAAACTTTTATACTTTTATAAAATGTTTTTTTTAAAAAGCATAAAAAATTAAAAAAACATTTTAAACTTAATAGCGTTATATCATGGAATTACATATATTAACCATATAGATTTATATAGTTACTTAAACTTTGGCAGAGAATTTATGCGTGTAAAATCGACCACTGTAAATAATAGACTACATTTTTATGATTTTTCATCAAATATACAGTCCGTCTTTTATACATTATCTTATAATGTGCATTTAAGTACGATATAATCAAACAGTTGTAAAATGTAAAGACATCTTAAAAACAAACCATTAGTGCCTTTTATCGTATTTGCACAGGTTATACTCGTATATATTTTTAAAATGTCATTCTCTTTAATGAAGAGAGACATATTATAAGACATGTCATTAGTTTAGGTACAAGATAAGATTATAAAATATATGATCAATGTATGTTTAACATTACAAACTTTTGCTTAAAATCGACAACTTAAACAATAATTTAAATAATATTAACAGGTTTAATAACTGAACAATTTATTATTTGTTTTTGATCTTTTTTAAATAGACTTTTCCAATTTTTCAGCTAAAATCTATTAAGTTATTTACTAGTCAAATTATTAGTTATATTTTAACGGTCATATTCTTTATTGTTTTTTTTAACATGCGGTAGTATATATAGGTATTACTATTTATCTGGAGTCTGGACTAACCTTATCAAACTAAAACAATTGAAGTGATAAATAGTTGATGAAATAAAAAATGTTTTAATATTACCTTATTTTATAATTTATAAATAATATTTATGTACTAACAACAATCTAATTTTATTAATTAAATATTTTCTTTGATTTTACAGCATCTGTTTCATCTCAATTGCTTCAGAATATCTTTCAAAACCAACAGACCGCCAGCTTATTATCTCCATCTAGTACACCTAGTTATCGAAAATCATTTGATTTGGGATCTGATCTGAATGTACAAGACATCGAAGGTGATGCAACCCAGTTGCAATCCTTACAGAGTTTTGGAAATTCTCAACAAACCTTAAGTGGAGCAGAATCACAACAAAGCTACAGTGCTCAAATACAGAACATTCAACAAGGTTATAGTTCTCCACAACAACTTCCACAGCAGCGACCACAACAAGGCTACTTACCACCTCAACAGCAACAACCATCACAACAACCACAGTCGAATTATGGACCTCCCCTTCAGCCACAACAACCATCGCAACAGCCTCAGTCTAATTATGGACCTCCGACCCAACAACAGCAACCACAACCTCAGCCGAGTTATGGTCAACCACTTCAACAACAACCCCAACCACAACCCCAACTACAACCTCAGCCAAATTATGGGGCACCACCACAACAACAACCACAACCCCAGCCACAGCCGAGTTATGGTCCACCACTTCAACAACAACCCCAACCACAACCCCAACCACAACCTCAGCCAAATTATGGGGTACCACCACAACAACAACAGCCACAACCACAGCCAAATTATGGACCACCGCAGCAACAACCCCAGCCACAGCCTCAACCGAATTATGGCCCACCACAGCAACAACAACCACAATCACAACCCCAGCCAAATTATGGACCACCACAACAACAACCCCAGCCACAACCTCAACCAAATTATGGAACACCACAACAACAACAACCCCAGCCACAACCACAACCACAATCAAACTATGGAGCACCCCCGACACAACCACAACAACAACCCCTGCCGCAACCACGGCCGAGTTATGGACCACCACCACCTCAACAACAACCACAGCCACAACCTCAACCAAATTATGGGACACCACAACAACAACAACCACAGCCACAACCACAACCAAATTATGGAGCACCTCCGCCACAACCACAACAACAACCCCAGCCACAACCGAGGCCAAGTTATGGACCTCCACCACAACAACAACCTCAACCACAACCTCAGCCGCAACCTAGGCCGAGTTATGGACCTCCACCACAACAACAACCTCAACCACAACCTACTTATGGAACCCCACAACAACAACAACCTCAAGCACAGGCACAACCTCGGCCGAGTTATGGACCCCCGCAACAACAACCTCAACCACAACCTCAACCGAATTATGGACCCCCACAACAACAGCAACCTCAACCACAACCCCAGTCACAACCCCGGCCAAGTTATGGACCACCTCCACCTCAACAACAACCACAGCCACAACCTCAGCCAAATTATGGACCACCTCAACAACAGCAACCACAACCGCAACCTCAGCCAAACTATGGATCTCCAACACAACAGCCACAAACATTTCAACAACCCCAATCTAATTATGGACCACCCCAACAGCAACAACCCCAGCCCCAACCTCGGCCAAGTTATGGACCACCGCCACCACAACGACAACCACCTCAGCCGAATTATGGACCACCACCTCAACAGCAACAACCGTCGCCACAGCCTCAACAGAGTTATAGACCACCAGCACCTCAACCGCAACGTCCATCATCACAAATCACTCCGAACTGTAACCATCCCCAACAGCAACAACCTCAACCGAACTACGGGTTGCCACAACAACCTCAACAACCTAGTCCGTCGTCCGCGCCAAGACCAGCAGTTTTCAATAACGCCAATCAACCGACAGTAGTGCAGTCAATCAGTTTCGGAATCCCGTCCCAGTCTTTCAACATACCGGATCAAATTTTAGGCGTGCCTCAACAAAACCAAAACGGTTATTCGTATAACCCTGCGCCCGCGCCCGTCCAGCCGCAGCCGAGCAATCAGTTTCAAGGATATTCTTACAACGCGCCCAGCCCCAGACCGAGCCCACAGCCTCAACAACCCCCGCGGCAGCCGGCCCAACAGCCCAAGCAGCCCCCGTTCGTCCCGTCCCAACCACAACCCCAGAACCCGCCGACACAGGGCGGCGGTTATTCGTACAGCCCGCCCCCGCAGCAACCCGCCGCGGCACCGCAGCCCGCGGCACCGCAACCCGCGTACGGGGCGCCGCAACCAGCTCAGCCTTCGCAGCAGCCGCCGTCGAATGGCTACGGTCCTCCCAGGCCGCAGGCCACGCAGAGGCCGCAGAGCAGCTACATCTACACGGGCGTCCCGGCGACGAGCACGCCCAGACCGGCGCAGACCCAGCCGGGTTACAGTTACAGCAGTCCCACTCAGAACCAAATCACCCAGGTGCAGTTCAAACCGCAGACGCAGCCGCAGCCGCAAACGCAGCCGCAGCCGCAGACGCAGCCGCAGCCGCAGCCGCAGACGCAGCCGCAGACGCAGTCCACGCAGTCCGGCGGGTACAGTTACAGCAGCCCTTCGATACCGTTCCCTACGCCGTCCACGCAGAGCGGCGGCGGTCCCTTGCAGTCGCAGTTCCCGTACAGCGGCGGGTCCCCGCTGGCGTCCTTGCCGTCGTTGACGACACCGTCGCCCGCGCAACCGTACGGCTCGTCCTCGAACTCTGTGCCGGTCGCGGTCACTCCCAACGGCCGGAGCCTGAACCTCCAGACGTCGCAGCAGCAGCGGCAGCAGCTCACCACGTTACCGGTCGGCTCAACGTTACCGCTTACCGGGCAAACGTTCGCCGACACCACCGGTTACTTCACCCCGATACCGGGCCAGACCAACACGCAACCGCAGACCACGGTGACCGGCGGCGGCGGTGCGGAGACGACCATACGGTTCGACGAGTTCGCGGCCCCGCTGTCCGAGTCGCTGCCGCCACCGGTGTACGGCTGAACGACGGGCCGCCGAACCGAACCCCGCGCATGTGCCCACCCGTACCGCCGGCCGGGCGAACCGCGTGCGTGCGCTCATATTACGTAATGGAGTTCGCCATCTAGTCCGCCAGTATCACTAGACTGCTCGAAGGAATGTGTTTGTCAGCCATAAGAAACAACATATTTTATATAATATATACGAACGAATAAATGAATAGTAATAATAATATAAACGTTATATATAGCATTTAATGAAATTATATAGGTAGTTTGTGATGTTGCACATTTTTAGCCAACGCGTTACAAACAGTGAGAACACCGGGGCTTCCAACATGACATAAATTTTATTACACTACTCAACTACATTATTATTATATATCATATTAATAATATATCGACTAGACAATTCCATTGTAAATACATTTCGTTTTTTATGTACTTCGTTCTATTATAATATTATATAACAATTTTTTTTTTATAATTATAACTTGTAAATAGTAAGCTAAATTGTCATTTCCAAGAGTAAACATATAAATATATTTATGTACGTATAAGTATCTTGTTTATTTTTACTAAAAAAAAAAAAAATTACAAATCGGGACTTTGGGTAATATTACTAAATTGTAGTATAATAAAATGTTTCGTATTGTGCTGATATATTTACGTTACTTAAAATGTTATATTGAAAATTCTCGAATTGAGAAATCGGCCAGTTCTATATTGTATCGATTCACATCTGTTTTGGCCTAATTGTACGTTTTAAAGTCGACAAAAGTAAAATGATTTATGAACGTATGACGAACAATAATTATTAAACCGACCGAATATAACCAAGTAAAATATTACTAATTATAAAAGATGTAATTCTATTATGTTTTTTTCTATTAATCTAAAGGTCAGTCATGTATTTAATACATATAGTGATATGTAATTGTCAATCTTAACAGTAAGATAAAATGATATGTATCATTGTACAAGTCCTTTAACAATTTCCCGATAATAACAATAATAGTGGAATTTTAAGTTTTATGCTTAAAAATAAACATAAAAGCACATAAAATCTCTGATTACATTTAAACGATTTTAAAAAAAGCTCAACAATCACATTAACAACTTTATTAATTAATTAACACATATAATATGAATATCTAAAATACTAGTTCTAGAAAACCGTTAATATTAATATATAGTGTAATATCATAATAGATTTATCTCATCAAATTTAAATGCCAATTATTTTTTTTCCAACTACATTATGTACTGGCGATTTTATTCAACAATCTTAAATCGTGTTTATTCTATTCTTATTTTAATTATTATTACCATTTATTAATAGGCATTATTATATTTTTATTTATTTATCATTATTAGTATTTTTTTATATTATTATTATAAATTTTTTTTTTTTTTGGAAGAATCAACACTGATATAGGTATAGTATAATATAATATACATGATAATATATAGTACTCAAACGTGTTACAGGTACAGTGTTTTCTAATACTGAGCTTTTTATTTTTCACTCATTCTAACAATCTATTAAAATTAATTAATAACAGTCAAACAACACAAAACGTGTGAGAAACGTAGGTATTATAGTGTCGTGCCCATGAAATTTCGCTAGAAAAAAATCAACAAGGGTAATGGGTATGGGGACGTACTGGAGGGCACGGTACGGTATTATGATAATATATGACATTATGATATGTAGGTTGCGTTTTGTCTGATAAATAACGGTCGCTATCGTTTTCGATAGTAATTTATATCGGTATAGTAATAGTAATGATATGATTTTTAGAGGGTGACTACTCGTAATCCTACCAATAACGGGGGAGGCGGCGGCGTAGCGTCACGCATGAGATCTGACCGGTGTTCAGAACCCGGTCGTCTGTTCGTATCCCTGTTTGTACACCTTCCCCACGACGCTGGCTTTCCTCTGCAGAGCCGTGGTGGCGTTCGGCTCGTCGTCGTTAATGTCCAACGCAGGATTGATCCGGCCGTTGCGCTCGTCCTTGCCCACCAGACCGGTGGTCACGGCCGCGCCGTACTGTGCTCCCATGGGACCTGTAAAACGTCGCAAGTCATTATAGCACTGGAGCGATAGAACAGTATAGGGATTTCACGGGTTTTTTTTTTTTTTAGATTTACAGGGTATAGTTTTAAGAATGAACAATGTGATTCGGTCACCGACAAGTTAAAATATTAAATGGTTTTTATTTTACACTATTTGGACTTTTTGATTTTTAGTTTATAGATAGTGTTTTACCATTTACAGGTCATTTATTTCTTATTCGAGGACATTTTTTACACTTCGAAAAAATTATGAGAAATATTCATTTTCATTTATATTATACATTTTGGATGTTATCAATGCGGTAATGTTATAAAAATAAAAATGTATAGTTTAACTATATTAAAGTATTTTCTTATTATGTTGATTTCGGACCGTTCCATACTAGCCGTTGCATAGTTCACAGACTGTAGCATTCAATTGTAATACTTACATTCCATTTAAAATCATTTTAATATTTTCATAATTTTATATAATAGTGATAATACATTATTAAACTATGTACAAATGTTAAAAAAAGTTGTTCTTCGAGTAAATTTTATTTCATTTTATATCTTTATGGCATTTTCTTAGGTGATTTTTTTATAATTGTACGGTAATTATTTTAGGTTTCTTGGGTCATTAAATCCAAGCCCTATTCATTATACAATATAAGTACGAGTAAAAGTAACGTATAAGTTGGATGAATTTTGACTTCGGGGACTATTTTTAGGGGAGAGGTTTTATAAGTTCATAGAACAATATTTTGGTAAAATGTTGTTATTATTATTGAAAGAGGAAGAAACGTTTAACAATCGTTAAGTTGACTCGTCGTCATAACGAAAACAATACAAGTCCGTGTGAACATTTGCGACCCGCTCGGATCAAGTATAGGTATAGTTGTATGCAGTGATAGCGGTCAATGAAATATTGTAGCGACTCCATCTAGTTTTTTTTGTTCTTTGTTTCCCAACGTTTACCGTTTATGTTGTATTTTAACGTAAAATACATTATAGCATTTCCAATAACTAATGAGTAATGACTCATTTTTTTTTTACATTTTCCAAGCTCTAGGCCCTAGGGAAATCATTTTAAAATATACATATAACAGATTTTGAAGTTTATTCTTAGCCACCTCATTTTAGGCAATATAAAACCTAATTGTAAACATCCCCACAACATGGCACTGGGAACACGTTTCGAAGTCGGTTTAACTTACCCGAAGTGAGTGTGGTCATCTGTTCTCCCTCGATAGGCTCGCCGACGCGCACTGCGTCTTCCGGTATGTTCACCACGCAATGGAACCAGTCGTAATGCGGTGCCAGCTTACCGTTGTGGAATAGCCATCTAGAAATGACGTGTAAACGTGCACGAATCAGTGGCGTACTTAAGCGCATTATAATCAGCAAAAATATTTTCCGACGGACGACTGTCGGGTTTTCGTTACTTAAATTTATTGCGTAACCTCCCATGAAATTATTTCGCGCACGCCACTGACGCGGCCGTCTGGGGAAAATGCAGCACACGCGCGCGCGTGTGATACGGCTACGTTATTATAAACTAATTGCGGTCGATTCTCAAAAAAAAAAACGTAGCTTCATAATCGTATAAATAAAAAACTACATATTCTTCTGCCGTTGCTCGGGTTTTAAAGAATATAATGGGATCTGTCATGACACGAAATGGATTTTTATGTTGTGTTGCGTTGAGTTTGATTTTTATTTTAACAGTATGGTCCTATACTTTTAAATAATTGTACTACAGAAGACAGTACTAGGAACCGATTTGTAATCAAATAATGTATGAGACCGGTGAGTAATAAAAAAAGTAATTTCATCCAAAAATATAATGATGAATAGCGTTTGTAAGTGATCGGTAACGCGGTCCTTGGTAGATCAGTAGAAACAACCAAACGACCGCGACCAGTATGGTAATAGTACAGTAATTAATATGAACAACAACCGAGTAACATTTCATTGATTAATAGCTACCATCGCGTAACACCGCCTATAACATAACAATTATGTATAATATAGGCCACATACCGAGTATAATTCCAAACGCAGGATTTTCAAACGTTCTTTAAATGTTGCGTGCGTGCACTAAAGACGGAAATTAGGTTGAACCAAAGAACGGAGGATGATATTATCCTCATTACTGTGGCAAATACAAGCACTTTTCAAATGTATTTTTAATGTAGAAAAAAAAATGGATCCCCCGATTTGTTCGATATCACTGTTATGATTATAATATAATGACCTCATTGTTGATGCGTATACAAATATAAATGAACAAATATAATTCCATTCAACTTTTTAGGACAATCCTTTGAAACGTAAACACTTTATAATGACACACGACGCATCATTTAGTATGATTAATTAACTAAATAAAATATTTTGGGTTGAAGACCTTATATAAAAAGTACGAATATGCAAAAAATGGAGAAAAATAAAAATAAATTGTCGTGCATTTTACTCTCAGCAGTATAAATCGAATTCGTAGCTGACATGTGTAGCAATAGAAAAGAAAAAAGGAAACGCCTTCAGGGTCCGTAGTCTAACGATCCCGTTCCACGGATATGCGTCATCATGATGGAAAAACGATATGGCAGTATTAATAACACGTAGTGGCGCACAACTGCGGTGACGTGAACAGTAACAATAACGATAGTAACTATTACTGTCATTGTTACTGTTATAAGTTTGGGCCGCCCTCGCTTGTCGTTGCCGTCCGCACACCGGGTGAGCACACTTACTTCGTGAACCACGAGACGAAGACCAGCGTGAACAGCGAGCACAGCATGGCGGTGGTGCGGAACGGGAACAGTTGCTTCTCGCCGTCCCACCCGGGGAAGTGGATCATCGGCTCCAGGCCCAGCAGCGGTTCGCCGCCGGCCATCCGTATGTAGAACGCGACTATGTACGCGGCGAGCGAGCCGTACGTGTTGCAGTGGTGCTTGAAGTGCACCACCATGATCAGCTGCGGGAACAGGATGACGTAGACGAGGTCGGAGCACATGGACCACAGACCGTAAATGGACGGGATGGTGATGGCCATGGTCGTGGCCGAGAACGCGACGACCACGATGGACAACCGCATCACCCACACGATCTCCATCTCGGACGCCTGTCAATCAGTCGTGAACACGTTGCCGTTACCGTCGCAATAATATGTTATTGTTACCCCCGCATCGTTGTTGTTGCTGAACGCGATGCGCAGAGCGTGTTGGCATTAATACAACGGACGGCCATCGAAGGCGTTTACGTGTGGACGAAAAATGATGGGGGGGGGGGGGGGTTGTTCGTGTTAGGTGATCGAGAACGGGATGTCTGGTGTAGTGGTATTCAAAGACCTTACGATCGAGTGTTGAACATTTCTAAACAATAATAATGACCAGTGTCCGGAAATACTCGATGAAATAGGTTGGTTGTGATCCGTCAGGTCTACATTTCACGCTAAACCGTATACTCATAATGAACCTATAGGTCGTATTGCTTCGCTTCTGTAACAATCTTGATCACTTCAATTATGATTCTGAATCTAGACTTCGGCATCTATGCTTGGATTTCGAATTATAAGTAATATGTTTTTATTACCTCGTTTCATTAATTATTGCCGTCTCCCTACACTTATAATCCTACTTGCTGATATTTGTAATTTATATCAAGTTCATTAATAATTTATAAGAAATTTTGTACATAATGCACACGGGCGTCAAATAAATAAGTAACCTTTTCACTAGTATGATCAAGTGCAATTTTCAAAAACACAATTTTGAACAGATTTTAATACCTCAAAATGATCTATCGAAACCGGATGTCACACTTGTCATCGTTGTGTATCCACACTATACATGGTCACAATCACATGGATATATCTTGTACATACGACGCAAACGAGCAAAACGCACGGTTTTCCCAACAACGATTTGGTGTTATGGTTACACAACATTTACTGTGATCTTGACCACGGTTTTGACTACGAACTTACCGCAAAAACCAAATAAAATTGTTGTTGGGGAAACGGTGCATCTTGCGCATTCGTGCTTTTCGCACCCGACGAGTGTGACGTTTCAGAGTTTCGGACAAAACGTTAGCATATTATGACTCCCAGCGATAAGACACCTCCGTGTGAAAAAGTTAAGTTTTCGAACGCCTAATGCACGCGCCATCCGCACGGACGTTTTAAATGTATACGGTCATTGTATCCCGGGAAAAGTATCCGAGTATATGATAATGGTAACAATGTACGCGCGCACGTGACGTTCTGAACACTTTTCAAAAAAAAAAAAAAAAACGGCCTTATACTCTCCGCACCGACTTCAAACTCGCAAACAATAACTATCGTACGACCTAGGTCACGGTCACCGCGCGGCGGTACTTACGCTTTGCCGCAACAGCATTCGGTAGATGTTCCGCGCGAACATGGAACTGGCGGACAAGACGCTGGAGTCGGCCGAGGACATGATGGCCGCGGAGATCGCGCCCAACGCAAAGAACGCTACCCAGTCGGGGGTGAGGTACTGCATGACCATGGGCAACACCATGCTGGTTTCCTTCGGAGTCATCGGCCACGGTCCGTCGTACTTTGTCTGATTCCAATCTGCACGGGGACACGGACAAACGCATTTTTAATCGATTTGTATGTATATACGTACACGCAGGTATACTGTGTTGTGCGTGTTTCAGATCCGTCCGACCCGCGGGCGTCGGTCGTACACGACTGCTTTTCTCGTTTCCGTCAAACGTTTGGTGACGATAACAGTATATTATTATTATTATTATACGCTCGCGGCCGCGATGTTTTCGTGTTAAACGCGCAGACTGGGGGGGGAGGGGGGAAACGAGCCGCGCGACAATTAATTAGACGTTAATATTGTTCTCGCGGCGAGCATGGACACGAAATTCGCGCCGAGAAGTATGATTTAATGTAGCACAATGTACAACAGTATAGATTATTATGATGGCTCGTTGATTCGCGTTAACGCTGGCATGCGCAACATCGTCTGTGCGGTCCGAGACGAAACACAATAAATGACGGAACGAACAATTATATAATCGGTTTTGGCAACAAAAAAAATTCGCTCATCAAACAACGTTGTACATTCACTTCCGGCAGTCCGAGCAAATTGTCAAAACATGAACGCCATCAAACCTACGGTCCGTGAACATTAGGCTTTTGAGCTGCGGTCCGCAGTGAGTGTCTGCAGCAACTAAGATTCACAGTGTTGAATATAATATGTAGCGTTATTTATTCAAAATCAAAACGAACGATATGACGTATGACACTGTTTATGTAGAGACCGTTATGTCGGTTGTAAAACTGTGTAGCCAAATGTGCGATAAAATATTTTTTCGATTATGAAAACACGAGAAAACAAATAAAAAATAAAATCCATGTTGGTAATAATATTGAAAGCATTGAACTACCCTTTTTTCGCCGAAATAAGTGCTCACACTATCTCAAAATAGAAGCTATAAGAACTTATGGGGTAAGTTTTACGTTCTTCAAGATTTTCGATGCTTTCGTGAATAATAAAATTGAAAATAAATCTTAAATTAACGTATAAAAATTTCCAAAGTTTTAAAGTTATATCAGTATTTTCTTTTACGAAATTATAACTTAAAAAACTGTATTATTAACTACCTACACAGAGCATAAACTGCCTTTGTAATCAATGTAAATGCAATAATATGTGTGGCTACAAATATTAACGGAGACTTTATAGTGCCTGATTTCTAGATCCGGACATAAACCTTGAATTTTTAAATTTTAGCTGATACGCCTATTTATATAGATCGGTTAGTCACACATAGTATTAGCACACCCAATATACGGTTAAACTTTAGATTCACATGCGAATCAAAACATACCATAATAATACTATAGTCTTATAAATTTTAACTTTAACTCTAACCACAAGACCCGTTTTGTAATGCCTACTGAACCGTCGAGACTATTGAAGTTTTATCGGATCTGTAAATACAACACACCTGTAGCTCTGGCTACCATTCCAATGATGACCGGTGGTATTGCCATGATGAAGCATCCGAAAGCCGCGACGTATGACAGTATTTGAGCCTGAGATGCGGATTTACTGGACAACACCCGCTGGAAGTACACTTGCCACGGGATTCCGCCGAACACCAACAGTAACGCGTAATCGATGTAGCTGAGGAAGTCTTTTGATTTGATCTCGCCAACCAGGTCCAAACCGGGCTTGTTGAAGTCCACTTTCTTGTTGTACCACGCGAACGGCACGCTTAACCACTGCGAAACAACATACGTGCGCACGTGATAATACAATTTTTATTACTGTGCATATACGTTTTCTGCAAGTTGCAGGATACATTGGTTATGTTGGGTAAAACATTTGGGGAATAACGTTAAAGAAAAAACTAAATTAAATTTAAAAATCCAATTATTAAATTAAACGACCGTGGTTTAACCAATAACTGCGAATCACGCAGAAAAATAATTCGATCCAAATTTATCACCATAACCCATGTATCAGTTATCGTAAAATAAATGATAATCCTGTATAGTTTTAATTAAAATGTATATACATTTAGTGGTTCGGATGACAATGACTCGGATTTGAAGTATAAATGTAGTGGTAATAACAAAAATATTATACTGCGGGGTACATTTTTTTCTATTCATAAGTAACCATTATTCGTCAAAAATGTATCTCGGTTTTTTTCACGACAATTATTTCGTTCGTTTGAATAAGCTTTTATTTCATCTGACGACAATCTGTACTTGTATCCGAATTTTTTGGGATGGGATCTAAACGTTTTATAAATTGGAAAACCTGAACAAAAAACAAATCATCTCGGAAAAAATGTATTCTCCCCAATCATTTGGGGAAAGTTTCCCCCACCCCTTCTTCCGTTAGTACGTCACTGTAACGGCCACTAAATTACAAGACGAATAAATTACTATTAAACGTGCTGGGGTGACAGTACACCTAAAATCTTGGTAATACCAATTAGTAATTCTACTAAAACTAGAGGGGCACTTTTTTTCAATTACTTTTGGCACACAGTCCAACCTGTAAACGATTCAACCGCTATTCTTGTGAGTGCGTAATTATACGTAAACGTTTGTGAGATTTCGTGTTACATTAATGAGATTTTAAGATTCTTAAACGACTAAGGCGATACAACAATGTACGGATTTATTATCGCCAGAAACTGTTTTTCCCAGTTATTAATCTCCACGGGCACCCTTTGTTTAATTTTCCCGACGCGCAGTCATCAAAACTAGTTCACAGGTACGATACCGGATATACGACTTACCAGTCCGATGAATATGGCAAACAATTGGATGACATCCGTGTAGGCGACACTGGCCAATCCGCCGAAAATGGTGTAGAACACGGCGATACAACAACTCAAGATGACGCTGGTAGCCTGGTCCAACTCGATGATCACGCTCAACGTGGCGCCTACGTGCGAGCAATTAATATTACATGAGGAATGCCAGATCCGATGGCGAACGGACGCCAAGTATACGGTATGTATTTATCATTGTATAGTGTATGCGTACCCAGAGCGGACAGTATGCCAGCGGACCAGAACACTTCGCCGCAAAGAGCGGGCAAAAACAACAGTCCTCCCATACGTTCGCCGAAACAATCCTGAAGTGGATCCAACATGGTGACATACCCTTGCCTACGCATCGGATCGGCAAAAAATATTCCACCTGTTTTTTTTTTTTTTTAGTGTGTTAATATAATAATAATATTTGTTACAGTAATCACGTCGAATACACACACACACACACATACATGTATATTTAAATGTTAAACAATTCACGTCCATACTGACGAAGGCTTTTTGTATTTTACTAAGAATGATAATTTTGTAATTTAATGAAAAAAATAAAACTATACCCCGCCAGTAACTCTTTCGACCAAAATTAATTTATTATTTAAATATACCTTCGGTAGCAAAGACCATTGGGTGGTATTCTTTATATATCTAATTTTAATAACAGAAATTACATACACTCATAAACTTACAGCGGTACACAGATATTAAATTTATCACTATTATAGGTACTATAAACGCACTGAGTTAAAAGTATATTATACATTGTTAAGTAGGCTGGCTGATGAAATTGATTGCGGTGCATGGGGATTTGGGATCCTGGTTTAGTGCATCCAATGATTCTGGAAGTTTAGAATTTTTTTTGTCCGTATTGTACCTGCGGCATTTGGTAAAAATATGTTTTATTTTGATATGGACCCCACATGCGGTGCGTCATTTTTAGACATTAGGAAACTATGAATAATTTTTGTATGTATTTATTATATTCTTTAATTGTATCATGAGCTATAATAATCGTTGCCAGTTACACAATAACCGCATAGTTATCAGCTGGTGCTCATTTAATATTTATACTACGTATATAGGTATATACTGAACACGAAGAAAAATATATCATTATTCTTCATGATACCGAACTACAGTTAAATCAAGTGCGTGCGTGATTTTGGCACGAAATGTAAAACTGACCTCAGTTCGGAAGCGTCCGTCAATGAAGGTATACCAACCCGATGAATAGTTGTTACACGATCGTAACAGCTACGCAATATCTTGGTCGGAAAAACGCGTGTGTGCATTATAATGTATGTATATGTGTGTATATATGCACTTACCGAAGACCAAGCTCAATGCGTATCCGAACGGAGCCTGGCACCACAGCAGTCCTGACGTGAAAATCGCTTCCGCCGTCCCGTTTATGTATCCTCCGCCGACCCAGGTCGCTGCGCGCAAAAACGACCGCACGCGTTAGACATTGTGCAAAACGGTTATTTGTCTATGTATGCTACGGACGGGGGATAACACTGTACGCATCGTGTTACCACCGTGCAGGTATACCTACCCGTCATGGTGAATATGCCGACGAAGAGTCCGATGTTTCTGCCGGCCAACATGACCTCTTCCTCGGAGTTCCCGGTGTGCTTCTTCTTCCCGGCCCATAGCCCGACCGCCAGGATCAGGCAGTAGAAGAAAACTATGGATATCACGCCCACGACGTTCATCTTCTGCGAACATTGTACGGTGTTGCACCACGTATTATCATGACGGTTGTGCGGCGAGAAAAAAATCAAAAAACATTTATAATTTCTTATTGTTGTATAGGCGTGCACCCACGACGACACTCACCAGTGATGATTTGTCGGACGAGTGTTCCGCTTCGATTCTTATTCAAATTTGTTTGCCCGCGACGATCGCGGTTCTCCTTGTCGATTTACTCTGAAACTCTGCGCAGACCTACTGCGCCTACACGCTATAACACATGATCAGTAATAGACGGCCGTACGTATTGCTTTTATTCCGAATTGTAATTTTTTAAAATTTTTTTAATTCACAACAAAAAAATATCGATAAAAACGTGTTCAACAAAATTTAAACAATTATAGGATATGTATATTGAAATACTTTTCGTTCACAGATTTTTAGGTAACTTTTACGAAACGGACTCACAGTTTTATTTTTTATTTTTAATCCCGCTTTTAATGCCCTGTTTTATTCTGATATAGGCTCAGAAATGAAGCGAACAACAATCGCCCCAACGCAATGACGTTTTCTGCGATGGACTATTGCGTGTTTTGAACCCTAGGCTGCACATCAGTCCGATTGTTGGATTCTATCTTGTACAGGAACATTTAAAATGAATCCTGATGCCCTAGAAATGGTAACAAAATAAAATTAAGACATTTTAGTACACAGTTTTATCGTCGTAATTATTAACTAACTTCAATCAAACAACATTAATATTCAACAATAGATTTTTAAACAGAAACAGTAGGCAAGTATTACAATTTAAAAACTAGTAAATTGGATTTAATATATTTATTTCTTGTTATTGTAAACTTGAAGACGGTGGTAAATACAGTGTGAAGTATTCTAAATAATATTTATACGATCTCTTCTGGTGTCGATAGGCCCCAACTCTTAATCAAACATCTTTAACCATCTATCTTTACTTTCCGGTGTCACTAATCTCACTGGTATGTCCTGAGTAAGGGAAGGTAAATTTTGAACGTTTACAGTAAGTTGTATAATAATTAAATATGACGTACATTAGACCCTATTGTACCTACGCACAATAAATTATTCTATTCGGAGAACCAAAGCGACCAAATTTTGAACTGCAATGTAACACGATACTACCACATATTATATAATATAGTCCCATAATTTAAAATAGGATTAAAATAAATATTCGTATCGTTAATTTCACAGATAAAATGCTTTTGTTTTATCGGGGAGATCATGAAAAAATTCACGGAATCATGAATAATAACTGTGTAAAAAATAAAAAAAGGTAAATATAATTACGACCGTGTTCATATACTCGTACATAGTAAGTTCTTATCATACTCTTTTTTCCTTTGATTACGTAATGCCGTAATGCATGGTTTAAACTTTAACTGCCTAATTATTGTAATGAAACATAGACACGACACTATTATTGTAGGGGTTTATACATTTACATAAAATGTGTAATGTATATTTTATGAAGTACTATAATTTGAATTCAAAATCTAAGTGCTTAAAGATATAATAGGTGATTTAAGAACGTTTTTTGCTTTTTTTTTCTCGAAAAACCATTTAAATTAAAACATTTTTGCGTAAAAGTTTAAGATCGGAGTGTAAAAACAAGTTGACTATAATAATACACATGCATATAATCAGCTTTATGTGTTATAACTTATAATAATATAATAATAATAGTTTAACATCCTGCTTTTCCAATGACAAAGACAGCAAAATCAAATAAATTACTTATTCAAGTAAAATATTGCCTAATTATAAATTAAAGTTGAACATTTATTTATAATTTGCAATTGGAAAAAATGTTGTAGTCGGTTGTCAAATGATTACGAGTAAGAATTATAATTTCATTTATCCGCGATAACAAACGAATCCCGCTATATATTCCTGCCCCTCTTGTCCAACGGGACAGAATCGAAATATAAAATAAATAAAAAATAAAATGGGAGAATACCGCAGAATATGTCATGAAAAAAATGTCATTGAACAATACAGACGAGGTAATGGGTTTGTAACCCGTCGAAAAGCAGAAATCAAATCTCGAGTTATCGAACGCAATCGCCTGCAGGTTTTCGGTTGGATTCGGAACAAATAAAAAGCTCAGTAGCTTTCAGTAATGGTGATTGGTGTATCGTGTGTATGAAATTTGACAACCACTAGAACTCAAAAAGCTGTATACGCAATTCGCATGTCTCGAAATGACAAAATAACAGTAGTTGAACGCCATTTACTTAAATAAAAGAGCGTTGATGCCTATTTATTTTTTATCTCGAAACTTGACACAACCATTTAAGGAACAACACAACCCTAATTTTCACCCTGAAACATTACAGTTTTTAATATTAATACCATAATTTTTATTTATTTACGTAAAAATAATTTTGATAGCGAAATTTCTCCAAAATCCAAAATTATCTTATATACTCGTAAATTGTGTGATCCATAAATAATATTTGGTAACTTTTAACAGTCAATATATAACGCTTAATATTTTTTACATACTGATTTAATTTTATAAATGATAAAATAAATTGAATTATTTTGACCTAATATTCCAAGAACTAACATATAATTAATTTATGAATAATTTAGGTATCCATCGTATACTTTGAAATTTATAAGTGAAAAAGGACATGTATCGTACAAGGTGTTTGACTTCAATAAAATAAAATAAAATTAGAAGAACACGTTTTATATTTCTTTAAAATAACTTAAAAGTACTCAAAATCCCCATTTCGACATTAAAAAACTAATCGACTTATAGGAAAGCGCTTTGTTTGTGAACATTCTGAGTGGGTTCGTGTCTGCAGTGCTGTAGAAGTTGTAAGTTTAGATTGGAGAAAACGCTTTTTCTAAATTCGTTAGTTTCAAAGCTCACACACATAAACTTTTAATGAATCTCTGAAAACCACTCAATATATATTAAACATATCGATTAAAATTTACATTTGAAGTAATCATCAATCGGCTAGCCCGAAGCGTAAAGTATATGGATTTCTCGCCACGATTGACGTCTAACCGCTAAACTAATGATAAATTCATGAAGATTATATGCTGAACCTGAACGAATACCGTCAACGAGTTGCGGGCAGTCCGGTGGAAAATACTTTTATAATTCAGATACCATACTAAATTATGTACGTTACGAATACCTCAGAAATTCGGGTGTACAAATAATTAAAAGTATTTTAGAGCGCGAACGAAATGCGCATTGAATTTAAAGGGAAGATTTTGTTTTTCGTTCCTTTCACCTTTTCTTTTTTTAGAGATTAAACTTTTGGGTACAGCTATAGAATATGGTACTAAATCTGATGCATATACTTTTTGGACAGACATTTGGACGCAGAAAGTGC
Source organism: Periphyllus acericola (assembly GCA_949715065.1). Classification (NCBI taxonomy): domain Eukaryota; kingdom Metazoa; phylum Arthropoda; class Insecta; order Hemiptera; family Aphididae; genus Periphyllus; species Periphyllus acericola. The sequence goes on from OX454266.1 coordinate 14,509,419, forward strand.
TTTGAAGAGGTCGTTTATCGATTTCCCCTCAATAGTTTTCTCAAACGTAAAGGAAAACTAAAAATTGAAATGTTGTCTAGTAAGCTTTTATCGCTTTTATGGTCTTACAGCTATAACACCGTTTTCAGCGTTGGAATGCCGATCTTATCAAAATAAGTACCTACCTTTTTTTTTTTTTAATTTTCCAAAATATACCATCAGTAAATTAGGTCAGTCATCAGAAAGTACATTTAAATATTATGGTAACCTATACCACTGTGTTCGAACACTTTATAATATACAGCTTAGCATCAGAAACATTCTGTTGGACGCGTGATCAAAACGACGAAACGCTGTTTGAGGCGGTCGTGTGTACGGGTCGTTTTATCATCGCGCACACGATTTAGAGAACGACCCGCGTTTGCAAAACTCTACGTGCTTGCTTCTCGCAGTCACTTGCCAGTTCATAGACGATTCCGACCGCGTAAACGAAATCGGGCAACATTCGGTTTAAAGCGTATAAATAGGATTAGGTCGTATTATATGTCATGCTGTACTCATATGTTACACAGAAACCATTTGCCTTTGGGTTTACAGTAGTGAATGTATGTGTGTGTGTGTGTGTGTGTGCGTGGGCATGTGCAATGGTCCCAAGTCTGCGGGCACAGCAAAAACGTACTTGAACGACAATGCACCGCGAAACCAAATACGACTGTTTGTCGTAAATATATTTTGTGATTTTTTTTATACGTATTTATACGTACCAACCCTCTTTTATGGCCGTATAAATGTTTTAATTTGAATTTTTTTTTTTTCGATGTCTAATTTACCATAAAAACTATATTGCTTTCGTGCTACCTTGAGCATGTCCTGCGACGATACAAACTTTTGTTTCTCCAATAGGAACACCATATTTTTTAAGCAAAATATTATTTAGTTATTTTTTTTTGGAATAGTTAATGTAACTTAGACAAAATTCTGAACAATAATTGGGAGTTTTTAAAATTTTAAAATGTGTATGAAAAAAATGTGTGAAATTTACGGTACATATCTCGAATTAGTAGTAATTAGCGATAACATGAAATTACAAATTATATCATAATCTTAGGTATTATAATGTTAGAATAACTCAAAAACTACTCGTTATTTTTATTTCGGCTCATCAAAATTTATAGAAAAATGAACCCAATGCAATGCCTTAGTAAAAATGGGGTGTTCTTATTTGATAAACCTAACTTTGTTTCTCCACGGGGCACATCTAAGGTGGCGTGAAAAAAAAACACTAGAAATTATAGTTTATACGATAACTTGATTATTTAAAAAAAAATCGAATTAAAGAATTTGTACGGCTTAAAAAGGGGTGTGCATGCCTAAAAAACACCCTACATGATGATAGCTGGATATTTACCGTAAAATTGTATACGTGCGTGTACGGAATCGTTCGGGAACAATGTTTACACTTAAATTTTAAACGCTCAGTGGGAATAATTTAATTTGTAATTTGTTGTGGATGTACACGAGTTAAAACCCTCGCGCAGATCGTTCTATTTATTGTATTGATCGTTGTCCTGCAATTTTAAAATTGGTTCCGCAATTAAATCAACAGTTGTATACTAAACTAATAAGTCTAATAACTGATTTTACGGCATTATTGTGATTCTACGAGTAAATTAATACAAAATATGTAAATACTTATTAACTAATAAGTAAAATAATATAAATAAAAGTTTTTTTTTACTACCTTATTATATCGTATAATTAAAATTTACTTTTATAGATTTTCCTACGAATATACAGTAACTTTGGTTCGTTAGTGGTTGGTATTTCTCGCAATAAAAAAATAACTCATTAAATAGAATTTTCAATGTGAATTAAATAGGAAATTGCATTCTTCAATACTACGTCTCCGTAAATAAAAAACCATATTCACAAAGAAAAAGAAAATGAACTCTAAATAGTGTAAATGCTTTTTTTAATGTCAAATTATTTTTCTTTATAGAACTTTGACGGTTCACAGAAGAAATGAAGTTTTATCATATGTTCTTTTTTTAAGACTTTATAAATATTTCTAACTAAACTTGGTACTTTCTTTTTTCTCGCCCACAAAATGTCTTTTAAATTATTATTTATTCGATTTATTTTATAAAAAAAAATCTTTATAAATTATTGTTTATCCGTCACATTTGATACAGAATATCGGGCAAACTATTCATTTAACGAATTACGGTTAGAATGTAAAAGTGTATATCAACATATAGTATCTAAAAATGTTATTAAATTAAGTATATTGTAAGGTCAAATCAATAAGTTATACCGTTTTTAATTCCAAAAAGAGCTATTCGATTAATTGTGATATTTTTTACTCATTGGTCATTTATGTTTTGGAAAATACATTTTGGTTAATTTTAATTTGCGTTAAAGATTATTCAGACTTTTTGACCAAAAGTTCAAATTTCATAAAATATAATATAATCAACTATATCATTTCATTTTATTTAATTATACTAACTAAGTTAATTTTAAAATTGTAAGTATTGGTTGGTAATTATTTCAAATATACATAAAATATATTATTATTTAAATTAAATGACAAGAATGCTTGAAAAATATAAAACTATAATGGAGACAGCCATTGTTAAAATACTATTTGGAATATTAGTCATTACATTATCCTGCTTCATTTTTGTTTTCTACTTAATATATTTTACATCCGCATTAAACTTTTCGATACTGGATACTTTTCGACAATTTATACTAGGTATTTCTTAATTAACTTAATTAAATTGTTTTAAATAAAAGCAAGTTTCTTCTAACATTTATTCGATAAAATAATTAGGTTAGTTATTAAAATAATAATATATAGACCCTGTAGTTTGAATATTACTCGGATAACAGTGAACACAAATGTTCATAAATATCTGAATCAAATTTCCTCAGCAGTTAAAAACAATCGAAATACTAAAAATGGAAAAAAAAGTATCAAATTTACGGTACTACACATTTTAACAAGATCTTGAGAGTCGGTTTTACGAGCGCGATGATTAATCTTTGTTTTCGAATTAAAAATATAATACTACCCATGATAGTGACAAGTTAAGTGAGAATAATGCTCAACCTAGATCTTTTTATTCCTCTTTTTTTGTTTTGTTAAATATAGTTTATCCTTTTTTTTTTACTCAAAGAAATTTAATAATATAACATAAAGTTCAGGATTTTATTAAGAAATATATTTTTCAATTCTTCGTTATAAGTATATAACATTTTCTATTATTATTATTGTAATTTAAATATAATTTTAAAAATAAAGAAACTAAGTAAAATGGTAATGAGTCAACTCTGTTGATTTTTAACAAAGCTGATGTTTTAAATACGTCGTATAGCGTTATTATAAGTTGATAAAGATTTTACCAAAATCGTAACAAATAGTCAGTGTACAAAATAGTAAAATCAATATTTTCAAAATAAGCTCCTTCGATTTTAAGTCTATCTTCACAATAACAGTTACTGTAATTTATAAAAGTAAGTTATTAAAGTTATTAGTAATTTACTATATTATTAGTACCTATAAAACTATACAATATTAATACTTGTATAATACTTGTATTTATAATTTCAAATTAAACTACATGCAATAACCATTAAGTAACGATGTAAAAAATTGTACCGCGTTTTATCGTTACGCAAGATATTTTATGTAGACAATGCCACAATAACAAATCATTCATATTTTTAAAACAAATAATTGAATTCGATTGGATCGGCAAACGATGTATTTAGGCGTGTAATAACAATAATAAATCACACTATTTATAGCTCATTTTGAAACGGCTCTGTTTGACAGGGTCAAAATCGTTCTACGTACAATATTATACAATACGATACGTATTATCTGTGTTCACTGCGAATGCATAAATTATGAAATAAATATTTTCGAATCGGGATCGATATTCGTATACTTGCGTAGCCGAATTGAAATGTCATTTAAATCGTAGCTTGGATATTATGCTCAACATTTCTTGGAACGGAGAATGCTCCAAAACATAAAATTAAATTTAACTCTTATCTAAGTTCATGACGAAAACGTGCAAAGGGGCGCAAACCACTAACCAAAAGACAATATCCAGCAGTAGGTGACATGATTATTGCACGTGAAAAACTGCAGGAACAACTTGAATTCAATGGCTCACATCATAACATTGTACCGTAGACGTTTTTCGAAATCCTGTAGAGTGTAGACACTATAGACAATCAAGGACGAGGTGTTTGGCTCTTCAAAAACTGACTTTGGCAAGTCGCACCTTAATTTCATTCATTATTGGGCTTTTCATATTACCCTATATATTCCTATAATGGACTTATATACCTTCAAGTAACTTGTTTTGAGACTGTCGATCGTGGTGAGCGGGTGTTTAGAAATAAAAAGGTTCTTCTGCGACTTCTACGTAGCGCATTATTCAATACGGTAATGGGTATAATAACTAAACGCGTTATGATATGCACACGATGCCGACATGCGAAATGTTTGTGAATGGAAAGCTCGAAAGCATAAAATATTTATTGTAAAACCGTGTGGCATTAAAATTGCTCCGAAATCGATGAAATGTCGGAACGATAACATGCTATTTCTCGTACAATAATAATACCTAACCCTTATTTTCTTAACAAACGTCGCCCGCATACGCGTCAATAACGATGCCGTCATAAAGAGAAACGACCGCACACTATAGCGGTTGTAGCTTCGAATCTACTTTTTAATGATAATTACTAGTCGCGTAAAATATTGTACTCGTATAATTCGAATCCTACTATGAAAAATTGATAATAATTAACGATCATGAAACGGACACTTTAAAGTTCCTAAACACGTATACACACACACACACACTAACACTTACTCGACACCACGATATAGTTGAGTAATTCATTAGCGATGCCAATTAACATGTTAATTTGCTTCGGAATCACAAAGTATCCGAGTAAACCGATGGCGTATCTTTGCATTGACGATAAATTATTATCAATATTCATTCCGCGTACACACCGGCGTCATGAGCAAATACACGCATTTTACAATATTTTACATTATCATTACATCACAGGCGTAAACGTCTCTCCTCTACGCGAGTATTTTATCCGTAACGTAATTTATTCATCCTTCGCGGATTTTATCCTTACAAGTTATTGCGTGTATTTTGTCCTCGACGTTACCGAATGATAAAATTCGAGTGTTACAAGTTCGCACAACTTTTTAATACAGTATATATATATATATAACTGTATATGGATTCTCTAACGGTGGCGAAACGTAGTTATCTCTCGAAAAATTACAACTCAAAACCATTATAAATTTATAACCTTTTCAATATTTTAAACCGTGTACACGACCACGCTCGTAGAATTATTTCATTTACATTTCGAAACATTTAAGAGTTTCCGAACAACTGAGTCTAAAACCAATTTAAACGCAGTATTAATTAACATCGTTCTGATCGTCGATGTCTGCAGCGAGAATACCAATTGACGCGAGCGGTCGCGGTAGTTTTGATTTAATTTATTGAAATCGTGTTTCAGTAAGTTGAATTCCATTTTCCACTAATGCGCTCCATACGTGCACTGCACACGTCATATTATAACAATACCCGTGGCAGGTTAACACATTTTTCAGAACCACCCGGGTATAATACAGATTATTATGTGTATACATGGCCGTGTCTTCTCGTGTCCCTAAATAATAATCGTGCACATATAATTTGAACACAATTAGCTAAGCCTATACCGCACACACGATCCACGATTCCACGATTGTTGGATTAAGATACTTTGAAGTGGACCGCCGCGCCGTTAAGTACAATGTATCGAAAACAAACATTCAGAAGACGCATTGAGAGCAATAACATTGAATTGTCATTAGACAGGGTCATCCACATCGTTGGTTGTCATCGATCTCGATCGTTTTATGATTGAACCGTTCGTCGTACACATTAGACTGGTTGGTTAACGATATAATTATTATGGCACAGCATTTCGAATTGAACCAGTTGAAATGCAATTTATCAGTATCAACTGTACGATAGTTGAAAAAAATTAATGTCTATCTCATATTCTCACCAGTTATAACCGTAAAAATGTTACGAGTTCGGAATGACGAGTCATATATTATATCTATCATAATGTATCTGCGCACGTAATATTATTATTGTTGTTATTGTGTACATCGTACCGATGCACATTTCTTTTGGTGCATCGTCGTTGAACTAAATTGCAGTCACACAATATTTAGCATCCGATAGCCAATAACGAATATTTTAAATCTCCAGGGTTATAGGTAGTCGTCGAATGGCAACGCCAATAACTGTTAAATGCTTTCACGTGTGGGGCGCTATAAAAGTTCAACTACGGTTTTATGCTATATATATATAATATTCTTTTAAGAATGGAATCCATTCCGCTGTCATGCTCAAAGCAATTCGTACTCTCTTCGGGCTAATAAAAGAAACGCGTTGTATTCTTCATAGTTCCCGCGAAAAACGATACCCTCTACAGTATTTAAAATACCTAAAAACCGAAGTGTGCTTGTACAGCTTAAAACTTGCACGAGCACCACTTATATATTTGACATTTCCGTAACCACTATCATTATAATATCATTGTAAATTAGCCGTTCCACATAAAGCTAATCATTTTGTAACGCATTACACTGTATATACGGTGAAAACTACTGTTTACTGCAGGATGAAAACTCATAGGACTAAATAGAAACAAGAAACATTTCATTTATTTGGAGGACACAACACAAAATATATTGCGACGAGACCGAACAACACCGTTGAGTCTCGTCCTATACAGCTAACGTGTATGCTGATGCACTATTAAAATACTTTATACTATTAATATGTTTGGTAAATAATAATGTCATAATAGAGAACATCAACGGTAAAATACCTGCGTACGTTTAATTCGTTGTAAGGGGTGAAAAATAAAAATTGTAACCATCATCGATAAGTTCAAGTTATCAAACGGATAGAGCGTAACTAAATGGTATACAGTAATAGTATATAATAACAATATTCAGCACGAAGGAATTTCGTTAGATTTTTATTATAATTTTTTTGATTTTTCATCATCTTACCGAGAAGAATCAACCGCGTACGTATACAACAGTAACGTGATACATAATATAATTCGGATGCGGATTGATTGCGTTATTAAGTGCATAGGTGCACGGGCATGGGCAATAACTAATAAATATTTGTATGACTCACCTTTGATGACGCGTCGAGGGAGCACAGAGTGGTATGTTACAGTAACGCGTTGTGACGTTATCGCCGTGTGTTTTTTTTTTTTTTTTGTTTTTTTTTATGTAAAAAAATTGTTTCACTGTGCGGTCGCCATGCTCGCTAATTACTAATGCTGCCGAGCGAGGCAGACTGGTACGGCGGTCCCAACAACGGCCGAACTCGTCATATTGATCCGCCGTCGAGGTCCTGCGAAGGGTCGAGTGCGCGCGCGCGTGTGCTCGCCGTGTACACGCGCGCGCTGCACACGGCGAACGCCATTAGCTTCGGCTCGGTACGGATGCGCGGCGCGCGCGTGCGACGGGGAGAAAGGGGCGGGCACATGTGCTTCCGCTGTTCCTTTTCCCCTCGTCCCCACCCTTCACATCACACCAGCAGTCGTCGTCGTCGTCCTTTCATCCCTTACAACGTACCCCCTCACATACACACGCACTCGCGCGCGCGCACACATACACGCACGCACGCACACACACACACACACCCTTTGAACGGGGGCTGGGGGCGGTAAATACGTCATCGTAAAACCCACCACTACACCGTTTTCGAAAGCCTAGGCTCCTACGACGAGGGCGGCGCGGTGGTATAACCTGCAGCAGGTACACCTATATACGTGCACGGGCGGCGGCGTCGGCTGTTTATCCCGTCTAGCGCAACGTCTCCCCGGCCGGCGCGCGTGGTGATAATATTATAATATTGTTCGTCGCGGCCCGACGCCGGCCCCGGGTCTTGCGCGCGAGGTCCCGGTCGAACAGGTATATACAATACGCACGACAATCGTACGTCACCCTCTCTGGGCCCACTAATGTACAGGCGCGCGTAGAGCTACAGTATAATGCGGTGTTGTGACCACTTTTTACGCGCGAACACTTGGCGAATTTCGGACGGACACCCTTACGGCATTGACAGGGCCATTTTTTCGGTGGTAGGGAGTAGTGCTGGATGGTGGGTACACGCGACATGCACGATTCGTGCGGAGGTTTGCAGATTCATAGGTTCTCGTCGGTATTTAACAGACATGACTCTGCTGTGCTAAACTGAACGACAATCGTTTCAGACAGAAGATCAGCAATGTGTTACATCTTTAAGATAAACAGATTGAAATCCTCTGAATGACCATACCTCAGTTTTCGGTATTAGAAAAGTTGAATTGTTAATTTTTTTCAAACGTATGATTAACGTGTAATGATACTGAGATCTTAGAACAGTATGATCTTTAACGTCTCAATGTCTTCATCATATTAATTTAAATTTTTATTAATTTAAAGTTTAAATTTTTTATTTTTTTTTTAACTTTCAGTAAAAAGGTTAAATATGTCCAAAATTAAATAAAACTGAGTAGGTGATGTTTCAAAGACACTCGAAAAAACAAAAATAAACTTTCCTTTTGAAACATTTATTTAATGCCTACAACCCTCAGGCAATTTAATACCTACTGCAGAGTGCAGGTAGAAGATTATCTTACGGTTATTTTGATATCATCTTGAAAAAAAGGTGAACAATTTTCTATATCCGATTAATATTTAGATTTTTATTAGCATTATTATGTATTTGTGGTAATTTGTTATTTGTTATTTTTTTTTCTTTTACTACCGTTCCGAATTGTAATCTACGTATATTCTCATCTCTCTGCCTCCTATCTACTATGAGGCGCTAACAATGCTCTGGAGAAAACCACTCGAGGCGTCCCTCCTCATCGTCGTTTAATAGATCCCGAGGGGCTAGATTAGTACCATAATAGGTTATGCTTCATTCTACGAGGCCCTGGGCATCCACTGGGTCTGCAGTTCTCTGGCACCGATATAGCCTCGTTCCGGTAGACGCCGAGTGCACTATTATAATTGCATTAAGCGTGCGAGCGCGGCCAGGACGTCAGTGGAACGACCCCGGATTTCTTATTCGTCGTAACAATAACGATTGCAGTGGTTGAGCCAACCATACCAGCGCAAAATAGTTTCTTTTATTTCGCGTCAGATATGTACTCGGGCTCGCGAGGGACGTCACTGCAGTACGGGTTTAGAGCTGACGATGCAGCGTCAGACTCGCTGTAAATACGTTTTGAATCATTACCGCGTGTCGGATATCGCATTATCTGACGCTGAAATGTCGGTATTTCCGAGTGAAACAACAAAAGCCGATAATAGCTTCCGAGTGCAAGTCCATTGTTGTACTGATCATATTTATATATGTATATATATATTATACTATGTGAAATCAAATTTTACTATGAGGGTAAGTAGATGTGATATAAGTATGAAGTAGAATTAACTATGGACATGGAATTATATTTAGTTATAAGTTTTGAAACACAAAATGCTGTACCTACTTATTTTATCAATAAATTTGTAAAATGAAGTATCAGTCACACAAATAAAAGTTAAGTCGAATCTTATGATTTAACTAGTTTACATCAAAACAATATGATCAAAATATATACGATTGATGAATGAATATTTACATTATTTTTATGTTTTTTTTTTCAGTTCTTTCATTTCAAGACAATTACTAAGAAAATCGTAAATCTGCCGTTAGGGTCTAATTTTTGATTTTCAAAGTAACTGCGTAAAACTTTTAGCGTACATTTACTACCGTAAAGTTTGACCATATACATAAAAAAATCGTCACTATAAAACAAACACTTTTCTCACTTTGCCCAAGATCTAAAATATGAGTATCTACGTTATCTTGTACGGTTGGATTCGTAAAACATTGACGCAAGTACATGGGGAGGGGAGGGGGTAAATCCGTCTCCTGCATACTCCATAGACACTTTTTTTGTTTACCATAAGAAATAGTAAACCGTTTAAACTTTAAAGTGTAAAACACCCGTTTAAATAACGAAATACATTGCAAATTATTGGTGTAAAAAAGATCCTATACTACAGTTTAATTACGCAACAACAAATAAACAAAATAAGTTTTAGGTATATTTATTCATAACACTGTATGTACCTATTTAAACATAACCTTCATGCCCAATAGCTGCAAAGCATCAAATAATAATATTTGAAGTAGTTATTTACCGTTATTTATTGAACTATAGTTATGCTTTAGGTATACTTAATATATTTAAAGATAAAGCATGTGACCTACAAACCAAATATTATATATAGGCATAAATCTTTAATAATTTAAGGTAACCGAAGTCTAGAGTAATATTTAAAATAATAAGATGTGAGGTGTAGTATGTACGACTCTCATATAAGTTTCTATAAACTAAAATATAAATTAATTAGAAAATACGATATTATATTTTTTTTTTAATTAAATGTGTCTTTCTTACACCAACACTAATGAGTATAATGACTTTACAACATTTTCTGAGTCTAAATAGTAAAATGTTTCATTACTGTAATTAATCACTATTGAGTTAAAACTTTTCAGTTATCCTTATCATTGAAAACTGCGTAGATAACTTGGTACCTTGATATTATTTTTTACATTTAAAGCGATGTTTTTTTGAGTTTAAAGTGTATACAACGGCATAGTATCTATTTAGAGTTTATAGTATCTGTTAACGTTTTTTTTTCTTTAATGAGCAGTACTTATTTCTAACGTTAAAAACTTAAGTAGATGTTTTTTGAGTTTAAAGTGTATTACAATGGCATAGTATCTATTTAGAGTTTATAGTATCTGTTAAGTTTTGACTTAACAGATTTTATTTTTTTCCTCAAACGTTTTTTTTTTAATGAGCAGTACTTATTTCTAACGTTAAAAACTTAAGTTTAATCAAAACATAATAACATTACAATTTACTATCATTACACATTTTGTATTAAATATTATAGCAGGTGTATTATGTACACAGTGTTCTAACTTCTAACTAAATATCAATATACCCAATTCGATTTCGGGTAAGTTTCATATTTAATCATGCGTATAGCTTCGTTTGTTATTCGTACATCTTTAGTATCATTTTATCCTGCTGGATTTGTACAGGTATATACGAGGACACTTAAACCGAGAAATTCATTCCAGCAACCACTTCTAACGCAGGTACGTCGTGTAATAATACCCAAGCATGTTATAATTTATATGTGTGCATACAAACACGTGTTCAATTGTTTGAAGTTTGAACCAACACATAACAAAAGTCAATTTGCTGAACCAAACCGTACACATACCTATTATAAATATATATATATATATATATATATATATATATATATATATATATAATCTAACCACGTTACCTAACCGTTGTGAAGCCATTATCTGTGTAAAGCGACCATTTTCGCACAATATCAAAATAATCCTTTGGCTTCACAACGCGATCACGATTATTATTCCGTCGTCGTATAAACTCGTTCTTTAACTCCTAATGTTATAATCATCGTGTTTTCTGCGGTGTTGGCAAAACGATTTTTAATTCTTGCGGGTCTCTGCTCTGTTATTGGTACATGAAAATACCACCGAGGCTATTGTATTGCCGTTGAGTACGTGGTCTGTTGCAACTTTTACAACTGACAAAAGTATCGGTTGTCTTATTTACATTTTGCATCATATCCATAAGCAATTGGTATCTTAATATTTTGACTTTAACGAATATTATTTAATCATTTATAAACCAGCTCGAACTAGATGCGAACTAAAGAATCATCATCAGAGTATAGTAATTGAAAAAATTTTAATTATAAACTAACACGTACGACTCTAACTTAACATCAACAATATAAATCTTCGACGTAACATGTAAGACTAGTACTATACTACTCCACTATATTCAGTAAAAAATGGTAGGGAGAAAAAAAATGTAAAATCCATCTATACAAGTTTCAAAGAAGTAGATGGAGTGTTTTTATGCGTAGTTGGACACGCGGCGCCATTGAAAAGATATCCGGAAAAATCAACAAAGAAAATTCGCGTTCTCCGTGAAAGAAATCAGACGAAAATTATACGCGTTTATCGTTTATCGATAGAATGCGTCGTACGATGCGAAATTTAAATCGCAAGGTACCTTGTACATCTATTATACAAAAGAAACGCGTTATTCGACGAAAGTGAATGGAAATATTGCGAAGAGATCTATAAGTATATTGAGTAGCATACACGCTATAATACCTGTGCAGATATTGCACTAAGAATACAATTATAGTACGATCCGGGCATACCGCTGAAGAAATTCTCGGGCCACACATAATTATTATGCGACACGTGCGGTGTTATAATATATTATTATAATATGTCAGTTGGTCGCATATTATATAATTAAGTGACCGTGAGTTCGTGACGTTGTTATTTCGCGTGTATGAGTATTATTCATAGGACCTTTTTAACTGAAATTAACAACAATTACAACTAAACGACGGTGAATGAACGAATAACAAAATGTTATTCATATAATATCAATGTGCTACATAATAATTATTTATTTCATATTGTTTTGTTCGTAATTATCTACTTCTTTTTTTTTTTTTTGTTAATAATTACTAGTCAATTATATGATAAAAATTGTTAAGATTTACATAATTCCCGATTAGCAATGTTAAATCTATTTAAATTTAAGATACTTATATTATTCAATAATTAATTGTCAAAAAATTTGGAGAGTTTGGATAATCTCATCGAATATCCTTCATATGTTTTTACCTCATTGAAATTCGTTTCTCCATACATTATTAAGATGCTTAAATTCTTTTTGTGATAATACTGATGGTAATTATTCTTAGCAGATAAAGGTACTCAAAACTGAAGTAGTCGAATAGTTTATCATCCAGAATACTTATTTTTATTTTTATTTTTTATTAACTTATTCAAATACCACGATAGGTATTGACCGATATTTTCTTCAAAGAACATAATATAATATATTTCTATATATTTTTGCAATTTGCTCGATCAATATTATGCGAATGAAAAAAGTTCTTAAACTTATTCAAATTTCGTAATGAAGTCTACTTGAGAAAAGCCAAGAAAAATTGTAAAAATTAGTTAAATAGTCGTTTCTTAATTCAGTTTCAAAAAATGAAACTCAAATGAAATTTAAATAGCCTTTATTATCACTTCACAATACTAAATCTGATTACAGAACGACAAGTATAGTTTGGTTTGGTTGGTGTACCCAGATGCCTCAAAAAATACATTTTATAATTGTAAAACCATTAAAAGAATATAAATCTAATATCTCGGCATTGATTAGAAAGTAGAAAATCGGCTTGGATAAAAAAAATTGAAGCTAAGCTTATACATTTTATGTAGACGTTGACTTTTTTCGAAGTAAGACATGAAACCTTAAGCAAAATATTCAAAACAATATCTTTCAAAGTCCTTTTATTAGTCCCTACTCCCTATTCATTATTATTTGTATCTCAATTTATATTTATTTGTAAAATAAAATTATAAAACATGTTTATATAAAAAAACAACAACGGATAACATATTTTATTTAGTTGAAATTAAGTAGGTAACTACACATCAATCGTAAAATAGCAAGACCACCAAAAAAACAAACATTGATACTACTATCATAGTCTTATGTCATAGATAGGTGATCTAAAAAAGTGCACCACCGAGTTAAAAGTTTGGAACCGCTGGAATAGATATTTCTATGTACTTGAGCTAAGATAAAAGTACTAGGAAAATTATCAGTATAGTTAAAATTAAAAATGTGTTTGACTTTATACTATTCGAAAACACTTAAAATAAAAATTAGACATTAAACCCATACTCTAACCTTTATATAGTGTAATAGGTATATTCACTTAAAAATGTTGGACAATAAATGTTTAATTACCTAACACTCATTTGGAAAAACTTAACTTTTTTACCAAGTTAAGTTAATTGTTTATTTACCATATACATATAACTACGCAATTATATTGTATGGCTTAACAAAAATATATACCTCAAGTTGGTGTTTTCGATTAACTTGCCCACTTTTTCCGTACATTATAAATCACACACATAGACATTTCAATATTCGGCGTAAGTACTAGGTATTAAGGTACACATTATTTTTTAGGTATCAGAAATAATAATTATAATTTTGAGTTCTAACATTAACGTATAAAAAAAAAAAAATCCACCATAATCCTGTACACCGTTCACACCTTTATAATTTAATACAAAACGTGTTCATACATATAAGTCACGAATGCACATTAATACTTAGCGCGGGGTCTTTATTGTAATAAATATACCTGCTATAGCGCTGCTGTATGGCGGGTGTACTCCGAACACTCATTATGTTTACTATGCAAGAATAGGTAGGAATATTATAATATTATTTTGGTAATTCTGCTACTTGTACATATGTTCAAAAAAGAAAAAAGAAACCAATAAAAACCACCCTCGGCCTATACATGGACGAATGTAGGTTAATTGAAGTGTGGCGTGACCTATATACTTCTAACGAAACATTTTTCAAAGAAAATAAAAAGTTTTAAATGTACGAGTGCATATAATTTATTATGCGTTTTATTTTTCTCGACTTGCCATACACTTGATGGTTAATTATTGGTAAGTTGATCTTAACATACCTCACGAAATATTTATTTTCGGCGTACGAACTGCAGTGCATAGATTTATTTGGAGCTTTTTATATTAAAGTTATAGTCATATTTCCGGACAAGTTATGATTATTTATACATCATATATAAACTTTATAGTAATACTATATTATACTTCGAATAGTTTTTAATTTTTATTAACATGTATTTTTTTATGCAAACCATATATTTTTGTTACGCGATGTAAAATTGAATAAATGAATAATTAATAAGTAATGAAGTCAAAACTTATATATGGTATACGCATATATTATGCATGGCAATAGATAATGATACGTTAAAATCAATATATTAATGTAGGGAGGAGTGAGAAACGAAATACTTTACAGGAATACGCAACAATAAACGTTCGAATAGGAATTAAACGTCTGCACTGTTGTGATTTATATTTAAGTCAATTCGTCGTTACACGCGCTTTTGTACCTCGATCCGAGGAAACCACTGGAAGATTTCTAAAAGTACCCGCTCTCAACATATTAAGCATTGTACTCATAAAAAATAATTCTAAAATAATTTATTACCATCCGTATAATAAATGTCAGACGTTTTCCAAATTTAATTTGCTTCGGGGCTTACGCGATAACGAAGACAAGTGACATATTTTTTTCTGCAGCCCATTAAAATGTAACTTTTAGAAGAAAATAAAATGTTGATTGATTAACTTGCCATTCATAAGATATACTCTTCAAACAAATGTTTTTTTTTTTTTTAATTTAATTCACTATTAACTTCTTTCAATAACGCTGACGACTATTATATTTCTGTGTATTTCTGCCATTGCCACGAAGAATAAACTAAATGTATACACTATACAGGGTGTCCCACCGGGATTTACACAGAGAAATATCTCCCGTATTAATAGAATTAATGAAGTTTTGTTTATTTTACGAGAATTCACGGGAAAAGACAATTTTATTCATAAGGAAGTTAAAAAATTAACTTTTTATTTTATTATTTTTGTAAAATTCAATGATAAACTGTTTTTAAGGCTTCTTTTTCTAAAAATGTCGATGGTTTAATTTTTAGTTTTAATTGGATTCACGATTTTTAATCATGTTTCTAGTTTACCAGGAAACCGTGTATACACAATTTTAAATGATAATAACAATATCAGCAAACATATTCGGAAAAATGACGAGGTGCTAATAATTTACATTTATTCTGTGTAAACTAGAAAAATGATTAAAAATCATGAATCCAATGAAAACTGAAAGTTGAACCCTCGACATTTTTGAAAAAGAAGCCCTATAAAATGGCTTCCTTCGAAAATAACAAAAATTATAAAAAAAAGTTAATTTTTAACTTCTCTAATAATACACTTAAATTTACCAAACTATTGTCAACATAATTGTCTTTGCCCATGTATGCTCGTAAAATGAACAGAATTTGACTATTTCTTTTTATACGGAAGATATCGCTCTGTGTAAATCCCGATGGGATACCCTGTATATCAGGGACGGCCAGACTATTTCAAGTAGAGATCGACTTAGAAAACATTTTTCTTAAGAAGGTCGACTTGAACAGAGAACGCCGACCAGAGTTTCAATGATGAACAATGATAACAATAATTTGAATGTCTAAACTACCAGAGGCAATCAGTGTATACCGCGAGTACAAATTCTAATAAGATGCCAAAGATCGACTTTTAAATCGTACGCGATCGACCGTTTGGCCACCACTGCTGTATATTATATAGTGTTGGGTAATCACTGCCCTAAGCTACACCACGATATCGTACATTTGTGTATTCTATTTTTTAATCCCAGCACGCATTATTATAAATTTTAAAAGTAAGTAAACATCGTACACAGTATATACCTAAGTATATGATTATACTCTCCTGTGATTATACGAGTATACCTACGTACTTATATAGATGTCCCTCGAGGATTTACCATTTTCAATGTTAGGATAATGGATTTTTATTGCGCTTCTCTTTCCCACTTTAAAATAGCAATTCCTGACGGAGTACCCAATAGTACGTCTGCTTATAATAATTGTTATTAATCACTGTGTTATGTCTAGGTATGACAAATGTCAACAGTATTAATGAATTTAATGTTACATTTGGAATCCGATATTTTTATAAAGGAACTAATTTTTTCTTTGAATACTGTAATAACTCTGAGCCTCCACATGATGAAATTAAATATATGAGTAAAATAAATTAACGATGTTACTCAAATTATAATGTATTATTTCCATTACTGTCAAATGAATCATCAATAATCAATTATCTTGACCTTAGACAATGTCGTAAATTAGTCAATAGTTTTCTTCAGTGCAAGGTGTCCAAAAAAAAAACTAAACAGGTGCCAGTATATGAATATTTTTTATAATATTGAAAATAAATTTATAAAGACTTGAATTGTAAAATAAGTCAATTGAATAATTTTAGACATATATTCTTAGGGATTGTAGGGTAACTAGTGAGAATTGTATCAATAAAGTGGAATATAATACAGATCTAACTACATAATGGATGGAAACATCACACATCTTAATATGGTCATAGCAGCAATGGTTGATAGAAAACCTACGGGAACCACTGATTAACCTCCTAATTTTTAGTCGAAAAATGATATGTCATATACAATTTAAGTTAAAAATTTTAAACAAAATAAATTATGATGTGCTTCAGCAGGGGTTCTTTTATCTACTTCCATTCAGCAGAATTAATTTATAATGTACTTAAATTTTATATGAGTTTCTAAAATCATCCTAAATATCAACATTAATTAAAATCAATTAAAATTAACAATAAAATACAATTCTTAGTTCACTACTTTTTGATAATATTCATTAAAACTTCCACTATTTTACAAAGTTTAATATATGTATCGATCATACATACTAAAGTTACATTTGATTGTATTGCAGAATCATTTTAAAAATACTTTAGTGTTAAACGAAGAAAAAAAAATAGTTAAATAAGGTTATGTAAATGTCTATATATAATTAAACTAAAAATTAGTTTAAAATACGCGGAGTCTCGTAAGAATAACATAAATTTATTATTTTATTAAAATATTTAAAACTGAGTACTCTTTATAATTAGAAAGTTGTCAAGTAGATTACTTATAATTCAACTTGATTCCGTCAATGTGTATATTTAATGTTTATGAAATTGAAATCTTTCTATATTTTATATGTTCAAGTTCTCAAACTCGAAAAAGTCAAGATTTATTCTACAAAAAAATGTTTGTTTCACAACGTAATCACTTCGAAAATATCTATAAAAAAAAAAACAAATTATTTGTTCTTGAATATAATAGTATAATATTATTATTGTAACGGGGAACGCTCTAAGTCAAATGATTGTTAGGGAACAAACAAACAAAGCCATTCAGATATTTTTGATTTGTGTAATCAGGCACTTAAAATTTTTAATTTTGTGTTTAACTCTTAATTATTTAAACACTTTATCATTGAGTAAAGATTAAAATAATAACGATTTACAAAATCATACAACAATAAATATCAAGCAGGTCGGTCGACCTTAAGCCAAGCAGAATCAGTGCGCATCGCCGGCAATAAAACAACGGTCGACGCATTGTACACGTCGTACAAGTGTACAATGTTTTTTATAATCTGCACAAACAAACGGGGTTAAGCGGTATTCGTAGCGGCTAGAGGAGCAATTTAAATTCAGATATTTTTATGAACACATAGCCCCTATGTTGCCCACATCTGTAAAATAAGACATGAACGAACATTCTGCGTTAATCCTGACCTTGAAGTTCTAAGGGTGCAAAAGTAGTCGAGTTGACGAAAAACACAAAAAACAAACGAAAAAAACATTCAAATGAGGAAAAGAAAAAACAACTTTTTTTTTATTGAACTTTAAAAACATCAACAACAAAGGTTATTAGTTTTTTTTTTTGGTTAAATTACATGGTGTTGATTAAAAATTTCAATATTTATATTTATATGGTGTTTGTTATATGTAGTTGCTATTTATGTTACAATTTTCTTTGACGGTAGGTTTAAATTTTGTTGTATAAATCATATTTTTTGAGGAATGCTAGCATGTTTAATGTGTTTTCGCTATTCGGTCCTAGGGCTTCGTATAAGTTGGGTGAAATGTTGTAATTTTTTAGATCTTCGGAATATTGATAACACTCTGTTATTATATGCTTCACTGTTAGTGTGACCCCACAGACTGTGCATTGAGCGGGTTCTTCTTTGGCCATTAGGTGTTTGTGAGTCAGTCTTGTGTGACCTATTCGGAGACGATTTATTATAATTTTTTCTCTTCTGCTGAGATTTGGATTTTGCCAGTTTAGAATTGTGTTTTTTATTTCGTTGAGTTTAGACCGTTGTTTGAGCCAGTGCGTTTGCCATTTTATTAGTGATTTGTTTTTAATTTGGATTTTGATATCATCATATGTTACGATGTCCAAAAACTGTATATTGGTATATATTTGTATATATTATGGTTGTTTGGTTGTGCCGCTTCCTTTGCTGCTTGGTCCGCCGTCTCGTTCCCCCTTATATTTGTGTGACCTGGTACCCAAATGAAAGTGATATTTATTCCCCTAAGCTTTAGTTCGTTGGATTTTTCTTGTATGTTTTGAAAAAACAACTTGTGTATAAAATTTGATGACATTTTCGGTACAGAATTATTTTATTGATCTCTGGATAGGGTGAGGAAAAATCAATGAAAATCAAAACTGCGTCTATTAAGTGCCCTCCCAAATTAGGTAAGAGCTTATTTAATGGTATATGCCAAATTTCAAGTCTTTCCGATAACTACACGAGTCTTAGGAACTGCTCAAAAATTGACAGTTTATTCAAACGAGGTAGAGAAAAAACTAATTTATCAACGCAAAAAGAAAAATTCGAAAAACTCAAAATTATTTATATATTTATATATGCATTATAATTCTTGGTGTAAAAAAATTCTGATGTTCTTCAAAAAAACTATCAAAAAGTAAAAAGAAACTTTTATTCCGCTTTTCTCACAATATCACGGCCCAAAACTGGTCGTCTCATTTCAGTATTATAATTTAGACATAGGTCTACCTAATACCAAATACGATTTAATTTAGATGTATATATACATATAGATATCAACTGCCAAGTATTGGACAGTGATACTGTAACAAAAAAAGTACAATGATTATATGTACAATTCAAGAGAAAAGATGGAAGTTCAGGGAAATGGTAGAAGTATCTCGTTAAAGCTTGGATAATGTCGTTACCAGTGAATTTTTTTAACAGGTTTTTTTCGTAGGAATAATATAATAGTCCTAATTTTGAGCTTGGGGTTTTTAACTTAATGAAAGTTTTTTTGGGGATTATATAATAAAGAAGAAGTAATAAGTAACATTGGAAGTACACTCAATCTAAAAACAATTTAGAATATTTAAAATCACCCAATTATCCACTACCAGTCACCACGATGAAAGAAGCTTACGAGTAAAATAATACTTCTTCCTGAGTTTTTTGAAATTCGAGTACCAATACAAATGACCTTTTTCTCAAATCCTAGGAATACATTTAATATAAGAAAAAAACAAAACCCTTTAAGATGAAATATTTAAATATACTTGTAAAAGTAAACATTTCCCATCGACCTGAATGAACACACATTAAATCATCGAGGGCAACTACCATTTAACTATCAGTGTACATATATATATTTTATTACATAGTATTATATAGTTATTATATTTTATTAAATTCATTATATAGTTTATAATGGTTTGTGTCTATCAGAGCGTACACAACGTAAATTCGGTTTTGGTCCTCGGAAAATGGTCTTTCCCTATTTTATACCGAACTAATTCATCAACTCGGAGCAATCGTTTTTCGTGGGATAATGGAGTTTCTAATTGTAACAAATCACTGGGTATACTAGCAGACTTAATTATAAGCTAGGAACCTATTTCACTTTCCTTTGTACCCAACTTTGTGAAAATATCAAATGTACAAAAAAAAAAAAATTGAAAAAAAAAGGAAAAAAATTGTCTCGGATAAGATTCAGCTGATATGTATTTATTAATATAAATGGATTATTTCCACTTCGAAACACATTAAACATATACAATACCATAAGAATCTATTTTAACAAGCCAATAAAGATATTAAATAAAACTTCAGTATTGATTTCCATTACAGCCAACGACGAAACATGTTTACCTTACAGCTCAGCTAGAATGCATTAACGATTAGTCGAAAACTAATTTCACAATAGTGGCAATCTAAGACAATTTTTTACCTTTCCTAAAATATTCGACACTCTACCTATATATATATATATATATATTTCCTAATGATTAATTTACCGCTGTTGTTAAATGAGATAAATCACTATATAAATATAATGTTCATGTATAAAATCCTGAATGGTGTTATCAACTGTCCAGAATTATTACATAAAATTGGCCTTAAAGTAGTACCCTCTTTTAATTCAAGATATAACCCACCTTTTGTTATTCCTCATTCTAAATATAATTACTTTACTAATAGTCCGGTGTGCCGTCTACCAATATCATGTAATTTAATTCATAATTTTGATTTTTTTTTCGACTCTTATACTAAGCTAAGAAATTGTATTTATAATTTAAATCTTGATGTTTAATTTGATTTAATTGTATTTAATGTTTTTCTCATTTGTTAATTTAGCGATATTTTAGTATACAATAACTGTACTCTTACCCTTTGGGGTGTTAAAATATTTATTTATTTAAAATAAATATTATTATTATTATTATTATTATAATGTATTCTATTACGACTACAATGCATATCCAATAGAAATATGAAAGACAGATCAGAGTAGTAGAAACTTTTTAGTTCATTTGTGAATCGTTAAAGAATAACGCTAATAATTTAGTGAGTTTAAAGATACATTAAAAAGAAACTTGTCATAATTAGCTTCCTGTTGGGGCCGGGAACGAACAATAATAGTCCGTGGGCCCGGTTACCAATATGCATAAAAAAAAGGGAAACGACTCCTAATCACACCGACCAACCTGTGTATTTGTGTGTATATATGTGAGTAGTTCGATCAGCAATGGTCGGGATTTGCCGGGCAAATACTGTCGAACTACGTGTGCTAGTGGGTGTGTAAGTGTGTAAATATGTATGTGTGTATGCTTAAATCTAAAAGATAAGGGTAACAAATAATAAATTGATGATAAATAGTATAATAAATAATAAGTTGATGATAAATAGTATAATAAATAATAAATAGATTGCCTGCTTGGCACAACAATTAAAATTGTATAAATATAAATATTAAAATAAAACTCACAATTTGTCGGTGCACTGCTGGCCAACTGCTACCTAAGCTACTTTATAATAATTTCACACACACAAACAATAATTATTTTACACACATACAATTTTATAGAAATACAAAATAATTTACAACACTTGGTGGCGATTCGCGCACACATAAATGTGTAAAAAGAAAATAATAATAATAGTATAACGGCGATTTGCGCACGCACTAAAATATAATATAATAATAAAAAAACTGTTTTACGGCGATTAGCGCACGTAAATGATAAAAATATATTAAACAAAATTCGAAAAAGGTATAAGTACTGACGCACACGTACTCATTACGGCGGTTGAGAATAAACTAAAACGGACGGGAAAAACAATATAATATAATACACGATACATTTAAATAAACTTATATAATAATAAATTCACAACACAGATAACAGATAATATAACTTAATCTAATGTATGTGCGGATCTGTGTGTGGCCGGTCGGTATTTTTAATAAGGAAGTTGACTGTTTAGGAGACCGCTGCCGCCCGCGCGCATTATTATCATTCAGTCTCAAGTTAACATTTCCTGTTAATTTAATCATTTTTTATTTTTCAGTTCTACCTACCTACTATACGATGTGCCCACTATAATCGCATAAAATGACTGCACTTTAAAAGTTTGTCTGCTAACAAGTTGGGGTTGTTATTTTATATTCCATAACCATGGAGTTTATTATTACACATTTATTTTCTTGATAATTTTCATGCTTTGACGTTCTTCCGCTTTCATTTATTAATAGTTCTGCGATCAATTTTATATCGGTCACATTTTGTGTAAACCATAAAAAAAAAATAATAATATACATAAAATAAACAACAGTTTAAATTATACACATTTATACACTCAAGAATTATTATTTTTTTTATAAAATATTTTCATTATTTTAAATCATACACAGTATAAACTATAAATCACAACGCAGAATACAGCCGATCATAAGTTATACAGTTCAGTTGAAATCCCTTTGGCTTTTTCATATTTCGTATTTTGTTTTTTTGTTAATACCAACGAAACTGTCACATTATTCGTGTATTAATATCGTGTGTATGTTAAATGTTTATGTTATCAAATGATTTCTTTGTACGACTTTAGTAACTTTATTCTATTGCGTTATTTTTAATTATTTTCAATGTCTAAATTACTTTGCCCTTTTAGTTTTATTTTAACTCGTACGACTTCCCAATTTCTCCAAAATTATTTTTGTATTTATTGCCGGCACTCGCGATGACTTACAGAATTTGCGTAACCATGGTTAAAATTTACAAATTATTTATTCTTGACAGTAATTTTTTAAATCTACTGTCAAGCATTTTATAATTCGTACATAATTGATATAATATAATTTACAAACCCACTAAAATCATAAGTTATGTGTTATCATTTTGGCTACATGTTTTTTACCTTTTTCTTAAGGAGGATGAAAAAATAGATATAATAATTCTTTGATGCGCGGCCAAAAGGTTTTAAGTCAACAATTTATATAGTGGAATTATGTTTATAATATTATTAATAATTAATTTTTTCCTACTGCATTATGTGACTTATTTGTTCCAAAAATCTACAATTTTTCAAATTTAAATGAGTCAAGACATGACTTACGTACTAAATAATTATAGCTTTAAATCATACCTAATACTGGCTTATCTAAAAAAATTATTTGTCTTGCGGTTTGTTTGAAGATTTTAGTATAATCATTAAACACAATAGACTTTATTTTAAGAACATTTTCTAACGCTCAGAAAATACACATGAAGGATCGATTTTATCATATTACTTTTATGTTGAGAACGCGAAAAAGAAGAAAACCTACTTATCATTACTGTTTGATATGTATTTCCTTCCCGTTAGATTTTATTAGCCAAGATAATAAAATTACATTAATATAAGATTATGTATAATGTGTGATGACAATGATCAAACTATACTAAATACTAATGTGATCAATCACTTCTTCAGCTTCTATTGGCCATTAGGGCACATCACTGCTTCACACATCCTCTAATATAATTTAATGTACAATTTGTTGTATTAAAAGTTGAACTTGTCTATATATATAAAAGAACTTGTCCTGAATGACTGATTCATCATCGCACGACTGAAACAACTGGATAGATCGGACTGAAATTTAAGACACATATAGTTATTACGAAGTAGGCGTCCGCTAAGAATGGCCTTTACGAAAAACACATTTTTAAGTGCCAAAACAGTTTTGGGCTCTATGCTAGATGTTAAAATGTTTAGCCAATATGGCAATGAGGAGGGGTTGAAAAATGTTGGCCCAAGCCGAGATTGTTTCTTACGAAGACGGGTAACTCGCAACTAGTTAATTTTAATATAAAATATTAATGCATTAGGTATATAAGAATAAATGGTATAATGTATAAGTATATGTTACATTTATTATATACTTTAAAGTACATAGTACATACCACCCTAAATTGTATTTTTGTTATGTCCTCATAAATATACATCTGCTGAATTATATAGTTATTAATTGCCATTTAACAAAAATAAATAACATTTTTTTTTTCTTATCATATTATATTTTACAAATTAAATGTATTATTTTATTGTTCCCATAATTAATTTAAATAATTTAAGTATAGTCAAGCAATTATTAATGTGTAATTATTAGGATATAAAAATATTTTTCAGGGTTCTCGTTTTTTATTCTCAATAGCTTAATTTGGAAAAAAAAAATCATGTAAGAGTCATATATAAGATTTCCACCTTGTTTAAAAATATACAGAAATAAACGTACATTTCATGTTTAATTAGTTTAAAATATATAAGGTAACTACAATACTTATACTTCAACTATTTCTCCCTACAAGAAAACTGAAGTCATGAAAAATAAAAACATAAAAACAAGAAACCATTTCAATTGTATATCATAGATACACACAATAGTTTTATGTATTTTTTTTTCGTTATTATTATTAAAAAATACGGGCTAAGCTTTTTGAAATCTTACATCGTTGAATTTACATTCTGAAGTGGCATGTTATGCGCACATTATCATACAAATTCAAGAACAACTAAACGTAAACCATTCTTTGAGAAAATACAAAGAAGACATTTAAGCCACCCCTTAGGCATTGGTCGTTTTTCAATGCCGTACAGTCGATGAGAGTATATGAGACTAACCGGGATAAAAAAAAGTAAGCGAATACGAACACGGACGCTTGGCAGTAACTTTCGAATTGAAAAATTGATTAGAAACAGAAGGCTTTAAGGATCAGTTTTACGCGTCTTTCGCAATCAAAAGCAATTGGGAAACTATTTGTTCGTATATAGGTACATGTATAGGTACATGTCTACATTCGACCAACGTACCAATATTATTATTGTACCTTAAATTAATTTTAAAAACCAATTGTTTCGCTGTATATGTTACAGTGTTACACCATGAAAATGATATCATACCATGATAAAATAAATACTCACGAGTCAAGATATCCAAAAATCTTATAGTTAGTTTCTACAACTTACTGTGCTACGTAATAAGGTGTAATAATAATGATTCACACAAAACAAACACTTTCTTGAGCCACATCCCAAAATTAGAAATTGGATTGCCTTGATTCATGGGCTAAGTATTTAACTAAAAGGCAATCATTGGAGTTAACCTTATGAGAAAAACAAGAAAATAAATGTTATTTCCAAGTGCTACGATACTTTTTATTTTATTTGTGGTTTAATACTTAGTAGTAGTAGTAATAAAAGTAAATAGTAATTTTAACAATTGGATTTCTATTTGTTCTAGATTTTTCTGTAGAACGATAAAGACGAAATTGTTTGATATAAATAATAAACGGATTAACTTACTCGAGTATATGTATGTATTCAATCTATATACAATATATATTATATATATTACTGTTGACAAAAGACTTGTTTCATTCCCACAACAATGAAATTAGTGGAAACTTTTTTTGCTTGTAACAATACATTTTTTTTAATGCTTTAAATAGATAAAACAGAATAAAAAAAAATATGTACAAATATGAATACAGTGTAGAGCTTAACTCTCATATGTAATACAGAATTTATGATTGTATCAACATTTCTATGAACATCAATATAACACAATGGAACGAATATATTTGTAGGAAATTTAGAAGTGAACACAATTTCTATCGATATATTGTTTACTGGTATCAATTTTTTAAAATTGTTGAGATTTCATTGCTCTTAGCAAGGACTAAAATAATTTATACGTATATTGATATATATATATATATATATATAAATATATATATATAGAGAGAGAGACAATCGATGTATATATCTACATTTGCATAACTCTAACGGGATAATATAAGCTACAAATTATACTAAAAGCTATAAACCATTTTAGCCATTATTATTATTATTTTAAAAATAGAGTCCTGGTGGAAACATTTCTAAAGAATACATTTATATAAACAAACCAAAATTATAACATTTGAAATATGAAAATAGGTTAATAGCGTTTCACATGTTTATCCACAAATGTTGAATTACATTTCATATAAATAAAATGGGAAGTAATGGTTCAAACGTCTTAAATAATAATATAGAATATTTTTTTCCCTAACCGAATGATAATATATTAATAATAAGGTATGAAAGTTACAGTTTAGTTTAAATTCTGAATGAATCGAAGAGTATTATGATGGCCAAATATTAGTTTATTGTATGACAGTGTACATTCCATTATGTGTCATTCGAGATAATATTATGTTACATTATGTTTCTATGAGTGTATTTATTATACTGTTACACTTTTGATAAGCTCTAAAAGTATCATGTGCAAAGTCCAACTACTGAGAAACTTTCTACCGAGATGAAATTGTACTTTTGATAAAAGCAAATAAAAATTGTATTTGAGTCTATAGAAAGATCATTTTTCGAGTATCCAAACAGATCAAATAAACATATATTATTTATGGTATATATGCTATTTTTGAGTCAGTCATAATATTTTATCAATTTGAATGGTTTATAGTTTTGATCTAATAAAACTTGAACATTCAATTTCGATGAATTACAAACTTAGTGTACACGGTGTACACGATTATTCTTATACCAACGATGTATTAACCTGCTATGAACAAGTAAACAAAGTGTGAACTCTTTCCATTCATTAAAGTGTCAATACTATTTATTTTTTTTTAATAGCGTATCAACTGCTGCTAACTTACCTCTATATAGTTCCCACTATTAATGCCCACCGCCTAAGTCGCATGATCGAAAACAAACAAGAATCGATATGAGGTAATTAATTTTTCTACCAATGAGTGTTCTGAATAATCGACAGATACCTTCATCTAAAGTCTAAGTACTGCAATGGATCATTGTTTAGGCTGATAAAACGTATCAGTAACTATTCTTTTTATTTTAAAAATGTATTTCCATGCCTCAATAAAAACGACTTTATTTGACACCGTAACAATAATTCGTAATTATACGTCAATAGTAAATAAATATTCATAATAAGTAATGACCCATTTTCAATACTTATCGTTTTAATTCGTATAATAACCGTATGACACCATAATAATATACGATCGTCGTACCCCTTTAATTCCTCACCGAATAACTTGATTAAAAATGATAATGTTAAATAGTACAAATATAGACTAAGCAATTATCGTCCAACATAATCTCATAAAGGATCAATGTATTGTATTTAATTTAACTGTTCGTCTATTGTATACTTAGTCAACACGAAAACATATACCTATAGTCATCCGATCCCACTCTTCGTTTTTACAACGTTGACCGAATCGCACAACTTCGTTTATTCTATCATATCGGATATTATGCGTAAAGAATACGATGTGTTGGCACACAGAGTTGCAGGCGTCTGATTATCGATTTAGGTGACGCTCACACTTATCTTTTTTACACCGTCCGTACTCATCGGTAATCCACGAGCAACCACGTCCCCGCTCGACGGCGAGTTAGATCAAATTATCACGGTCATTATGAAGTTGAGTGGCGAACGGTGGTGGATCCAGAAATTTTTCACATGGCGCCCCTTAGCCATATACAGTAAAACCTCCCTTTACTGAGACCTCTAAATAACGGACACCTCCAAATAGCGGGTGTTTTTATGGGAATGGGGACACTTTCACCATTTTTATATAGGAAAACCTCTAAATACCGGACACTCTAAATAACGGACACTTTGTGGGAATTAAATTTTTGATTTTGACAATTTTGATTGTAAATGTTGAATAATCGTGGAATGCCTTAATAAATATCTGTCTATCTAATCTAATCTTACTACTATACATTATTATTCTATGTACAATTATAGTTTGTAAAAATTGATTAACATTTCGTTAATGCACAGCCACTCTAAAACTAATTTATTCATTGTAAGAATAACATAAAAATGTTTTTTTTTCTCTCATAACATGCATTTATTTATTCAGAAAAACAATTATTTAATTAATAAATTACATAGAGTAGTTGGAAACGTTTTTGGACGCAACGGCGGTGTTATCTGATTCGAGGTATGGTGGATTTGACATTCAACAATCTTTTCTTCAAAATACAGTTCATTCGAAACGTTTCGTGATCTTTCGTCTTCCGGTTTATGGAAGCCGATACCTGCAGTTTCTGTCCAGAGCACATTGGCAAAACTTTAGGAGTTTTTGGTTTTGCATACGCATCTCTAATCAGCTGTTTCTTATCGAGATACAACTCTGGCCTCACCTCCGCCATAATTCTTTTTCCTACATCGCACAAGCCGTCTGAAGAGGCCCGGGAACAACATATTGATTTTTTTGCAGTCACAGTTTTCATCAATTTCGGTACGATCGGCAAACGCCTTCCCAGGAAATCGATTTCATGTGAGTTATAGCGATAGAAATAGGCAATGAAACTAAGATTTTATGAAATTATGTAAGTAATAGATAGTAATTTTAATCTAAACGATTTAATGTCTCATGAGCAAAATTTATATTTTTAAACTCGGGATCTTCTAACAAAGAACTTTCTATAAGTTTAAGTTCTCCTGTTGCTGTATTAGTTTGAAAAGATTGTAATAGCGTTATTGGACCGATTACTATTATTAATTAGCTGAGCCAGATTAGAAAGAACTTTAAAGTTCAAATTAAAACATTGCATATTTTCACCAGAAAACCTTAGATCAAAATCATGGATAATTTCATCTAGTAAAGGTACTAATGTAATTACCGACGAAAATATTAAATAACAAATAGCGATAGCAAAATTATTACGATATTTTTTAATTTTGATAAAAACTCATCAATATCGAACATTAAAGGAGCCCCTTTCGCTCCCCCTCCCCCCTAGAATCCACGCCTGACAGCAAACAGTTTTTTTGTTTTTGTTTTTGTTATGGTTTTTTTTTTCGTTCACCACCTGCCTACATAATATCATGCGTATAATTTGTGTTTCGCTCACTGTTTCCCGTCCGTCGAGACTTTCGTCTCTGTGGTTACCGTACTATTATTATTGCCAATACTGCCAGTAGATATATTTGTATTGTACAATAGGTACTGTTAGTTTTGCACGAATTCCGTACACAACGACGTGTCTGGCCTATACACGCCCAACACCCCTAGACATATCATGCGGCCTACGGTGTAAACCGACATTTGAATAAATAATTTAACTTTCCGCTGAATTGTTTCGTGCCATATTTCATACGGTCGTCCGCAGCGGTATTTCTCACGTGCGGTTCAAATCCTTTGGTCGGCTTGTAGTGACGCGTCATAGTAATCGTACGTGTTATTGACTTCGATTGTACAGCCAATATGATAAGTCGATTACGTCTAGTAACTTTTACCCATAATAGTAGTCGTTATATACAGGGTGTCCCACCGGGATATCTCCCGTATTAATAGAGATAATCAAATATTCTGTTTATTTTATGAGAATCCCTGGGCAAAGGCAATTTTGTTGACAATTGTTTTGTAAATATTATTGAATTGTTATTGAAGTTAAAAATTAACTTTTTATTTTATAACTTTTTTTAAAAGATAGCCATTTTAAAGGGATTATTTTTCTAAAAATGTTAACTGTTCAACTATCAACTTTTATAAGCTTCCTGTTTTTTAATAATTTTTCTAGTTCACAAGAAAATAGTTTACTATTTCCACAATTTCAAATAATAATAATATTGTCAGCAAACCTTATCGGAAGTGATAATAATTTACATTATTTCTTTGTAAACTAAAAAAAAATATAAATAGTCTTGAACCCAATGAAAACTGAAATTTGAACCGTCGACATTTTCAGAAAAATAAGCCCTATCAATTGGCTATCTTAGAAGTTCACAAAAAATATTAAATTTAAATTGAATTTATTAACTTGTTCAATTATACACTTATATTTACCAAACTATTGTCAACAAAATTGCCTATATCCAGAGATGCTCATAAAAAAAACCGAGTTTGATTATCTCTATGAACACGGGAGATATCGCTCTGTGTGAATCCCGGTGGGACACCCTCTATATCCGTATGTGTAGTATGGGGGAAATTCGCATACTTTCATAGCGTAACGTGGTTTTTATGAACATCTTTGAAATATTTAGTACACATTCATAAAATGTACAATGTAAATAGGTTAATGTGACTGTTCAATGGATGCAATTCAAATTTATTATAATTTATGGTGATAAAAATTATAATAAAATGTCGAATAATTATTATTTGTTATAAACTAATTCTTGTTATATGAATATGTATAGTAAGACACAGCAAGTACGATTCATGATTTTCACATATATTCTTGTTTTACAATAAGTCAATAACAGTTATTGAAATGGTATATATTATAACGAAAAATGTTTTAATAATGCTCATATTGACGTTCAATTATTCTAGTGTTTTGTGTTTTCGTTTAAACGAGTTCTTCGGTTCAGTTTCAAACAATTGTTTAATACTTTGATAGTCCTGGTAAGATACATTTATACCTACTCGGAATAGTTGCACGAGTTTATTGCAATTTATGGTTCATCTAGTGTAAACAGTGAAACCTGGTATTAAAGTTATATACCTGTTATTATATATTTTCCAAAAAGTTCTGTAAATATAATATTTATTTTAAAACCGTTTTATCTTGTTTAGATTTACACAACAAAATTTGAATGAAAAATATTAAATGAATTTAATTTTAAAACAATATAAAATGTTAAACATGAAACAGTCGTCTAGATACTAGAAGTTCACGAGTATAAGATACAGTATAATACACATTTTCATCGCATACTTAAATAAATATGCCGTAAGGCAGGATGCAATGGAATACTGTTACTGTATTTGTGTAATATTTATCAAGATGTACGTACTTTTGAAACAAACTGTAATGTGTGTTTTTTTTTATAATACGTTCGCGTCATTACTTTTCGGGGTCGATAGAGCGTATTAAAATCTAAAAGCATTCGTTATAATACCTGTGTATATAGTATAGATATGATAACTACGAGTTAAACAAATGTATGTTAAAACAAAAAATATGAAAGCTGTTTAATAAAAATAAATTACTACTTTAAATAAGAACCCATTTTTATACCAAAAAATAAAACCTTCTATCAATTCTGAGTAGAATCGTTGAACGGATAATTTAAGTTTACTCGAGAATCTAATATACCTAATATAAGATCACATATTTTATTTTCTCTTGATTTATAAGTTACTTATAGAATTCTAATGAAAATTAATAAATTCTTATTTTATGTTAAGTATAAGTAGACATTCATTTGAATTGTAGATAAACTAAAACAAAACTCGAATAACACCGATATTTTTATTTAATTTTTTTTATTTTATTTAAGCCTCGGCGTCTATGGCCATTGGAATACCACCGATATTTTACCGGCTATTCTATCCTACCCGTACAATATTCATATGGTAAATATTATAATAATTAAATATTTATAGGTACTACATAAAATAACATCGGTATAAAGTTATTATCTCCGAAAATTAGGTTTGTTGTTGAGACATCTTATATCTGTTTGTCAATTGTCTGACTGACAAAAATAATGCCATTGATACATCGATTATCAGAGCATCAACGTGTGGAATTCATGTCTTTAAAAAATTATAGTAAAATAAATAAATTGAGCATTGATTTTGTTGTAATATCAACTATGAAAAAATATTATTAAACGTTAACATTATTCTTATCGACTGTCAATAGTTCCGAATTAGGATGATTCTGTCGCAAATTCACTGCTACTGATTTTTATAACAACGTATATTAGGTAATGTACACAACTCAATATAAGTACTGACATTTCTGAACTCAATGACCACCAACAGAAGCTAGATAAAAATTATTTAATTTCAAATATTCTGTATACAAACGATGACCACTGAAAGCCTCCGATTTCCCTTTCACGTCACCTCACTGTATACGAACTCCGTTTTTGTCTTTTTTTAATACGACAGTGTCGTTTTGGTCCGGTGCTAGATGGTTTTAAAACGCCAAAAAAAAAACAGAAGAAAAAACGTTCAATCTATTAAAGAACGATTTAAAATGTTGTAAAATACTATAAAAATACTGCTATTAAACGTTGGAAGCACCGCGAATACTCATGGAACCTACTGAAAATATTTTACGGTAAAAATCGATGCTAAATAAACAATATGTGTTATCGGTTTTGAGGCACAAATTCGTTCATCCAGAATGCTCGTGCAGTAGAAAAATATTTAGCAGACAACATTTATTATTATTATTATTGAGAACGATCGTGTTTCGAATAACTGAAGAAAATATGTTCTCCGAAAAAAGGGTAAAACGTTTTTTTTCTTTCTTTCTTTCGTCCACTCACGCTTGTGTAGCCACACTGCAAACAAACCACCGTCGTAATCAATGAAAATTGATCATTAAATTATTAATTATTACAGAATGCTGTATCGGACGTGGGTGTATAATGTAATTATTACATTATAATGTGTAGGTACGTGTAATAATTGGTAGGCGCAAAGCGGTTAGCACGTTTTTCGTCGTATTTTTTTTTTTTTGTATTACATCATATTCGAAATTAGTCAACAAGTTTGAATAAAATATGATTATTTAAAGACTTACATTTACATGTAGGTGTACAACGTATGTTACAAACGGTAGACATTACAGCTATTGTAAAATTGTCGATGTTTTTATCCGTCTTTACATTTCAGAGGGGTTAGTCGTACGCATGCTCGATAGCAGATTATATTATAACCTTACTAATAATGGTCAATGGCGAACAATCGAGGACAAATGACATCTAGGTGACTATACATGGGTAAAGATTACAACCATGAGAATAGGTCTTAACCTATCCATTTTCAGCGGTATGAGTCAAAACAAAAGCCTTTATAAATGGCAACACATCAACATGAACGACCGCAAAAGCCCATTTGATCCCAAACATGTAAATTATAATCAATCCCGATTACATTCATTCGGGTGATTCGAGAAAAGCCGAGGAGACCGCTTGATCTACAGCACAAATCCTATCTTTCAAAACGTGATTTTACACCATGTTCCCCTGTGAGGTTAGCTAAGAGTCGACTAAGTTCTAATGCATTTAAGTCAATGTAAGCTGTAATGAAATATATTGTGTAATCCTATTTCTTATGTTGACGTTTTGCTCAAACCATGTTAACTGCCGATTCACATAAAATAGCTGCTGTAAATATAATATGCGCGTTCTCTCACCAAGTTGTAGTATAAATCATTATATTAGAATATATATATCACATGTACAGGTCACGAATAAAGTGCGAAACAGTTCGGACCATTCTTCAATATGAAATCCAGTTAATTCCTCAGGGACACCATTTGAGGGACAAAAGGGTAAACATAAAGGCACCCCTATTTTTTCCATGTTTTATTGGTATGCCATTAAGTTTACAAAACGCACCGCACCGATGACCTATAATACGTAACTGCAGTTAAAAAAGTCAATGTTAATTTATTTTTTTGTTTGTATAATAATATATGTATAATAATTATTTTAATTCGTTAAATTATTAAATATATAAACAATGAACCTATACATTTTACATATACAGTTAAATAATGAGTTGCTATAATTTTATTTTATAATTTTATTTTATATATATTAATCTATGAGGTTTTATTTGTGTATCTTAGAATAATATGTTTATTTTGTATTTATATTTGTATTTATTTTTTTTATATAATGTACATTTTCTTGATAAAATCTTTAAAATATATTTGTATATTTAGCTTTATACGTACGTAGAACTTATACTCTATATCTATATCTATATCTTGTAAATTCTATAATAATAATAATTGTGTCATATATTATATAATAACTCTCTTTCTCCAACACAAGCTTTGCTTAAAGGAGAAAGATAATCGAAAATGTTACTTAATAATAATGTATGTATTTATGTCTTTTTCGATATTTAATAAATAAAAAAAAAAAAAAATACATGATGTGCTGCTGAATGACATATATTCACTAGTACGAATAAAAAATTTGGCACACAAAAAAAAAAAAATTACTCGTTTAAAATGTTGCACCCATATTATTATAAAATTCAAACAGCACACTTGCTTTCCCACCGTCCGCAGTTCATTATTTTCAAACCGATCGCATTCTCGTTGGAATAAAATGAACCTGAGAAAAAAATCGAATCTCATTATGCGTTGACGCGTCTTTCGCAAATAATTTTTGTACCTATTATAGTTCATATTTTCCTGTCATCAAAAAATGTCATCCCGCAGAATTTTGCTTAAGCTCTAGCAGCTCTCGGCTTCTAAAACATATGTTTATTTAATGCATTCAACACCGTTCATTTGTGCTTGTTGTGAAAGAAAATAAATTATTTACCGATTATGAAATGATGTATAAAAACGCGGGAAACAAAAAATGCGTCGCTTAAAAAACCAAATCGATCCGTCCGTAAACGCGCGTTCTTCGGTACATGTACGTATGTGAGCAGATAAAAATATTTCTACAATTTCACAACCCCCGTATTTACCAAATATTGTTCCATATGACTTCAGGCCGTTTCCAAACCTAAAACTTGGTGAACGATTTGCGACGATGAAGACATTAAAGTTAACGCGATAGCAAATCTCCGTGCCGTTCCAATATAGGGATCTCAAAGATGTTTACAGCAGTTACAAAGTCTTTGGAGTAAATGTGTCCGTGCTGAAGGACGATATTTTGAAGGAGATTAAGTATATTTAAATTTAACTTGTACACATAAAGAAGTAAAATGAAATTCGGGGAAATATTTGATCCTACTACGTACATATCAGGTGTGTGTACCTACCTGTAGTTAGATTTCCGAAAGCTGAATTACTTTTAAAAGAATACACAGTACACACACGTTAAAATGTGTTGGTTTTTTAATTTTCGAATAATTTTAGAACAGGACGAGTGTTTATGCAGTACGACCACGTCGCGTTGATGTGCTTCTCCATTTTGTTTCCGATATACGTACCACGTATAATGTATTTATGGCCGCCGTATATTGTAACGGTCCGATCGATTCCGTGGCGGGTGCTGTACGCGCACACATTGTTTCGGTCAACATTTCTTTATGGGCGGTTGCGGACAGACCACCCTCACGTACGAGTATGGCTTCTTCGGATCCTTCATGACCGCTACACCGTCCAGCGTTATCAGCTTGCTACCCGCGCACGCGCACTCTAAAGCCTTAACGTATTCCATCGTTTGCCTCGGACCGTTCGACTGTTCCCTACCGGAGCAATTCGCACTGAAATCGTCAACCACGGTAACGTTGTTAGATATTTTGAATGCGTAACGGTCTTATTATTATACTTTTGCACGCGAAAACGTGTATTGTCGTAAACACGAAGAAACATGGCGATCGGAAACACGCGGAAAAAAATAAAAATTTTACTAATGATGAAAACCCAAGCCCGAGGATTTCCAGGAGTTATATGTATCACGTTATAGCCGGCCAGTGTTTCGAAGCAGAATAATGTTTTATGCACCATTAGGTAAATAAAATACAATTTTAATGAAATAAATTACCTAGGTATTTCTAATTTATTTATTATAATGTACATACGTAATGATTTAATTCCACGTATAAAACTGTATATTATTATTTATTATATCGTGCTGTCAGTGGTGCAACTAGAGGAGTGCAACAGAGTCAAATTTAGCACCCCTTGTTTTATTAGGCCCAACTACAACTATATAATAATAACAGTGAAATACCATCAATTTCATGTTTTTAAAAGTAATATAGAAATTTATTTCATAATACTAGGGCAATTTTCAAAGCGAATTTTTTTTATTTTGAATATTTAGATATTTTCCCCGATAAATGCAAATTTTATAATATTTATATTTTAAGCACATTTTTCACACATATAATAAAATATTTAATATGAATTTTATAGAAATTCAAAAAAAAAAAAACGATGAAAAATTACTGTAAAATTATTAATAAAAAAATAAACAAATAAAAGATTAAATACGCATGAATTTATAAATATTATTATTTTTTTTTGGTTTTGTTAAAATGTAAGCTTGAAAAATCAGAAAGATTATGAAAGAAAAATAAATTCATGTTAACCAAGTTTTTAAATGTTTATATTATTAGTTTAAATGTATTGTTTGTTAGTAAGACGGTATTATTATAACCGTACTGTATAACGTATCTAAACAAACCGTATCAATATGAAGTGTGTACACGTGCCTATATTAGTGTTCTTAACTATTATAATTAGATCTCGACATATGTACGCGACATATAATTATTAAATATATTATACGGGATATATAATATATTTTTAAGGTAATCAGACGTTATTTATGGACGTATTGTGAACATGGAGATTTGAAAACTTTCCACTGGAATATTTTTTCAATATGAAAATTATGGTTTTATCTCATTCCCATTGTTTGTAATAGAAGACAATGTTGAGATTTGATAATCCTACAGAAAACTCTAAGAAAACTTTACGTTGTAAGCTTTAATATTACTATTCTGAAAATGATGAATTATAATAAAATACACATGTGTGAATTAATCTATGTACAATATCAGGAATACGGATGGGTAAATTAATACACATTCCTATATCTAGAATCTAGAATATCCCTAAGTAATAAAACAAATATTACAAGACATTTGTAATTGTTTTATTATAATTTTACATTCATAAAATAAACCCTCTTTACAGAGTAATATCCCAGAAAATACCTTATTCGTTTAACTAATGAAATTTGGTTGCTATACCTCAACGCTTTATATATTTTTAAAAGCTTTAAAATTATTTTAATTAAGTAAAATACCATATTCGTACTATATTTCATATAAATTATAAACAATTAAAGTGTTGGAAAACTTTAGACGGTTACTCGTGATTGATCAGCTACGAAAATTCTATTATCAACCCAAAATAATAGAAAAAAATATATATATACACGAATCCAACGCCATAATTAACTGGATAAAACGTTTTGTACACAGTTAATTAATTACACTGAATACAAAAATATTTTAGTATTCATTAAGTATATTTAAAAATAATTTTGCTTCATCAGGACCGACCGCTGGGTGAATAATGGAAACTATAATATAAGTTTCAAATAACAATCTTAAATTACGTTAACTGTTTTATAACGTACATCGTCGTCGTTGTCTTGACAAATCAAAGGTAAAGTTGCGTTAAAATATAAAGATAACTTTTATAATATAATGTGATCATTATACGACACTAGATACTTAATCTTCTATGCTCTATACTCAACGGTATATATTCCGCCTCTTGTTTCTTCCAGAAGAAAAAACGTTTTTTTATCATCACAATTTATGGCACATCCAAGAGGGAGGACAATACACATTTCTACTGGAGCAATACAATTTTGAAACGTGATGTATCTGTGATTTACAATGTAACGCAGTCTCCGCATCGAGTGGTCGGGTAATGTTTTAAGAAAGGAATCGCACGAAATTAAAAATACCTATCATGATTGAAATATGAAAGGTACAATATTTTCGAGTACTACGGAAAAAAGACCCGGTGAAAAATGTTAAGACAATGACCGCGTTAACCTACACCGAACACTATTAAAAAATCCAGGCGTTTCACAACGTTTGTTGGATTTAATCGGCTGCTGGGTCAGTCGCGATGGTGGTTCATTCGCCCGTTTTTTCTAGGTTAAACGTTTGAATGTCAAATGAGGTTATAACACTTTGCCGTGCCCGATTAACTATAAATAAGCTACCGCTTTTTCGTAGGAAATCTATAAACCGTTGCGAAACGCACGATGTATCTGGTAACTATGTAAAATAAAATAACAAAATAAAATGAAATTCAGTGGGGAAAAAAAAAAAAAAAACCTCGCAGCGTATACATCGCCGCCGCTGTCGTGTGGGCGTTAATTTTAAATAAAACAATAATACTTTAATGTAAACATAAATATAATATTATGTGACGACATTTATTATACACGCGACTACTCGTACGTCGGCAACAATAGAACAAATATATTCGCGAGGGGTGTGTGATGTGGCGTGGGGAGAGGAGGGGGGGGGGGGGGTACGTACCCGACTATACTGCGCAGTATACATGTGTAAACACGCTGCGAGTTAATCATGATGTTAATCGCTATTAAACGTGTACACTAAATAATAAAGGTGTTTATTCCAAACGACACATTGCATAAAACATGATGAAAACCGAATGTGGGACTCCCATTAGCCAGGCGATCCGAAATATTCAAATAAATATAATTAGAAAAACAATAATGATGACAATGGCGATAATGAGTTTACAAATTATAACGTAAGTACGTTGGACGAATATTTA
Source organism: Periphyllus acericola (assembly GCA_949715065.1). Taxonomy (NCBI): domain Eukaryota; kingdom Metazoa; phylum Arthropoda; class Insecta; order Hemiptera; family Aphididae; genus Periphyllus; species Periphyllus acericola. Next base: position 14,548,276 of record OX454266.1, read on the forward strand.
ATTACACAACATAAATGGGTGTATTTAGGCGTGGATCCTACAAGGGCGGCTAAACATATTTGGGACGACAAAAGTTGGCCTAAAAATAATAATTCACTCTCTATACCACGGAAGGAGAAATTTATAATTTTAAGTAGGTATAATACTTGGAAATACTCGGTCGTTATTCTAATACCTAAGCCCAATAAACCACCACAAGATCCTGCCTCTTACAGACCCATAAGTCTTCTCCCAACCTTTTCTAAAATTTTTGAAAAAATCCTTTTAAAAAGACTCATTCATTTTGCCTCTTCAAAAAACATAATTCCACACACACAATTCGGTTTCAGATCAAAACATTCTACTTTGCACCAATTACACAGAACAGTCGATATCATATCCAGCTCCCTGGAAAAAAAACAGTTCTGCACAGCAGTATTCCTTGACATCTCCCAAGCCTTTGACCGGGTTTGGCATGAAGGACTAATGTACAAACTTAAAAAGTTCTTACCCGCCCCTCTTTTCCTCTTGATAAAATCATATCTGTCAAATCGTTTCTTTACTGTTCGCCTAAACTACACCTACTCAACCCGTTACACTATTAGAGCTGGAGTCCCACAAGGATGCGACATCGCTCCATTCCTCTACTCGATTTTCACTCATGACATACCCAAGACATTTTATACATCTATAGGCACATACGCTGATGACACGCTAATAACCGCCTCCCACGAAAGTCACGTCACAGCCAGTGAAATGATCCAAAACCATTTAAATATGATCAGCTTGTGGGCAAACAGATGGAAAATCAAAATTAATGAAACTAAATCTGTTCAAGTAACTTTTTCACTACGTAATCTCGATTCTCCACCTGTCACGTTAAATAATATAACAATTCCTAAGGCAAACGAAGTTAAATACCTTGGGCTAACTCTCGACAAACGCTTAACCTGGAGCCCACACATCAAACTTAAACGAAAAACTGTTAACTCTTGACTTCATATTCTTAGACCACTCTTAAAATCCAAACTTTCCCTTTCCAATAAACTTACTATATATAAATCAATAATTCGACCAGCTTGGACATATGGTATCCAGTTATGGGGCTCTGCAAAGCCCTCTAACACCAACACGCTTCAAGCTTTTCAATCTATCTGCCTACGATTAATAACATCTTCTCCTTGGTATTTCACAAACAACAATCTTCACAAAGACCTAAAAATTCCTACACTTAATCAATTAGCAAAAGCTCATTACTCTAAATTTCACTCCAACTTAAACTCTCACAGTAATCCACTAATAAAGCAACTTTCTTCCACCTCACTTCCTGGCAATGTACGCAGAAGACTCAAAAGACAGTGGCCTAGAGACTTACTAAAATAAAAAAAAAATAAAAAAAAAAAAACCACGACATCATAATGTTCTCGGTCGGGTGGTGCTGCTGAGTGCCTGCCCTTAAATGTTAAATTCTGTTATTCACATTATTAACTATCAAATTTGCCCATTGTACATAATGTTGTATAGATTGTAAATTACTTAAATATATGGAAAAAAAAAAAAAAAAGTAGGTATAATTAATTTGTAAATTACTACGAAAAAATAAAAGGTAACAAATATAAGGTTTGATTTAAATAATTTTTATTTGAAAAATACTTTTAACAAATTTTATTTTCATACAGGAACTTTATAATAGTTTACTAAATATATTTTTTTTTTTTGATGTGGGATGTAATGAAAAAGGCGATAAGGTGAGTGTGGAAAAAACCTAAATACGCTACTGAACTTACTTTTGTATTATCTATGTATACCTGCGGGTAGTGTTGTGGAGTACCTACAGTAAAATCTCGTTAATACACGATTCCGGAGACCGCGACAAGAAAATACGCGTCGACGGATATTAAACTTTAACAGAAATTTAGGGTGACCTGGGGTGAATTCGCTCGTGAGGTGAGAGCCCGAAGTCGGTTAAATTATTAAGACCAACTGTATATTATGTAGTATCTACAAATATTTAATGATTTTTCCACGATCGTCGATGAGCATTTGTGCGTTATTTTTTAAACACGAGGTAAATAGTTATAACACCCGTCCATTTGACGTCATATCATATGCGGGTTGTTGTATTTTGCAGAGTGTGTTCCGCATAAAAAATTAATATTTGATGTATTTATTCATAAGTCTTGTCGTGTTTTCATTTAAATATAATAATACCGTGCGCTTTGTACGAGGCAATCAAAACCACGAATTCGCGTATAAAACGATGTCGTATTAACGAGGTTGTTTTACACTGTAATTATAATACTTCCGTACAAATGATTTTCATGTATTCATGAAGTTTTCTGGAAGAAAAATTGTATAAGACTGAGAAGACATGATAACTGCACGTTGCACGAGATATGCCAAAGAAACAAGTTCATTGATAAATTGTATTATATTCACTCACGCTGGGACGTTTATTTTTAATTCATGTTTGTATTATAAATATACCAATTTATACTGTACATAGGTACTTGCGTGAGGTATGATGACACTAAAGCCGCATGCGGTATGGAAACCAATAAATTGGACCAACATTGTAATTCAAATGAAATTTTCTTTTTGTCGAGTTGAATTAATACATCACAACACAATACGTTGACTGAACAATATTTTATAAATTGAGAATTTGAAATCAGAGTATTTTCTTTTTTTAAAAACGTAATATACTATTCTACCCAATATCATCATAGTCTTATAACTTATTGTACAATCGTTGAAATTAATATAAAACATAACGACGGACGAGATTCCGCATGGCCAGGTGGGATACAGGGATGAGTCTTTTAAACTCCAAGCCAATTTAACACTGCTCTCGAAAAAAAAAACGAAAGAGGTTGCGGGTAGATCAGTTCATATTTTCTAAATATAGTCGAAATAGTAGTAGAACCAAATTTCTTAATAAAGTAAGACAAACTTTGTTGAAAATGTTTCAAAAATTATAAAACATCTATTAAATGCTAATATAAGTACTCAGTAATGAATTTAGCAATAACACAGTTCAACTAATTAAGTTAATAAACTCCATAATCATCGTCGAAAATCTCAGAAAATCCTGACAAGAATTGCCAGTTATTCGGTCATACCAGGGCGACTGTATATGTCCATATCTGTAGACAGAGACAGCACACGTTGTATAAAATATAGTGAAACTCATCACTCAGTCTCAGTGGATTGTAAAAATCCCATGAGCTACCCGCAAAATGTGCTTTAAGTTTCGGCGCTCATATAAAAAATTATAAAGGCTGCCCGGCCTACAAAAAACGAAAAAATTCCAAGATATGAAAAGTTCCTTAGCATCAAACAACGATGTATCAAAAAAAGTTTCAAAATTAGCTCCTGTCAAGTCCTCTGATCCCAAATTTTACAACACTATCAAATCTTATGCAGAAGCTAGCAAAAATCAAAACTCATACTTACAAAATTACCAGTTTTGTATATATCGGAGCACTCATTCTGGTCGAAATCGTGTACACGCAGATATACAAAAAAAATAATAATAATAACATAATTAAGCACACATCATGATAAAACCAATAATAGTTAAAACCAATATACTATCCTCGTTTCGTTCAAGATCTAAGACGAGACCAAACTATATAGAAAAATCGCGGAAAATTTACCGAGACCTGGTTACGAAATAAAATATCTTGAAAACAAAGCCACCTTAACGTACGATAGACAGCTGTGAATCGGGTGCCGACGACTAAATAAAACAACAATTACGCGTAAACGAAAAGTTTGTCGTATAAGGAAAGCACTATGAAAGTTAAAGCGAATAAAATGGTTTTGCTGTTCCCATAGTATTATATTCTGTGTCATTTATCAGCTTACACCTACGTCACGGGGAAATTTATCTGGCACCGCACCACGGCCGGCAGACAAATAAAACGAAAGCTTTACACGGTGACATTCGAGTGGGTATAGATGCAAAACATCGTTCGGTGGGGAAAAGGCGAAAACCCTTAGGCGCGTCATCGAAAAACCTGAACATACGCCCATAAAAAAAACCATCTTTCTTTCGCACGGGCGCGGCGCGAGGATAAAATATTTTTTTCATAACGGTCTTGAAACGCTCAAAATCTCTGAGAGAAAATACCATACCTCCGCCGCGGGTGTATACGAACAAATTATTAGCTTTTTAATAATTATAATTATATATAATAATAATATGATGGTTTTGCATTTTTCACGAACGCGCGACAAATTCCCAACGTTGTGTTGTATACGGGTACCTATGTATATACGTATACTTGTACTTGCTCAAATGTTAATTATAAAATTGAAAAGAGTTATTATTCACATTTTTAAGGACGGATACTTGAATTATTATCAAGCAAAAGTCTCATTTGCACATCGTTATAATGCCTCAGTTGCAATGCGTTACAATGCGCACACCGATGTAAAACTTTTCGAACTTAAATTTTCCTTTATCAATTTACATATTAAATAACAATAGCCGAGGAACTTCTGCAGCACTCCCGATGTATATATATTTAGAGACGCGTAGTAGTGATGCGCTTAATATTCAATTGGAAATGTTTCTCCGGCGCGTATACCAACTACATAATATAACGGCATTGATATTTACCAGAGATCCAAACGTAAATATATAATTATTTTGAACACGGACCGAACACGACTGAAACAATAGTAACGATCGATTTACGCTGAAAGCATTACGACAACGGTTAATATTTAAAATACCAATACAGGTGAGACAATGGTAAAAATGTACACCAGGAGCGTGTGGCTAGAAGTGTACATGGGAAATCGGAAAATGTTATATTATACGTACCCACTTCCCCGTTTCATTGTCGAAAATAACCGCGTAAAAATCAATACACACGTAGAAAAAAAAATGCGATTCTGAATGAAAACGAAATATGAATGAAAAAGCTTTTCACAAAATTCTGTGACTAAAACAAAACCAACGCACAAACGATATTGGTTTTTTTTCCGTTGTTTTTCTATCATTTATATTTCACGCGTACACGCGGCAGAATTTTTAAATCGAAATAAAAACGGAATTATTTACAGTGTTTGTGCGCTGACGTGTAAACATTTTCTACGAGTTCGTATGGTGTAGGTGTGCATATTTATACGGTTTAAATTTTTTTAAAAACGAGCCAATAATGTGTGCGACAACGGCATGGCACAGTAATTGTTATTGAAACAGTGTGTATGATAAAAAAAATATAACAATTTTTATCAATTATGAATTTACTTCGATGCGTTACGAGCCTACTGCCATACGCGATTTCAGCGTAGGTACCTACCATTCACACGTTGGTTAGCGAATCGATTTCTAATAATTCGAACTTAAATGATATTTTCGAATGCGTACACTAATACGAAATTTAGGTGTGTATACCTGCTTAGAGACCATCTACGATATTATGATAATATGCTTATGATAATATTTATTCCGTGAACGCATTCGCACAGCGCGATCTGTACGAACGGGTAGCTTCAAGCTTTCCAATAGAAACTTAACTTTGTAAATACTGATTTCAGTGTTGGGCACTCACTCGTTATGCTCACCTCAGCGCTGGGTAGTGCTGGTCAAGGCTATATCTACGGAAGGGTCTAAGGAAAGTCCGCGGGGAAGCCCCGGGGGAAAAGTGCACGCAGTTATAATATAAGTTATTATACGCGTACGTCATTATTTTCCTGTTTAAAATAATTCGTTGAGAGTGAGTAGGCACCTATACTTAATAAAAAAAATTAGAATATTTTGCTTTTGATAAGCCTAAGCCATTTTAGTCGTGCAATTGGCTAAGACATGTTGGACACTCGTCGCAATTTTTTTCAGGTACTAAAGGTATGCGTATATACTTGGTACAGTATTTATTTAGTGGCAACGTTTGAACAATCGCATTCAAAAACCATAATAATACGACAAAATTGAAATAGTATTTTTGCAAATTTCCAGTCGCCATTATACCGTGGTACCTAGGTGCGAAATATCATGATGTATATTCAATCACACCAGTCTTATGTAGAATACATACGACAAAGTATGATTGGAAAGTTTCAAATCACAATAAAATGTTAACTGATATTCTTTGACACGAAAATAGGAGGTTTTTTTAAAAAAATATATTTAAAATGATTATTATCGATCCCGTATGATATAGGTGCGCCCGAACGCGTAATAATGATAAAAATATTATGATGAATTACTAGAATCAATGGTTGATACAAACGTAGGACTATTTGCCTCTAGGGACTGTATTGTTTTCCCGAGTTACATAAAAATAAACAACTTCGACGGCGGTTTCGTCAAAAGAAATGAAAAGAAAAGAAAAAAATGGGTAAGTCGTAAATTATATACACGGTCATTTTTACCTCTTCCCGGCCGCGACGTGGAACAATGGTTCGGAAAACAACGTTGCCCTAACGGTGACATTTGTGTCGAATTTCTAATCGATTAATGGGACCGCAGCACATAGAGTACCCTGTCCGGACACTCCCACTATCAAAGCAAAGAGTATAGGCACACTTGTACTCGTACGTTACGAACAAATAGAGCAAACACGCAACTACGCATGGTCGCAAAACCCTGTGCGGCATCCCTCCTCGTCTCGCCCGCGATTCGAACTCGTCGAGTTTACTTCTATTATTTCACATCACGTTCGCGTGCATTGTTCGTGGTCCCATCGAAGATGACGCGCGAGTCCTCGGCGCCATAGAAGAGTATAATACAGCGTACGCACAGGCAGGCCCGTCGTAAGATATTTTCCACCCTAAAGCGAAAATCAGTTAATTTCACTTTAAAAAATCCATTCTTTCGATGTTCTTTTAAAAACTCAATTATTTCTGATATACTTTTAACAGAAATTTGTATACAATCTACATATACCATATACGATATATCTACATACATTATACGTATACACTAATACACTTGTTCTTTGTAGTTTGTACTGTACACGTTATAGTGTTCGACGTGCGTATATCAGTATACCGTAACACAATATTAATTTATTATACATTGTGAATTGTGATCATACGCTATCATAACGAGATAGCAAAACGGTAACAATTAACAATGAAGACGCAAAATAATAATTAAATTGCTGTCTTTTTGGAAATTTAATATTAAAAATGTACAATTTGCCGCCTCAATTTCTTTAAAATGTTATGCCGCCCTAAAGCAACGCATGACTTGCTTGTACCCTAGCGACGGGCCTGCGCACAGGCGCATACTCGTTTCTCGGTTGTCGCGACTTTTGCGCGCGAAAAAAGAACAATACGAAAATAAAATAAAATAATACGAAAATACCTAACCGGTTAGTGCTCATAATTACGGGAGACTGGTTATTATTACCGTTCGCACCGTCACACACGACAAGTACACAACGCAATCACGTCAACGTCGACGCGATGATTTCCAGATCTGATAGGTTACGCAAAACTGCAAGAAGACGTTATTGCTATGTATTATTATTGATGCGAGTCGAAAAAGGTTTTAAAACACCATTACGCCGCGAACGATGAGTGTGCAACAGTTTCAAATGCAATAGTTATGAATTTATGATATTTTCACGTAGTGCGGCGTATTAATTATTCTTGTGACCAATATATGCGCTCACGTGAAATACAAAGTTTCGCAAACTTTAAAAGACATCAAAAAACACGACGAGGATGCTGATTCTGAGTGCAAGTTCTTGGTTGACTCTACGTATTATGTATTGATTTATTTGTACGCATTGGTAACACGATTCTACACATTACCCAAACGGACGTGAAAATTATGGTGTTAAGTATATGATTGGCTCTGCGAAATCCTATATGGAAATCGAAATTGTACCCGTCTACACAATGCCTATAATGAATTGTGTACAGTTTACGATCGAATGTGTTGTCGCCGCGTGACTACTTTTTTAATGCAAGTATAGACTAATGGAAAATGTTTTCGTGAAAAAATAATTCAGCATCATCAAAAACAGTACACGTTCATCTATTAACTTTGTTTATGATCCAAAATGTACCACGATAAAATATTTTTAAAAAAAAATACGAAGGAAGTCGGTCAAAAATAGAGAAACGAAAGCAACGTAGGTTTTTTAAAAAAATAACCTTTAATGTAAACGTTTTTAAATTGTGAAATTTAAAAGTTGTAAGAAAAAAAAAACTTGCATCAGAAAAATCGATAAAAGTGCTCAGGTTTATCGTGTATACATTTTAATTTATATATTTACGAGTACTTTTACGTTGTCTGAATAAACGTCAAAATGGATAAACCTAGTCAAGACCGTCAAGAGTACCTATACTTTACATCGATAAGTTTTCTTTTTCAAAAAAATGTATCCTCGGATACTTTTTTATAATAAAAACGCAACTTTACTACTAAAAACTGTTATTCGTGCAAACATCTTTATATGGACTGCGTAGTAATAAAAACAGTGTACGAAGTAGAAGGTTCAAAATAAAATGTATAATATGAACGTGTGAAAATATTTAATCTAGCATTTTTTGTTTCGGAGTAATAACGTCGGACGTGGAAACAAGTGTGTTCTAAACATCTAAACCTATAACTGGTATAACTATATAGGTTGGTTATATATAGTATACCTGTGTACCACATACGCTGGCTCGGCGAGTTTTTAGAACGGAAGTCGAAAGAAAAATTACCTTTGGGACGCGCAAAGCGACGACGTGTGAGTACAGTTACTCAGTTGCAATTGGCTTTTGGTCGTAGAAAAATACGGATCGTGAGTCTCGAAACTTTTGAATGCCTGATAAGAATTATATAGACACTGCGAATGCCCAATGGTATAGAAAAATATTAACACGCCAGGGTAGTGTTATTCTTGCGGTCCTAATACAGTGATACCTACTTATTATTTTTAAGATGAATTTCAACAATAATTATGATTACAACATAACCTACATTGTTAAATTGTTTAGATTCGGGCTAGGTTCGAATTGTACTGTAATCGGAGAATTAAAATCGTAACGTTCGAATCTCACTTAAGTTTTAAAAAAAAATGTAATTGCGATGTTATACAACTTATTAGTTACTATTCAATTTTTTAGGGTTTATCTTTCATTTTTGTTTATGTTGTTTTATTGTTATATTTTAGTCATAGGAATGACCAACAGTTAAATTGTTAAAATTTAAAGTTCAAATCACGTTGTGAATATTATTTAATATGTTTTTCTCCGCATTTAGTTCAGTATAGTCGTATAAAAAAAAAAGAAACGGAATTTAAGTTATAAAATATGTTATAAAATATGTTAATAAACGTCATCAATGTTGAATCATCATTTTTTGCTATAATCATGAAAGTAATTGAATAAAGGCTAATTTGGATGTTCGGGGGCTTAGCCAGGGGGTTAAGTCCCTTTAAGTCACCCCCTCCTCCAAATTTCGCTTATGGTATCATAGTACAATGTTTAAAAATACTCGATTCGTCATAATATGCATGACATTCGAAACAAAAATTAGTATTAAATTTACAAAATACATATTGAGCATGTAGGTACGCGGATAATGAATGTTAAATTATGACATACATTTGTTATTTCTGAGAAACAAACTTCCCGTCCGCCCGCTGTTATTCAACCGTGTTCCACTGGACATGTGTTCGAACGCAGACCAGCTAAACCCGTTAAGTATACCTAAATGGGATTACGTTGTTTATAAATTATATATAATATATCAGCCCCGTGGTCCCGAAGGTCAATATTGTTGGTGCTCAGTAAGTTTCAGGAATGCACCGTATGCAGCGGTTGCTGCGACAACATTTCAGCTACGATCAATAGTATGCACCTATATATACGTCATGTGTGTATGGTATGTAAATATTGCTCAAATACAACGTTGAAAATCGTTAAATTCTGATAAGAACAATAAAATGAACGTGTCCGATGAGCGATGAGATAAACGAAGGGAAATTCCACAGGGAGGGAGGATTTTCATATATAAGAAATATTTGTACGATTAATGCGTACGACTTTGATGGTGATCCGTGTTCAATCAAAGTCGAAAGGTATAAGAGATAATAAGTTTGTATATCTTTCAAATCTCTCAAACGCACGAACTTCGGACTGATTTAGTTAAAATAACACGAACGGAATAATTAATTATTACTGGAGCTCTACCTAAACATAAAATCTCTAGTACTATTTGAGTACTACTACTAATTTTTACTATCCCCTATGTTCATGTAACACCCGAGCAATAAGTGTGGCGCTATCTATATCATAATATTTAGTTTTGCAGGAAAGCAGTGAGCAGTTGCTCTCTCTTCTATAGGTTTAAAGTATTAAAGTAAGGAAGAACTAGTATTGTCTATATGAAATGTTGGCTCATGTGTATATTTTTTTCAAGAAACTGTAGTATGAGTGCATTATTTTCCATTCCCTTGAATTTTATTTACAAATACAATCTAATTAGATTGTATTGCATTTAACTGTGTTATAAATAGTTTCAAAATCCAATTATCCAGGTAAATGTTGATTTGATAAGTAATACACAAAGTATAGTGATGGCGGCATTTTAGGGAATTAATTACTAAAAATTGGTGTAAAGCCGTTGAATACCTATTCTTATTGTTATTTTATTTTTGAATATATACATAATACACTACATATTATAAAACTAATAGTGTATCATCTTATATTTTAATAGGATAATATTTTATACTATATTATATCATACAGCAATAAATCTTGTTCAAACGAATATTATAGATAACATTTGACATATTAAACAGCTGAACCGATCCTCTTACATTATTTAAAACGGTTATATTGCCTATAGCGGTGCAGGATTTCAGGAATACCAAAATCATATAATATTATACTCTTATTCCTGCTTCAGTTGATTATTGATCTAATAGATCAAATAATCGTTGTACAGCTCACTAACAGAATTCTACTTATCATCGTATGAATTATATTAGGTACATTTGATTACCCTGCTAGAACTAACATATGTAAACATCATGTTTTAATTAAACAAAACGAATAAATTGAAGTACATCAATACTGCTATAGGTACCAACCTAATATAAAATAGTGGCGTTTATGGGGGAGAGGACAGGGGTATACTAGAGGAGCAACTACCCCAGGGCGTCAAATGTTTTGAAGTGTATAACATAATGTTCATGTCTTGTACAATTAACAAACGACAAAAAATGCAACAATGTTGTGTTCAAGGAGTTAAAACGTAATAGTTAATTACGTTTTGCTTAACTAGTTTATAAATATAACTAAGCACCTAGAAAAACTTAAAAATACATTTTACAAAGCAATTTATTCCAACAATTTTCTCTGTTTTGACTCTAGGGAGCTATATCGTAATCGCATTTCCGATATGTATCCTTATTTATTAAGTTACATTCACCAAAAAAAAAAATTACTTCTTTCTTTTATGGTATGCATTTGCCCTAAGTTTATGTACTATAAAATTATTAAATAATAGTTAGGTTACCTGTTTTGAGTCATTGTCGGTTGGCTGTTACCTGCAGTACAATTTTTAGTATTTCCAGAGCAGGCACATCCCTTTTTCTCATCCATATTATGTTATGTTCAGTAAAAATATCTAAAAATTTTTTCTTCTTTTTCAAAAGTGTTAACCGTAAAGTAAAACTATAGTTTTTGTTACTATTTTTACTGAGTATTTATTTTGTATAGCTACGTATAGTATTATATTGTTATAACCAATAGATACACCGAATTGAAAATTGCTAATAGAGCCTGAAATTATAAAAAAAATACTCCGCGTACCATAGTATTTAATGGATAAATAAATTATGGTCGATAAATGAATTCATGAAATTTAAAACTACAGGCAAAATTGTCTGTTTTATATATAATATAAAGATGGCTTCAGCAATAAAGGATCAATATATAAATACGCATGGCTTAACATTATATTATATACTTAACATATCCATTGTACATAGTAATTTAAACGAAAGAAATATTTTATTTTATCAGGCTTATGTAAAATGAAATTTGCCATGAACTTTTTCAAAAAGTTAATTTCGTAAAATATAGTATCATGATATTTAATGAAAATTACTTGGTTAAACTTAGTTTTTATAAAAAATATATTTATTAATTAAATTTAAATTGTATAGAAATATTTTAAATAAAATTAATATTTTGAAAGGTTTTTAATATTTAAGAAGAAAAATGTTATATTTTTTAAGTTTTTGAAAAGATTTTGATACAGTGGTGGGCGGATAATGAATGATTTTAAAGTATTTTTATATAATTAACTGAAATAATGTAAAAAAAAATTGCGAAAACCATATTTAAATTAATTTATTATTCCCGTGATATTCGGGTTGGGGTCTTAAAATTGTAATTAAGTTAATGATTATTTGGTTGATTTATCTTGTCCAATTTATAAAAAAAAACCAGTAAGAAAATGTGTTTATTAATGATATTTTTGTTCTAGGCATTCAACAATTGAAAGTTGCCTGTTTGTGTAGACAGTTTCAAAATTTGCGTGTTAGTTAATTTTATTTTTATTTTACATAATTTTACGATTGAATAACGAAAACTTAATTTTTTTATGAGCAAACTAAAAAATCTAACACCTTGCGTTAATTAATTTCAATTGTTTATATTTTATCTAGTAAAAAAAAATATATTAAATCATTATAATTATATTATATTGGATTATATGTTTTTATCAATCCCAAAATATATTGCAAACTTCTTCCTTAGTTTACTCTAAAATAAATTATTGTTTTCATGATGTTAGAATTAAATCTAACATAAATATGAATAACAGTTGAGCAATGAACTCTTAAGCGAGTATGAAATGAATCAGAAGTCAACTTCTAAAAGGACTAAACGACGTGCAGCTCACGTTGATAAATATTTTGATCGGGATATCAAAAAGCCGATTTCGATGAAGGATAATCTTGATATTCCTCAGTTGAAAAAATCGAAGCAGGAAAAGGATAGTGTATAATTGAAACATATTTGTACCTTGGAAAGTATCGTATCAAGCAATCCAAAATATAAACAATTGCATCGAATTCCGATCCCTAATAATTGTTATGAACATTTTCTTACACGACACATATTTTTGTCTTCAATGTGTTTAATAATGGTCGGTTCAATCGCCGATAATGCTGCAAATTACAAGCAGTTCCAATAGGTTGCAATCGCACCTCCGAGCAACCTCATTGATCAGACTACTTGTTAAAAGATGAATAACATTAGTTTTTTGTTTGCTTTCATTATATTTTGTCTTCATGATCGGTTTAACGCTTTAATAAAAAACTATGATAAAAAATTATTGAAATGTTCAGATGTTGGGACCCGATAATTTATCTATAAGATTATTCAATTATAACAACCTGTATTTAAAAATTCATAATTTACATTTTATCAACCTAACCGCGTTGGTATCGTTCAGTTTTTCCGAATAAATTGTTGATGTTAAATAAACAACACGAAAAGGCACCTTTTCTAGAATTTGGGCAATAAGTTTTTTAAGATGAAAAAATTGGAAATGCCCGTTGCTGCGATCCTTTTGGCGCATAGTAAGTTATTAAGTTTCTACTAAAAATATAGGGAACTTCGATACCATTTGATTATGTCTATAAACCACATAATCGATAAAATAACTGCTTCGTATTTCACACACACTTACTTCTATACAGTACCTAATCTGTTCAATGTTCAATGATTTTAAAATGTTTATTTTAGAACTTCATTTTATTTTCTAGGTTAAGTACAAAGTGGAATAAAAATTTCAAGAAAACGAAAATTTGTAGATACGGTTAGTGAAAGAAATGACGCTGACCACAAAAAGTTAAAACAATGATTTTTTTTATGTTCAATTTTTTTTGTCAACTTTTTTTTCATATTTTTTACAATCTCAATTTTTTGTTTATTATATTGTTATGTCTTACCAAAAATGTAATCAGTTATTATGTTATTATATGTTGTTTATGTTGTTATTATGTTATTTATTTGTTTATGTTTTATGCTGAAGAAATATATATTGACTATGACTTCTAACAAACACAACAATTTAAGTAAGTATGTTCTATAATGTGCTTATTGCATAAATGGTGAATATTGACCAGATATTTTTAGCTTGTACGTGTTTATTATTTTAATTTGAACACATAAGTGCATACATATTCCGGGATTTCATAGTGCATAAATACCTCTTAAATATGAGATAGGACAGTATAAAATAAACACTTTGTCTTTATTGTTGCATTATGGACTACAAAAAACAATTTATCAATACGATAAAAATATAAAATACTGTCTAAAATATTATATAAGTACAGACTAAAATATATACATATAAAGCGTATCTAAATATTTTATGATTTCTACAATGGAATGAAAAAAAAAAAATACGAATGTATAGCTAAACTTATGCTCCTCAAGAGTTAGTTATTGGTGGTTTATTTTTAGAACTCAGTACTGAATGCGTACATGGACTGCCCCACAAAAGTACGGAAAATACGCACGGAGGTCACAGTGTCTTGGGCGTACACTAAACCTGCATCAAGAGAATAAAATAAATCATTTAAGTTATTTTCATCGATTTGATTTCCTGGAGGGAAATATGCAGCTACAATTTTAGAGTTTGTGTTGTAAATTTTTATTTGGATAATTGAACTTTGTATTGATTGGTATGCAGTTGGGGGACTAATATTGAGTTTGATATTATTACGTTAAAATATTGCTGAGCCTCCATGTGCAGTACAGTTGAGGTATTCAATTCTGATAGTGGAAGAAGAAAAAGGTTTTATTGGGTGTAAGATGGGTTTCAGTGATAGGTGCAATTTCGATGTTTCTGATGTTAAGGCAAAAGTGTAGATCGTGATAATGGTTTTGTAAGCTATTTGCATTCCAAAGAGGGAATAAGAGGGATGTATTGTTTAAGTTTGTGTAAGTTATTTAACAGTAGTGTATCGATGACTTAGGTGAGTAGTGAGATAGGAGGGCTTATAAGGGTTTAAATTGGACTAGGAAATTTGTCAATTGGGTTGAAATGTAATCGGTATTTGAATTGTTACAAGGTTCGGCAAAATAATGGTTTTTTTTGGATAAGAGTAAGTATTTTGGGGTGATTTTGGGGTTGGATGAGAGATGCTCCATTAGGTTTGACATAAAAGAGGAAAATTATTTTCTTAAATGGAGTTAGTTTTGATAAGGGCTGCGTTGGTGTCTTGAGTTTCAGCTGACCTGGTGGTTTTCGTTTTAACGACAGGTTTGCTTGCGTCCCCGAAGATAATTGAAAATTACAAAATTTCCTTCTCCCTTTTGCACAATGAAAACTGTATTTCATATGAAAAAATATAGTACGGTTAAAAATAAGTATTTTATTTTCAAATCTTTATGAAGCTATAATATTTATTTTAGATATTATACAGGTGTTATTGGAATAGGGTAATAATATTTCAATCAAAAACGTGATTCCAAACAGAAAATAAGTAAAACATAAAACATTTATTACATTTATATCAATACATGCCCTATTTCCCTAGTAAGGTAAAAAGAAAAACATCGTTACATTAAAATATTTTATGAAATAAAATAAACAAAATTTGCTAAATTTAAAATCTATTGGAATAAATTATGCAACGAAAACATGAGAATTTTTTTTTAAAACACTTTTCATTTGTGATACTGCAAAACATATAATTACAAATATCGTAAGCTTGTAAATATGAGTTTTCGTTCGGTAGCATCTGTCTTGTATTTTGTGTATTGGGTATTAGGTTCAACATCAAACACAGAAATGCTGTGTAAAATAACGAATTACTGGATTCAAGGGCAGTGTGCTGTATCATTCGCATCAGGATGATTTCAAAAACAGGTACGGTTTTTTGCCGGTATGCGTTCTATAATGTGACATCAAAGTGCCCAACTGCGAAAACGGTAAACCACAAACGTCACACGTGTAAGGCTTTTCCTCGGTATGTATTTTACGGTGTTTGGTCAAAAAACCTTTATCCACAAATGATATACCACAAACTTCGCACGCGAAAGGTTTTTCGCCAACGTGTAAACGTGTAAACGGTTTTCCACTGGCATGCGTTCTATAATGTGTCGTCAAATTACAATTCTTTCTAAAAGATCTACCGCAAACATCGCACGCGTAAGGTTTTTCGTCGGTATGGATTTTAAGATGATTCGCTAAAATAGTCGACTGTGCAAATGATTCACCACAAACGTGGCACGGATACGGTTTTTCGCCGGTATGGATTCTATAATGTCTGGTCAAAGAGCCTTTCTCTGTATAAGATCGACCACAAAAACCACACGCGTAAGGTTTTTCGCCAACATGTATTCTGGAGTGAACGCGTAGATTAGATTTAGACGAATACGTCTTGGAGCAAATAGAACACTGGAGACTACTTTTATTTCCGTGAAGTTCTTCTGTACTCCGGTCGGTGTTAACATTCTTCTGTTTAGATTTTAGATGCTCATCAAAAACTGTACGCTGCAGTTTATCTTCGATAAATCCATTCGGGAAAATGGCGCTTTCCAAAATTGCCGCCTAGAAATAAGACATTCATTATATAAAAATCAATAAATTACATTTTTTACAAGTAAAGATGAAAATGAAAAAATCCGGTACGTTTAAATGCTTTGTAGAATAAAGTAAACTCATTTTGCTTTATTAAATATCTTTTAGAATAAATTAAACATCAATAACACAATAATTTATAATCACACTATTCATTTGTACGAACACAAAAAATTATGAGTTTCATAGTTTTCTTTCGGTGGCATCCATCTTGTTTTCTTTTGTTGTTCCTTATCATTCACATACGGATGATTTCAAAAACACAAATCATGTTTCCTTCGTTTATGCCTTTGAAGGTTACAAATCGTCGTGAACGACTTTTCGCACACACCGCACGCGTAAAGATTTTCAACGGTATATTAAATAATACCATTATATAATGGCTGGTGAAATTGCAAGAATGTGAAAAAGATTTACCACAAATGTCGCAAGGGTACGGTTTTTCGACGGTATGCGTTCTATAATGTACCGTCAAACTGCCTTTGTACCGTTGTAAAAGATCGACCACAAACCTCACACGCGTAAGGTTTTTCGCCTACATGTATTCTGGAGTGAACGCATGGATAAGATTGAGACGAATTGGTCTTTGAGCAAATAGACCACTGGAGACTATTTTTAATTTCGTGAGGTTCTTCTGTACTCAGATGAGTGGTAAAATTGTTTTGTTGAGATTTTATATGAGCATCAAAAACAGTATGCTGCAGATTAAATAAATAATAAATTTAAAAGGCCATGCAATAGTCACACAAATAAAAAAAAATATTCTTATGCATCATAGTTGTACTTATTTAGAGATAGAGGCGCTTATATTTCACCAGGGCAAGATTGGCATCTTAATCAAACAGTCGATTTAGAGAACACCTAACACAAACATATCTAATACTTGGGCAAAATGTTTTGGAACACCCAAATTTGTTATAATAGAAAAAAAATACTTTTCCAACGTTTATACAACAGTTGCAAGTTCTAAGCATAGTAACTTAATGTTTTATCTAACACAATTCTGTAGATTTTCCTGATTTTAGTCAATTGTTACCAACATTTGATTAAAAAAGCAATAATTTCATAAAAGTATTTCAAAAAAGTTAACAAACAATATGCTTACACCAATACTCAGTAAATGCTTCAAGTCACTAGTCATAACGATAAATACTTTAATACCAAAAAAATTACTTAAGTTTATCGTTTGGTCAAAATTTGTTGTCATAAACAATTAAGTCAAAATTTACAAATTGTATTGCGACTTTCCTGGTAACTTTATTTTGTTAAGTAATAAGCAGCCTTGGAAAGTATCAAAAATTCGATTTTTTCGTAGATTAATTCAGTTGGTTTATGTGATTAGCAAAATCGTTGAGTACAAATTACACTCAAAATTACCGGCTAGACAAAACATGATACTCAAAATAGAATACATAGATGAACATTATAGTAAAAATCACATTTAATAAATATTGACGAAATAAAATAAATACATTTTGCTTTATTAAAAATCTTATTGAATAAATTCTACATTGACTATAGACCTACTTAATAATTAATAAGATACACTTTCCATTTGTACAGACAGAAAAAACTTAGGATTACAATAGTTATAAGTAGGAAACGGATTTTATTGTAAATACATATTTTTTTTGGAATGAGATAATTTTAATCTGATAAAATATGTGCACGATTCAGATCATTCTTATTAAAATAAACCTCATTTTATTTTACATATTTTTACATATTCGGGTAAAAATACATATATTCACAAATTTTGTAAATAACTGAATATTTCGTAAATATTTGGGTGATTTTTGGTTTTTTTCGTCAATTTACAACGACGACAAAGATTATTTGGCTTATCTGAATGGCATTCAAATACCCCATGGTAAATATATACGCTGTGTCGCTGTCGATTAAAGCCTAAAATAATAATATTTGTAATTTTCAATGACGATAAACATTATCTACGTTCTCTAAATGGACTTACGTACTTTTATACACTGTGGACAAATGGGTAGGTAACGTGTTTATTCAATGATAGGTCTTCACAAATTTTTTTTTCTTCATACCTACATCGAAATTTTATTGTTTTTTTGTAAAATTGTTTAGAATGCCTAAAGTTGCAAGTTCAATCAATAATAAGGTAACCGCATATTTAAAAGAATTTCCGAATGAAACATTTCAAAGTGATGGGAAAGTTTTATACTGTAAATGTTGTGAAAAATCGGTATCAATAGGCCAGCGCTTTCAAAATATGAAAATGTATTATTATTTTTATCCGATGCCGCTCAGTATATGTGTAAAGCAGGTAATGTTCTGAATGCATTTTTCCCTAAACTAATACATGTTACTTTATTAGCACATGCTTTTCGTCGGGTAGCAAAAACAATAAGATCAAGTTACCCTGACGTAGAAAAATTAATAACAACGTTTAAGAAAATATTTCTCAAAGCACCAAGTAGAGTTTAAAAATTAAAATAATTATACCCCGATCTCAATCTACCTCTAGAGCATAATTTTACAGTTGATGTGGAACGGTCATTCAGTAAATTAAAAAACATTTTCATAACTTAAACTTAAACTTAACTTAAAACAAATTTGTCTTTCTGTAAAATCGATCTTCAATTTGTGATGAATTCATCATCACACACCAAAATTCTATGTAAATGCACATGTTATTGGATCCATAGGCAGAGTTCTGTATAATATAAATGGGGGTGATTTCAAAAACATAGATTGTGTTTCTTTCGTGTATGATTTAGTAGGACACCACTCGTTTTGAACGACATTTCGCACACACCACAAGCGTATGGTCTTTCGCCGGTATGGATTCTATAATGCGCTGTCAAACTACATTTCTGTGAGAAAGATCTACCGCAAACGTCACACTTGTAAGGTTTTTCACCGGTATGGATTCTATAATGACTGGTCAAAGTGCCTTTCTCTGTAAAAGATGTACCGCAAATGTCGCACGCGTACGGTCTTTCGCCGGTATGCGTTCTATAATGGCTGGTCAAAGTGCTTTTCATTGTAAAAGATCTACCGCAAACGCCACACGCGTACGGTCTTTCACCGGTATGGATTCTATTATGCGCTGTCAAACCACTTTGCTGTACAAAAGATACACCGCAAATGTCACACTCGTACGGTTTTTCACCGGTATGGATTCTATAATGGCTGTTTAAATTGCACGAATGTGAATATGATTTACCACAAATGTCGCAAGGGTACGGTTTTTCGCCGGTATGCGTTCTGTAATGTTTGGTCAAACTACTGCTCGACGTAAACGACATGACGCAAACGTCACAACCGAATGGCCGCTCACCGGTGTGCAATCTATAATGTGTCGCCAAATTGCCCATCTGCGAAAAAGGTACACCGCAAACATCGCACCAATAGGGTTTTACACCGGTATGCGTCCTGTAATGTGTAGTTAAATAACTGCTTTTCGCAAACGATTTACCACATACGTCACACGCGTATGGTCTTTCGCCGGTATGCGTTCTGTGATGTGTTGTCAAACTGCTTTTATGTTTAAATGATTTAGCGCAAAGGTCGCACGTGTAAGATTTTTCCACGGTATGCACTTTACGGTGTTTGGTCAAACAACTTTTGGCCACAAATGACATACCACAAACTTCGCACGCGTAAGGTTTTTCGCCAACGTGTATTCTGGAGTGAACTCGAAGATACCATCTAGACGAATACGTCTTGTAGCAAATGGAACATTGAAGACTACTTTTATTTTCTTGATATTCTCCCGTACTCCCGTCGGTGGTAATATTCTTCTGTTTAGATTTTAGATGTGCATCAAAAAGGGTATTCTGCAGATTGCGTTTAATAACTCTATTCGGAGAAAAGGTACTGTCCAAAATTTCCGCCTAGAAATAAGATATTAAGTATATTAAAATCCATGCCATTTTTCATGAGTAAAGTAAAAACGGAAAAATCGGTACGGTTAAATATTTTATGAAATAAAATAGACTCATTATGCTTTATTATACATAATTTGAAATAAATTATACATCGATAACATAATTATTTGTTATAACACTTTTCATTTATTCTGTCGCCAAAACATTGTATTACAAAAATAAATTAGTTTATTAGTTATCTTTCGGTAAAATCCAACATTTTTTTTTTTTAAGTTCTATATCATTCAAATCGGAATGATTTCATAAACACAAATTGTGTTTCCTTCTAGTATGACTTAGTAGGTTACCACTCGTCGTGAACGACATTTCACACACGCCACACGTGTACGGTTTTTCGCCGGTATGGATTCTATAATGCGCTGTCAAACTACATTTCTGTGAGAAAGATCTACCGCAAACGTCACACTTGTAAGGTTTTTCACCGGTATGGATTCTATAATGGCTGGTCAAATTGCCCGATTGTGAAAATGATTTACCACAAATGCCGCATTGGTAAGGTTTCTCGCCGGTATGCGTTCTATAATGTCCCGTCAAATGATGTTTCTTTATAAAAGATTTACTGCAAAAATCGCACGCGTAAGGTTTTTCGCCGGTATGCGTTCTATAATGTATTTTCAATATCTCTTTCGTTGTAAAAGATCGACCACAAACCTCACAGGCGTAAGGTTTTTCGCCAACGTGTATTCTGGAATGAACGCGTAGATGGGATTTCGACGAATACATCTTGGAGAAAATAGAACACTGGAGATTACTTTTATTTTCGTGAGGTTCTTCTGTACTCACATCGGTGGTAACATTCTTCTGTTTAGATTTTAGATTTGCTTCAAAAACGGTATGATGCAGTTTACTTAGGATAGCTCTATTCGGAGAACTGGTGCTTTCCAAAATTGCCGCCTAGAAATAAACACGGCTTATTTCAATACACATGTACACGTAATCTTTAAACCGTATCAAACATAGGCATATATGTTTCATCGTACGTCTAAACTAGTATAAATAATTACAATTTCTATAAATAAAATAAAATAAAATCCTGGTAATGTGGTACACTAATTCAAACTAATTTTCTAGGACTTTAACAACAATTATCAAGAGCCAATTATTATATAACTGAAGGTTTTATCCAAAATAATTATGCAGATATTCTTAATTTTGGTATAATTTTGTCAGCATATCAATATTCAAAGCTTATAAAAAAAAGTTTGCCATCTTTTTTGATATTTTAGTATTTAATTAAGATGAACTTACATGAACCTAAACGAACATAAAATATTTAACTAACCAAAAAATTGTAGCGTATCGCGTAAAATAGTAAAACATAATAGTGAACATTTTTATGTATTTATTCTGTTTGACGAAGTACTAGGTCCAAAGCCACCTTTGTTTACAACTAAGGCATTACAGAACCACACTTAAGAAGCAGATCTTAACCGAACACTATCATTGAATACTGGATTACTAACTTATAAATAATTGATCACTTTAAACGCGAAATAAATTTAAAAGGCCATGCAATAGGCACCTTTGTTTACAACTAAGGCATTAGAGAACTACACTTAAGAAGCAGATCTTAACCGAACACTATCATTGAATACTGGATTACTAACTTATAAATAATTGATCAATTTAAACGCGAAATAAATTTAAAAGGCCATGCAATAGGCACACAAATAAAAAAAAAATATTCTTATGCATCATAGTTGTACTTATTTAGAGATAGAGGCGCTTATATTTCACCAGGGCAAGATTGGCATCTTAATCAAACAGTCAATTTAGAGAACACCTAACACAAACATATCTAATACTTACTAATAAATAAATGATCAATTTAAACATGAAAAAAATTATAAGGCCATGCAATAGTCACACAAATAAAAAAAATATATTATAATGCATCATAGTTTTATTTAATTAGAGATAGGGGCATTTATATATCACCGGGGCAAGCTCGGCATCAAAATCTCGCGGTCAATATTTTAAAGAATACCTAACACAAATATAACTAATATTGTTCAGGCAAAATGTTTTGGAACATCCAAATTTGTTTAATAGAAAAAAAATACTTTTCCAACGTTTATACAACAGTTGCAAGTTCTAAGCATAGTAACTTAATGTTTTATCTATCACATTCTGTAGATTTTCCTGATTTTAGTCAATTGTTACCAACATTTGATTAAAAAAGCAATAATTTCATAAAAGTATTTCAAAAAAGTTAACAAACAATATGCTTACACCAATACTCAGTAAATGCTTCAAGTCACTAGTCATAACGATAAATACTTTAATACCAAAAAAATTACTTAAGTTTATCGTTTGGTCAAAATTTGTTGTCATAAACAATTAAGTCAAAATTTACAAATTTTATTGCGACTTTCCTGGTAACTTTATTTTGTTAAGTAATAAGCAGCCTTGGAAAGTATCAAAAATTCGATTTTTTCGTAGATTAATTCAGTTGGTTTATGTGATTAGCAAAATCGTTGAGTACAAATTACACTCAAAATTACCGGCTAGACAAAACATGATACTCGAAATAGAATACATAGATGAACATTATGGTAAACATAACATTTAATAAATATTGACGAAATAAAATAAATACATTTTGCTTTATTAAAAATCTTATTGAATAAATTCTACATTGACTATAGAATTACTTAATAATTAATAAGTTACACTTTCCATTTGTACAGACAGAAAAAACTTAGGATTACAATAGTTATAAGTAGGAAACGGGTTTTATTGTAAATACATATTTTTATTTGAATGAGATAATTTTAATCTGATAAAAAATGTGCACGATTCAGATCATTCTTATTAAAATAAACCACATTTTATTTTACATATTTTTACATATTCTGGTAAAAATACATATATTCACAAATTTTGTAAATAACTGAATATTTCGTAAATATTTGGGTGATTTTTGGTTTTTTTCGTCAATTTACAACGAGGACAAAGATTATTTGGCTTATCTGAATGGCATTCACATACCCCATGGTATATATATACGCTGTGTCGCTGTCGATTAAAGCCTAAAATAATAATATTTGTAATTTTCAATGACGATCAACATTATCTACGTTCTCTAAATGGACTTACGTACTTTTATACACTGTGGACAAATGGGTAGGTAACGTGTTTATTCAATGATACGGTCTTCACAAATTATTTTTTCTTCATACCTACATCGAAATTTTGTCGATTTTTTGTAAAATTGTTTAGAATGCCTAAAGTTGCAAGTTCAATCAATAATAAGCCGCATATTTAAAAGAATTTTCGAATGAAACATTTCAAAGTGATAGGAAAGTTTTATACTGGAAATGTTGTGAAAAATCGGTATCAATAGGCCAGCGCTTTCAAAATATGAAAATGTATTATTATTTTTATCCGATGCCGCTCCGTATATTATGTGTAAAGCAGGTAATGTTCTGAATGCATTTTTCCCTAAACTTATACATGTTACTTGTTTAGCACATGCTTTTCGTCGGGTGGCAGAAACAATAAGATCAAGTTACCCTGACGTAGACCAATTAATAACAACGGTTAAGAAAATATTTCTCAAAGCACCAAGTAAAGTTTAAAAATTAAAATAATTATACCCCGATCTCAATCTACCTCTAGAGCATATTTTTACAGTTGATGTGGAACAGTCATTCAGTAAATTCAAAAACATTTTCATAACTTAAACTTAAACTTAACTTAAAACAAATTTGTCTTTCTGTAAAATCGATCTTCAATTTGTGATGAATTCATCATCACACACCAAAATTCTATGTAAATGCACATGTTATTGGATCCATAGGCAGAGTTCTGTATAATATAAATGGGGGTGATTTCAAAAACATAGAGAGTGTTTCCTTCGTGTATGCTTTAGTAGGGTACCATTCGTTTTGAACAACATTTCGCACACACCGCAAGCGTACGGTCTTTCGCCGGTATGCGTTCTATAATGCGCTGTCAAACTATATTTCTGTGAGAAAGATCTACCGCAAACGTCACACTTGTAAGGTTTTTCACCGGTATGGATTCTATAATGGCAGGTTAAACTGCTCGATTGTGAAAATGATTTACCACAAATGTCGCATTGGTAAGGTTTCTCGCCGGTATGCGTTCTATAATGTCCCGTCAAATGATCTTTCCTTATAAAAGATTTACTGCAAAAATCGCACGCGTAAGGTTTTTCGCCGGTATGCGTTCTATAATGTATTTTCAATATCTCTTTCGTTGTAAAAGATCGATCACAAACCTCACAGGCGTAAGGTTTTTCGCCGGTATGCGTTCTATAATGTTTTTTCAATATCTCTTTCGTTGTAAAAGATCGACCACAAACCTCACACTCGTAAGGTTTTTCGCCAACGTGTATTCTGGAATGAACGCGTAGATGGGATTTAGACGAATACGTCTTGGAGAAAATAGAACACTGGAGACTACTTTTATTTTCGTGAGGTTCTTCTGTACTCACATCGGTGGTAACATTCTTCTGTTTAGATTTTAGATTTGCTTCAAAAAAGGTATGCTGCAGTTTACGTAGGATATCTCTATTCGGACAACTGGTGCTTTCCAAAATTACCGCCTAGAAATAAACACAGCTTATTTCAATACACATGTACACATAATATTTAGACCGTATCAATCGTAGACATGTACGCCTAAACCAATAAAAACCATTACATTTTTTAAAAATAATAATATTTTTTTGGGTAATGAGGTACACTGATTCAAACTAATTTTCCAGTGCTTTTACAACAATTATCGAGCTCTAATTATTAATGTGTATACTTCAGTATACTGAAACTTTCAACCGAAATTATTATGCAGGTATTCTTAATTTTGATCTTATTTTGTCAAACTTATAAACATTCAAAGCTTATAAAAAAAATAGCCATAATTGTATATATTTTAATATTTCAGTAAGATGAACTTGCGATAAGTCTTTTTATCATAGTTCATTATAAAATACAAATATTAAAATTTTTTACGAACTAGAACCGAATAAAAATTTATTAATGCAGGTGATTATAGAAATAACATTTTAAAATAAGTGAAGTTTTAATAAAATGCTAATACCAGTGTTTAGTAGTCAGTAAATTGCAAGTGTTTCAACATTCAAGTAGCTAGGCACTACGATAAGTATTTTTAGAATAACTACAGAATTACTAATATAATTTGTTCAAAATTTGTTGGAATATATACGTATTTGACTACTTCCAAATTTTAATTTCAACCTTTTATAAATTATATTGCGACTTATATTTTATAATTTATAGCTTTTAAAGTTACGTAGACAAATTAATAAAATATAGTAATAGTCATTTGTAACTTAAATATATAAAATGGTAAACTTTATTTTAATCGTTAATTAGTAATTAAATCAAATAATATAAAAATAGCATTTATTGAAAAATTATTCAATAGAGAATTATTGTTATTACTACTGTCAACTATGGCACTACATACGTATATTTATAATCATACAATAAAAGTAACTATACATTTTTCTTTCCAAAAAATATACTACTACATATACTATTTAAAGTTATGTCAAAAATGTATTTATTATATAGAATGTACACCATAGAACATATTGGTATTATAAGATATCACATATTAATATAGCATTAGAACAATTATTAATAACAGATTAATCTTAATTAAAACAAATTGCATTTTCTACTTGTAAATACAGACGAATACCTGGTATAGAATAAGTTATAGGCCAATTTTAAAGCTGTATTCTTCGGGCACTTTTAGAAAATGTGTTTGATATTACTTCAGTGTCTACTGCTATATATGTTTCGATGTTTAACATTGCTAAATTAGTAAAGCAGTCCTGAGCCATTTCAGCTCGGGTCTCGGACATTTGTGCTAATCCTTTTCATAGACAAGAAGACTTCCACTCGTGGCCAAGCTCACAGGTAATGTAATAGCCCCTTGCATAATTTTAAATTAATTAGAAATACCACTTTATCTAAATATTATTTAATATATTAAAAATTGACTTCCTTGATCATGATTTTATGACAGTAATTTCATATTGTCAGTTTTCACCAATGGTAAAACAATTTGCTAAAAATTTTTATTATTATAAATTATTATAACTACAAATAAAAAGTTGTATTCTGCATCATCAACTTTTAAAAATTCAATAAATAAAAAACTAATTTGGAAGGGTTTCTGAAATATTTGGGGGGATTAGCCCCTAAACCCCTCACCTATTTGCACCTATGATACACAGTAAATATTTTACTAAAACTTACAATTTTAGAATAATAACAAAATAACTATTATTTTTTAGACTATTTTATACATACGTATATATACGAATTCACAAAAAATAATTATCTGATGTTTTTAAATTATTCTACGACTTTCCGGTAAACTTGTATTTGTTGAATAAAAAGAACAACTAATGAAATATCATGTAAAAACTCAATTTTAAAGCATTAATTATAAAAATTTAGAGTTATTTAATTCTTAACAGCTTCAAATTTTTTCAAGTCAAAGACAACAAAATATTAAAACGAATCTATCACACGTTTCCACAAAAGTATGAGCATTGTATGAGGAACATTGTACAACATATTCTAGATATATAGTCAAACCAGAAGTATTTTATCCACATTATACGAAAAGAGTCCAGCTTAAAACTCAGAAATTTTATAAATCAAAAAATGTCCAGAAATCATTAACGACGAAAAAATATTTAAATTTTGTCGAAACTAATTATTTCGTAATAATTGGTCAGATTTCCTCAATTACTAGAAAAACATTAAAGAGAGTTTTAAAGTTACTTTAAAAAAACCAAGACACAATAAGCTTCCAGCGTCATCCATTGAATTCATTGGAGATTTCATTCTGGTTAAAATATTAATGTAGACGAAAAAAAATAAAAAGAATTATACACAAAATACTGTAGTATAAAATTAATACATTACTCGTTACGGTAAAAATCAAAAGTACTAAAATGTATATTCAGAAATTAAATCGATACATTCAGCTTTTTTACAAATATTTTGGAATAAATTCATTATTGAAGACATAAATATAATTGAATAACAATTTCGGGCACGCAAATCTTAGTATTACGAATGTTATTGGTTGAGAACAAGGTTGCCTTTCCGTAACGTCCATTTTGTACTGCGTGTTTAGTTCTACATCGACTGCAACCTTTATTCTATGTAAAAGCACGAGTCATTGGATCCATGGCCAGAGTTCTGTACGATTCGAATCGGGACGAGATCAAAAACATAATTTGTGCTTGTTTCGTACATGACGTAGTAGGTTACTACTTTTTGCGAACGACACTCCGCACACAATGCACGCGTGAGGTTTTTCACCGGTATGGATTCTATAATGACTGGTCAAAGTGCCTTTCTCTGTAAAAGATGTACCGCAAATGTCGCACGCGTACGGTTTTTCACCGGTATGGATTCTATAATGGCTGGTCAAAGTGCTTTTCACTGTAAAAGGTCTACCGCAAATATCGCATGCGTACGGTTTTTCGCCGGTATGGATTCTATAATGTCTGGTCAAATTGCCTTTCTCTGTAAAAGATCTACGGCAGACGTCGCACGCGTACGGTTTTTCGCCGGTATGGATTCTATAATGACTGGTCAAATTGCATTTATGCGAATATGATACACCGCAAACATCGCACGCGTAAGGTTTTTCACCGGTATGGATTCTATAGTGCGCTGTCAAACTACATTTCTGTACGAAAGATCTATCGCAAACGTCACACTCGTAAGGATTTTCACCGGTATGCGTTCTATAATGTATTTTCAATATCCCTTTCGTTGTAAAAGATCGACCACAAACCTCACACGCGTAAGGTTTATCGCCAACATGTATTCTGGAGTGAACGCGTAGATTATATTTAGACGAATACGTCTTGGAGCAAATAGAACACTGGAGACTACTTTTATTTTCGTGAGGTTCTTCTATACTCGGGTCGGTGGTAACGTTCTTCCGTATAGATTTGAGATGTACGTCAAAAACAGTATGCTGCAGTTTACGTTTGATAACTCCACTCGGGATTATAGTGCCTTCCAAACTTGCAGCCTAGAAATAAATACGGCTTTTTTTACTACATACTCGAATGAACACTTAATCATAAGGTTGTATCAAACGTAGACATGTATGTTTTATTTTACTTCTATAATAATACAGACAAACTCTTTTTTTGTGAATAAAATTAATTTCCTGACGATTTTACTACATATATAGTCATGTGCCAAATTTAATATGTAGATTTTCTTGATTTTTGTCAAATTTAGTCAACGTTAAAAATAAAAAAATTAAACACATCATACTGAAGTATACAATTAATACATTCCTTGTTTTGTTAAAAATCAAAAGTACATAA
Organism: Periphyllus acericola; assembly: GCA_949715065.1. Lineage (NCBI taxonomy): Eukaryota > Metazoa > Arthropoda > Insecta > Hemiptera > Aphididae > Periphyllus > Periphyllus acericola. The sequence goes on from OX454266.1 coordinate 14,577,113, forward strand.
TGTATATTCAGAAATTAAACAGATACATTTTGATTTATTTAAAATATTTTGGTATAAAATCTTAATTGAAGTAAGGGGGGTTACAGGGGTCCTAAACAGAGGGGGCAATATATATATTAAATTAATAGAAATTCCTTATCAATAATCGACATAAAATTAGTTGTGTACAGAAATCAGTCATACTCTCAACAGAAACACTAGTGATAGTTCTCATCGTTTTAGAAAGTAAAAACTTTTAATTTTGAGAACGTAATTTAATTAAAATCGTATACTCAATACAAAATAAACAATATAAAAAAAACCATTTTGATACAATAATGTCAAAAAGTGTTATTGAATATCGGTATATTTGTACTCGTATACTCGTATTTGTACAAATTGTAAAGAAAATATTGAACTTGCATGAAGAAAATTGATGCCATAATTAATTTCAAACACAATATTTGATACTTTTTTGTGTATCGGGTGGGAAATTGTCCTTATTGTCCCTCCCTTGTATCCACCCTTGAATTGAAGACATAAATATAATTTAATACCACTTTCCAATTGTACTGTCACAAAAAAAATTAGGAATACGAATGTTCTTGGTTGAGAACAAAATTGTCTTTCCGTAACGTCCATCTTGTATTGCCTGTTAAGTTATAAATCAAGCAAAAAAACGCTATGTGAATACACAAGACTTTGTATCCATTGCCAGAGTTCTGTACGATTCGAATCGGAATTATACCAAAAACATTATTTGTATTTGTTTCTTACATGAAGTAGTAATTTACTACTTCTAATGAACGATACTTCGCACACACCGCACGCGTACGGGTTTTTGCCGTTATGCGTTCTGTAATGTATCGCCAAACTGCATTTCGTTGTAAAAGATCGACCACAAACCTCACAGGCGTAAGGTTTTTCCGCCAACGTGTAATCTGTAGTGAACGCGATTTAGACGAATACGTCTTGGAGCAAATAGAACAATGGAGACTAATTTTATTTTCGTGAAGTTCTTCTGTACTCCGGTCGGTGGTGACATTCTTTTGTTTAGATTTAAAATGCACATCAAAAACTGTATTACGCAGATATTTTAATATTTAAGTAAAATGAACTAAAAACCAATATTTGTTTGAAAAAGCAATAATTTCATAAAAGTGTTTCAAAAAAGTTAACAAACAATATGCTTACACCAATACTCAGTAAATGCTTCAAGTCACTAGTCACAACGATAAATACCTTAATACCAACAAAATAACTTAAGTTTATCGTTTGGTCAAAATTTGTTGTCATAACCAATTATGTCAACATTTATAAATTTTATTGCCACTTTCCTGTTAACTTTTTTTCGTTAAGTAATAAACTAATAACATTGATTATAAATATTATAGATAGCTCACTGCAATAGAAAATAGGCTGCGCGCTAAATGGCGGGTGCCGCTATAAGGCGCTCCGTGCTGTATCTTAGTTATGGCGGGTGCCGTCAAAATCGCTAGTAGCCCACAGGAGTGGGGATCAGTTGTAACCACTCCGCGATAGTGGCGGACGTCACCGGTCGCGTATTCGCATCGTTCCCGGCCGCGGCAGTCGGCGCCGAAAGGCGATTAATGTTATTATTATATTTGTGCTCATAGATATTGTTATGGATGAGTGGTGTGGGTGGGACTGTGGAACCGCTAAAGCACTACCGCCACGTTTCGCGTGTGAGAATAATAATTTAGGACAATATTGTTGTAATACAAATATGCAAAAATGTTGAGGAATACTATGTACATTAGAGTTAGTACATTTATACAGTCAATGAGTCAAATAGTATAACATTTTATAATATGTTATATAGGACAAAATATAATAATAATTGTTATTGTGTTTACTGCAATAAAATAAATACAATAATTTGGCCAATGTCTAATGAAGTAAATAAGCGAATGGCAATATTTCTAATTTCAAATTGTACTTTAGATCTAAAACTTAGCGTCGCAATAAGTTGCATCGTTCCCAATACCGATACTCGATAGGCAATTAATGCTTTATTGAATATACTATTAAAGTATATTATTGATTTTTATTTTTTAATAGAAGAGGGATTATTTTTGTATTAAATTAAATTGTACATTTTAATGATATTCAATATTAATAATGCGTTCATTTTCGATAACAGTAGGTACCTATTTTGGACTATACGTCGGTACCGGAAGCAAAAGTTCCTCACATACACTGTTCTTTTGTATAGATGAGTGCTTTAAAATAAAACTATGTCTTGTAATTGTTTTATAAAAGGTTATTATTTTTACCAAATTGCAATTTTAGATTTTATGTTTTAAACATTTATGTTGTGTTCATTTTCGTATACAATTCTTATAAACGATAAAAGGACGACTCACGGGCGCCGAAAATATTTTGTAGATATTTATAAATTTATTTATATTCGTTTTAAATCAAAATGTGAAAATCCTCGGTAATGAATATTGAATACAGTAACTGCACGACTATTGAACCATCACTATCGTGCAATATTGAATGTCCTAGTATAGTTATATTATTTTATTTTTGTGGTTTGTAAAATATTTAATTGACATTCTTTTAATTTAATTTTAAAATGTCTGGTGATAAATGTGTTTATTATGACTGCAATTTAACCAGGAGAACTTCAACAAATTGTTTCCATCCATTTTCGGCAAATGTTAAATTACATAAACAATGGATAATTAATTCTGGTAAATTATTCTTAATAATAAAACCAACAATTTTATTATATTTGAACTAAATTAATTTGTTACTTACTTATTCATTTAGGAAACATAAATTTAGAAGGGTTGAGCCCAAAACGATTTAGGAAAAGGTACATTTGCTCAAATCATTTCAGTAGTGAAATGTATATGAATTTGACGAGTCAAAAACCACGACTTATTCAAAAAGCAATCCCCAATAAATATTCTTCTATCGGTAATTAAAAACATTTTTTTAAGATTTGGTATTAGCATTGATTATAAATATGTACTAATATTTATAATCAATAGTAATAGGTTGTTGGTGTGAAGTTAATTATTGTCAAAAAATATTTTAAGTATCATAAAACTATTGGTAGGTATATGTAACAAATTATATCACATTTTAGATAACAATGTAGATGACACAATATTGTATACCACGCCGATGAAACATGACAATTCTACGGTTGCATCTTCTGCAGGTAAATTAATAATACATTTGTTAAACTACTATAACTAGCAATGGCGGTCAAACGGTGAGGGGATAGATCCCCTATGACTTTTTTCTAATATTTACTATTGTATATTTATATAACATAAATACATGCGATGGCGAAACTCTTAGGTCGAGTGAGACTCCATGGACGGGTCTTTTAAACTTGAAACCAATGCTCTCGAAAAAAGGGTTCTGAGTGAAAAAGGTTAGGTGAATCAGCTTATAAATTGTACCTATTTATAAAAAGTTGAACTTTTGCCGAATAAATATAAAGATATAATCTTGATTGCTATTTTGATTACAATTTATTTAAATTTTCAATAGCTATAAATAGCATATGAATAATCGAAATATTTTGAAATGTACACTATTTCTTGTAAGCGTTTATATAAGTGTTCTGCATAAATGTCAAGTCCCTCCAATTATTATTTTTTTGAGATATGAATGTTATGATGAAATAAATAACATTGTTCAATTTATTCGATAGTATAATATACATTATACAAATTATAACAATAATTTTAAACAATAATATTAAACTAATTACTAAATAGACAAATAAAAAAAATAAAAATATATCAATAAAAACGCATAATGGAAACTAAATGATTAATAATAATTAACTAAATAATAAAAATTAACTCCTCGATTCACTCAGAGTCAAAGAAAAAGTTCAAAACTTAAATTTTAAATTAAACTGTGTAGGGTTCATTGTTCAAGACTGTGCATTTTCATCACCAATAGATTCATTGAAAATGTTAACACCAAAACGTAAATATGGCACTTTTCAAAACCAGTCAATACCGGTATCTCGAAATTTATTTCAAAGTAGTCCTTCATAATCTATAACACCAACAACAAAGTCCTGGGTATCATCTTTGATCGATTTGCCAAGTCCAAAAAAAAAGTCAGCATCAGCTACTCCGGAAATAAATAAAAAACAACGTATTCTACAAGAAAAATTAAATAACCTTCGAAGAATTTTAAAAAGAAAACGAGCTATCATTAGTCTTTTAAAGAAAAAAAACGAAAAAAAGAAAATTAATAAAAATTATATTGAACAGTTTTTCAACAATACCCAATTTAATTTAATCAATTCTACATAAAAACCGTCGTCCCTGGTCAAAATCAGAAAAAAAATTGTCTATGTCACTTTATTATAAATCGTCTTCAACATACAAATTTTTAAGAAAAAATGGTTTAATCCTACCGGCTGAAAGTACTATCCGGCGATGGTTAAGATCTATTGATTATATACCCGGTTTCGTTCAAAATTATTTAGATCAAATTAAATTAAAAGTTACAACGATGACCCATATTAATAAAAGGTGTGTTATATTGTTCGATGAAATTGCAATAATGAAAAGTATTGAATATAATAAAGTGCTGGATTTAATTGAAGGCTTTGAAGACTTAGGTCCATTAGGTCGTTCTCCAAAATTTGCTAAACAAGCTCTAGTCATTATGGTAAGAGGGTTGTATACAAATTGGAAGTTTCCTTTATGTTATTTTCTTACCGATAATGGTATAAAGGGTAATGATCTAGATACTCTAATAAAACACTCTGTAAAAGAAATGTTAAGTATTGGCCTTTCGCCCAAGGCATTAATATGCGACCAAGGTTCTCAAAACAGAAAACTTTTTTCTTTACTTGGAGGTATTTAAAACAATCCGACAACTCAAATACAAGGCCAAACACTTTGCCTAATATATGATATACCTCATTTATTCAAAAGTGTAAGGAATAATTTATTAAATGGAGACCTTAAAATAAGAAATAAAATAATCACGTTTAAAGATGGTATAAAAACTTACGAACTAGATTCTAAAAGTGCCAAAGCTCGTGCTATGTGTAAGATATCGTCAACCCATTTGTATCCCAATCCATTCCTGAAAATGTCGTGTAAACTTGCCCTACAGATTTTCAGTAATAATGTTTCTTCAGCTATCAAAACGTAGTATTTATAATCAATGGTAATAAGAAACGCTGGAAAGTATCAAAAATTCAATTTTTTTGTAGATAATTTCAGTTTGTTTATATGATTAGCAAAATTGTTGAGTAAAAATTACACACAAAATTACCGACTAGACAAAATAGAAAACATAGATGAACATTATAGTTAAAATCACATTTAATAAATATTTTAAGAAATTAAATAAATACATTTTGCTTAATTTAAAATCTTATTGAATAAATTCTACATTGACTATAGACTACTTAATAATTAATAAGTTACACTTTCCATTTGTACTGTCAGAAAAAACTTAGGATTACAATAGTAATGAGGTTAAAACAAATTTGTCTTTCTGTAAAATCGATCTTCTATTTGGTGATGAATTTAACATCACATACCAAATTTCTATGTAAAAGCACATGTTATTGGATCCATAAGCAGAGTTCTGTATAATATGAACGGGGGTGATTTCAAAAACATAGATAGTGTTTCCTTCGTGTATGCTTTAGTAAGCTACTACTCGTTTTGAACGACATCTCGCACACACCGCAAACGTACGGTTTTTCACCGGTATGGATTCTATAATGGCTGGTCAAAGTGCCTTTCTCTGTAAAAGATCTACCGCAGACGTCGCAAGCGTACGGTTTTTCACCGGTATGGACTCTATAATGACTGGTCAAATTGCATTTATGCGAATATGATACACCGCAAACATCGCACGCGTAAGGTTTTTCACCGGTATGGATTCTATAATGGCTGGTCAAAGTGCTTTTTTCTGTAAAAGATGAACCGCAAATGTCGCACGCGTACGGTTTTTCGCCGGTATGGATTCTATAATGTCTGGTCAAAATGCCTTTCACTGTAAAAGATCTACCGCAGACGTCGCAAGCGTACGGTTTTTCGCCGGTATGGATTTTATAATGACTGGTCAAATTGCACAAATGCGAATATGATACACCGCAAACGTCGCACGCGTAAGGTTTTTCACCGGTATGGATTCTATGATGGCTGGTCAAGGTGCCTTTCTCTGTAAAAGATCTACCGCAGACTTCGCACGCGTACGGTTTTTCACCGGTATGGATTCTATAATGGATGGTCAAAGTATTTTTCTGGGTAAAAGATGTACCGCAAATGTCGCACGCAAACGGTTTTTCGCCGGTATGGATTCTATAATGTTTGGTCAAAGTGCATTTCTCTGTAAAAGATCTACCGCAAATATCGCACGCGTACGGTTTTTCACCGGTATGGATTCTATAATGTCTGGTCAAATTGACTTTCTCTTTAAAAGATGTACCGCAAATATCGCACGCGTACGGTTTTTCGCTGGTATGGCTTCTATAATGTCTGGTCAAAGTGTTTTTCTGTGTAAAAGATCTACCGCAAATATCGCACGCGTACGGTTTTTCACCGGTATGGATTCTATAATGTCTGGTCAAATTGACTTTCTCTGTAAAAGATGTACCGCAAACATCGCACGCGTAAGGTTTTTCACCGGTATGGCTTCTATAATGTCTGGTCAAAGTGTTTTTCCGTGTAAAAAATCTACCGCAAATATCGCACGCGTACGGTTTTTCACCGGTATGGATTCTATAATGGCTGGTCAAAGTTCTTTTCTCTGTAAAAGATCTACCACATACCTTAGACGTGTAAGGTTCTTCGCCTAAATGTATTCTAGAGTGAACGCGTAGATAAGATTTAGATGAATACGCCTTGGAGCAAATGGAACACTGGAAACTTCTTTTATTTTCATGAGGTTCTTCTGTACTCAGGTCGGTGGTAATATTCTAAAAACACATACGTGAATAATCAATACAGTTTAATAGGTTCACGGATACAAGATTTTTCACAAGATGTTCTATATTATATTATACCGAGTACTTGTATACGCAGGAAATGAGAATTCCATAATTTTCGAAACTAAAGTTGTTTCTTTTTTTTTGTAAAAAATAGATCAAAAGTTCCATTAATCATAAGAAACTTGAAGGTACTACTATGTCGACCATCTTTAAAAAAATAAGCTGATCCACCCGACCGCTTTCACTCAGAAGCAAATGTTTTAGATCCATAGGCAGACTTCTATAGAATTTGAATAGGGTGATTTCCAGTGGCGTACCCGTGGGCCGTAAAATTGTATGTGTACATTGATATTTGTTTTTAGTGTTTTCACACTTATTTTGAAAATTTTTTTTCACGAATTCATTGATAATTATAATTATATGGAGGCTTTTGCTCTCAATATTAGTTTCTCTATTATTATTTCCTCAATTTATTCCTATAATTATGTTTGTTCACGCGATACATGCCGTTTTCGGACGGAGCGTACCGTTCGCTCCGGTTGGAAACAACGCGCCGAGATATGACATATTATCACAGAATAGATACATATAATAATATTATACTGCTGCTGCCGAGCGTCAATTATCTATGGTCGTAAGTCGTCGCCCTTTTGTTGTGCATGTGTCATTAAATTAGTATAAAGTGTAAATAGCGATATAAGTAAAGCTGCAGATATTATCACTGATATTTTATCAAATTTAGAAAATAAAAAAAAATTGTAATGAAGAATTTATATCATTGTTCAAAGATGCTGAAATTCAAATGACTAAATAAGATATTGAATTAAAAAAACCTCAAATTATTTCAAAACAAATATCTAGATCCAATCATGAAACCACTTCTATTGAAAACTATTTTAAAGTTTCTATTTATCTACCTCTACTGGATAATATTATTACAGGTTTGAAATCAAGATTTTTAAATGAAAAGTTTCAGGCTATTTCAACATTGCCATTACTTTTGCCCCATTTTATTATTAAATCTGACACAAATGATACTGATTCATTATTAAAGACTATAAAAGAACATTTTACATTTGATGACAGCAATATAATTCATGTATTGGAATTAAAATCTGAATTACAACTTTGGAAGTCAAGATGGATTATAAATAAAAATGAAAGTAATTATTAGGTAGTTAAAGAACTTTATAAAATTGAATAACGAATAAAGTACACCTATTTTTCCTCTTATATTTTTAGGTGAATGTATTGACTGTGATGCCGTTAAATGTATTATACATTGTAGTGTAATAATTTTTTTTAATATCAAAAAATTGCTAGTTAAATTTTAATTAAATGTAAAAACAGATTTTATATACAAATTATAAAATAGAGAATTTTCATTATTACCGTCTACTGGCATCATCGGCAATAATGGATAGACATTAAAAATATTAATTTCACTTCCAATTTTTAACTACCGTAAATAAAGTAAAGATAAACTATTAATATAAACTAAGGTGATTGTGTTTTAAAATTGCAATCACTTTATTTGCTATTTATTTCAGATTAGCTCATAGTTTTCCAAGGTAAAACATTTTGAATTTAATATTTGGGGGATCAGTCCCTAAACTCCCCACCTATTTGCATCTATGGTACTCAGTAGATGTTTAACTACGACTTCCGTTTTTAGAATAACAACAAAAAAACTATAATTTTTTAATCTATTTTATACATATATACGATTTTATCAAAAAATAATTATCTGATGTTTATAAATAATTCTACGACTTATCGGTAATCTTTTATTTGTAACTAATTAAGTATCATATAAGAACTCAAATTTAAAGCATAAAGTATAAAAATTTAAAGTTATTCAATTCTTAACCGCTTCGATTTATTTAAAGTCAAAGGCAACCAAATATTAAAACGAATCTATCACACTACTCCACAAAAGTAAGAACATTGTATGAGGAACATTGTACAACATATTCTAAATAATATATAGTCAAACCAGAAGTATTTTATCAACATTTAACGAAAAAAGTCCAACTTAAAACTCAGAAATTTTATAAATCGAAAAATGTCCAAAAATAATATCTGACAAAAAAATATTATTAAAATTTTGTCGAAACTAGAATTCCGTAAATGTTATTTTGTAATAATTGGTCAGATTTTCTCAATCACTAGAAAAACATTAATGAGAGTTTTAAAATTACTCTACAAAAAACCAACAAGACACAATAAGCTTGCAGCGTCATACATTGAATTAGGCATAGTTCTATAGCATTTGATAGGTACGGTTCTACAACATTGAAATGTGTATCCTTCGTTCATGCGATAATAGCTGACCACTTGATGTGAACGACATTTCGCACAGAATACACGCGTAAGGTTTTTCGCCGGTATGAATTCTATAATGTCTGGTCATAGTGCCTTTCTCTGTAAATGATCTACGGCAGACGTCGCACGCGTACGGTTTTTTGCCGGTATGGATTCTATAGTGCGCTGTCAAACTACATTTCTGTACGAAAGATCTACCGCAAACGTCACACTCGTAAGGTTTTTCACCGGTATGGATTCTATAATGGATGGTCAAAGTGCTTTTCTCTGTAAAAGATGTACCGCAAATGTCGCATGCGTACGGTTTTTCGCCGGTATGGATTCTATAATGTCTGGTCAAAGTGTCTTTCTCTGTAAAAGATCTACCGCAAATATCGCACACGTAAGGTTTTTCACCGGTATGGATTCTATAATGGCTGGTCAAAGTTCTTTTCTCTGTAAAAGATCTACCACAAACCTTACACGCGTAAGGTTTTTCGCCAACATGTATTCTATAGTGAACGCGTAGATAAGATTTAGACGAATACGTCTTGGAACAAATAGAACACTGGATACTTCTTTTATTTTCGTGAGGTTCTTCTGTACTCGGGACGGAGGTAACATTCTTCCGTATAGATTTGAGATGTACGTCAAAAACCGTATGCTGCAGTTTACGTTTGATAACTCCACTCGGGATTATAGTACCTTCCAAACTTGCAGCCTGGAAATAAATACGGCTTATTTTACTACATACGTACACTTAATCATAAGGTTGTATCAAACGTAGAAATGTATGTTTTATTTTACTTCTATAATTTATAATATAGACAAACTCATTTCTTGTGAATAAAATTTATTTTCTAACGATTTTACAACAAATATTATCATGTGCCAAATTTTATTATGGAGATTTTCTTGATTTTTATCAAATTTAGTCAACGTTTAAACATTCGATGCTTATGAAAACCAATAGGCTATCACATTTAATATTTTAATGTTTAAGTGAGATGATCAGTTGCGATTTGTTTGCTGGACAAGCAACAAGTACGTTCCATTCTATCGGGTGTTTATAAATTATTCTAAGACTTGCCGGTAAACTTTTTTTGTTGAATAAAAAGAACAACTAATAACATGTAACATATCATGTAAAAACTCAATTTTAAAGAAATTAATATAATTTAAGTTATTTAATTCTTAACCGCTTCGATTTCTTTAAAGTCAAAGGCAACCAAATATTAAAACGAATCTATCACACTTTTCCACAAAAGTGAACATTGTATGACGAACTTTGTACAACATATTCTAGATATATGGTCAAACCAGGAGTATTTTATGAACATTTAAAGAAAAAAAGTCCAACTTAAAACTCAGAAATTATATAAATCAAAAAATGTCCAGAAATCATTAACGACGAAAAAATATTTTAATTTTATCGAAACTAGAATTCCGTAAATGTTATTTCGTAATAATTGGTCAGATTTATTACTGTCAGGTATTTATACTGTCAGATAAAACTTACGATTACAATAGTTATAAGTAGGGAACGGATTTTATTGTAAATACATATTTTTATTGGAATGAGATAATTTTTATCTGATGAAAAATGTGCATGATTCAGATCATTCCTATTTAAATAAGCCCAATTTTATTTTACATATTCGGGTAAAAATACGTATATTCACAAATTTTGTTAATAACTGAATATTTCGTAAATATTTGGTTTTTTTCGTCAATTTACAACGACGACAAAGATTATTTGGCTTATCTGAATGGCATTCACATACCCTATGGTATATATACGCTGTCCAGGGACGTACACAGGGGGGTGTTTTGGGTGTTCAAACACCCCCCGAAATATTTGGTTTTTTGTATGGTTATTTATTTATACAATTTTAATATTAATTTTTATATTATACTTTAATAGACAGATACATATAATATTACATTGTGTTTGTGAAAAACCGACTAAAGCAAAATAAAATATAATACATACATACTAACAAATTTATAAATAAAATAAAATGATACCTACTGTGTATAGAAGTGGGTATAAAGGAATACTAAAATGTACAGTGTACACGGACATGGGAAATACCTAAGCTATACAGACGGGACAATTACTGCGAATTGGAGTGTTAAAATTAATGAATGACGTTTCTGTTATATTTTGTTATCGACATTATCGTTCATGTTTTTGTTTTGTATCTGAAACGAGGCACGAAAAGTGACAATATTATACTGTTTTATTTCTTATCTCTTAAGTGGGTGTATAATATTATACTTATATAAAGTATGGAATCGTAAAAAAAAAGAAACACTCTACATACTTTCTTATTTCTCAACAAATAAAAAATCTTGAACTGAGAATAATGAGGTGCGTATTAATGTTTATTTTTTTGTTTATTAATATTTTAACTTGTTTTCTAATGTTGATTGTTGCGCTATTTAGGCACCAGCAGAAATATAAATTGAATGTTTAACATTGTTAAATGTACATAGAGACATAGAAGGTAATTGTGAAGATATTCTTAACATAATGGCTAAAACTTCACGAAAATTAGATTTAGTATTGTAATTTTTTTGTTTATATTATAAAAAAGTATTGTAAGTACTCAGTAAAGATAATTTTCTTAAAAAAATTTCATGTTTATTAAAAAAAAAGTTCTACTTTTCAGCAACTGATTTTCAAAAACACCCCCCGAAACTTTTTTCTGCGTACGTACATGACGCTGTCGATTAAAGCCTAAAATAATAATATTGGTAATTTTCAATGACGATAAACATTATCTAGGTTCTCTAAATGGACTTACGTACTTTTATACACTGCTATCGTATTATACACTCTGGACAAAAGGGTAGGTTACGTGTTTATTCAATGATACGGATTGATTCTTCACACATTTTTTTTTCTTCATACCTACATCGAAATTTTGTTGGTTTTTTATAAAATTGTTTAGAATGCCTAAAGTTGCAAGTTCAATCAATAATAAGGTAGCCGCATATTTAAAAGAATTTCCGAATGAAACATTTCAAAGTGATGGGAAAGTTTTATACTGTAAATGTTGTGAAAAATCGGTATCAATAGGCCAACGCTTTCATAATATGAAAATGTATTATTATTTTTATCCGATGACGCTCCGTATATGTGTAAAGCAGGTAATGTTCTGAATGCATTTTTCCCTAAACTAACATATGTTACTTGTTTAGCACATGCTTTTCGTCGGGTGGCAGAAACAATAAGATCAAGTTACCCTGACGTAGACCAATTAATAACAACGGTTAAGAAAATATTTCTCAAAGCACCAAGTAAAGTTTAAAAATTAAAATAATTATACCCCGATCTCAATCTACCTCTAGAGCATAATATTACAGTTGATGTGGAACGGTCATTCAGTAAATTAAAAAACATTTTCATAACTTAAACTTAAACTTAACTTAAAACAAATTTGTCTTTCTGTAAAATCGATCTTCAATTTGTGATGAATTCATCATCACACACCAAAATTCTATGTAAATGCACATGTTATTGGATCCATAGGCAGAGTTCTGTATAATATAAATGGGGGTGATTTCAAAAACATAGAGAGTGTTTCCTTCGTGTATGCTTTAGTAGGGTACCATTCGTTTTGAACAACATTTCGCACACACCGCAAGCGTACGGTCTTTCGCCGGTATGCGTTCTATAATGGCTGGTCAAAGTGCTTTTCACTGTAAAAGATCTACCGCATATATCGCACGAGTACGGTTTTTCGCCGGTATGGATTCTATAATGTCTGATCAAATTGCTTTTCCATGTAAAAGATGTACCGCAGACGTCACATGCGTACGGTTTTTCGCCGGTATGGATTCTATAATGACTGGTAAAATTGCACAATTGTGAAAATGATACACCGCAAACCTCGCACGCGTAAGGTTTTTCGCCGGTATGTATTCTATAATGTATTTTCAATATCCCTTTCGTTGTATAAGGTCGACCACAAACCTCACACCCGTAAGGTTTATCGCCAACATGTATTCTGGAGTGAACGCGTAGATTATATTTAGACGAATACGTCTTGGAGCAAATAGAACACAGGAGACTACTTTTATTTTCGTGAGGTTCTTCTATACTCACATCGGTGGTAACATTCTTCTGTTTAGATTTTAGATTTGCTTCAAAAACGGTATGCTGCAGTTTACGTAGGATAGCTCTATTCGGACAACTGGTGCTTTCCAAAATTGCCGCCTAGAAATAAACACGGCTTATTTCAATACACATGTACACATAATATTTAGACCGTATCAATCGTAGACATGTACGCCTAAACCAATAAAAACCATTACATTTTTTAAAAATAATAATATTTTTTTGGGTAATGAGGTACACTGATTCAAACTAATTTTCCAGTGCTTTTACAACAATTATCGAGCTCTAATTATTAATGTGTATACTTCAGTATACTGGAACTTTCAACCGAAATTATTATGCAGGTATTCTTAATTTTGATCTTATTTTGTCAAACTTATAAACATTCAAAGCTTATAAAAAAAATGGCCATAATTGTATATATTTTAATATTTCAGTAAGATGAACTTGCGATAAGCCTTTTTATCATAGTTCATTATAAAATACAAATATTAAAAAATTTTACGAACTAGAACCGAATAAAAATTTATTAATGCAGGTGATTATAGAAATAACATTTTAAAATAAGTGAAGTTATAATAAAATGCTAATACCAGTGTTTAGTAGTCAGTAAATTGCAAGTGTTTCAACATTCAAGTAGCTAGGCACTACGATAAATATTTTTAGAATAACTACAGAATTACTAATATAATTTGTTCAAATTTTGTTGGAATATATACGTATTTGACTACTTCCAAATTTTAATTTCAACCTTTTATAAATTATATTGCGACTTATATTTTATAATTTATAGCTTTTAAAGTTACGAAGACAAATTAATAAAATATAGTAATAGTCGTTTGTAACTTAAATTTATAAAATGGTAAACTTTATTTTAATCGTTAATTAGTAATTAAATCAAATAATATAAAAATAGCATTTATTGAAAAATTATTCAATAGAGAATTATTGTTATTACTACTGTCATCTATGGCACTACATACGTATATTTATAATCATACAATAAAAGTAACTATACATTTTTCTTTCCAAAAAATATACTACTACATATACTATTTAAAGTTATGTCAAAAATGTATTTATTATATAGAATGTACACCATAGAACATATTGGTATTATAAGATATCACATATTAATATAGCATTAGAACAATTAGTAATAACAGATTAATCTTAATTAAAACAAATTGCATTTTCTACTTGTAAATACAGACGAATACCTGGTATAGAATAAGTTATAGGCCAATTTTAAAGCTGTATTCTTCGGGCACTTATAGAAAATGTGTTTGATATTACTTCAGTGTCTACTGCTATATATGTTTCGATGTTTAACATTGCTAAATTAGTAAAGCAGTCCTGAGCCATTTCAGCTCGGGTCTCGGACATTTGTGCTAATCCTTTTCATAGACAAGAAGACTTCCACTCGTGGCCAAGCTCACAGGTAATGTAATAGCCCCTTGCATAATTTTAAATTAATTAGAAATACCACTTTATCTAAATATTATTTAATATATTAAAATTGACTTCCTTGATCATGATTTTATGACAGTAATTTCATATTGTCAGTTTTCACCAATGGTAAAACAATTTGCTAAAAATTTTTATTATTATAAATTATTATAACTACAAATAAAAAGTTGTATTCTGCATCATCAACTTTTAAAAATTCAATAAATAAAAAACTAATTTGGAAGGGTTTCTGAAATATTTGGGGGGATTAGCCCCTAAACCCCTCACTTATTTGCACCTATGGTACACAGTAAATATTTTACTAAAACTTACAATTTTAGAATAATAACAAAATAACTATTATTTTTTAGTCTATTTTATACATACGTATATATACGAATTCACAAAAAAAAATTATCTGATGTTTTTAAATTATTCTACGACTTTCCGGTAAACTTGTATTTGTTGAATAAAAAGAACAACTAATGAAATATAATGTAAAAACTCAATTTTAAAGCATTAATTATAAAAATGTAGAGTTATTTAATTCTTAACAGCTTCAAATTTTTTCAAGTCAAAGACGACAAAATATTAAAACGAATCTATCACACGTTTCCACAAAAGTATGAGCATTGTATGAGGAACTTTGTACAACATATTCAAGATATATAGTCAAACCAGAAGTATTCTATCCACATTATACGAAAAAAGTCCAGCTTAAAACTCAGAAATTTTATAAATCAAAAAATGTCCAGAAATCATTAACGACGAAAAAATATTTATAAATTTTGTCGAAACTAATTATTTCGTAATAATTGGTCAGATTTCCTCAATTACTAGAAAAACATTAAAGAGAGTTTTAAAGTTACTTTAAAAAAACCAAGACACAATAAGCTTCCAGCGTCATCCATTGAATTCATTGGAGATTTCGTTCTGGTAAAAATATTAATGTAGACGAAAAAAAATAAAAAGAATTATACACATAATACTGTAGTATAAAATTAATACATTACTCGTTACGGTAAAAATCAAAAGTACTAAAATGTATATTCAGAAATTAAATCGATACATTCAGCTTTTTTACAAATATTTTGGAATAAATTCATTATTGAAGACATAAATATAATTTAATAACAATTTCCGGCACGCAAATCTTAGTATTACGAATGTTATTGTTTGAGAACAAGGTTGCCTTTCCGTAACGTCCATTTTGTACTGCGTGTTTAGTTCTACATTGACTGCAACCATTATTCTATGTAAAAGCACGAGTCATTGGATCCATGGCCAGAGTTCTGTACGATTCGAATCGGGACGAGATCAAAAACATAATTTGTGCTTGTTTCGTACATGACGTAGTAGGTTACTACTTTTTGCGAACGACACTCCGCACACAATGCACGCGTGAGGTTTTTCACCGGTATGCGTTCTATAATGTATTTTCAATATCCCTTTCGTTCTAAAAGATCGACCACAAACCTCACACGTGTAAGGTTTATCGCCAACATGTATTCTGGAGTGAACGCGTAGATTATATTTAGACGAATACGTCTTGGAGCAAATAGAACACGGGAAACTTCTTTTATTTTCATGAGGTTCTTTTGTACTCAGATCGGTGGTAACATTATTCCGTATAGATTTGAGATGTACGTCAAAAACAGTATGCTGCAGCTTACGTTTGATAACTCCACTCGGGATTATAGTGCCTTCCAAACTTGCAGCCTAGAAATAAATACGGCTTATTTTACTACATACTCGTATGAACACTTAATCATAAGGTTGTATCAAACGTAGAAATGTATGTTTTATTTTACTTCTATAATTTATAATATAGACAAACTCATTTCTTGTGAATAAAATTTATTTTCTAACGATTTTACAACAAATATTATCATGTGCCAAATTTTATTATGGAGATTTTCTTGATTTTTATCAAATTTAGTCAACGTTTAAACATTCGATGCTTATGAAAACCAATAGGCTATCACATTTAATATTTTAATGTTTAAGTGAGATGATCAGTTGCGATTTGTTTGCTGGACAAGCAACAAGTACGTTCCATTCTATCGGGTGTTTATAAATTATTCTAAGACTTGCCGGTAAACTTTTTTTGTTGAATAAAAAGAACAACTAATAACATGTAACATATCATGTAAAAACTCAATTTTAAAGAAATTAATATAATTTAAGTTATTTAATTCTTAACCGCTTCGATTTCTTTAAAGTCAAAGGAAACCAAATATTAAAACGAATCTATCACACTTTTCCACAAAAGTGAACATTGTATGACGAACTTTGTACAACATATTCTAGATATATGGTCAAACCAGGAGTATTTTATGAACATTTAAAGAAAAAAAGTCCAACTTAAAACTCAGAAATTATATAAATCAAAAAATGTCCAGAAATCATTAACGACGAAAAAATATTTTAATTTTATCGAAACTAGAATTCCGTAAATGTTATTTCGTAATAATTGGTCAGATTTTCTCAATTACTAGAAAAACATTAAAAAGAGTTTTAAAATTACTCTACAAAGAACCAACAAGGCACAATAAGCTTCCAGCGTAATCCATTGAATTCATTGGAGATTTCATTCTGGTAAAAATATTAATGTAGACGAAAAAAAATAAAAAGAATTATACACTTAATACTGTAGTATAAAATTAATACATTACTCGTTTCGGTAAAAATCAAAAGTACTAAAATGTATATTTAGAAATTAAATCGATACATTCCGCTTTTTTTCAAATATTTTGGAATAAATTCTTTATTGAAGACATGAATATTATTTAATAACAATTTCCGGCACACAAATCTTAGTATTACGAATGTTATTGGTTGAGAACAAAGTTGCTTTTCCGTAACGTCCATTTTGTACTGCGTGTTTAGATCTACATCGAGTGCAACAATAATTCTATGTAAAAGCACAAGTAATTGGATCCATGGCCAGAGTTCTGTACGATTCGAATCGGGATGAGATCGAAAACATCATTTGTGCTTGTTTCGTATATGACGTAGTAGGTTACAACTTTTTGCGAACGACACTCCGCACACAATGCACGCGTAAGGTTTATCACCGTTGTGTGTTCTACTATGCGCTGTCAAACTACTTTTCTGAGCGAAAGATCCATCGCAAACGCCACACACGTACGGTTTTTGGCCGGTATGCGTTCTAAGATGAGCCGTCAAATAGGCATTTAACGCGAACGATTTGTCGCAAAAGTGGCACGTGTATGATTTACGGCTAGTAAGTTTTTCATTATTTTTGGTTAAACAAGTGTTTGCCACGTGCGTTTCATCAAGAACGTCGCGCGCTTTAGGTTTTTCACCATCGAGTATTCTGGAGTGAACGCGTATATTATACACTTTAGTCGAAGACGTCCGGGAGCACATAGGCTTCTGAAGACCACTTTTGTTTTCTCGACATTGCTCCGTACTGACAACGGTGGTGTCGTTTTTTCGGTTAGATTTGTGACGATCGTCGAAATCGGTTTGCTGTTCGCGTTTGATGATTGCATGACGAGCACTTTTGCCTTTCAAAATTGCCACCTAGAAATAAATACGAGACTAATCTTACTAGACACATTCACAGTTTAGGTATCTTATCTTAATGTTTTGAATATTGCAGGTTTCAACGTACGTTTCGTCGTGTCAATACTAACGAAGAACAACACTTTATACGGTTTAAAATTTACGTAAAATAATTAAAGGAGAACTACGTACGATAAATACATATTATTTTGAGAAACCGGAGGCTAAGTAATATCACAGTAAACCGTTAGCATCTATTACATAGTTAACATTAAAATATAAAAATAAATCGATTTCAATTGTACTAATAGGTAACATTTAAGCGTTCCACGTAAAAAGGTAAAAAATAATAGTGAAAATTGTTTGTATTTATTCTGTTTACCAACAAAATAACTTAAGTTTATCGTTTGGTCAAAATTTGTTGTCATAACCAACTAAATCAACATTTATAAATTTTATTGCGACTTTCCTGTTAACTTTTTTTTGTTAAGTAATCACTAATAAGTAACCTAGGGAAGTATCAAAAATTAAATTTTTTCGTAAATTAATTCAGTTTGTTTATGTAATTAGCAAAATCTTTAAACACAAATTACACTCAAAATTACCGGCTAGACAAAACTTGCTTCTCAAAATAGAAAACATATATGAACATTATAATAAAAATCACATTTTATTTTTATTTAGCGTATGGTTTAACAGAGCGTAACATTTAATAAATATTTTAAAAATAACAATAAATATATTTTGCTTTATTAAAAATCTTCTTGAATAAATTTTACATTTACTACATAACTACTCAATAATTAATAAGATATACTTTCCATTTGTACTGTCAGAAAAAACTTAGGATTACAATAGTTATAAGTTTAAAACAAATTTGACTTTCTGTAAAATCGACCTTATATTTTGATGAATTCAACATCAAATACCAAAATTCTATGTAAAATCACATGTTATTGGATATATGGACAGAGTTCTGTATAATATAAATGGGGGTGATATCAAAAACATAGATAGTGTTTGCTTCGTGTATGCCTTAGCAGGTTACCACTCGATTGGAACGACATTTCGCACACACCGCAAACGTACGGTCTTTCGCCGGTATGGATTCTATAATGGCTGGTCAAAGTGCCTTTCTCTGTAAAAGATCTACCGCAGACGTCGCAAGCGTACGGTTTTTCGCCGGTATGGACTCTATAATAACTGGTCAAATTTCATTTATGCGAATATGATACACCGCAAACATCGCACGCGTAAGGTTTTTCACCGGTATGGATTCTATAATGGCTGGTCAAAGTGCTTTTTTCTGTAAAAGATGAACCGCAAATGTCGCACGCGTACGGTTTTTCGCCGGTATGGATTCTTTAATGTCTGGTCAAAATGCCTTTCACTGTAAAAGATCTACCGCAGACGTCGCACGAGTACGGTTTTTCGCCGGTATGGATTTTATAATGACTGGTCAAATTGCACAAATGCGAATATGATACACCGCAAACGTCGCACGCGTAAGGTTTTTCACCGGTAAGGATTCTATAATGGCTGGTCAAAGTGCTTTTTTCTGTAAAAGATGAACCGCAAATGTCGCACGCATACGGTTTTTCGCCGGTATGGATTCTATAATGGCTGGTCAAAGTTCTTTTCTCTGTAAAAGATCTACCACAAACCTTACACGCGTAAGGTTTTTCGCCAACATGTATTCTATAGTGAACGCGTAGATAAGATTTAGACGAATACGTCTTGGAACAAATAGAACACTGGAGACTTCTTTTATTTTCGTGAGGTTCTTCTGTACTCGGGACGGAGGTAACATTCTTCCGTATAGATTTGAGATGTACGTCAAAAACCGTATGCTGCAGTTTACGTTTGATAACTCCACTCGGGATTATAGTGACTTCCAAACTTGCAGCCTGGAAATAAATACGGCTTATTTTACTACATACGTACACTTAATCATAAGGTTGTATCAAACGTAGACATATATGTTTTACTTTAATTCTATAATAATACAGACATATTCATTTTTTGAGAATAAAATTAATTTTCTAACGAGTTTACAACATATATAGTCATATGCCAAATTTTATTATGTAGATTTTCTTGATTTTGGTCAAATTTAGTCAACGTTTAATCATTCGATGCTTATGAAAATCAATAGGCTACCACATTTAATATTTTAATGTTTAAGCGATATGATCAGTTGCGATTTGTTTGCTGGACGAGCAACAAGTTCTATCGGATGCTGTATTTACGCGTAGAGTTTAAAATATTTTGTTGTGAAATCAAATGTAATTGGATCCATAGGCATAGTTCTATAGCATTTGATTGGTATGGTTCTACAACCATGAAATGTGTTTCCTTCGTTCATGCGATAGTAACTGACCACTTGATGTGAACGACATTTCGCACGGACCACACGCGTAAGGTTTTTCCCCGGTATGCGTTCTATAAAGTACTATCAATGTACTCTTGTGTTTATACGATCTACTGTAACCATCGCACGCGTAAGGTCTTTCACAACTATGAGCTCGATAATGTACTGTCAAATCACTTTTCTGAATAAACGATTGACCACAAAAGTCACACACGTGAGGTTTTTCAGCAGTATGCGTTGTGTAATGTATTTCATGTAACATTTCATGTATTGTTTGTTCGCAAACAATTTACCACAAACATAGATAGTGTTTGCTTCGTGTATGACTTAGCAGGTTACCACTCGATTTGAACGACATTTCGCACACACCACACTCGTACGGTTTTTCACCGGAATGTATTTTATAATGTTTGGTCAAAGTACTTTTATGTGAGAAAGATCCGCTGCAAATGCCACACACGTACGGTTTTTCACCAGTATGGATTCTATAATGACTGGTCAAACTGCACAATTGCGAAAATGATACACTGCAAACATCGCACGCGTAAGGTTTTTCGCCGGTATGGATTCTATAATGTCTGATCAAAGTGCTTTTCTCTGTAAAAGATCTACCACAGACTTCGCACGCGTACGGTTTTTCACCGGTATGGATTCTATAATGGTTAGTCAAATTGCCTTTCTCTGTAAAAGATCTACTGCAAACTTCGCACGCGTACGGTTTTTCACCGGTATGGATTCTATAATGTCTGGTCAAAGTGCCTCTCTGTGTAAAAGATCCACCGCAAACGTCGCACGCGTACGGTTTTTCACCGGTATGGATTCTATAATGACTGGTCAAAGTGCCTTTCTCTGTAAAAGATGTACCACAGACTTCGCACACGTACGATTTTTCACCGGTATGGATTCTATAATGGCTGGTCAAATTGCGAAAATGCGAAAATGATACACCGCAAATGTCGCACAAGTAAGGTTTTTCGCCGGTATGGGTTCTATAATGTCTTGTCAAATTGCCTTGCACCGTAAAATATCGACCGCAAACATTACACGCGTAAGGTGGTTCTTTCCC
The DNA here is from genome assembly GCA_949715065.1 of Periphyllus acericola. NCBI lineage: Eukaryota > Metazoa > Arthropoda > Insecta > Hemiptera > Aphididae > Periphyllus > Periphyllus acericola. The sequence continues at coordinate 14,598,900 of OX454266.1, forward strand.
AGTATGAATGCCTTTGAATTTAATAATGCAATTTTTTTGAAATTTTTCTTTACAGACATCAGCGATATCGCTTTTTCGATTACATTTTTGGCGTTCATCGAAAATAGTTTGCTGTTTAAGTTCGGTAATTCCACAAGGAAATATTGTGCTATCCAAAATTGCTGCCTAAAAATAAATACGGCATAATTTACTTTACATCCATACATAACTGTTGTATGTGCCAACTAGGCCAAAATGTAACTATTATAAAAATGGTCAAATAGACAATGTTTATTAGTAAGATATGCCAGTGAAGCAAATGAGCTGGGGTAGCATATTGTAAATTAATATTTAAGACAGCCGGTCGGACGAGACCGGTCCAGAGTGTGTGTGTTTTCGGTTGAAGCACGTATGTGTAGACTGTAGAGACTAGAGACTACGACGCCACGCTTTATTTTGTGTTTTATTAAAATAGGCTTTTGGTGTGAATTATTGTTTTATTTTGAAAACCCATCAATACAAATAATGTCAATACAAATAATGATCAACATATGTATTGTAAAGAAAAAAAAATTAAAGGAGGTACGAAAAGATAATGTACTTAAGAGATCAGAAAAAAGTATTTTGAATTTGGCTACAATATGACATTGGTAATGTGACCCATGAACTAGTTTACAAGCACAGGTAAGGTGTCCAAACCTCCCGTGATTGTTGGTACTACAATGCGCCCAACTATATGTATATTATGTTTTAAAATATGATTGGTAATGCAAACACAGAATAAAATACAAAAATAAATACGAATACAACCGTAGTCATTGATTTTCCGTACAAGAAAAATACGCCGTTTTAAAAAAAATTACATTGCCCATGCAACATAATAAACTTAAAGAATATTAAAACCAAGATACATTTTATGATAATTATGACTTTCGACAAAATTCTTGAGTTGACTTTGTTTAACGCCTGTGCAACTAGGATATTACAGACCTATCCTTTAAAAGCGTATCTTAACCGAACAACATCAAAACAGGATTCTGTAATAATAATAGCAATTGAATCAGGAGGAAAAAAAATTATATTTAAAGTGATGCAATAGTATGGCAAAAAGAAAAAAGTCTTCTAGCCCTAGAATATATTTTTAAATATATATCAAGATTAATTTCCACCCGGGCAACTTCTACTATCAATATTTATAAAATAACAACAAAATAATTAATATCGTTGGGACAAATTTTTTTTAAATACATGATTTCGTCATAGTTAATTTTTATAACGTATATAAATTATTGTATTGAGAGACTTATATTTTCTAGATGTACAGCCGAACATATCCGAAAAATAGCTATATACCTGATAACAGCACGAAAAAATCCAATATCTATTGAAAATATCACCATCTTTAGATAATAGTAATAAGTAACAATAAAAAAAGTAACATAACATAACATAGTTCAAAATTAAATGCATGTACTTAACATTTTTACTATGTTAAAAGAAATGAAAGTAAGGATAGAGATGATTCGTTTTCAATGAGAATTACTTTGTGATTTTCGTTTTTTTTAAAAAATATTTTTGAGTCTTTAAACCATACGTATTTATAACCGGCTTCCCGAGCAAAAGCCGTTGTTTTAAAAAGTACATTTATACTATACAAAGTTAAAAAAATTTTTACATATATTGCCTAGTTTCCCCATTTGCCATGAAAAGTATTCCCTTTGGTTTTTGTTTCCTTGAACTGGATATGATATTGTTACTGTTTTGGCGTGTGCATAATTCAACTACTAACTTCCTTGGTCTCTTTGCGACTTTTGATTGAACACGAAATGCCTTTAATACCGACGATTCAACACCAAGTTTTTTTAAAATTAAATTTGCTGTGTTCACGCAAACATCATCTTGAATTTCAGGAACGCCTATAACCTCGATAACATTTTCCAAGGCCTTTTGTTCTAATATGTTAATGCGGTTTCCCAAAATAGTGATTTCATTATTGAACTTTTTATTTTGTTCTTTCAACATTCAATTTTTTTTCCTCATTAGTTTCATTTCCGATAATATTTCTTTCAATTGCTCACTAAAATTGTCAAATTTTTCACTTATGTAATTTACCGATACGGTTACATTCAAAAAGTTTTCATTTGAAAATTTTTTTACTTTGTAACATAATGACCTATGTTGGTGACACCTTATTGTTATTACACTTGAACTTGTTGCAAGCCCATTTTGATTTGGTGGCTTTAGACATTTTGCGAAAAGTTTGTTCTTTCAAACCTACACACATAAAGTGGTAAAACTCATTGCAAGTAGTACATTTTAAAGAGTCTTCTTCGAAAATATCGTCATTGCACGCGTTACATAACATCATGATTTACCAATAATATATTTTGAAATAAATTTAAATAGAAATGTATGTACAAAGTTCAGGGCTTTTCTCTAAAAGACGAAGTGATAGCATATAAACGCACTGATAAGTTAATTCAATAAAACTGGAAAAGCGATTACTTAATCAGCGAAAGCAGAGCAAAACACGTCTATACGCTATGACCGATTAGAGTTAACTATTATCTAAGTTCTATATTGTATAGTTTAATAACTGCTTGACGCAAACGATTTACCACAAATATCACACGCGAAAGATTTTTTTCCAGTATGCTGCATGCATTGCATTATGATTAGTCATTTGGGCTTTTAACGCAAACGATTTAACACTAACATTACGCGCATATTATCAGGCTCCAACAACAAATGCTGGGCCCCTGTAGGTACTAAAAGTTTTTGCGGGCCCTGGTACAGTATAATTCCTACAGTACAATTTATCATGACTCATTAATATCCAAGAATAATAATCATTTTGAATACATATAGATACATTTTTATGACAATATTGTTTCAATGAAAAATGCATTGTCGAAGCCATTGCATTCTCCGTGCATGAAGGAGCAAGTGATTTCAATCGTTCTCGACTTCTCCCAAACAGTTCATTTCCCAACTAACTGAAAGATAATTTTAATTCTGCTACAATCACCACAGTTATACAAATAATTCGGAGACTAATACATACTCTTCCAAAAATTGTCTAAAGATTTTTCGCGTAAATGGAGTTTAATAGTTCAAGTGGCATTACTTTTATCTTTTTGGAAATATTAAAGAATACATAAAGTTCAAACGTAATATTTCAAGGTACATAAATCTGATTAATATTTTTTACAATTAACTGTGTTAACAATTATAATTCTTCGTTGGTCAGTAATAAAAAGTTTAATAATAGATTGAAAATGTGACAAAAATTCAACAGACTAAAGTAAATTGTGAAGTAAATAATATCATTTTTAAATACCATTATGAGTTCAGTACTTCCAGAGGAAAACATTTTTTTTCTTAATATTCGTTTTAAAATTTTTTTATAATTTGCAATATTACTTGCTGTGATTCAAATAAATTATATGATATTACTCACTAGTGAGTATAATGGAGTGATTGTGTAAAAATAATTTACTCAAATATATCACAGAGAAAATAGAACACTTATGAGCACTTTTATCGATTTTAGATTCTTCTTAACTTCAGCAATGATATCTTTCTTATATTACTGATAAGAAAACTAAGAATAAATCACGTTGATGCTCAAAAAGTTTTACATTGAAATATTTCACAAATTAAATATTATATAAAACACTCAGTACCACACAATATATTGAGATATGAATGATTTGAAAAATATTCTTTATAATAAATAATGACTGCATTCATTGCTCACCCTGAATATTTGTTTATTTATTAATTTAAACACCTATGGATGATTCATTCAAAAGTGCTATTGGTTTAAATATAACTAAAACAATAATAAATTGTATTATAAAATATTTCTTCATTACATGCCCACATAATATATATTATATTTTTATATAACTAGGACCTAAATTAGATATAAAATGAAAATATGAGATATGAATACACTATAAATTAAAATCCTGTACTGTAGATTTATGAGAGGCATATTTTTCCATTAGATTTGAAAACACAAAAATGACTACGACTACAACAACTAAGAAGTTTAAGGTATTTAAAAATTGAAGATATTGAATTTTATTAAAAATTTAAAGAAGAAATTTAAATAATTTAAAATACTTAAAATAATTGTTTGAGCGCTTGAAATACTAATACATAATATATTATTATTTATTATACATACGACATACCTATATATGAACTTTAATATTTAATAAATGCATTTTTTTTTTTAAATTTGTCATTAAAGTTTGTTTTTTAAGATCCCTGAAAGTAATTTATAGTCCAAATTAAGAGGATCGGCAACACAATTTCATTTATCATCAGAAATATTTGAGTCCTCCATAATATGATTACCATGGTCTATACCAGTGGTTCCCAAACTTTTTTATTCTACACACCCCTTGTAAATTTTCAAAAATCCCATGCCCCCCCTTTAGATTAGAATTAAAAAGACCTTTTTTTTGTTTTAATGATACAAAATAATTATTTTATATTAACTAATGACATATATTTTTTCATCATTCTAAAAATAAAATTGAAATCAACTTAATCTTAATGTCTTAATAATATTATTTTTATATTTTTGAATACAATTTTGAAGAAAGCTAGAAAACATTTTATGAGAAATTTGAGATTGTTTTTTCCTCACCAAGTCCATAATCATTGGAGATATTATGACAACGTGCAACGCATATCATTTTCCACATCCAATCGATTTCTTTGTTTGCTTTTTATTTACAAAAGTGTAGAAAAACCAGATTCACAAAGATATGTATATACAAATGGGATTAATGCACGGAGAGCTTTTTCTGTCACTTTTGGATAAGAGTTGATTATTAATGGCCAAAATTCCATTTAAGATTTTTCATCAAATATGTCTTTTGCACTTGAATCCGTCTTAAGCTCCAAAAATTCATCCTGATATTCATCAGGAATTTTTTCAACTTGCAGTCTGAATGGGTTACTCGCTAAGTCCAACTCATCTCCGTCGATTTCTGGAAAGTATCGTTCAAATTCGTCCTCTAGGGCAGTTAAATTTTGAACAATTGCAGTCCTAATTGATTCAGGCAATGTTTCATCGTCATTATCGGTGGTAAAAAGTGAAGAAAGTTCTTCAAACATCGAACACCTGTTTAGTTTGATTTTTCTTTTCCAATTTTGTATCTTGTTTTTGAAAGCGCTTAAAGAATCTACATATTTGATTATATTCGTACATTTTCCTTGAATTTGTAAATTGAGTTTATTAAGATGCTCAAATATATCAACTAAATATGTAAGACGTGTAATCCAGTCTTTGTTACTTAACCAATTATTGCAAAATTCAGTTTTTTTATTTTCTTTGAAAAAAAAATTTGAGTTCTTCTCTGAGTTCAAACACTCGTTTTGTTACATTTCCTTTTGATAGCCATCGAACATTTGTATGAAAAATAAGCATATTATGATCGGCATCCATATCAGTACATAACTCTTTGAAGAGTCGCGAATTCAGGGCACTTCCTATAATAAAATTCACAATTTTTATTATCTGATCTAAAACTGTAGCAAATGGAACAGGGAGACTTTTTGAAGCTAAAGCTTGACGATGTATCATGCAATAAGAACCTTTTACATTACGAGACCGATTTTTCACATGTACTTGGAATCCAGATCTTGAACCCATCATAGCTGGTGCTCCATCTGTACAACACCCACAGAGTTTATTCCATGACAGATTTTCTGTTTCAAAAAATGATACAACTTTTTCCAAAATATCTGTGGCCTTAGTGGTGGTTGCAAGAGGAGAACAAAAAAGAAATTCTTCTTTAAATAATTAATAACCGATAAAGATAATTGCTTGGTTTTTTTTTCTTTTTTCGGCAACAACCATATCAGTGTTTTGAACCGATTCCCACTCTATTACGTTTTATATAACTCAATTTATCGTATGTTTTGTACGTGTCTCTTTAAGAGGACATTGGGTCGGAACGTTCGTTCATTGAGCATTCGTAAATCGTAATCACTTTGTCAGCCTTCACGTGTCGTTACGGCTTACGCTGCTGTTATTATTATGGTGAACTATTATACGCTTTTACGCTTTTATTATTATTATTTATTATTTATTTTATTCAAAATAGCTAGGGGGTTACTAGAAAATGAAATTTTTGACTTGTTGGGGGATGGTAACGTGTCGGAATTGGATTTTTCGGACGAAGAAACTCAGGAATTGTTTGAAAATGAAGAATTACAACAAGTATTGAATGATTTTGAGTTAAACGAGGACCAACGTTTGTATTTTGCACAAAATGTAATATCCATTTATGTTTTGATGGTACCAGTAATTGTTTTTTTTAATTTTCATTTATAAAAAAGTTATTTTTTATTATTTTATCATGTGAAGGTATACTAAAAAAAATATTTTTGTTTTATAAACAGGGATTGTTTTTGATTAATTCTAAATCTGAATAAAAATGTTTGTTTTTTATTACATTATATTGCGTATTATACTTATAGAAAATTTTTAAAATCTAATAGGTTAGTTTGAAATTTTAAATTTTTGGTAACCATTCAGACCCAATGTCACTTATAGGGGACATACCCCAAAATTGGTCAATAACTAAAAAAAAAATTTTTTTAATGATTTTAGTCATATTAGAGTCCATAGTAAAATGAATATGCTATAAAAAAATTTTTAACTTCACTAAAAATAAATTTGGGTCTGAAAGGGTTAAAGACACCAGAATGAACATATCTTGCAAATACCAGTAATTGGGCACATGATGCTGTCTGTTGATTCATCAAGTTGAATTGAAAATAGGCCAAAGGCAGCAGACTTAATCTCTTGGATTACTTGATTTTTGATATCAATTGCCATGTCATCAATTCGTCGTTGAATAGTGTTGTCTGATAATGGAAGCAAGCTTTTTTTCTAATCCATTTCCCAATACAATTTCTACCATTTTAAGGGCACAGAGTTTGATTAAAGTTTCACCGATTGTATGTGGTTTTTTTTTGTTTTGATATTTCTAAAGCAACAACATATGAAGCATCAGTAATTTTGTGATTGGTCTCTTGAAAAACTCCAGTCGCACCTAGTTCCATTTTTTTTAACATATTCATATTACATTCGAAAAAAACTTTTATCCTTGCTTTTATGTTGAGGATGAGCGTTTTCTAAATGCTGTTTTAATTTTGTAGGTTTCATAGAATCATTTGATAGAACTTTATTGCAAATAACACTCTGAGGTTTCTCTTCTCCATTAATATCGATGGATGTAAATCCATATTGAACATAACTTTCATCGTACTTTCGTTTTTTCGAACACATTTTACGTACGTACGTATCGACGGTAGTAATAGTACGGCTCAACTGTTGTGTAAATGTGAAGTCATGTCATAATATTACGTATATTTGGATTCCATTATCCGTTATCGGAGGCCGACAGATAGCCAGAAAAAATAATAGCCGAATAAATATTAGATTAGAATGATTAGAATATTAGATTATATAATAATATTGTACCTTTTAATATTACATTACCTGCATAGGTCAATCATTATAAAATACTCGTAAAATTGTTATCAATAGGCGACCATCCGAAAACTAATTTATTGTTTTCAATTATATAAATAAAACATTTCTTGTTATTTCATCATCACTGAATTCCCTCCAAGCAATACATCAATTCCCCCCTCCCGGTTGGGAACCACTGGTCTATACTCTATAGAACTACCTGCAATTGTTGGGACATTCAATTTTCGCATATAAATTTCCATTTCATTGAATGGTATGAACTATGACTTCAACAAAATCACTATACTGAGTAGTGACTAGTGAGTATACAGCTCAATGGTATGTCCTTACCATAATAAAAATGTTATTTATGACAAATTTCGGTACTCGGGAAGCTGTTCTGTGTATTGGTAGTTTCAAGGGAATTACAGTGTAGCTCAAGACAACAAAAAATTTGACATAGCAATGTTGGCCATAAGAAAATTCTACAGTATTAGATAAACTGAGTTTAGTATGATTGACAGCTTAGTAGGATAAACGTCAACTATTCAAAGATAGTAGCAATAGCAGTAGCATTTTAAGATTTACAACTGACAAAGTGAAGTTGCACATTCCAGACACTTCATAATTACAACCTTAACCTAACCTTTCTGTTCATATTAATTGTACCATATAAAATTAAAATATAAGAATATGTATAACCAAATATCAGAAATAAGAAATAGTTGTTTACTTACGATACAATCTTCCCGATTTTTATCTTTAACAATAGCAGAAGCATTTTCATTTTCAGATTGTTCCTAAAATAAACGTAACATGTAAATTATTTGTTTTAGTTCTTCAATTAAGATATATACAAACCTTCTTAACTTTTTTCTTTTTCTTTTTCTTTTTTTTTGATATTATATTCAACCTGAGAACAGAAATTAAGAAATTATACAATAAAATTTTAAAATTTATAAATTTAATAAATACGCCAATTTTATAATCATTAATAACTAATGATCAACAAAGCTTCGTATAAAATATTATTATAAGATTGAAATTGTGGTGGTTTATATTTATTAATTTTCAATTATATCGACCCAGCAATCACATCAAAATCGTAAAACGTAATTAAATTCAAAAGGATGCTAAACTTAAGATTCAATTTCATATTAAAATATAAATTGTTTAAATAAATAGCATAAAGGTGTCTATTTAGAATTACAAAAATTATTTTTACTTAGTTAAAAAGTAATAAGTACCTATATTACTTTATAACACACATATGTATTGACAGATTTAATGCAAGTCTATACAAATTTTTTTTAGGAGTTTCTTCTATTTATTTGGATATCAAAAACAGAAATGTCTTTACAAATTAAAATATGTGAATAAAACAGCTAATACCACATAAGTAAGATAGTAATATAGGGCATATTTATGGTATTTTTTTAAATTATTTTAGGGACACAGAGACATTACTATAAAGGGAATTTTTTTTTAAATTTTTATTACCAAAAAAACATTTACATACCAAGAAGAGAAGCCACCACTGATGGTACTCTTATAAAGGGACATAACCAAAAAATATTAGAATTTTCTGTCACTATAATTATCATATAATTGTCATTAAAACAAATGAATTGACTATACTATTTATATACTTACAGCAATTTAAGCTCTTCGTTAACTTCAACATTTTTTGAAGTAACAGTCTCTGAAAAATAAAATACATTTTAATAAAAATGTAAATAAACATAATACCAAATATCAATTATTAAATAATTAACATTTGATGCGATACAATTTTCGATCTATTTAAGAGATTTAACACATAGTAGATGTCTTTAGACAAGTACATTCACATGTCTTAATATATTCATTCTACGCTAATTTAAGGACGGCCTGCAAAAGTACTTACTTGCATTTTTAACATGAAATTCTTTATTGTGATCATTCAGAGTCTCTTGGAGTTCAAAAGACATGTTGCAATCATTGCATTTATAATTTGTATTAATTTGCAATTCATCTGCATGGTGAATAAGAACATCATTGTCAATATTTTCTTCGCATGTAGAATGTTGTTTACGTTTTTTGATTTTCTTAGGTGATATCATTGACAAATTATCCACCTAAAAATTTTTTTTAAACATGATATGAAATATAAGATTAGTATTTGTACAAATCAAGACATACCTAATGAATAAATATACATATTAATAACTTAAATTATTTATTTATTGTGTCAATCTTTATTATCGTTATTTTAGTTATAACTAAGGCTCAGAAGTTGTAGGAATTATATATTGTTTTATATGCTCTAGATTTATAGCAGACCAAGCTAAAAATCTAAAATTTAAAATGTATATTTTATTAATTTTAGCAAAAAAAAAGTACACATTTCATTGATATTATATGCATATTATTATGGATATTCCATATTATTTTTAGAAAAAAAGTATATTTTCCTCCATTAAAATAATCTTCGGTCATTTTCTACTGGGAATCTTAAGAAAATGTTGGTGGTTCAATGTAACAACTCAACAGACATTATGAAACACATATTTATATTGCATTTAACTTCATAATTACTAAAAATAGATTTTTATAACTATTTTCCAGTGCAGTAAGATGTCAAAATGCCAGTCGGTTTTTCGCCATAATTCTTGTATTATAAATTTATAAATTTTTTTTTTCATATTTTTCTATATTTTGTTTTTTTGCAAATGATTATTTATAACAAGATTTTTTTTTTTTAGAATGTATATAATTGTTATCATATACATTATATGTTTTTGCATATTTACCAATTTAAGTGCATTTTGCCATTTTTAGCAGATTTCCGAGCCCTAGTAATAACTTATAACAAAAAAATTAAATTAAAATGGGAAAGAATAACTATGTCCCTTTTAAGTTGTAACAAATAATTTTTTTGCTATATTGGTTGAAAAATAAAAATATCATTATTTAATATTTAATCAATAAATTTAGGGTTTTTTATTTTGTCCTACATACCTCATTATATTTTTTCTTCTTTTTCTTAATTTTTTTAAACCTAAAAATAAGAAAATAATCATTTAATATACAGTATGATTTAATTTATAAACTATGTAAAACAAAAAAATAACTTTAATTTTAATTTTAATTTATATACTATACAAATAACTAAGGGTTTATGACTCATAGCATTTGCATACATTGATACAACAATATTTTGGAATACGAGTCTTTACAGAAAAACATATTTGACATATCATTGTTTATTATAATAATTTTTTTACTCTATGTTACATTTAACAATGTTTTCGTCCTTTTTTTTAATGTGTATGTTCAGACATGCAAAGTATTAATATGAATAAACAATTATTAAAATTAGGTATTAATATAATATTAAGTGTAACCATCACAAAAATATATCAATCAAATAAAATGTATTTCAATAAATTATAAATTTTGGTCTTCATTAATTATAATGTTATCATACTTACATTGGTGAATACTTTTCAAAGTTTTCTTCATGTCTTGAAGTATAATTTACATAAGTAACTGGATCTAGAAATTTAAATGTATTATTGATGATATGTTTCATTCCTTTTATTAAAATTATAGTTGAATCACGTTTTTCAATTATAAAATGAAATTTCAGTAAACATTAAACAATTTTTATTTTATTTTAGGGTTATCAAGACAATTTCCAAAAGTTAAGACAATATTCTATACAAATAAAATACTTAGAAAATCACCAATAGTAATAGTAAGTACAAAATTATGGATATAATTATAATAACAATTAGTACCATAATTCTTGAACAATAATACATTTTTAAAAAGGACATTATTGGTTGAATTTAGAAAAAAAAAGTATGAACTTTAATATACAGGTAAAACAAAATTATTTAGAAACATAGAATCTTATTTAGTCCAATTTTATGCTACTATAAATTTTACCATTTTTTTAAATTTAAAAAAAATAATATCTCAGAACAATATTGTGTGAACCATAACAAGTATTTTCTTTCAACCATTTACGATAAGAAAATTTAAAAAATTATAATTAATGTTTGAACCATAACAAACATAATTGTAGTATTAATACACAGACAATAAGTTATATTAATTTGGGTCTACTTTGGATGTAATAAATAACTTTGGATACTAATGGATGCCAAAGTGACACAAAAAGATAAAAAAAACTAAAAATGTATACCTTTGTCTGCTATATGTGCCTCAGTCTTATGTTTGTTCAAAGCAGAAAGATGTGTAAAAGACATTTCACAGAAATTGCACTTGTAGATTTTATCAATACTTTTCTCATCCGTAAGAACAACAGAAACATCATTTTCTAAACCTTCAAATGAGGATTGATGTTTACGTTTTTTTGGTTTTTTAGGTGATAAAGTATCTAATACATCAGCCACCTAAAAAAAGTATAATACAGTTTTATTAAAATCAAAAAGATCATACATTAAAAATCCTTAAGGATTAAAGAGTAATCAAAGGATCTCAAACAAAGAAGACATTGATCATAGAACCCACAGAAAAAAATGTATGAAATACACTTTTCATTTAGTTAGCACAGATCTGTACAAGGTCAAACTGAACAATTAATAATATCTTAAAACACACCTTGTATTGTATAAAAACAATACAATAGTAAACACTTTACATTAATTCTATATAAATTAGTTTATTTTATTTCTTAACACAAATCCAATATATCATATTGATTTTAATGGAAATTTTATAAAAAAAAAAAATCAAACTTGATTTAATTAAAAAGTTAAGTATACATTTAATAAATATACATAAGTAATAAAAATGAAACAAAAACGTTTCAAGTGTAATAACAAAAAATATAGAAATTAAGAATGGTTTTAATTTAATACAAATTGTAAACTTATTTAATGCAAACCTGATAATAGAATAAGGAAGCAATTTCATTAATTTAATAATATACATTTAAATTTAATATTTATACGTATAAAATACATTTAGTTCACATGGAAAAAATGCTGAGAAAAAATACAAACCTTAATTTTTTCTTTCTTTTTCTCCTTTGATTTTTTTGACTGTGTTTTTAAACTGTAACCAAAAAATTATTAAATTCTCATACAATTAAATCACTTATATTTTTGAATTAATTGAGAGCGAGATATTTTACAGTTTATTCTCTTTATTAATTGAATATCGAAAAATTAAATAGTTTAAAATTAATTTCTTTGATATGAAATAATATAAAAGAACAAATAGTTAATAACACCTAGATATGATAAATACAGGGCATATTTAGGAATTTTTTTAATGATTAAAGGGATACATTGCTGTGAAGAGAAATTACCAAAAAATCACTAAATAGACTAAAAGTCACTAAATTAAAGACAATTTAATTGACTACACCATTTATATACTTACAACAACGAAAGTTCTTCGTAATATTCAACATTTTTTGAAGTAACAGTCTCTAAAAATATAAATTTATTAAAATTGAATTAATAAAAATTTAAATAAACAGTTGATCAATTGAATAGATTTTACATATGGCAGATGTTTTTATACAAACTCATTCACATGTTTTAATATATTCATTCTTTGCAAATTTAAAAAAATATGCAAAAATACTCACTTTCATTTTTAATATGAACTTCTTTATTGTGATCATTCAGAGTCTCTTGGAGTTCAAAAGACATGTTGCAATCATTGCATTTATAATTTGTATTAATTTGCAATTCATCTGCATGGTGAATAAGAACATCATTGTCAATATTTTCTTCGCATGTAGAATGTTGTTTACGTTTTTTGATTTTCTTAGGTGATATCATTGACAAATTATCCACCTAAAAATTTTTTTTAAACATGATATGAAATATAAGATTAGTATTTGTACAAATCAAGACATACCTAATGAATAAATATACATATTAATAACTTAAATTATTTATTTATTGTGTCAATCTTTATTATCGTTATTTTAGTTATAACTAAGGCTCAAAGGTGTAGGAATTATATATTGTTTTATATGCTCTAGATTTATAGCAGACCAAGCTAAAAATCTAAAATTTAAAATGTATATTTTATTAATTTTAGCAAAAAAAAAGTACACATTTCATTGATATTATATGCATATTATTATGGATATTCCATATTATTTTTAAAAAAAAAGTATATTTTCCTCCATTAAAATAATCTTCGGTCATTTTCTACTGGGAATCTTAAGAAAATGTTGGTGGTTCAATGTAACAACTCAACAGACATTATGAAACACATATTTATATTGCATTTAACTTCATAATTACTAAAAATAGATTTTTATAACTATTTTCCAGTGCAGTAAGATGTCAAAATGCCAGTCGGTTTTTCGCCATAATTCTTGTATTATAAATTTATAAATTTTTTTTTTCATATTTTTCTATATTTTGTTTTTTTGCAAATGATTATTTATAACAAGATTTTTTTTTTAGAATGTATATAATTGTTTGCATATACATTAAATGTTTTTGCATATTTACCAATTTAAGTGCATTTTGCCATTTTTAGCAGATTTCCGAGCCCTAGTAATAACTTATAACAAAAAAAATTAAATTAAAATGGGAAAGAATAACTATGTCCCTTTTAAGTTATAGCAAATAATTTTTTTGCTATATTGGTTGAAAAATAAGAATATCATTATTTAATATTTAATCAATAAATTTAGGGTTTTTTATTTTGTCCTACATACCTCATTATATTTTTTCTTCTTTTTCTTAATTTTTTTAAACCTAAAAATAAGAAAATAATCATTTAATAAACAGTATGATTTAATTCATAAACTATGTAAAACAAAAAAATAACTTTAATTTTAATTTTAATTTATATACTATACAAATAACTAAGGGTTTATGACTCATAGCATTTGCATACATTGATACAACAATATTTTGGAATACGAGTCTTTACAGAAAAACATATTTGACATATCATTGTTTATTATAATAATTTTTTTACTCTATGTTACATTTAACAATGTTTTTGTCCTTTTTTTGTGTGTTTTTATGTGTATGTTCAGACATGTAAAGTTTTAATATGAATAAACAATTATTAAAATTAGGTATTAATATAATAATAAGTGTAACCATCACAAAAATATATCAATCAAATAAAATGTATTTCAATATATTATAAATTTTGGTCTTCATTAAACATAATGTTATCATACTTACATTGGTGAATACTTTTCAGAGTTTTCTTCATGTCTTGAAGTATAATTTACATAAGTAACTGGATCTAGAAATTTAAATGTATTATTGATGATATGTTTCATTCCTTTTATTAAAATTATAGTTGAATCACGTTTTTCAATTATAAAATGAAATTTCAGTAAACATTAAACAATTTTTATTTTATTTTAGGTTTATCAAGACAATTTCCAAAAGTTAAGACATTTTTCTATACAAATAAAATACTTAGAAAATCACCAATAGTAATAGTAAGTACAAAATTATGGATATAATTATAATAACAATTAGTACCATAATTCTTGAACAATAATACATTTTTAAAAAGGACATTATTGGTTGAATTTAGAAAAAAAAAGTATGAACTTTAATATACAGGTAAAACAAAATTATTTAGAAACATAGAATCTTATTTAGTCCAATTTTATGCTACTATAAATTTTACCATTTTTTTAAATTTAAAAAAAATAATATCTCAGAACAATATTGTGTGAACCATAACAAGTATTTTCTTTCAACCATTTACGATAAGAAAATTTAAAAAATTATAATTAATGTTTGAACCATAACAAACATAATTGTAGTATTAATACACAGACAATAAGTTATATTAATTTGGGTCTACTTTAGATGTAATAAATAACTTTGGATACTAATGGATGCCAAAGTGACACAAAAAGATAAAAAAAACTAAAAATGTATACCTTTGTCCGCTATATGTGCCTCAGTCTTATGTTTGTTCAAAGCAGAGAGATGTGTAAAAGACATTTCACAGAAATTGCACTTGTAGATTTTATCAATACTTTTCTCATCCGTAAGAACAACAGAAACATCATTTTCTAAACCTTCAAATGAGGACTGATGTTTACGTTTTTTTGGTTTTTTAGGTGATAAAGTATCTAATACTTCAGCCACCTAAAAAAAGTATAATACAGTTTTATTAAAATCAAAAAGATCATACATTAAAGAGTATTCAAAGGATCTCAAACAAAGAAGACATTTATCAAAAAACCCACAGAAAAAATGCATGAAATACACTTTTCATTTAGTTAGCATAGACATGTACAAGGTGAACCTGAACAATTAATAATATCTTAAAACACACCTTGTATTGTATAAAAACAATACTATAGTAAACAATTTACATTCATTCTATATAAATTAGTTTATTTTCTTTCTTAACACAAATCCAATATATCATATTAATTTAATGGAAATTGTATAAAAAAAAAAATCAAACTTGATTTGGTAAAAAAGTTAAGTATACATTTAATAAATATACATAAGTAATAAAAATGAAACAAAAACGTTTCAAGTGTAATAACAAAAAATATAGAAATTAAGACTGGTTTTAATTTAATACAAATTGTAAACTTATTTAATGCAAACCTGATAATAGAATAAGGAAGCAATTTCATTAATTTAATAATATACATTTAAATTTAATATTTATACGTATAAAATACATTTAGTTCACATGGAAAAAATGCTGAGAAAAAATACAAACCTTAATTTTTTCTTTCTTTTTCTCCTTTGATTTTTTTGATTGTGTTTTTAAACTGTAACCAAAAAATTATTAAATTCTCATACATCATTAAATCACCTATATTGTTGAATTAATTGAGAGCGAGATATTTCACATTATATTCTCTTTATTAATTGAATATTGATAATTGAAATAATATAAAAGAACAAATAGTTAATAACACCTAGATATGATAAATACAGGGCATATTTATGATTTTTTTTAATGATTAAAGGGATATATTGCTGTGAAGAGAAATTACCAAAAAATCACTAAATAGACTAAAAGTCACTAAATTAAAGACAAATTAATTGACTACACCATTTATATACTTACAACAACGAAAGTTCTTCGTTATATTCAACATTTTTTGAAGTAACAGTCTCTAAAAATATAAATATATTATAATTGAATTAATAAAAATTTAAATAAACAGTTGATCAATTGAATAGATTTTACATGTGGCAGATGTTTTTATACAAACTCATTCACATGTTTTAATATATTCATTCTATGCAAATTTAAAAATAATATGCAAAAATACTCACTTTCATTTTTGATATGAACTTCTTTTATATGACCATTCAAAGCCTCTAGGAATTTAAAAGACATGCTGCAGACATTGCATTTATATTTTTTATTAATGTGTATTTTATCTGCAAGGATAATTGGAATATCATTTTCAATTCTGTCATTGCATGTGGAATGATGTCGTTTACGTTTTTTCATCTTCTTAGGTGATATCAATGCCAAATTATCCACCTAAAAAAAATTATTTAAACATCGCATTTTAAACCAGCAAAGTATTAGAAAAAAATTTGTTATTAGATATAACTTTGTATAAATATTTAAATTGATAGCTAGAGTTATTAATAGTAAGGCTTGAATAATCAATAATAATATGGTTATTTTACATAATCGGTGAGGTATCAAACAAATTTACAAGATAGAGATGTATGGCTGACATATCAGTTTCCATTAGATTTGGAAACACAAAAATTACTGCAATTTCAATATTGCTCATTTGTATTTTTATTATTAAATGCATGCCTCATGTTGTTATTAGAGTAATCTGCACCAGTGTATCAACATAAAATGGAAATAATATTAAAACACATGGAGTATGTTGCTTTTTTGATGATATATGATAAAAATGGTGCCGAAGAATACTAAATATATTTAAAAGTTTTGGATGGATTGAGTTTACTAATAATATGATAGTAATATGATTGACAGCATAAGAGGATAAACATAAACTATTTGAAGATAATGTTATATACTTTGGGATTTACAACTGACAAAAAAAGATTATACACATTCCAGACATTTTATAATTAAATTCATACATCGGTTCATATTTCATTTTATGATAGAAAGTAGAAAATGTAAAAATATGAATAAGCAATGAAATATAAGAAATAAGAAAAGTTGTTTACTTACAATACAATCTTCCTGATTTTTATCTTTAACAATAGCAGAAGCATTTTCATTTTCAGATTGTTCCTAAAATTAACGTAAAATATGAATTATTTGTTTTAGTACTTCAATTAAGATATACAAACCTTCTTAGCTTTTTTCTTTTTCTTTTTCTTTTTTTTTGATATTATATTCAACCTGGGAACAGAAATTAAGAAATTATATCATTTAATATAATTATAAAATGGCATGCATTTTAAAATTTATAAATATAATAAATATGCCAATTTTATAATCATTAAAAGTGAATAACAAAAATAAGTTAGAAAAGTTTAATAAGTTATTATTAATAACTAATGACCAATTATGTTTCATATAAAATATTATTAATAGGATAAAATATTATAGTAGTTTATTTTGAAGGTCTTTTAATCATATCAACCCAGCATTACATATTCAAGAGCACAGAAAAAAGTTTCAAAAAAAAGTTTCAAAAAAGATTCAAAAGGTTGCCAAAGTTAAAAGGATGATTATACTTAGTTTTAGGAGTTACAAAAATAATTAAATTATTAACATAAGTGTATCTATTTATAAATACAAGAATACAATAATGAATGTTATTGTGTAAATTGCTTATCAATAATTAAATATATTATTTTATAGTATATATGATAAAACACTTATATTTTTAATTTTTATAGACTACATCTTCCAAGGAGGGCCCAGTTAACAGAGGACATAAGCTCCCTGTAAGTGCTTTTTGGTGCGGTAGATTTTTAATTTGTTTATGTATACAGGTTTGGGTGGAGGGAATTTTCTCCTCTCTGGACATATAAAACCACCAGTACCCTTAATGAAAAAATGATTTGCAAGTATTAGTCTAATACAAACTTTTTTAAGGATACATTCTATTTATTTGGATATCAAAGACAATAGTGTACATGGAAATTTAAAGATAAGAATAAAACCCCATTAATACCATCTATATAGGATAGACATAATAAATATAGGGCATTTAAGAATGTTTCTTCAAAATTATTATAGAAATATCAAGATATTCATATGAAGTATGAAATTAAATGACCAAAACATTTAGAAGTATCATAGAATCACTAAATTAACAGTCTTAAAAACCATTAATTGACTACACATTTATATACTTACAATAATGTAAGCTCTTCGTTAACTTCAGCATTTTTTGAAGTATCAGTCTCTGAAAATATAAATACATATATTATAATTTAATTAATAAAAATTTAAATAAAATTAACACTAAGAATAATTAAAAATTACAAAATAAACATTTGATGTGATACAAGTGTCAATCAATTGAAGATATTTTACATAGGGTGGATATTTATACTAACTCATTTAAATGTTTTAATATATTCATTCTACCAAAATTTTAGATTATGCAAAAATATTTACTTTCATTTTTAACATGAACTTCTTTCTTATGACTATTCAAAGTCTCTTGAAGTTCAAAAGACATGCTGCAGACATTGCATTTATAATTTTTATTAATGTACATTTCATCTGCATGGTGAATAAAATCATTATTGTCAATATTTCCTATAGATGTAGAATGTCGTTTACGTTTTTTTATTTTCTTAGGTGATGTCATTGCCAAATTATCCACCTAAAAAATGTTTTAAACATTGGATTTTAAATTAGCTAAGTACAGATAAAAATCATTATTAGACATAGCTTGAAAGAAATATTTAAATTAATAGCCAGAAGACTTAGCAAATAAATTACAAAAAAAGTAATCATAATTAATAGCTAAGTTAGTTATAGTCATGCCTGAATATTCAATAATATTATCTTTTATAAACATATAAATCATAAAAAAATGACTAAATTATTGATGTTGTGGAAATCACAATCATTGCAATCTTTTAAACAAAATGCTTATCAATTGTTTCATTCATATATTATAACATAGATACATAATATATTGTGATATATACATATAGACAGCCAACACCAGATAGATTGGCATAACGGCGGTGACGCAAAAAAAAAAAAGGAAACCAGTATTTTTCTATACTTGGATATAAGTACCAAATATATCAACAAACTTAAAATAATCACACATGTTATTATTTTAAAAACAAATATTTTGCTAGACTTTTTTATAAGTTAATTTTTTAAAAATTTGAAATAAACAACCAGGTACGGCACAGCCTCATCATACACTACAACTAGTTTAGGCTACGTTTATTGAAAAATACCATCGCCGCTATGCTAATCTATTTAAAATTGACTGTACATTTATGTTGTACAAAAATGTTTTATAATTTAATGCTTAAGGATAAAATTTGTTTAATTTGTTATGTCATTATTAAAATAAGTTTGTGAGCATATAAGAAATATACCATTATTTTAAATAGCCTGGAGCGCAATTATGATGAAAATTCTGGTGGTACTTAAGCATCCACAAAATACCAGTTAACATAGGTTTAATTATAGATACAAAAAAAATTAAAATTGTTAAAAAAAATAATTCATCGGTAGTAATCACAAACTTTTATATTTAACACTTTACTATTGCTACAATTTTACATTCATAATTATACACAAGTGAAGTTAGGTCATTTAGCTAGATTATAATAATAAAAACATGTACTCTACTAGCGCTAATTATGATAATAATTTTTGCTGAAAGATACATCTGATAATAAACAGAAAAACATTTCATGTGGAATCATACCCTTTAGTTACATCAGCAATTTATATTTTTTTTAATTGACGGAAAAAAAAATTTTTAAAATATTTTTAAAACTATATAAACATAATAGAATTTTTGTATCACATTGTACTGCAAAAACAGAAATATCTTCTCAGAAATTTCTTTTAATCAATTTTACTAGTTAAATCTATTTCAATATACAAAATTAACAAATCTGAAAACTATAAATACGCAAATTATAAAGGGTATCATAATAAATTATATAATGATTTTGCAAGAACACTAAAACAACTTATAAGATTTTATGAACAACTATTTCGTATTTATTTTCTATTCAAAAAACCATATTTATCAACACATAAATATAAAAATCAATTTGAAGATACTAATTTCAAAACTGGTAGTGCTTTAGTACCACCAAGGCCTCCCCTAATTGTGCCTATGTCAATAGCACATATACAATTAACATACAATTTTAGTGGGTTTCTTAAGAATCACTGGTTAATCATTATATCTACTTATATTTATATATTAATTTGTTTACAGACCTTAATAGAATTTTCTTTTTTTTTCTTTTTGATTTTTTTCAATCTAAAAATAATGAAAGGTATTATTTCATAATATAAAGAGCTTACTAATCTTCATAGTCAATATTCTCATACTATAAATTCTTAGTTATATATACATTGAATAAACAATTACTGTAATCTGAAGGTATATACTTATAAACTAAACTATCTTAAAATTAATTTTTATACTTACGATAGTTTATTTTTCTCGTGTTTGGGATTTTTGAAAGTAGAGGTAACATTTGCATTTCCTACAAAATAAAAAAACCATTTATATTAATTCAATTTATCAAATCAAAATCATCCGTAAATTCAAATTAGTAACTATTTCATTGGAAATTCTTGGACACGGGTAAATGTCTTGTTTATTGATTTGTAACAGATTAGACACATCTATATCTGTTAAGTTTAACAATGGTAGTTATTTAAATTTATTAACAGTTTCACAAATGAATATACAATAAAGCATTTTTTTTTTCTTACTTCTATTGATCTCTCTTTGTATGATTTTAGTGAAAAAATCTTCTCCTTCAGAATTCATGTTAACTTTCAGCTACAAAATTGCAATAACAGTGAACTAGATAGTTACTTTACTGTTCTATACATTAAACAAATTGATAAACAAAACGTCAAAATGTGATGTACAACTGACAATTGACAATGGTTATGGTGATGAGTATACTTCTCCAAAAGTTCAATGTTCAAATGAATAATGGATAATATTAAAAATAATAAAAAAGTATACAATATACACGACAGATATTTATTTAATATGTACACAACTTCGCAAGTCAAAAGTATATTCACAAAATTAGAAGTCACTTCTTACTACCGCGCCGTAATGCAGTGATTAATAATAATCCGAGGGAAGAACATAAACGGAGAGTACATTACAGTATTACACTATTATCATTTATCACTGATTATAAGCACGTGGGCTCGACTACTAACAGATGATAATAAGTTGGCGGGTAAAGCTAGTTCAAATATTCCATTCTCGGACTCCGTTCTGGGCCCGTATTGCGCACTGTGCCACAGCTATATGATCAGTTGCACCTAAATTTATTAAAATGTTTAGTGAATAGTATCATAGTAAAAGTACCACCCCAGAGATTTAAAATTCTTAAATATATGTGTACAAAATATCGTGTTTGGATTAACAGTGAACTGTGTCGGGATGATTCTACTTAAATAAGTACAAAAAGAACCTTTTTTTGTTTGTTGTATTCGCCGACTTCGACAATAATTGCAATGGTGGCAATACCAATAATAATGTGACACAATTATACCGGTCAGTAAAGGGAGGGTAAAAATATGAGTATAAATATAATAAATAAATAATATTTATATATATATATATACAAATTTTAATGGGTAACGATGACGGACTAGAGACTATCTGAGACTGACAAGGTACCCGTGATAGCCCTACACGAATCAGAAAACGGCAGAATAAAATATGCCTACAATAAGTTTTTCGTTTGATATCCCATATTGCTAACCATTGGTCAAAGTCATATTGTTAAAACAGATTTAAAGGCAATAATAGTGTAATATACCGCTTTGGCACTTTCAAAAAATGATTTTGATTGAAAATCTGTACTTATGAATTATATAGAATATCTTATAGATTATAATATATAAATATATAATCATAAGTTTATAACTCAAAAGTAGGCATTTAATATATAATAATACATAAATAATATTATATACGTCTGCATTATAGTCAGTCATACAACACGAAGCACCTATTTTTTAACCATCATCACGCTTAAATAGTCGAAATTAAAACATTGTTCCTATTTATATAAATTGCAAACTTTAAATGATATTAAAGAAATTAGCCATACCAAACCTCCAGATTTCTTTCACAGCTATATAGTCGTATTATTATCTTGTGTTAGATTGTTGTGTTACATCTTCTAGCTGTGATTTTGTAAAAATAAAAATATATTTTTCATCAAACGATAAATACAAGCCCATGGACAATACCTATACGCATGTAAGATATAACATATCACACCCAAATGTTTAGTACTATAGTGCCATTTTATTATTTCAATCATCAAATGGTTAATAAATAAAGGTTAGCTTACAACATATTAATAGTATTGATTATAAATCCTAGCATTTTTAAATTATAATCAATACTAAGACCGTGCTGTGTTCGTTGTGGCGTAAGTATTGCCCGTATGCCACCAGACGTCATCATGACGAAAATTTGTCTCTCGGAGAATACCAGATTATATTAGTATGTCAGGCACTGGTTAAAATATAACAGTACAATAATTTTATAAGTATGTATCATATAAATCTTGTAGCACAGACAATTTAAAATAACTTGGGTAGAGAGGAATTCTTATTTCTACTAAATTAAAATCAACAGGTCTAATTCAACATTATAAATAACAAAATTTTATATTTTAAAAATTACTTTTGTGTTATAATTGTAATAATTCGATAAATTATCAACAGTAATCAGGCAGTTCTAATAATTTAAGAACTCGACGGCCGTTATTTATATTAAACATTTGTTTATAGCTAACATAAGCTGGTTTTCACTGTAAGTTCAGCATCAGTAATTACGATTCAGTTAGGTGAAATTGTTTCGTGTAGTATATCCGAGAGTATATTGCATTTGTCCGTATCTGAGATTGCTACACCGGTTGTAGAGAAGGAATAATATCAGTGCTCTGTTTTAGAGTGCGTTTTGTAGCTTTCCACATAGTCGAGTCACCTGGACCTGGGTTTATTTCTGACAGGTATTTTCCGTAAGATGACACCCGATAATTGTGCAGTGTTTCTCCGACATTTTTTTGGTTTTAATTTAGTTCAGTGCGTCACTTGATTCATTACTGTTTTGTGTTTACACAAAGCCAAAAGGCAAAAGGATGGCGGAATGTTGTTTTTGTTGGGTACAACAGCAGTACAAGTGTACAGATGTACTTTAATATTTCAGTTCAACGACGTGGACGTATGATGAACGACCACTGGGCGTTGGGTGGACTTGAACCTGTTTAATATTTTACCCTACTCTGTGCTTGAACTATAAGGAAAAACTGTAAAGAATTCCGCCGTTTCCGGAATGTCATGGAGGACAAAACAAAATCCGTGTAGTGCTACACGATCGTTTCGCGCCTTTTTGATCCGGAATACAATGCATTGTTAGGTTAACAAATCGTCCCGATAAGATAAACAACAATAATTAATGACAAAACATCTCAAAAGTGTCAAAAACATCGGGAACGGCCTATTGATATTGCCGTAGTGTACGAGCTTTTTGAGAAAACTTAAAACCTCACTTGTCCCCAATCGGTTGTCGCGTTGTTGGTGCATGATCACAGTATTTTTTACTTCGGTCGTCGTTTTGTTGGTGAAAATTTCATTTGGGCCCGACGTACTTTGTGGATCATCTGCGACCATGTCCAGCAGCAATCCGGCCGACAAGTCTGCCAAGAAGTTGAAACAGGCGTGTTTACCGTTCAAGTTGGTCAATTCGCCCGGTGACGACGCCAATTCTAAGTGTCGCAAACGTAAACTCAGCGGCACCGAGAATGACGATACGCGAGTCGAAAACCCTAAGGTCGAATTGATCAATGGAGGAACCAAGTGTTTTATTAAATCCGACGAAGTACGTAACAAACCTCTTAGTAATGATTACTTTTACTATAACTACATGTATGAATACTTGATTGTGTTTAAATTCAATATCTCCTTATAAATACTGAACATTTTCCTGACTTATTAGTTGCCTATCTATAATCAGTGTATTAAGATAATTTTAATGATTTTGATTGACATATTTTCAGTAATGTTCTTGATTAGCGAGAAAAATATCTATTATAAGATTCATGAATCTTAATAGTTACAATTAAAAATAGTCAAGAATTCGAATATCTATTGTTAACTATATTTTGTATTCAATTATATGTGTTTTACTTTTTGCTTATTCAAATTATCATTTGAAATATTACAATTTTCTGATGGTAAACATTTAAAATTATTTATATTTAAAATTTAAGTATTAATAATTATTTATAATTTATAATTTATTAGTTTGAATATAAAAATTTAAAAAAATGATTTACTTTCTTTTTTTTTCAGGAAATTCATGATGAAGATAATGATATGAAAGTAAAGGATGCTAAAGAGCCAGATAATTCAGTTTTACCATTAGAAAATATTATTGAAAATAATGATAAAATAATAAATAATGAAGGAACAACAAAAGTTGATGAAAATATTGTAGATGATATTAATTATATTTCTTCAGATTCAGATAACGCTCAAAATGATACATCTATTAATTCTACTTCAGACAGTGGAAAACCAACTACACCAACCTCGAAAAATCTTGCTCCTAAACAAAGTATGAAGAAACAAGAATCTGAAAAAAAACAAAAAGAAAGACTGAGACTTAAACTGGTCAGTTAAACATTCCAATGTATTTCCAAACAAAAAATTTTTTTTTTTATTCTTAAGATTCTATTTTTAGATAGATTAATACAATATTTAAATTTTCTTATTAGGAAAAAGAAAAAGCCCGAGAAGAAAAACTCAAAGAACAAGCTGAAAAGCTTCTTTTAAAAGAACAGAAAAGAAATGCTGAAATTGAGTATGTATTATTTTATAAAATTAATTTGTATGTAAATTTAAAATTTAACCCGTCAGTGATCGCGATGATTTTTATAACACCGTTAGTCGCGTGTGAGCGCGACGCTCTTTATACCTGTTTTGCCAATTTTGCATACGATTTTCATTAGAATAAGTTTAAGATCTTAAATTAAAGTTTGTGTTTGTCGGTGAAACAAGAATAATGCATTAAAATATTACTTTTATTTCTTATAATGATTAAAAATAATAATATATTTAGAAACTAAAAATCAAATACATATCATCTTTTCAATACAACTTTTTATAATAACAATTTAAAATTAACTTTGTTATACCTTATACACAATTTTAAAAATAGTAATGATAAATTTAGTACATTTCGTAAGAATTATTATTAATTGTAACATTATGTATATGAAAAAAAAAAATGGAAAAAATTATAAAAAAAAAATCGCGACCACTGACGGGTTAAATGTATTTTATTTTTTAGAGCCAAACGCTTACGTGATTTAGAGAAGAAGCAAAAAGAAGAAGAAAAAAAAGCTAAAGAGTTAGAGAAAGAAAAAGAACGAAAACTAAAAGAAGAAGAAAAAAAAGCTAAAGAATTAGAAAAAGAAAAACAGAAAGAAGAAAAACTTTTAAAAGAAGAAATGGAAAAGAAGAAAAAAGACAAAGTTAAAGCTGCCTTTGTTGGGTTTTTTAAAGCAAAAAGTTTTAACCCTGATACTTCTAAAAAAGATAGTGAAATAATTGATCAAGAACAAGAAACTTATTTTATGCCTTTCCAGGTAAATATATGTAAAAACTGATAACTTACAAGTTTTACTTATTTTTTTATAATCAAATTGAAGAATGTATCATAAAATTGTTTGATTTATTGTATGTACTTGAAACATTTGTAAGATAACTTTCCTAAACATATTATTTAGTATTCTCATGAACATACAATTTTAAGAAGTTATCTTTTCTTGTATATTATACTTCAGGACTTAAATATTTTAAATTTACAGACTAAACAAGATATGAAAATGGCTCCATCTTGCAGAGTGTATTTAAATAGCAATAGAAAACAATTAATAGATAACTGTATTTGTCTATATGAACAAAATAAAGATCTATTGTATTTAAATTTATTGAAAACTGGGAAATATAAGCCTTCAAAATCTGATAGAACCTGGCCTGCTCATGTTGAAAATGATGAAGATCTTATTATCATTGGTACGTATTTTATTTGATATAAGTAGTTAAATCATATAAAATGCTCTAATATTATAATAATGTTTATTGTTTAAGGTACAATACTACTTGTAATATGTTTAAATGTTTTAAAATAAAATGATTCCTAATTATATTAAATTAAATTAATTGAAAGTGAAGTAAAAATATTTTCCTTATGGTATTAAATGATTTACTACTTTCTATATATTGTTGTTATGATTTGTAATATTTTAACTTAAGCTAATAGTTCCTTATCAAAAACAAAACTACTGCATTTTTTGTGAATTTTAAATCAAATTTTATTAATTACTATAAATATCTATTTGAGTCAGGTATAATATTGTATGATTTATGTTTATGCTAACTAAGGACTAAATTTAAAAAATTGGATTTATAGTATACATTTATACAAGTAAAGTTAATATTTATTGTGATTTCTTCAGGAGCTCAGCCTCCTATATTTTGTTTTAAAAAAGAATATACCAGGCCGTTAACAGTTTATGACTGCTGGAAATGGAAAATAGAGGTCTGAGCAACCTGTTCATTATATATCAACATATCTGATATATGCCCAGGATCTATAGTTTCTCTTCTGTTTTGAAACAGAATATAGTATATAATTTAAGATTATTCTTAGTATAATAGTGTAATTAATAATTATAAATGTTGGATGTCTGTTCTAATGATTTTTACATATTTTAAGAAGTTCAACATTATTATTAAATTGTATTTAATTTTTATCCATCCAAAATATAAAAAAATATAAATAATTCATTTTTTAGAATAAAAAAATGTATTTTATTCTATATTATAAAAGTATTACATTTTTTTTTAAACAATTTAAAATGTTTATAATTTTATTTTGTCCAATTTGTATTTAATTAATTTTCAGTTCAGGGTGATTAATTTAATGGTTATAAATAATTTATTTGTATTAATCGATCAATATTTTTTTAGAAACTGGTTCAACAAGCATTGAAGGCGATGGAAATACAATTGATTCTAGTCTTAAATACAATTCTCAAAAGAACCGATGGAAATTGTTACAGTTTAAGGAAAATAAACGTCCTCCATACTGGGGAACATGGAGAAAAAAAAGTCTCATTGTTAAACCAAGGCGACCATTTGCTTATGACAAAGTATGAATTATTAAATTGGTTTATATTTGATTTGTTTATGCTATGCTAAATAGTAAATATTGTGTTTTATTAGATAATGTTTGATTATGAAATTGACTCGGACGATGAGTGGGAAGAAGAAGATCCTGGTGAAAGTATACATGGTACAGATAATGAGGAAGAGCCAGAAGATGATTATGAAGTTGATAATGACGTTTTTGTACCTCATGGGTATTTGAGCGACGAAGAAGGTCAAGACAATGATAGTAATGATGTAATTATATCACATTTTATTGTTAAATTTAAAAATAAAATAAATATTAACTTAGTTTTTATTGTTTTGAAGTCTGAAGAAGCACAAAAAGAAAAACTGAAGTTACTAGGTGAAGAATTTGAAGCAGAAATAAAAAAAAAAACTGAACGTATTAAACCAAGACTAGTAGGTTGTATATGGATTCCAAATAATGTAACAAATCCTGAAAATGGTAACTTTTAAATACATTTTTTAATTTCATTCTTGATTGTATTATTATTCAAAATTATTTTAGTAAGTAAATCTGTAGCTGACACTTTGTTAAAGTATCGTTCTATTTGGGATGATGAAGAACCTATTATAACCGAAGCACCAATCATAGTAGATCCGCTTAAGGATTTAAGTACACCTGAAAACAAAAAAACTTTATTACTTTCGGATTCAAGTATGTATGAATATAAATAAATATTGTTATGGTCAAGTTTTTTAAATTTAACTAATCGTATAATTAGACTTGGTTAATTTGTTTAAAGACTTGTTGAAAAATAGTAAATACAAATATTTTTTTTTCTTTTAGTTTCTTGTTTTCATTAATATTTATACTATTATTGAGTATTTTTTCTTACTATAAGTTATAATTCTAATTTAGAAAA
This sequence comes from Periphyllus acericola, assembly GCA_949715065.1. Classification (NCBI taxonomy): domain Eukaryota; kingdom Metazoa; phylum Arthropoda; class Insecta; order Hemiptera; family Aphididae; genus Periphyllus; species Periphyllus acericola. The sequence goes on from OX454266.1 coordinate 14,627,640, forward strand.
TTTATTTAGAAATATTAATTTAAAATTATACTGTTATTTTTATATAAATTATATATATATATATTAATTCATTATTGATCATTTTCATTTTTGTTTTAGGAATTCCTGATCTTATAACATTTATACATGGAAATTCAAGTGGTATTAAAGTAGCTGCTAATAATTTTATTGCTGAAATTGTTAAAAATGGCCAAAATATAGATGATAATAGCTTAATTTCTGTATCTGCTGTTAAACGAACTATAAAGGCTATTGCTACAAAAGCTACATATATATCACCATGGTAAATTTTTTTTTAAATAATTTTAAACTGATTTTTTAAAACAATTAATTTTTACAGGTGTGTTAGTAAAGATAACTTTGAGCAGTATGGAGTCCAATATCCTAAAAGTTTGGAAATTGAAGTTCCCAAAGTTAACAAATCGTCTTCAATTAAAAAAATTACTAGTTTTATGAAATTGCCAAGTCAAAAAGCAAATACAACCTTATTGAACAAGTAAATTTACAATTATAATTATTTTGTGCGTCACACCGGTTTCATGTAGATTAATTTAATTTATGCAGTAATCATAAATTGTAGTATAATAAATCAACATTTTATTTAGCATAAACATTAATTATAAAATAAACATATAGCCCTCAGTATATTGATTCTCAGCTACTAAAATTAAGCTTACATAGACTGCAGGTAGCATCATGAATGAACAAATCCTTTTTCTAAAAATTTAATTTTTGTTTTTATTAGACTCCGCTACTACATCAAACAAGCTTAGCTGGTGACTGTCGACCGTTATTAATGACGGATGTAATAAACATTTATTTTTGATGAATTTAGACATATATTCAATCTAAAATAATTGATATTATAATAAAATAAGTTGGCCTTGCTGCTCTTCCCCCTGGGTGACTCTGTGTTTGAGATGATAATATTCCCAAAAATAAAAAAAAGATTGTAATTATTTTTAATAAAATTGAAAATTACTATTTTATTAACCAAAACTTTAAAGAATAAAAAAAATATTATTAAAATAGGTTTATCAATAAAGGTAACAAAGTTATTTCCATTCTAGTATCTTTATTTTTAATGGTTAACCTTAAACCATATGCAATAAATAAAGCCTTGCCCAAAAATGCTTGTATCCAACATTTTCTAGCAATTAATATTTGCTAAAATTAGATTCTTCTAACTTTTTTCTTAGAATAATCTCAAATAGGTGATATTAATTCTTGTTTACCAATTGTAATACTTATATATTATGTAATATATTAAAAAATCAATGCTCGTTGGTATATTTGCATCACTAATAAATTTCAAAATTAAGATATTGTTCTTTTAGCATTTAAATATTTCCAGATTGCTAACATTGTATTCATTTTGTCCAAGTAATATTATGTGATATAAAATATAATTAGTATAAGATTCGGCAGAAATTTTAGATATGGCCCAGGCCTTTGATGAAGTATGGCACCAAGGACTCCATTTTTAAATTAAAATCCATCTTTTCGCCTTATAACTACTTTCTTTTTAAATCATACCTAGAAGACAGACATTTTGTCGTATGCTCCGGTTTGGTCATATCTGAAATTAATCTCGTCCAAGCTGAAGTCTCCCAAGGTGCTGTTGCAGCTCCACTTTTATTTAACTTATTCATCTCAGATCAACCCAAAACTAACCATACAATCACAGGTGACCTTGCAGACGACAAAATCATCATGGCCCTTCACTTAGAACCCGCAATATCATCAAACCCTAGGTGGAGGCCAAAATAACGAGCATTTTGCTTTTGAAGGATGGGTAGGTTATTGAGGGATATGGTAGGGCAGTTTCTTGGTCTAAGTGTAAATGTGAAGGGAGTAGATTTTGATTCCTCATTATTTGTACCAGGTTTGTAATAATGAGTTTAGGAGTAATTATAGGTTAAGTAAAGGTTAGATTTTATAATATACATCTGTACATTTTTATATACATTTTACAGGGGCCTAAAATTATTAATATTTGTATTGATATAGATGTGGTTTATATTGTATCCTTAAATGTAAAGTATCAGTGGTATTCCATGAAAAAAATAATTATACACTTGTTGCAATTCTTATTGATTTTTACTTCTCTCATAAAAAATTTAATTTAGTAATGACGAAAAAGTCACTGTCCTACAAGCCTACAGATTGTTACAAATAAATAAACTTTAAAATAATTTTCTTTTTAATTCTTACCTAGACTGCTAGAGAATCCTAATAACGATGGTGTGTGGCGGTCTCTTAATTATATCTTAATAAAATTAAATGCTATTAATACTGTTATTTTTGGTAATTAGATCATGTAAAGAAATTGATGAAAGTGTGTCAGAGTCTACTAACAGTGATTTCATTCCAAAAAGTCTTTTCAACGATGAAAAATGCCCTAACCTGCCTACTAAAGATGTAGTGAAGGAAGAACAAAAAGTCAACATTGTTGGTGGAAAAAAAAGAATAACACCTATTCTTTTATCTCCAAAAAAGAATTTTAAGTCTAAAACAAACCGAAAACCTAAAGAGAAATCTCTGAGTCCAGAACTTGAAATGGTTTGTGAAGGAACATCAAATTCTATTGTTTAGACCGTTTAAAATACTTATTTGATTATTATAAAAATTTGAGTATTTTGAATAGGAATTGTTAATACATTGTTTATAAATTAATTAAATTGTTCCAATTTTATTATTTTTAAGTCTTATTTAATGAGTATGAGTTGTATTTTTCATAGTGATGGATAATGTATAGAATATAAATATTATGAATTAAAAGAAATATCATATATAATATGGTATTTTTTTATTTTAATGGTGGCTATAATACATGTATGATTTAGTGTCCAGTGATAATTTTGAACACTTCTGTCCTATTAAACAAAGTGGTAGTAATAAAATATTCTAAGCTAATTATTTATACTGATATTTTTTAGATCTACTAATATATTATATTTTATTTGAACTACAAATTATTCTTGTTTAATGATTTTCTTAATTTTTCATCCGTATGTGACTATTAGAACAGCCTATTGTTAGCCTACCGGCTACCATAGTTGTGCTCCATACTCGATCGATATTTGTGGTGTAGTAGAGGTTTAATAGTGAAGTATAACACTAGGATGACTGTTCTGTTTTGAGTATTGACACAATTTTCGCGACGAGTAAATAAAATATTTTGAGAATACATACTAATGACAAAAAATAACTGAAAAAAAAAAATCGATCACATTAATAAAGTACTACAATAATTCAGAATACAATTAATTGATTGCTGTGAAAATTGACAATAAATTAATATTGTATGTATTTAATATAGTATTACTATTGTGTTTATAATAGTGTATTATTAAATCAATTTGGCCGCTTTAATCAATTTATTATTATACGAATATTCTATAAAGTCAAACTGTGTATTTATCAGGCGTGGACTGGCTGTAGGGCTGGGATGCTACAGCATCCCTTGCCCTAAAATATATTTGCCCCTCTCGGTATAAATGTGCCTTACTTACTTCACCTAAAATTAATGTGAATTTTGAAGTAAACTATTTGATTACACGTTTTACATTAATAGGCTGTTTTTAGATTTAGCCATATTCTCGTAGGCCCTAGGCACAGTGCCTAATGGTTAATACAGCCCTGCACACAAATAGTTTTATTAACTGCTACCGAAATGTACCAAAATAAGAATGTTTCGAATGTTTGTTATAATGTGGTAAGTACCTATTTACGTTTTTAACGTATTTTCAATATTTTATTAAAACAAAAGAAAATATTTTATAAATAACCTACATATTTTAAATTTTCCTCAAAAATTTTTGTTATTTGCCTTTAATATTATGTAACATCCCATGCCCTTCTTTTCCAGTCCGCGCCTGGTAATTATACACGATCAATTTTAAGTTTTGACACATCCCACTCCACATGAGTCTATGAAATAAGAAAAAACCGTTATGTTAACCATTATCCAAATTCAACCATGGACTTCTAATTATAACAATTTATCGGTAAATACATTACAGGTAAAATAGCTGAAATAATTGGCTTTTTGTTTACGTTAAAGTCCGTTAAAATTAAAATTGTAACAATAATAATTGTAATACTATTCAAGTAACTACTTATACTTTATACATACAATATGATGTACCCAGTTTAAGTTTTTGTTGGAGTCAACTTCATCTTATACGATTTGAAATGTCTGTAGGTATGTAAATTCATAAATATAAATTAAAATGGTTATAAATGGTTAATAAATTTCTAGTATTGAAAAATGCATACGCTCGACATTTTGTTTTTTATGAAAATGTGTACACCGTCTTCGTAGGTACTCGATGCCTTCTTACTTTGGAAAGCATTGCACTTCAAATGCATTAAAACGAAGATTTTGCGTTAAACTCAATTTAAAGAAACCATTGAAACAGTGGCGTTTTATTAAGAGCTTATATAAACAGGTAATTCAGTTATTCGTTCGCGCGGGAAGTAATACATTTTTTAGCACCAACTACATAACATTTAAAACCAACTGATGAGGTGTGCAAATATGTTGAAGCACTCAAATTACCTACGCCTACTCGGAAACGAATTATAAATGGCTAGGAACAAAAATATTAAAACAAAAAGAGATATAGGTACCGATAGAAACGGCCAACGGGGGTAAGTGAATAAGTTCTTGTAACTACATTTTTATGATCAATGGTTTCGAAAAACGATTCCGAGCAAAGAAGCACCCGACGTCATCAGACCTATCATCCTCTTATAATATTAAACATTGCTAATTAGGAAGGTACAAAACTGTATATCGGTACAGTGGATCCAGGATTTAATTTTTTTTTCTTGAGGGGAGGGGGGGGGCGTAGTTCAAAATGCAGTTATAATTTTGGAGAGTAATTTTTGGAATTTTCTTCCATAGCAAATGCAATAGGTATAGTGATTGTTGAAATCGACTTCAGACGATTGAGAAAAGGCAGCTGGCTCTGTCTCTGAGGGTAACTCGCTTACATTTTCTACAATTTCACTTGGAAATGGATTATTTTTGTCTCTTGTTTTTAAACTTTTAAAAACAGAGTTTATTCCACTTTGACGCTTTTGTGACAATATAAAACAGAACAAATGAACGCGTAACTACAAACGAAAACAACAGACAACAGTACGAATTTCGACGATGATCGTGCAATTTCTAATATTTTAAAATTGAATACGATAATACCAAATACCAATGTTAAGATTTGGATTGAATCTACATAAGCTTATCACTAATCAGTTATCACACACTCGATTACTTATCTAAGTTTACAATTAAATGAATAAAACCTAACTTTGGCCAATGGGGGAGGCCCCTCAGACCCCCCCCCCTTAAATCCGCCACTGTATCAGTATGACAGTATATAAGCATAGAATAGATGAAAGTATGTTTAATAACCAAAACAATATTTACATTAATTGTGTATTGGAAGAATTGCATGTACCTCGGATGAAGGTACAAATTAAGTCAGGAAAAATAAATTTAAAAATACGCACAAACCGATTTTTAATATAATATCCTTTGTCAATATTGTTTTGATAATAGTAAATATGTACGATGTACCTATAAGATATAACAATTTTAACTCAATGTCACCTCATGAATAGGTAAAAAAAAAACTATCTATTCCACTAAAACTCTATGTATTAAATTGTCATAATTGTATTCTTTCTTATCTTCAATTCTTATATTCAGTTCGTTTTTTTTATACTTTATGATGATGTAAAAAATCGATACACTACCGTCGGTAAACATTTGCACAATATTATCATGTACAATATTTATTAACTCCAGGTAAAAATTTTAATTATATATTTTATTTATACTGATATTATTAGGAGTATTTAATAATTTTTAATAAATCTGTAATCCATTAAAGCAGTTTTGGCTGACTGATTCATAACGTACATCCTAAGTTACGATAGCTACATAGGGAAATGAAGCGCTATGAAATGTTCAGGGTATGTTCGTATATTTCTATAAATCAATTAGTAAGTAATATATTGAAATAGGATTTTCAGTATCAACGTTAATAATTGTTTGTATTTACTCTGACCCGAATAGCATCATAACCTTTAAATTCCATGTTCTACTTATACAAACCCGACCTAAGTACAATAGCATTCAGTAACAGAGCCAAAAAATGATGGTTTACATGTTCCTGAAATTTAAAAATTTAAAAACATAGACTGAAACAATATACTTTTTCGAAAACATTGTTAGAACAATAAAATACCTTATGACGTTGTATAAATAACTAAAGGGTTCGTGCATTTTTTGAGACAGTTTTAGAAATCATGCTAGATGTTACAAACATTCAATTTTCGAAAGGACCAACCTAAATATTATTTTGCATGTCTTGTCATTATTATTTTGGCTGAAATAATTTTTGGTCATTTTACCTTTTGTGTTCTCAATTACACAAAGAAATTATCCAAGAAGTTATTTTTAGTTATATTTTTAAGCTATTGCATAGCTTTTATCGCAGGTCTGGTGTGGTGACTGAAAAAAAATTTTTCGTAACGAAAAAGCGTGACCACTACCTGTGGAATCCCGTAATCCCCCTCCTGTCTACCGCGCGGCGACCCGTATTGTCATACCGTGCTATCTGCGATCGAAGGTCGGCTGTCGGCGGCTATTGTTTGCAGATATATTATTTCCAAGGAATAATAATGTACCTATAATTAATAATTATACGGTTTATATTATATAATATACATTTATATATTTATATCTGGATAGTGGATATGATAAAATTACACAGTGTATGAGACATGCTGCGTTATCGTTTTTTTTATTTTTATTATTTTTATTTTTATTATTATTATTCACTTATCTACCAACAAAACAAACTCATTTTGTCAAATTTTGAGATATGCGGTGTTGCAGTTTCAGCGACGATATATAGTTGCTATATACAACGCGTGCAGTGTGCAGTGTCCAGGGTAGTGTTATAACTTATAATATAATATAATATAAATAAAAAAAAAAATGGAAAGTGGAGGAAGTGCATCTGGTGAAGAAATATTGCAAGAAAATGTGTAAGTATTTTATAAAAATACATATATACCTAACTTACACATTATATAATATATTATACAGGGTGTCCCACAGAGATCTGACATTCTGACAAATGAAATAACTTTTGTTCTAATCAATATTTGTAAAAAATTTCTTTTGAATATAATTCATAGACACTTACGCTACATTTTTAGAATACATTTTTTATTTTATTTTTATTATTATTTTTTATTTTTTAATACTGAAAATAAAAAACTTAAAATTGATAAAAATTTTTTTCGTAATATTCAATATAGCCAATTTGTAAATCTGATTTTTAGAAAAATTTATATGGTAAAAACACTTATTTAAGTAAAATGGCTGATATTTTACAATTGTTTTAAATATCAATATTTTCGTTAAGTAAATTACGATCTAGTTTATGTTAGAATTCATGTAATTTCAAATAATAATAGTTTTTTAAAAATATTTTATAAGAACATTTTTAAATAGATAAGTGCATGTAAAAATCTAATTATTTTTTTATTGTATTTATTTTAATAATATGTGATGTATAAACTATAAATTACTATAATTTACCTAACGAAAATATTGTTTCATTCTTATCGCAGTCAAGAAGAAAGAAAAAAAAAAAAAAGAAAACGTGAGAATCAAAATGCATATCGTCAGCGTCAAAAAGTTTTGAAGAAAAATGAAAATGAAAAAAAATATCCAAAATCAAAACTGATCGTCAAAGAGAATTCCGTCAACGTAATGTAAAAGAAATTGCCCAAAAAAAATTGGATGATTTACAAATGTAATTAAATTTCATATTTTAAAAATCGAAATTGTAATTATATGCCTCAATATTATTATTTTATTACTATATGATTTCTTCATTTTGTTTTGCAGGAAAAGACAGAAATTGGACAGTCATAAAGACCAAGAGAATGTCGTGCAATACAGGGCTATCTCTTAAGAGAGACTAACAACGTTTCTCTTAGAAAAATTAAATTTACGTATAAATAATAATCCACAAGAATCTACTACAAAATATGGGACCACTATCGACGCCGTATTTTCCAGATATTTGGAGAATATTAAATCTCAAACTTATATTTCATATTTTAGTTATCATAGGCCTATAGTTTCTATGATACAAACTTCTGTATAACTAGAATAATAATAATAAAAAAATTTAAAATTATATCAACTTCTTATTTATTTAATATGCAATAGCTTTATCGCGGCAATCCCCGAATGCCACTTAGTTTTTTTTATTTATTGTGAATTGATAAGGTGATGAGATGCTTATATTATTTGATTATCAAAGTTCAAAATATCAACTGTCAACAGTGTCAATTTTGAATTTAGTCAACTTTTTCAAGGTACAGTAGCTATACCGTAGTACCGTACACAATTCAATATTTTATTTCCATAATTAATTATTTTAATACGTCACGTCCTTGTGAAACTAAATGTATGTTCCTGAACTGTGGTAAAAGTGTGCGTACTGAGTCGGGTCTTAGACTTTTACGGTTTCCTAAAGATGTAAGTACATCAAGACAGTGGATATTGAACTGCGGTAGGAATGTTTTAACTATTTATTACTTAACTTTTAACTACAATATGATATATTTAATATACTAAAAGTTATTTGAAGTACAGTTGTATAGAAAAAAGATACATGTTAGATTAGTTTGTTTATGAAATTAAACATTTACGGAACTAAGACCTACATATTTAATCTTACATGTTTAAACTATCAATATAAATTTCTATTTTTCTCTTAAATTTACATCTACATTAAATCTACATGTATAATAAATATAGATGTATATCTTATATTTTATAAAATCGTGTAGTTAATAAATCCACATCAAATTATTACAAGTAACAGAATACTGTTATTATGCTATACAACTATATTTTATTCTTCTTGCAGTAGCCAAGTTGTAATTTTTTTTAATCAATGGTAAAACGCTCGATATTTAGTTCGGGAAAACTGCGCTGCTATACGAGTGGGCAGTGGCGTATTTACTATCTAGGATTTTTCCACGAAGGGGGGATATAAACATGTTAATACACATAAGTATATATAAATGTATTTTATATGAAAATATTTAAAACATTTAATTTTCAAATTATAAGACTAAGTCTAATTTCCTCGATGATAGACAAATTATCTAATGATAATTCAGTGCTTCATCAGGCTTTACGGTTACATATTTAGGTACAGTAAGTATGGAAATCCCATTTTAATCGTTTCTAGATCAACATAAAAAAAACTATAAATTACGATAAAAGTTAAATTTTATCAACGTTTACTTGACCCGTTGTATTTCTTAAATGGGTTTTTTCTCGTTTAAGAGTTGAAAAAGTTCTATCAGGAGTAGCCGTTGAGACACCTGGTAGTGTACATAAGATTTTCAGTAATTTATTTATTTCGTGAAAAGTTGATGGATCGCACGGTGAAAGAACTTCAAGACTACTTTTAGAAACAACCTGCAGCCTAACTAGTTTTACTTTCCACAACTTTAATTCGGCTGTTGAACTATTGGAATCTACTATAGAGGTGTGTTAAACTCTGGAAAGATTCTAGATCTTCTTCTGACGCAGGAGAATCGTCAGCAGACAACAAACAAACAAACATGTACAATTAATTATTTATCAGTTCACACAAATTATACAAAAACGAACGTACAATTCACCTCCGAAAAATGTTTTGCGGTGAACCAGGAATCTCAATTCTAGTCGAGAAATAACATAGTCTGTGTATGGTATAAATGTTGGAACTCTGAAATAGTTTTCTAGTGTTTGGTTTTGGCCATTATTTACTTACAGTGCAATTTTAAAAACCTCCAGGGGGTAGGATATGATCCCCATATTATGGCCCTATGTATACCCCGGTAAATACGCCACTGTACTATAAGACAGACAGGGCCATATTTATGCAAGGACAAATGGGACATTTGCACTGGGCCCACTCGAAAGAGGGGCCCACTGACTTCAGCCTTATAAAATTAATTATATACCATTTTTATCATATTTTTGGAAAACACAATTTTACTTGGATATTTTTGTGGGTATAAAGTATAATGGGGATTTCACGAAAACGATGGCTTTAATCAACATTGACGATAACTTAAATTCATTAAAGATATGCAAATATCACATGCACTTCAAAACGTGGAAACTTGTCTACAAATTTTTCTTACAATGCCTGTTACAAATTGTTCCAGACTTCCAGTAAACGATCATTTTCTTCATTAAAAAGAATTAAAAATAGATTACGATCTACATTCAGTCAAGAAAATATAGACGCTCTGGGAATATTATCTATTGAACGTTATATCACAGCAAACCTAAATTTTGATGATGTTAATGACCACTTTTCTAAGCAAAAAGCAAGGAAATGTTTGTGAAAACTGAAATAAAATTAGATTTATAACATTAAACGTAAAAACATTTAATTTGATACCTATATAATATTTATTACCTATATAATATACCTAATATTTATTCTATGATCCAACTACTCATATACTCGTACTAATTATATACAACATTAATTTAAAAATATATTATGCGTACATTTTTATTTTAGCATTGAAGAAAATAAAGATGGACCATTTGGGGCCCAAAATTGTAAAATGTACTGGGCCCACAAATTGGTAAATCAGGCCCTGAAGACAGAACGATTTAATCAAAGCCAGCTAGGATCGAAATGTTCAGGACGTGGTGACTGGTAGCCATCAGTGGCGTGGAAGAAATATCTCCGTTCCCGATTCATGTCGTAAACGAAGTATGTACCAATGAACACGAAAACGCCAGAATTGCAGTACGAGACCGATGAAAAGCCAAAAAACCATATTACATGACATTATTATTCCTACGGTCTCCCTCGATTTCTGACTGCTTCGGGACTTGATAAATCGACGCTGGAAGCGTAAATCGAAATATTATGAAATGTTATCGAGATATTACGACCATCGTAAATTTGTAATAAAATATTACCCGTGATATTTTGAACAGTATTTGCCATAAATTGCTAAAAAAATGTATTATGAATAACTATGCTCGTTCACCGACAGAGCGCGACACTTGGACGGTTTTTACGAAATATTATTATACTGCCCGGAGTCCATTACTGTTTTTAATAGACCAATATTATAATTATTATTATGATTGTTATTATTACTAGCTTCTGTGCGCCTCGCTTTGGGTGAAATTCGCTTTAGTGCGAGAATCGCTTCGGATGGGAACAGACCTTAGATTTTACAATACAACATAATATTAATTACATATATCTATTATATAATACAATTCCCCGCCACCCCATTGGCCGCGTTATTATTTAATTCCTCTTCGACTTACACGTTGTTACGGGTCCCGCCCGTGCCCGACCCTTTCGTCTTTCCAATTCGTCAGCTTTTCCGATTTTTACCCGTCCGGTTTTCCCGATTCTTTCGGATGAAAAACCACAGACGTCCGAGGTCTGACCAATAAGAACCCAACAATCGCAGCGTTCCGTACCTGCTTCCCTCGTGCCCCCTGTGACATCATCGCCGTTTAGGCTTACCTTATCTACCACGAACGTATCGCCGGTTGCGCTGCCCAACGGTTTAAGAGACCAAATTTTTTACATCGATTATCTCGCCGATAAGACCACTCAAGACCGGTGTAAATAAAATTGTAAAAATTACAAACACGTGGCACGGCCTCGCTGACATGGCCTGTACGTATATTGTTTTATGTCTGTAAAACTAGGGGGGTCGGGTGAAAGTATGGTGATAAACTGTTCCCGCCTGATCATCGGTTGAAACGGGGGGGGGGGGGGGATGAAAAAAAGGGTTTCATTTCTAATCAAAAGTTAAACACAAAAAGTCCATATTGAGTAAGAATTTCAATTTCTTGCGGTGAAATATCGAATATCAGTGTACCATTATTTAGTAAAAATTAACAAAGTAGTACAATTGATTTTAATTGAACGTATGAAAAGATAAATAATTTACCAAAAGTGTGTTAAGTACAGTATTATAATCATAATTGATACGTCTAATAAATACCATGAAGGATAACTTCATACTTTGGAATGTGTGATTATTAAAATCAAAAAACACCCAAACACAGTAGAATGCAGTAGGGCATATACAACAGTACGCCTGAAAATAGTCGGTTAAGCGACAGAATCCATAATACACAATGTGTCCCCTCAACAATAGTTAAAAGACAAATGAACATTTTATGTAAATAATAGATATTGCATATAATACAAAAACAGTATAAACATGCAGATATTTCAAGTCTGAAAAAAATTAGTGTTATTACTTATTAGCAAGTACTTAACAATAAATGCTTATTGTAGAATAAATTGCGTTAGTAATAGTGTTATAATTTTAAATTATTGAATGAAATATCTGTTTGTGATTTGAATAATATTATTGTTAATCATATAGAAATTTTCCTTTCCAATTCAGCAAAGTATAGTTAAAAATATGACTTGCATTTTCTTCTGTAACACACTTTAGCATATTGAATGGAATAAAAAAAATATTTTAATATCATTTAAAAATACATTTAATGTAGAGTGGTATTACGCATGTAATACAGTTTAAAAAGTTTATTGGTCCTCGTTTGGTAAGAATCGCAATTCTTTGTAGAAGGGAATTTGAAACAAAATATTAAACGTTAATGTATCATTATTTAGTAAAAATTAACAAAGTAGTACAATTGATTGTAATTGTACCTTTTATGTCAACATAATTGTTTTATTAAAAGTATATTTAACACAATATTATACATTTTTTTTTTGTACAATAAATGCCATAACACATAACGTGTCCCCTCAATAACAATTAAACGATATATGTATATTGTACTTAAATAATGTGAGTAATGAATGATGATGGGCATATAAACAAAAAAAGTAGATGTATGCTGATAGATCCTCCTTGACATTTGAAATCTGAAATAATGAGTGTTATGAGTGTTTAATAATATATAATGATGGTGGTAGTAATTTTAAATTATTGAATAAAGTATCTGATTTGTATTTTATTATCATTAGGGTTAATCACATGGAAAATGTTCCTTTCTAATTCAGCCAATGTATAATTAAAAATACTATAAGGCTCTTCTCCTGTAACAAACCAATAATATATTGAAATGGAACATAATAACATTATTTTAATTTCATTTAAAAATGCATATTATAATGTATGGTTGTGCTATGTGAAAATAGAATTATAAAAATGTTATACATACTTTGTTTTCTAACTTTTAAATCTGATTGAGATTTTAATAACATTATAACAGTTAATCACATTTCATTTTTCCTTTCCAGTCACTGAAGAATGATGATAACTTCTGTAAGCTCTTCCTATACTTGGTAAAATAAATCAAAATAAATGTATTATGAATTGAGGAAAACATAGGTTCCAATATATTACTTAACGTTCCAATATAATACGGTATTTTACAAACGAACATTCAAAATAATATTTTTAGTGTGCTGTTAAGCTTATAAAGTATACAACATACTTTGTTTTCTAACTTTTAATTTAAATAAACAACACTATAAGTGCCATCTCCTATAATATTGGAAAAATAAATCCAAATAAATGTATTAATATTCAAGCACTCGTGTTCGGGTATTTGTTAATTCATATAACCATATAACCTACTATTGAGAATCAAAATAGTAATTTAACATAGTTTAAAAATACATTTAATGCATAGTTGAGTAATAGAATTGAAAATATAATAAATATACTTTGTTTTCGTATTTTGGTACGTGATTATTTTTCATGCGAATTATTGCGTGTTTTTTTTTATCCCGCTTCACTGTTTGTTTTTCGCGGGAAGAAAAATTATTAACATATTACGTTGTTCGTAGGTCATCATGACCTACACTCATATTAAATACATCACGTACACGAGTGCGTAATCTCTTAACGTTTGTCGTCTCGAAGTATGTACGCGTGCAGTTCTCGCGTCGTTTGCGCGGTTTTGGCTTTCGCGGAGCACAAAAATAAATATATATATACATATTTACAAGCATAATAAAAATATATTAAATCGTGTACGTAAACATTTGTCGGATCGAAAAAACGGTTTTGTGACCATAAAAACAAAAAAAAAAACAAACAAATAACGTAATGTACATATTATATATTTATTATGGACAGACCGCGTGGAGATAACCGGACTCGTAAAATTCTTTAAACGGGGACTGCCGCGCATCATGCACATTCGCCGTGTATACGTGCACATTGTGCTGTATTGATGACATACTCTAATGACCTGCAGTGACCACCTACGTAGTGCGCCGCGCCAAGACATTATACAGGTTCATTTGGGTTAGGGTGTACGACATTTTATTGTGAAAACATACGACACACCGAAAATTGAATCGCGGTCCACCGTACGTCTATTGAGTCCCGGACCATGGTCATGGTTTTGGAACTTTTGACGTACAATATAATTATAATGCTCTACGTGTTACATGTATGCTAAATGTACGTCGAATTGAACATACTTATATTCATGTACCACGTGTTCAATTTTAATGTTAACACGAAATGTTTCGCACATCAATTCGTCTCGAAGTTTTGCCGTTTGACATTACACTAGAGAAAGTTGTAGTAATGCACGTATGCAGTTGAAAGAACAACGAAAATGTTATACTTTAATCAGCGTTGTATTTTATGATCCATAAATACATAATACGTATGATTATATATTTTAAAGTAATCATGAGTACACTATAAGTATTGAGTATACATTATATGTCAAGGTTAATAATAAAAAAAACAAAATTAGGCATCCAGTCTTAAAAACATTTGCCTCTATTCCATTTTTTTGCTGCGCAAGCGCAGAGGAAAAAATCAAATTGTTTTCTTGCATGTGTTATTCAATTCGTATACGTATGTATCTGAACTGCACAATATTTATGTAATTTTTCTTCACAGCTTAATTATATAAAATTATATACTCGTTTAAAACTGATGGTTATTATACTTGCTACACCAACTTTTAGTGTCAGTTCAGAAGCAGAGTTCATAAATCAGATGACCATTGTCCAGTTGTCTTCAGTCTAGACTTTAGGGTGTAACTGTGTAAGTAAGCCTAGATAGGTCTTACAATCGTAGAGACGAAAGGGAGTCGGGAGATGTCGTCCAATGGCGAGCACACAGCGTGTTGTTTATAGCTTAATAGGTATATGATTTGATGATAGCACTTTTTAAACGTCTTATGACAGACAAAAGGCGATTTCTTGTTTTGTTCTGGGCCATAAGATCTCAAAAGTGCCAATAAGATGACAGTTAATAAATGAGAAAAATATATTTACCCGGCAATTAAGAACGATAAGAAAATAATTGATGGGAGAGATAAATATTTTTGTTTAGCTTATGTATAGTTATAACGTATCACTCCGAAAATGTTAAGGGGGCGTGGAGCATACGACGGAGATGGTTTTTAAGAAATCCGCTTCCAGATGTATGCTTGTGAAAAAGGCCCTAAAACTAATCGCACTGGGTTTTTACCACCGTCTTAAATAAAATGAAAACGCCAAATAAATTACTTCTGGAGTCCTAAAGTCATATAATTAGGGCTCATAAAGAGTTTGGCTCAGCCGGAAAAACGTGAGCAAACTTTAGAATAAAATATAATACGTTACGACAATAACGGAACCATCAGAGTTCTAAAATAACGGTGTTTCCCGTCCGCGGGGACGAGGAATGAAAAACTACTGGACAGACGCAATGGTAATCACGGGGTAAATTTTTTTTGAAATTATTTACATAAACGTGGAAAATAAACGAAAAATCAATAATGACTTTCTTTTTTCTATCCTACTACACCTATTCGATCCAAACGTCTTATATTTTATTGTTATTAGAGCAGAGAAAACAGGTTATTAACTTATCAAAACAAAAGGTCGACAGTTTTTTTTTTATTATTGTACGGCGAATGGGGGGGGGATAGGTGGACGTGAGATTTTTGAAAATGTACAAGGAGGGCGCGGCGGAGTGAAATCAGGTTGCCAAATACTGCGTGTACATCGATACTAGAGCTGTGTAGACCCACGGCAGTGTACGATAATAATACGACGCCTATAAGTAGTAAAATATACTTAACAGAACCGCATCTCTAGCCGTACGACACATGTTATTATTACGTTCCGTACTCGTAATAGAGCATCCAGGCGAGTATATACATAATATATATCATAATAATTTACGCAGGTACAGGCTGACGTATCGAGTAGATAGATCATGCCGGTTGTGCCAGGCCATACGCACCGATAATAGCGTAACGGGGCGATATTCAATGTCAAAGGGTGTCAGAGGCGGCGATGAATAATAATAATAATAACAATAATAATAATAATAACGAACTGGTATTCATCTGCTGCAGGACGACGACCGTGTGTGTGTGTGTACAACAATAATACAGTGTACACTCGCATATCTACATATTACCATTACGGTCAAGTCGGTGGCAGCGGCGGTGCGGTAAGTAAGAAGAAGAAGAAAAAAAATTGTAATATTATATCGTACGGGTACATGTATACACGTCGTATCGTTATACGTATATATATTTATACGCTCAGCAACACGGCGGCGATCGGCAGCGGGTCCTGTGCGCCTCATCTTGTCGTGTGGCGTGTTCTCTTTTTCTTTTTCATTTTTTTTTTTTTTTTTTTATGGGAAAACGACCGACGACCGTTGATTGATGGCTACGGCCAATCGTGACCGGCAACGGTAATATATCGGTAACGCTGCAGGAGACGCTATTGGGACGCGTACGGCGACGTATGTATAATGACGACGACTTTTGTACTCTCGTACATGTGCACACTGTACACGAATATTATATGCGTGTGCTCGTGTAAAAACGTATACACGAGAGTGTATTCGATATAATATCATGTGAGGTACGCGACGGTCGGTGTGTAGAGAGAGAGAGAAAAAAACAAATTACGCCATTGGTTATTAATAGGTCTGGTGCGTATATGCGAGCAGCACGTGTGTGTACGTGTGCGTGCGTGCGTGTGTGTGTGTGTGTCCAGAGCGACCGGTGCGATTTGTGTGTCCTGCGATGTACATAAAACTGTTGTGTAGTCTTGTACATTGTATTAGATACGCACACACACACACACACACACCCAGGCCGAGTTGGACGGTGCGTACGTGTAATTATATAGTTTGGTCTTGAGAGTTTTTTTTTTTTTGTTTTCAATATCTCACAAGCGGCGAACAGAGATCGTCCTGCCCGCAGCGCAATATTGAAAACGCATTCACTTAGAAATCAAAAATATCGAGCTACCTGTACTTATGTAATAGCAGAGATGGTCCCAAACTGCTTTTTGCGTTTGATTCCTTTTGGATTTTGTATAATATTATATCTCGACGACGTTATAGAGTGTTAATAGCTACGTTTGAGACCCACTCGTGGTTTTTACGGGCAACTTTTTTGTTAAACTATTTCGATTTTTTATCACTAGCAATTTAATTATTTCGTGTGTCATTGATCGGGACGATCCCCCGGTATTTTTTCACACTCAAATGTTAGCCATTGATTAGATACATCAGATATATTATTATTATGCGCGTAACTTGTAAGCGATAACGAAACGCGCATAACGTTCGTCGATTGCCATCCGAACGAAACGTACATGTAGTGCGCCCACGCGTGTGACACTCGCACTCAAACATCGGTTTACGATTTCACATAAAACTTACGACTACAACGTGTACTCCTATGCGTTATAACCGAGTAAATATTATAAAAACCTGCACGGGTAATAGACGAAAAGCAAGCTATTCTACGCCATGAACTCGGAAAGTCAGAACTGCAACAAACAGATCATGTATATTCTACGAGTATAACTACGAGTCATGTGTACTCTATACACACACGGAATATGGATCAGCAATCAGCTGAGCTTCGTCTAAGTGCAGTCGGGTCGAGAGGTCGCGGCCACCGAGTGGCTGACAAGCCGCCTCATAGCTATACGACGTATGTATACATAGACACCTCGAACGTCTTTTCTACAATATAAGTCTTGCACTCGCATATAATATGATATATAACACATATAAAACTTCAAATCGACGGGACACACACGCGGCACGCATAAGCACAACAACAATAATAATAATAATAATAACGATAAATTATTGCGCGTGAGATCGTATTTTATAGACGTGACGCGGTGTAGTCCGGTCGTTTCTATCAACCCAACATGTACTGGCTGTACTGCATAGTGTGCATTGCGACCGACTTAGTTTGTACGTATACAAAAAGTACAAGATGAGGTGCACGCGATAACGCGTTCGGTTTAAGTACGCGTACCTTACGACCGTCGGAACGGAAACAAATATGTAATTCCGGTATGAAGTCATTTGCGTACGGCTGAAAGTGACCGTAACCGATTATTGATTCCACCACATTCCGATATTTTTTCAGCCGGCACCGTTCGACAATATGTTGTTGTAAATATCGTGTTTTTCTGTGAAAAATGTTAATGACTGTGCAGCACTACAATAGTTTGAGAGATATTTGTACAATTTAGAACGGTTAACGCATGCGTATATGCACACGCGTGGCTCGAAGTACAAAAGATGACTATAACGTGTTTTAACAGACATTTGAAACTATGAAAACCATATGAATCGTTCACCTGAACATAGTTTACACCGGTTTACCGTGCTATGCGGATAAGAAGACTAACGATCAATTGACATTGATCACGTTTTTCTAAAGCGTTTTATTACTTTTATTAATAAATTGTAATGACAAATCTTTGCTAAAATTTATCCACTGTTGGACAGTAGAATCGTTTTTTTTAATACTTGTCTTATATCAATTATCAATAGTATCATATAACATATGTTATTTGTTATTTGTTATTTGTTATTTGTTCCAATGTACAAATGAATAAAACGTGAAATAGTGTTAAATGTGGCCCAAAGAAATAGATATTATATTTGTTTTAAAAAATAAGTAATTTTATGATTTAAAATTTAAAAATTGTATGTTAGGAAATTGTTTTTAATTATAAGAATCCGATTGGCTAACAATCGTGCCACGAATATAGTCTTTTTTTTTGTTAACGATTAAAGTTAGCAATTTAAAAAAATAATTAACTTTTTTCATGTTTAAATCAATGAAGATTATTTTTATTTTTTAATCTTTTAAGCGTGGTTTTTGTTACAATACGTTCAAATAAATATTTTGTGTTTTAAAAATGATTTTTTAATGTATTAAGGACACAAGATTATTTAGCTTACATAATATAGAGCAACGATTGTACAAAATACAAAGTCAGACGTATAAGGTGTTCTATACATTTTATGAACGCTTAAATATATTTTTACAATGCAATGTTATTTATACTGACTTTTAAAAATATAAAAATAATTACGACTGACACAACAAAAGACAATCATGCTTAGTGCGTATTACCTGCTTTTTCGCAATTATTTTTACAGTACTTATATTTTTCGAACAGTTACATTAGACTATTTGAGCTTTTATATCTTCACTAGATTGTGCTCGTAGTGCGGGATTTAATCACGTCATGATATGTTTTTGCTAAAGTCTTCGGGCTGCATTTTATTTTCGCTTCGGAACAAAGACTCGTCTATTTTATGTAACACAACCTGACCTGCCCATCTCCTTTGCCTCAGCAAATTGGTCTTCGCACAGCTTTATGCATAAGTTGTACTGATCAATAACAGCGGTCGTCCTTTGTCCAGTTTATTGGACTGCC
Source organism: Periphyllus acericola (assembly GCA_949715065.1). NCBI lineage: Eukaryota > Metazoa > Arthropoda > Insecta > Hemiptera > Aphididae > Periphyllus > Periphyllus acericola. Next base: position 14,647,448 of record OX454266.1, read on the forward strand.
TTAGGAAACGCCAATTACATTTGTCCGGTACCGTACAACGGTCGGGTAATAATTTCCACGAGAGAGAGCCGACTTCACTATACGTATTCCATTCACGTAAGTACGTCTCGTATTTTAATTTTTAATAGCAATCTGATTTTCACATATTCTTTGATTACTGCAATGTTTTATCGCTTGTCTTCGAACAATATGTATTTTTATAAAGTTTTATTATTAAACTCTCAAGTTTCATTAGTTTCTTTGGTATATTTAAATTTATAATACGCACTCTAGTCAAATTATTTTTATGGCATAATATAAGTGATATAATTATATACCAACTAACTATTACACGATCATGATTTTCTGTTTTGTAATCGTATCTATCTCTGATTTTTTGTCATTTTATTAATTATAATACGCTTTATAATATGGACATGATAATTAATTTTTGACCATTTTAAAAAGTTGCCAACGGCGCGGTGGTGAACATAATGGATAAGAAAACTACAAAATTGTAATACCTTCCGTCCTGCAATAACATCAAAGATACTACAATTTTATGATTTATTAGCTACGTAATTTATCTGTAAAAATACTTCAAGTTGTAGATAATATTTATATTATATATGATTTAAATACATTGGGAATTATTACGAAGACAGACATCATAACGTAACAATGATTAATTAAGTATTCAAAGAAACAGTAGGTATACGGCAGTATACATAGAAATATTTATTTTCTTTTACTCAGCTCGCGTTATAACTAGGGATTCCGAAAGTATTGGTCCAAATGTTGTCTAAGTTATGTATAAAAATAAACTGAATTATTATTGTTTGCATAAAAAAAAAATATTATTTCCATTTGAAAAACAAAAGTTGAAACTGCCACAAGATAAATTTTATAAGAACAGTGGCGTAGCAAGGATATGGCGAACTGTGCTAACACCAGGGACGCAGAACTGTACTTTAAAATGGTATTTATATTCCACCTTTAAAACATTATTCATATTGAAAAATGTATGATTTTTTTATAGTAAACTTTATCCAAAGAACATGAATTTGCGAGAAAAATTTCATATGAAGAAATTATTAATGAATTTACCGGCCTTAAAGTAAATCATGTAATTTTAAAGTTTGAAATTTAAACTGTAACAATGACCAATAAGTAGAATAATAATTATAATAATATGAGGTTGTATGAATTGTATTTTTAAGCAAATAAATGAAAATAAAGGTTAAAGAAAATATCATCACGTCAATTTTTTAATTGGTAAAAATGCGCTTTATTCAAAGTTTGCCAGAGGCGCTAGTGAGTCTTCCTGCATGTACAAGAGGTACAGGAAGAAAAAATCTTACAAATAAATACAAAAATTTAAAATGATATACAAATGTATTCTTTCAGTTTTTAGCATTCACTGTTCAGAGAATATACATTTTTCAAACACCAGAATCGCAAAAAACGCGTAGCTCCACCATAATAAAAGTCGACGAGCATGCACAAAAAAAAAAAAAATCGCACTTTATACATACATAGTTGTTGTATCGCGGAAACGTTTTCCGTTGGACCGATTGTCGTGCGAGCACAACACCTACAGCACGATTATCCTAGTAATGTCACGTCTTCGAATTCGTTTGCGAGAAAAGAAATAATCGTTGATGGCGCCGCCGGTCGATTTGCTGTGCGGTGACGTGATGGTAAATGCAGAAGTTGGAGTGTATAATTTTGCGCCGAGTGTCAACGTTTCAGTCGGAGGAACGATATAATCTTGGGTTTCGGGTGTGGCCGCAGGGCGCAATATTCTCGTCCTCGCCCGGATCCCCGAGGCCGCCGAACCGCCGCGGTCGTCATCATTATCGCCGTCACGGATATCGCGGTTACGGGCGATCGAAAATGTGTTTTCACAAAAGACGGACACGGGCAGACAGGCATTACCGCGCATCCAGTTGTTTAACCTCCGGGTCGGCTGCGGTCGTTCCCCGTCTGCCGCGAATACGTGTGCAACACAATTCGGCGTACGCGTTTACGGTCGTGCCGGGTTCGAATCCGTTACACGAGTACAACGTTTCACAAGTCTTCTATTTTCGTTCCCGGACGTGTAACTTTCCGAAAACTTCCGTTATTTATGTCCCAGGTTATACGCGGTCTAACCCGAACTACAGAAAAAGTATCGCCATATTTCGTCCCTCCACAGTGTTTATCTATAATAAATCACCCTTCCTTTGCGACTCGATAGAACTTCTCTTATCGGTTATCACTATTTATTCGTCCTGTCCACTTTCGTGTTTGAGGTGTACGGGGCGAACTTTTTAACGCGAAGCAGTCTTCATCTCGAATATTGTTTACAAACGTTGTTACATTCTTTATTAAAGACATCTGTTTATTAACTATTACGCTTACACATGATTGTTAAAAGTTTTTACCGAAATAGTGGGAGGATAGTAAATCTAAAATAGACAACTGTAATAAGTACTTCTTCAATATATTATTTATAGTCCACGTTTTCATTTATTATAATTGGTAACCGTCAGAATTAATGTCTGTTATTGGGTTCGTATGCATTTTTTATGTTTTTTTAAAAACGTTTAATATAAGTACACAACAATAACTGACAATTTGTCAGCAATTAACAGCTTCTAATGTGATCTGAATTCTAGAACACTGTACAATATATAAAAGTAAATGTACCTATTATTATTATTTACTATACTATACTTATACATTAAAATATTATCGAACAACGTGGTGTTGTTGTACATTTTAGACTTTGAAATCTTTGAATGTTAATATGATGTGTAAACAGGATTAACTTAAACTATAGCTGTGTCGTATAATTTAATCCGTTCCGTCTACGTCTTAAACGCGTATTTTTTTTTCGTTTAAAAATAATAATCGTTTTAAATTCTATAAAAGATAATTTTAAAATCCGCATCGAATCAAACAATTTTCGAATTAAAATATTGTTCCAGTCATACACTTTTGTTTCCGAAGAACCAACGATGTTATTTATATAATACTATCTGAATTATCCAGGTAACAGTCTCGGTTGGGTCCAACATTTTCTTAAATCCCTTCCCATTGCACGTATCTGGACACATGAGTATTAGAGGAACCATTATTTTAAATTTCAAGTTGTCCCGCATGGCTTTGCCCGTGCACAGTATTGAACGGAAATATATACTATCAATGTATATTTTTTTAGATTCTGATCGATGCGTGAAATGTATCGGTTTTACCATGTGATGCGTGCATTTTTTTAAAAAAAATTTACTCATTCGATTTTAGTTTTAATTTTTTTATTTCAATTTTCTTTACTAATGAAATATGACTGAATATGCCTCGACAAGTGTCTCGCTTCTTACGGCCAGCACAACCAGATTTTGTTCGCATGTGAAACGCGGCAGACACACGACACGATACACATACGTACAATTATTATTGACAATGGGAAAAACATAAGATTGTGTTTAGGTTAAAAACTGCAGCAACGTTTAATGTTTGGCAATCATAATAAAAACAAATTATTAATTTTTTTCGCGTTCGTTATATTTTCATTTTATTTTTGTCAAGTGATATTCGTGCACTGCGGTGGAAAACGTTTCTCCGCGAGGCGTTCATAATCGGTCGATCGTGGCTCCGAATCGAAAATATGGTACGAAGAGCGTACAGTATACGTATTATATACGTACATATCGTATAGATCGAACGGTCGCGAGACCCGGGCACGATTATCGCGGTTAAACGATTACACGAGGACGCGGTACGCTCAAGAGTTGTCCAATTTTAAATCGATTTGGAGTATCACTCGTGCTGGCGATTCGGTCCACCAACGGCGTTCAACCGTCCGTAGTGTTACGTTTTTCGATAAAATATTTATGCCGCTATAGTAGATATGTAAAAATAAAAGAAATCGTTTCCGAGAAATGGAAAAAAAAAAACCTGGAAAAAATACAAGATAGAACGAAGGCGTGGGCAGTCAGTTCGGTATACATATATACTCGTATGTGTGTCAAAATACAGAGTGTTTGTAAAGTGTGACACGCTTGGCTAGCATGTATAACAATAAGTGCGTATGGTTTTGGGAAACGATATAATATTTTTGAAAATCGATATTATAGGTACATCGCATTCAAAAAATGTTCAATTTCACACATTTTTGGCAGCGCATAAGTGGATAATTATTAATTACGATACAAACGGTTCATATAATATCGCCTCGACCATCGGTACGGTACCTCACCAGACAAAGCTTGTAAGAGTTCGCGTTCTCCGGCTTAGAATAATATTCAACAATTAGTAACTTTTAAAATAAATAAATTTGAAGTATACACTTTTTTTTTATAAAAATTAAAAACGAACGAAACTCCTGGGCAGAAGGGCTCGAGACTCCACGGTCGGGTGTCACCTACCATTTGCTCTCGTAAAATAGTCGATATAGTATAGTAGAACCAAATAAGTAAGTTGAACTTTAATGTTCTAACTTTTGCAAAAGAAAAAAATGTTTGTGTTCAGTAAATGTTTCGAGTAGCTTCGATTCATACTTATAGAATAAACCAAATCCTTTTTTGAAGTAACTATCATGTCTTGTAATAAAAATTTGTCGAATACTCAATTCTCTCAACATTTCATTCTTATATTTATAAAATTTGTTTGCGACATTCCGGTAAAATTTTTTATTGGCTTCAAAGAAGGCCGGACAAACAAATTTTATACGCGTTAAAAAAATGAAATGTTGGAGAATTTGGGTGTTTTAATGAATTTTGATTACATGATATTACAATATAAACTGTTCTACCTGACCTCTATCACACAAGATCGATTTTTCGAGAGCAACAGTACTCGTACATTGGTGTCAAGCTTAAAAGCGATCCCATCCTTGTATCCCACCCGACCGTGAAGTTTCACCCGACCTAGGATTATGATCAAAAAAAAAAATTAATATTTTATTTGGTTTATCGCTTAATTATTTATTTATTTATTATTGTTCTGTAAATACTATTTACCGCTGTGATTTTTTTTAAAAAAAAACTTTTTAATAATAACTAGTAATTAATATAACAAAATACCACAGCTCCCCCCTCTGCAGGACCTCATCGTTTATTTATTATTATTTTAATCTTACGGATTCCAATAGAAATCACTGTAAATACGTTGCACACGTGTCCTGGCGAACCGCGAATTCACGGAAAACGTACGCGGGTTTCGCGTTGGTCTGATGTATACATAAAGTATGGTGATAACCGATAATGGTATCCATATACTTATTTGAACACTCTGTATACGCGTTTATACGTTTTATTATTATTACTGATATACAGTAATAATGTATAAGATCGGCGAGGGTTACTTCACTGCTGTTACGATACTACAATAATATACGTACAGTGAAAAATAGAGGCGTATTGGGAGTAATAGAATCAAACAGTTGATCGAGTGGCTTCGGCGGATATCCTATACATATATATATATATATATATACACGAGGTTATGCGGTATTGTCATATTATATTCTCCTCTCTCCCCATATCGTCTATTATAGTGGTCTTCCCGACACCGCGTTTTCGCGAGTTCTCTCTCACCCTCTCTGTCTGTCCAGCTTCTGCTGCAAATAGGGCACCTTTGGGAAATTCCGACTAGTTTTTCCTCGCGCGTATACTAGGGACAGAAATGAATTACAGCTCGGAAAATACAAGCTTTACCGCTTTGCCACTTAAAACCGGACTCCTATACCTCCTCCGCTCATCACCCGAAAAGAGCAAAATTTTCTATACTTTCCAATTATATACATATATATGTGTACACACGTATGACGTAGGTAATAGCAATTCAGTGTATAACACATATATATATATATATATATATAATATACAATCGAACTTTTCTATTCAACAATATTCTCAAAAGTAACGTATTTTTTTTAATTGAAGCATTACACATTTTCATTAAAAAACATTTATATTTAAAGAATTCATTGTATTTTATAACTTTAAAATTATACAAAATCGTTCGTGTTTCAGAACTTTTAAAAGTATGGTAAGATAAAGTTTTGGAAATGAAAAGCTGTTCTTGACACCGTTCGTCGTGAATTTCAGTAAACTGAAAATGTACCAAAATTACAGTTTTTAGCTCTTTAAATCAGTAGTCCCTATCCTACGACCAGTGGACTGTCGAGCTTTTAGAATCGACCCATCAAGCTAATTGATGTTCTGAAATTGCATAAGCTTTTAAATGGATTAATTTCTTATTTAAAAATGCAATGATTAAGTTATAAATAATAAAATAATAGGTGTTTCTTTTGATGTTGTTTTTAACAACTAATAATAAATAATAATATACAATATAGAACAATGAATTGTATAAGAAAACAATTTTTATTCATCTTCAATCGCATTACCTCTATGTCCATCTTTAAACAATTTTGGCTCACTATTTCGGACCCTATCTCAGGTTTGGCACGCCATAATAAAAGGTTGGAGACCTCTGTCTTAAATCATTGTGGACATATTTTATACAGTTTTTCGTTAGAAAATTAAAAAAAAAAATTTTTTAAGCACATTTATACATACAAGTGTATACACATTATATAAAAACGAGTATTTTTCAATAAGGAAAAATGTTTTTTCTTTTTAACGAGATTTTTTCAAAGAATCGTCAATTTCGTTAAATATAGGTCCTACAGTACACATACAGTTTCGGAAAATAAACGCCTTTTCGTTCGGTACAGAAAAAAAGTCACACAGAAAAAAGTATGATTACTTAGCTTGAAATGTATCATACTAAAAGTATTACTGGTTTTGGTGGAGCACTTAAGGGGTGGACCCGATATCGTATGTGCTGACTAAAGAAATAGGATTGTGTAAGTTTCCTCACCACCTTAGCTGTTATTAAACGACAACAATGTACATTATTGTGTAATAATAGCATGAGGTATTACACGTGGCGCGTTTTTTTTATAGTGGTATCCCCGCGAAAGACAGGCCTAAATCCACTGTTTATCTACTTACCTTGGCGGGTAATCCTCACCAAAACAGTTGAAGAAGTTGTAAAACAAACATTCTTGAACTTACATATACACGGTTTCGATGATATAAAGGCACAATTCCACCAGGTCGTATCTGTTGGCATAGTGACCCAAAACAAATCGGCCGAATAGCTCTTGAAATCCTTTTAAATCCTAGTGCACCTGTACATTATAGACCTGAAAAATAATCGAACCAGGTATATTCAAAAAATATGATTCGTGGACAGCGGCCACAGAAATATCAGTGTCTGGTTGTGCGATGATATTCAGTTAGTCCACGACATGTACGATTATCATTCCCGAAATGTTCTCGTAATGAACGGTTTAGAAATACGTAATATACGAGTATTTGTTCTCAATTCAAGTATTCATCAGGACCGCATTTTCGCACTTGAATTCGTATTGTTTAACTTTCTGATCAATACAATGAACATGTGTTAATATGATAAACAACAGTATTATTCACCTTTACAAATAGTTCTGTTGCGTAAATTCAAGAAATTGCAAATTTTTTGCGCGTACACAATACTTACGGCGTTTGTGAATAACGATGGTTGTGTTACGGTGCAAGATGTTCCGTCCATTGTTATCCGATGGCGGTTATGAAAACTTAGTTCATGCCGATCTACCTGCCGATGTGATTGACCCACGATATGTGGCATCGCTATCACTCGAGTGACGGTCACTTTCATAATCGCCGTCGAATTCGTCCATGAGCATCTGCTCGTAGTTGTCGCTTGTATACGACCACGACGGGTTCGACGGGGCTTGACTGCGACCGCTGGATGCGATAGATCGTTCGGACAAATAAGATCGATTTTCGAACGAGGTGTTGGATAACGTGTTGTTATAACGGTGCCGATACGAATATTCTGCTCGGGCGACCGTTCCGTGACCGCCTTGGGTGAAGTACCTACGACCCGTGTACGCTGGGTTGAACCGCTGGTTCGTCGGGTCGTACATATGAGTGCGGCGCAGCGGTATTGTCATACCCGAAGAATCGCTGCACCCGGAGGCGACACTATCGTAATGGGAGTCGTTACGAGCATCTTCCGTCTCGTCTACTCTTTGGCACTCTGGCCGAACACAATTTTCGCTTTCCGTCACTTCTCCCGCGTTTTCCACCGTCCGCGAATGATTTTCATGAGATTGTTCCGAGTCGCCTCTGTCCTCGTCGCATTTGATTGTCCCTTCCGAGTTCGTCTTGTCGCGGTGGCTCGCGCACGATGGTACGGCCGCGTCCAAAGCCACACTCAACACCGACGTGGCGTCAGCTTCGAAACCAGTTTCAACTCTTTCCGTTTCATCTACTTTGTCGGCTTCTTGCCGATCAGCGTTATTGATTTCCATCACTTCTTCCGGGTTTCCCATCGCCAGTAAATTATGCAGGTACAATTGTTCCAAGTCGACGCTCTCCTCGTCGTGTAGCATCTTCGTATCCAAATCCGTCGTGACACCGTTGGCCGTGTGCGAATAACGAACACATGGCGGCGTTGCACAGGATAGTTCACCTAACACCGACGTGGCGGCAACTTCGGCCCGCGATTTGGTGGCCGTTCCGTGGTTTTCGCGGTTCGCACGAGGCGATCGCATCGCTCTCACCAATTTCCGTGCCTTCTTGCTGATGGCCCTGGGTAAGCGAGCGAGGGCATGGAGACCTCGTGCCAAAGTTCTCAGCATAATGATATTTTTGATTTGATGCACGTGATACCGTAATACGGAGCAGTAATAAATAGTCGGTTTACAAGATGTAATAAATCAACGCGATTGCTTAAGTAAACGCCTTGTTTATGTGACTAGATCTCGTTATCATGGTTTCCATAAACCAGATATTGAAATCATTTAGTTTAATTAAATTTATTTTTGTTTTGTTTTTGTAAACAGCTTTTTTTTTGTCTTGAGCCGCAAAAATGTTTATGATGAAGTTCAAATGTTAGTGTATTTAGTGGAACGTGTTTAGTTTAAATTTCAAAATCCCCATATTCTGTTTAATTAAGTAAATTAAAAATTTGGAACCGGTGTAAGTATTAGAAATGCAGCAAGATTCTTTTTATTTTTTTATTTCACATAAAAAATCTACACATAGTTTCACATTCATTTTTTATGATGAAAGTACCAAAAGACATTTTGTGATTTGAATATGTAGCCACCCATAAGTGACTCTTGAATAGGTATTTAAACTTAATTTTTTATTTATTAAATAAATTGGTGTTGTCCTGTACCACGATTTAAATTTTATACATTCTTAAAAAAAACTAGTGTAATATATTACTGTCTATCTATATATATAAAAGAAAGTCGTGTTAGTTACACTATTTATAACTCAAGAACGGCTTTACCGATATGGCTGAAAATTGGTGAGGAGGTAGCTTAGAGCCAGGGGACGGACATAGAATACTATTTATTCCGTTCGACAGTGTTCCCGTGTGACTTGACATATATTATATAAAAATGGAGCCAAAAATGTATAAAAATTCATCAATTGAGAACGGCTGGGGCGATTTGGCTCAATTTTTTTTTAAAATTGTTCGTAATTGCCAGGGCAAGGTTTTTACGAAAAAAAATTTTGGAAAAACTCTAAACACCCACACCACAAATATTTTTTAATATTTAACGTATAAATTGTATACCTATATTATAAGCGGCGTTTCCACCTATTTGCAACCTGACTTTTTTGTCCGTTTTTATCGGGTCGCTGTAAATTGCGTCCCATTTTAAATTTTTTATGTAAATTGCGGCCCGGGTATATTTTGTACATACGTAAATTGCGGCCTGTGTATAATTTTGTATGTATGCCTACACTTACACGTTTTAACTGTGCAACACCAACGTTGAATATCATTTTTTAATAATTTATGAAAACGATATTTGAAACCATCAACTACTTTCGACGTTTTATTCCTTTTGCTTTTCATAACGTCCATTTTTACTAAATTGAAAAAAAATTTACACTGCGGAGCAACGTAAAACCTCGTGCGTAAGATATTCGTACAAATACACACTAGCTGTTAGAAATATTATATTAGTGAACATATTATTATTACCAATCAAAGATTAATACTTATCATTAAATTGTACAGCCGACTGGAAATCGGAATATCCCAGGCCGCAGTTTACGTACATTCCAAATATACCCAGGACGCAATTTACACAGTATATAAATATGACCTTTTTTGGGGGACGCAATTTACCGTCTCCATTTTTATCGGCGTGTAGATATCATTGTTCCGAGAAATACCCATTATAACCTATTGTACTTATTTACATATGTGACGCATATTCATTATCGTACTCATCAGAAACGACTCGACCGTTGAATTTAATTATATAATATATATTTAATCGTTAAAATGGGGCCCCGGGTAACACTAAAAAAATGGATCAACATGGAGAAAAATTAAGTATTAGTATTATGTTTCACTATATAAAGTAAAGTTTAAATTTTATAATTTTCGTATCGTTTTTATTTATAGCCGTAAATACTAAATACCCTCTCCTTCCATATAACGCAATAGTCGATAGTAGATATATAATGTATCGATCATTATTATGTTGCGGAAACTAAATCATCCTAAATTGTGCAACGGTACGCGATTGTCCGTCAAGAAACTGATGAACAATGTAATACAAGCAACGATCATCAAGGGCAAATTCAAAGGAGAAGAAGTCCTTATCCCACGAATTCCGATCATTCCAACAGATCTTCCATTTCAATTCAAGCGGATTCAGTTTCCCATTCGATTGGCTTTTGCGATTACAATCAATAAATCGCAAGGCCAATAGTTGGAAGTCTGTGGGATCAATTTAGAATTTTCATGTTTTTCGCACGGTCAGCTGTACGTTGCCAGTTCACGTGTTGGCAAACCGTCTTCGTTGTTTGTTTTTGCGCCAGAAAATAAAACGAAAAACATTGTTTATCATACTGCATTCAACTGATTTCTGTTTCAATTCAAATAAATCAATAAATACATTCTTGAACTCTATGTTTTATTATCACTCTAAAGTTTATCTGAAGGCGTTAAGTTCGCCGGGTCCACTTAATATTTAAAAAAACTTTTTGGCAAAACAACGTTTGCCGGGTCAGCTAGTAAATAATAATATACAATATAGAACTAATGAGTTTTATAAGAAAACAATTCTTATTCATCTTCAATCGCATTACCTCTATGTCCATCTTTAAACAATTTTGGCTTACTATTTCGGACGCTATCTCAGTTTTGGCACGCCATAATAAAAGATTGGAAACCTCTGTCTTAAATCATTGTGGACATATTTTATACAGTTTTTCGTTAGAAAATTAAAAAAAAAAATTTTAAAGCACATTTATACATACAAGTGTATACACATTATGTAAAAACGAGTATTTTTCAATGAGAAAACATGTTTTTTCTTTTTAACGAGATTTTTTCAAAGAATCGTCAATTTCGTTAAATATAGGTCCTACAGTGCACGTACAGTTTCGAAAAATAAACGCCTTTTCGTCCGGTACACCGTGTTTTCAGTCCTCTAAGGCTTAGAGTCTAAGCTATACGACGCCCGAGAAAATATTCTCTCTCTCTCTCTCTCTCTCTCTCCCTCTCTCCCTCCATCTCCTTCGTCTTTCTCTACCTCTCTCTTCCTCTTTTTTGTAGGAAGTATGTTCGTTGCAATATACGATGCTCGGCCGAATCGCCATTACACATAGATTATACGTATCGTAGATTTCCACGTACCTACACGGGTTAGGAGTCACGAAGACGCGCTCGCACGTGTTCGAAACAATACAATACACCGTTTTCGCCTCTAGGTTGTGTACAGACGCGCGCACGCGATTTTCGTTTTTCGCCGAATTCACAATGCAAACGTTCTGCGCGCTGCAGCGTACACACAGGCACGGCCGACGATGATAAATCGCACGCAGACGTATCGCGCGTGTGCACGGTATAAAGAATACGGTTATAATAATTTATATACCTGGTCGTACCGCAGCACGTGGAACACCGATACGAGTTACACGGGTGAAAATACGATCGTACCGCGGTCGCGCATGTCGAAGCGTCGGAAAACGTCTGAACTGCGTCGGTTTCGAAATATCATAATAGTGTTGTTGAGAGTACGCGACGCTGCTGTTTAATTTACTGTCGTCAGTTACGGACCAAGGGTCTAGACTCCAGAGCGCTCTTGGCCATTTATCGAATTGGCGACTCAAATTTTTTTTCAGCAACATCCAAAAATAACATGCCTCGAAAAAACAAACAACAACAAAAACGTTATAGAATACATGCTCATATATTTTGTATTCTCGTTCCGCCCATGGATCATCTTATAGTAGACAAAAATTCTCTTTTTATGACCTTGTCTAGTTGTCTGTCAACTTGACAGTGTCAAGTATATGTAAATGCTTATAGGTTTTCTTAAAATGTATATACATTTGGGTGCCTCGTGATTACGTAAATTGCACTTTTGGTAATATTGCACCCTTCGGCCTTTTGCTATAATGCTTACAAATGGCCTTAACTGTTGCACTCTCGTACCATGTTACGTTATAGATTCAGCACCCCAGGTCATAAAAAAATGCTCAGGCAGTAACACACATTATTTAATTCAGAAGAAAAACTCTCAATTAGCTTGTACACTATTGATAATAATTTCATTGTCAAACCTATACGTGAATTATAATATGTATTAATAAATCTCTGTAATTGTCGAAATAAAATTGATTATTTATCATTTTGACTATGAATGCAAATTGAAACGACGCCAAAAATTGCAGGTTGCCCTTGAAATATCCCTGGACGCTCTTATCTACGTTTCTGATCGTTGCGCGCAATTATAGACAAGCGGTGTACCTATGTGTAGCATCGCGTTCGGTAATCCGGTACGCGGGGCTTTGCGACACTGACGGTAAATTGCGCGTTTTTCTACGGTCGAAAGTCTACGATACGATTATTTCACGCGTTCTCTCTGTGAAATAAGAAGGGGAAAAAAATTACACTGGCGATGGCGAAGAGAAGAAAATACCGACCGGCTGATAGTATTATAGTAGCACACGTACATATATATATATAGAAGAAGTATCGGCGGTGGCGGTGGATGGCGTAATGCGAATTGATATAGAGAAGAATGTCCCATCCAATAATCAACAGACCGACGGCCGGACAGCTTTTACCCTCTTGAAATTGCTCGGCCAAAAAGTTTTTTGCGTCCATAAATCATGATTAACACCACAAAACGTATCTGTGGGAACAAACGCGCGCGAAAATGGGGATACAATTATTATTATTATTATTATTACCAGCGCGTGGGCGTAGAACACTGCAAACGCAGGATATAACACGGGTACACGGGCTGTGCACAGAGACGCCGCATCAAATATTATCACGATGACCAACGCCGCGTGCCGTAAGGATGTAAACGCTCGGCCTGTGTGCATGAAACATATATTATGTGTAATAAAATGAAAATAATCGAGTTTAAAACTGAAAACGGTACCGCAACATCGTTATTTCGTGTCTTATTTTTTTTTTGTGTTTTGGAAGAATGCGAACATTTGCGCAGCACAACTTTTCCGTTATTTTACAGTCGTCTTCAGGAATGTGAGAATGAGAAAATATTCCATTCACGTTACATTCTTCGAACCGTTTTTCTATTGTTTATTATGGACACATCGAAAATTTCATAAGAAAAACATACTTTTCATTCAGTTTTTAGTATTGAATTCGTTGAAAAAGCTAAAAATAAACGTTATTAATTAAAAAATATTACTGATTTTTGACGTTAAGTAATCTAATTTATCACTACACACCAACCAGTGCTTTTGCTGGACGGTTTCATCTTAGCGACCTTAGAACAACTTAAGATATTCAATCGCGCTGTCGTAAAAGTGTACAGTTTTGAGTAAATTTAAAATGTGAAATAAATGCCCAAGAAAAAAATGCTTATTAGAATACCGTGTATCATAAAAAAAATATTGTATTAACCCATAAAATGTATTTTTGACGGACTAGCGAAAAATAATTTTTAAAAACGAGTTCTTTCCAAAATGACACGATACTCGAAATTACGCTTTTGATTTAAAGTGATTTGGTACAAAATATTATCATCGGTGACATGATTTTTCTGAGATAAAAACTAAAAAAAAATTACGTACCGAAAAATATTGCCTTTTCGCGTTTACACAACATTTTTGTTGCGAATTCCCAACGATCTAAAGTATAACTGTATTAGTACATAAAATGTATGTGACTCTTCCTGGACATGTTAAATATCATCTGTACAAAAAATATGAGTATTTTGTGTTTTTCGCGATAAGATCGTAAAATATCGTTTACCAGAGACTGTTTTTAACATCCAGCGATTAATGTTTGTGGACTGCGAGCGATCAAAGTATAATCCACGCACCTATAAATTAGTGTAACATTTGATATTGTTTTAAATAGCTTGAAAATGATTAATTCGGGAATTTCGGTATTATAATAGTAGTTATGGGTTGAGATAAGTAAAAAGAAAAAAAAAATGTCTTTCGATTTTTTTTCTCTTTCCATAAATTAAGTGCATACAACCTACCCGAACACGCACGACTTGAGCGATTACTTCGGTGTACACTAATGGAAAAAAAAAAAAAATAAATAAAAAGGTTACTAATACCAACAAAGAATGCTGTGTACAAATGTAATATTACCTAAAAATATACTGAGCGCACGGTTATTCTGGATACTCTGGACACGAAAATTATGGTTGTTTGAGAAAGGTATTCGAGTTTAAGGGCACCCGCCTCCCGCCCTAATAATTGGCCAATTAATGAAATTGTGCGGTTCAACTACAAATTTCACTCGAACAGACACCCGCCGTTGTTTCAAAGAGTGTGACTATAAATAATGTTTAAACGATGGTCGAATGAGAAAATAGTATTTTTTTTTCCATCTAATTTTCTTATAATCGCTGTTAAACGGTCGAAAAACGAATTGTTCCACGTTCAATGCACTATTGTAATTTTCAAGATTTTATGTTCACAGTTCACACAGCAGTAATTTCTGAATATCTGTTGGACGTTTATATTCTTTAAAACGACTAGCAGCCACAAGACGTCTACTTCAATTGAATATCATTAAAAATATTGCATTATTGCTGGAAATAGATTGAATATACTGAGGCGTATTTTATTATGAACTATTTTTTTGTTTATTAAAATTTATTAGACATTGCGTTAAAAAAATAAATACTATCCCTCAACCATCGTGTCAATATGTTTGTCCTTGATATCGTGTAAGTGTTTCAAAGATAAAACTGTCAAGCCACCCTCACTTTTTTTTATTCTTTTGGTATAACCTTAAAAATTACCTATTCTGAGTACATATGTAAACCCATTTTCACATAAATAATTTAACATTTCGAGCATTTAATGTACATGCAATGACGAATATCCGACAGGTTTATCACAAATGCATATAATATTGGTCTTAAGTTTACTAAACAATTTTTTACAGACACGCACTTAACGTTATAAATTTACAAAATAAAAAAGTATAATATCTACTCTGAAATATGTGATACAGTTATATATAAATATTTGTACCTATCGTTTAAGATTTATTTCTACAACCACATAATACTCGTATGTCAACATGTGGTTTCTAAAACTTAAATAGTTTATCAAAATTTATTAAAAAAAAACTTCCTTTTAAAAAATCAAAAAACAATATGGATAAGTGAACATTTTTGTTATGATTTATGACCAACCTAATGAGTTATAAAAACCATTTATAGTCTATAATTATATTAATTATTATGCAATCGATTTTTTTTTGTTCGGCACTCAGTGGCATATTTACTGAAAATAATATAGATATCATATACCCTCTCCTATATACTGACCTTTTTAATCTATTGATTTTGTAAACTTAAATTTTTAAAATTAACGAATTGATATAAATAATAAAATTACTTTTACACCGACATCGCCATGATATGTCAATCAAAGGATTGAATTATGAAATTACTAATAGTTGAATCGTTGAGCAAATATATTATAATATACACATCGTATACGTAATTTTTAAAGTTAAGTCCTAATTACACCAATATTTTTCATTCAATTCTGATTTTCTGGTTATATTTTTAAAGTATCAGTTAATTCTTAGGGTAATGATTTTTATTTAACTTATTAACGAAACGAAAGCTTGCCGTACATCAAGTTGCTGAAGGCGGTTATAAGTTAAGTTCAGAGTTTAAGTCAACATTTCTTGTTTCATCTCTGTCAAAAACAAATTTTCCTGGCATTAATAATGCGTAATAACAGAATAGTTAACTTTAGCCAAATTATTTATGGTGTATGATAATCGTCTTTAGAGAAGACTACAATAATTATTATTTTTTCCTATCAATAATGTTTATACTTGTAAAATCTTATGGGGCGTATAATTACCATCATTATAGCTTTAGGAAATTCAACATTCAAAAGCCGTTTGAGGAAGGGGCAAACACATTTTTTATTGTTTTATTCATGTAATCAAGTAGTTTCAGAACGGTAACGAACAGATGTTCTGATTAAATTGTTCATACAAAACGTGTACCACTTGACTATATACAGGTATACAAGTTCGATACAGATAAGTTGGTTTAAACTTTGAAAACTGTCGAAGAACTTTTATTTCTTGGAAGGGAGCTGACGCGTACATGTCGGGGGATGAAACTTAAAGAAATCGAGTAATCCACCAACGTGTTTTACCTAATTACGCATGGGGGAGGAGAATTTTTATTTTTTTCTTTCCCTCCGAGCTATTATTACACCGCTCGGCAGAAACTATATAAAGCACTAAACGTTTCGTAATCGAGTTTTAGTGCGGTGGCTGGTGTATTATTATACAACGAACGTGGTGCACATGCGTTCATTATATTATTATATTATATATTCAACAAAAGAATATTTACGCTATTTGAATTTCGGGGGATTCAAACAATAAAAATCTCTTTGCTTAAAAATATCGCCGTGTAGAATAATCGAGAAAACGGGATATTTTGACAAAATAAGTGTGATCGTTTTATACATTTTATACATTTTATGGGTGGACCACGACGTGACCACCTCGACCCGAATCACCCGACAATCTATAACAAGTTTTCTTCAGATTCGCCTGTAATGCATCATATTTAATACGCGATACATTTGAAGTTTTGACACGGCGCGTATTTAATAATATAAGGGTGGAGGTGAGGGTCGCAGTTTGCAGCACGAAATGTCTAGGATATTTAACAAATAAACCAAACGCCCATATACTCTGTCTAGTGACGTAATTCAAACATATTTTGTTCGTTGTCACTCGGAAGCGTGATAATTATGAGTATGTTATAATGTAGAGCAGCGGTTCCCAACCTTTTTGATACTACGGACCACTATGAGAACTTTCGATACGTCACGGACCACCTCAATTTTATACCTTATTTTTCTTACAAATAAGAATCAATTTTTTTTCACATATTTTAGAATTTTGATTATTATGATATGAATAAATAAAAAACAATGAAATTCTTTATAATAGGTTTTTAATAATGCTTATATATGGTTTTTTTTTATTAAAGCTTAAAATAATTAAAAATTTAATACAAACTAATATTCTAAAAAAATTTACATTACATTATTATAGTTATTTAAGGTAAATTACAAAAATTATAAAACAATTTAATGCGATTTTTGTGCTTGCGTTTCGTTCACTAACAAAGATATTCTTGGGTTGATAGGTACTGCTCAAAGCTATACGCAAGTCTTTAGTGGCGTCAAACCGATTTCTCTGTTTATTTTTAATGTAGAGTAGTCTAGAAAATCCTTGTTCGCAAAAATAAGTTGTCGAAAACATGACTAAATATCTTAATGCGATTTCTCGAAGTTTAGGGTACACCGTACGCAATCGCTTTTTTACACCAAAACTCTTCGATATTTATGCCAGATTCAAACGTATCCTTACAGTTTCGATCGTTTTGTAACTCAATCAAATCTTCCTGGTTATTATCAGGTACCTCATTGATTTTAACGATAAAAGGGTTTCGAATCATACTTCGTGTACCATTCGTTTCCAAATCATTATATTCTGGAAAATACCGATTAAATTCATTTTTAAGTTTTTTCAGATGGTGTAAAACGTTTTGCTGTACCTCATTTACAAGGTCAGCATATTTTTCGTTATCAACCAAGCTTTTCAGTGTTAGAAACGTTGAATAGTTATTCATTTCAAGTTTACCTATCCACAAATCAATTTTACACATAAACGCTCGAAGTGTATCTTCAAATTTGAATATATTTGCAAAGCCTTCCAGTTTATTATTTCCAGAGCCTTGTAATTGCAAGTTAAGCTTGTTTAAATATTTGAAGATATCGACAAGATAAGCCATTATTAAAATATTTTTACATTTTGTAAGTATGGCTCGCGGACCACCTCACAATGTCTCGCGGACCACCAGTGGTCCGCGGACCATAGGTTGGGAACCTATGATGTAGAGTGATAAAGCCGACGCTCTAGGTATTTCAGTGCGGTATTTATCAGCCTCCTCCGAACGAAACTCTGGACCCGTGCTCGCTTTTATCCGGATGTCTCAACAAAATAATAATACGTAATACATAATTTTAGTCTGCGCCTTCTCATCGAACTTTCGTTTGCCAGCAGTTATACTTTTTAGTTGCCAGCAGTAGCGCGGAAGATGAACACACGCACAGTATGAACCTAAATGCATCACGTCGGGTGCACGTACGGTGCACACGAACGATACGTTTTTAATATTTTCGGACGGCTAATCGATGGAAACAGTTTGATTCCGCCGACCGCACGTCAGAATATCAAACGAACGAAATCTGTTACTAAACCGACGGGTTCTCGCAACTGCAGTCGATCGCATTGAGAACGGTCGGAATGAAATAAATGTAAAATAATTATTCGTCGTTTCGACATTATATAGTAAGTGCAACCGTCGGATTTATAATATCATGTATGGTCGTAAAGTCGGGTCGGATTGGCTTCTGACCGAGTTCGAGACTCGTGATATGTATAGCATACGCCGTGCACCAAAAAAATGCTCGTCTCTTCGTCCGCGGACCGTTTGCACATAATTCGTCTGGTCTCTTGTAGCCGTGTCGGACGCTACCGGAGGAGTCGACTTGACGGCGGCGTGGTGAGGGGAAGGCGGCCGGCGCGAAGAACACAACGGACGGGAGCTCATTACCGCGCCGCCGGAGCTTGTACGAGCCGTCGTTGCGCGTGCACGTGCGCGAGTCGGTGCACTTGGGGCCGGGCTGAAGGAGAAGGAAATCAATATCGGACGGTCTCTTGACATATTGTGTGCACACGGCGCGCGTACAAGTCGTTTCTGGTCAGTGGCCCTAACACTACGTACACGTACACATGATGCTCTTAGCTTCCGCGGCGCAATATATTCGAGACGGTATGTGTGTGTGTGTGCGTGTGTGTGCGTGCGTGCGTGTGTGTGTGTGTGTGTGTGTGTGTGTGTGAGGACTTAACCCATACCTATACGCACGTGTGTATAATGTATAATGCGCGCGTGTGTGCGTGCACCTATAGACCGCCGCGTGTGTTGCGAGTCTGCGGGCGTTCGGTGTACATCAATCAGCGCCCGGGACGCGGCCTCGGGGCGGTCCACCGTGGATCAAACGGCTAAATTCCATCGTATTGCGGCCCCGAAGAAAAAAAAAAAACCTATTTATACTGCGCGTGTAAAACCGTCTCGGAGGGTGATGCTTTAACGATGTATACGAGTATATACGAGTATATATATATATATATAGGCATATATGATTAAATATTTACTCGGACCCATCGCGCGCGTGCGCCGCCCGTGCAGTGCGCGTGGTTTGTTGTGCCGTCAACGGTGGTACGTGTGTGTACACTCGCGTGGGTACCCGGTATCTGGTACATTACGTGCGGTCCCGCGACTTACCAACTCGCAGATTGTATGATCGACAACGCATCGTTTCCCGAGTGGTCCAGCTTATCGCGCGATCTCCTTCGATCCGACAAAAGTCTGTGATACCTACACGAAGAGTGAATATGTAAAACGCGTTCTATCAACAAAAAAAACCCCGTCATAACGCTCTGAGAACTTTGATGGCACGTAGAACTGCAGGCGAATCTATGTATTTACGAATATTTTAAGAAGAAATAAATCGATTTGGCACGTGGAAAAAATTGAGGATTGTTGCCTTGGGCACTTGGCACTCGGAACATAAATCAGGAATAAAACTATTTCGTACTTTTTTCGGCGCATTCACTGTTCACATATTATATATACTATTGTCCTAATATAGCTATATATGACTAGATTTCCCGTCGACAACGTATCGTCACGCAAAATGCGACCTCGTCGTCGTGTAGACTCAGCATATCTTTTCGGTTTCATCAAAACCGTAGACGCCATTAGAACTTTCATTTCCACCCCGCGTCTCTTTGTCACCCTTGGCCCGCGATCGTTTGCATCGCCACGAGCGTGCGTACAGAAAACAATATTTTACGCGTCGTGCACTCGACGTGTATCGACCATCGGTATAATTTTTCTCCGGCTCCGCGTCGTTTCGTATACAATAATATGATTAATAGACACGTTTTACGAATATCCCGCGTCGTTAAAAATGATCCGTAAAATACCTATTTAACACTTAACACAAAAAAAGTATTGTTAATCAAAGCACAAATTATACATAAAGGTGATCAGAATGTCTTGACACAATATCTATGTGAAAACATCGCAGAAATGAATAATTATAGATTATTATGCCGTTTAAGTAAAATTCCATTCCAGATGATTTTTTCTGTAGTTTACTTTTATACGCTGTTCCATAACATTTTATCACTCTATGTATAAATAATATATACCCTGATAATTTGATGACTTACTGAAAGTAAATCAATTTTTTCATTTTACTCTTAATTTATTTAGGTATGCCTAATCTTTTATCGTAAAAAAAAGGTAGAAAATAATGCGTTTAACAGTAGTGAACCACATTATGGATTACGTAGACTTTTTCTTTATGTCACGTATTGTTTTTAATCAAAATGTTTACTTAGCTTTAAATTAAATTGTAATTTAATTAATTAGTTGTTTTATTTTTTATTGTTGATTTATTCTAACTTATTGTTTCTATTGTTATTATTTGTATCTATTTTAATATGTAATATGAAATTCTAATATCGTCGTTCACTCTCTGTATTACACAAAAACGTGCCTTACCCGTTTGAAAAACGTTTAGCTATTTAGGCGTGGGTAAATTTTATTTTTTTGTAATTTACCTTAAATTCTCCGACCGAGTTTTGCATATTATTTATACAGCTAATAGAGTTTGCATTGCATACGCGTGACCCAAGAGTCAAGACTAAAGGGTGGCATGCGTTTATCTTTCTGCAATCAACCTACGACAATCACACGGGTGTTTTGCATTATATATATATATATATATATATATATATATATATCATAATACCACTAGGATATGCTCATGTTTGCACGCGTCGTGTCGTTTCGTAGTAGGTATACGGAACGTATATTATATAATATTTGTCTTTGGTCCGTGCACACAGAAGGCGTATATTTACTCAGTTTTCCCCGGGTGCAATTATTGTACGGTAGGTACAAGTCGTGATACACACAAACATATTAATATATGCCTACAGTTCACGACGTACGTATAATATTATCGTACATATATATTATATACATACGTGTACAGCTTCTGCCGTATACACTCTCGATTTCATTTCCGTACTGCGTATTATATTACGACTTAAAAGTATATGACACGTATAATGTATAGCATTCGAAAATTATGAGATTTCTGTTAAATGATAATATCGATAATGTACGTATGCTTAATGCCATCGAAAAATGTTGTCTAATTGATGTACAACTGAACCCGTAACATTATCCGTTGGTGGGGGGGTGGGGGGTAATACTCACATTTCTCCCCTTAACTACGGCACTTATGTATAGAGGGACGTCGTTTTATATTTCATAAAAACTCGACTAGCCGAAAAACTATTACTTATTTCCGAGCAAATGTTATCTGTAATAACAACGCATATTTAATACAGAAAAAACACCGTCGCAGACCTTACATAATGGTTTCGTACACACGCGTACGCTGTGTGCTGCACGGACAACCCTACACTTAAAATAATATCACGCGGGGGACAGGCACGTCATGTGGTATAACCTCTGTTCGGCTATAATATACCTTTTAATATTTAGGACAGCATATATAGGTGCTATCCGTGGGCTGGGTAAATAATTGTGTAATTTCATTAAAAGGATCAATTGTAGGTATAACGAATTGAACGCTGCGTTACGGATATAATAACTACACACAAATTTACTGTACAAAACACCCAGTGAGACCCACCCGATCACAAAAACAACACTGTAATTTTGTACATACCGTACAGTTTTGAAACATCGTAACTATGTTCTAAGGTGAACGATACGTCGGAGGTTGGTTGCAGCGCTATTTTAAAACACTAATTTAAAAATATTTTTTTTAAACCGGCCCGCCTAAACATGCGATTTTTGATTAAGATTATTGAAACTTAATATTTTTTAATTAACCGCGAAACACTAACTGTTAAATAACTAACTTTTCTCGAGTTTCGTTTTTATTTAATTCTTCTGTTATTCCGTAAGCTTTGTCTTGAGATCGATCATTTTTAAGCCAATTCCAGCTATAGCACTATCAAAAGTAATAATATTCTGTCGTATACCGCACTTTCGTGAGTATCGCTCTATCCTCTCTTTAGTAATCAAAGCTAATAGATATTAGTTTAATTATTAAGAGTTGATGGGTTTTCAAAATAAAACAATGATTCACACCAAAAGGCCAATTTTAATTAAAACAAAAATTAAGCGTGGCGTCGTAGTCTCTACACATACGTGCTTCAAAAACACACACACACACTCTGCCCCGGTCTCGTCCGTCCGGCTGTCTTAAATATTAATTTACAATATGCTACCTCAGCTCATTTGCTTCACTGGCCAATTCTACTAATTTTATAATAATTAAATTTTTGGCCTAGTTGGCATATACAACAATCCCCGGTGTAACAAAAAAATATGCCCTCATATTTTAAGTACAATTAAATAAAAGAACATAGTTAATAATCATACAATCACGTCAAATAAGGTTTGACGGTGCAGATATCAAACTTAAATTATATACAAGGTATAATCATAATAAAACAAACATTATGATTATACAATACAAAATATGAAATATAAAATACAAACCAAAAAAAAAATAATAATAAAAAAAATACAAAATACAAAATACAAAATACAAAAATGCAAAATACAAAATACAAAATACAAAATACAAAACACAAGGTTTAAAATTTATTGACAAACATACATAAAGTGTTTTGATATACGAGTAGATATAATAAAAATAAAATATTATAGAATATTAGAATACAATTTGCGTAAGCGTTGAAAAGCATCGCGACAACTGTGAGTATTTTACAAAAACATCTAGAATCAAAATTATATTATTCACACATTCGTATACTAATTAAATATATATATTTTTTTTTATTAACTTCTTGGAGGTTAAAAGGTTTTTATTAATTTTATTATATTTGTTTTATATTTCTGTTTTACTCTTTTTCATAAAAGGGTTTTAATCTTTGTACATGTATGACATCGATAGTTTTTTTTCCATTTAGAACTAATTCTACTTTGTAATTTACGTCTGTCAATTTTTCAATAATCGTGAAAGGACCTCTGTATTTATTCGCTAATTTTTTTGATTGGTTTTGTTCGTGGAAGTCAAATTTTATTAGAACCTTTTGTCCCGGAATAAATTCAATATTTTTATGTTTTTCGTCATATTTTTTTTTCTGGACAGCCTGTTCTTTTTCAACAATTTTGGGTATAGAATCTCTAATATTTTGTAATTGTTTCAGGGCCTTTGTAAAGTTGAATGATTCATCTTCTGTAGTTAGCTTATTATCTAAGGGTTGGTTTGCTTCTATACCGTGAAGTAAATAAAATGGGCTTACTTTTAATCTCGAACTTGGGCTTGTGTTATAAGCAAAAATTATCATTTTGTAATAAAGTGACCAGTCTTTTTGATTTTCATTTACATAATGTGATAAACTGTTACAAATAATTTTATTAATGAGTTCGGTCATACCGTTAGTTTGTGGGTGGTAAGCACTAGAGAAAATTTGGGTAATGCCTAATTTTTTACACGCATATTCAACCTCTTTATTTTTGAAATGAGTTCCTCTATCACTACAAAAATATTTAGGTACTCCATAGGATGTTATTAGATCCATTAGAAAACTTATTGTTGCTGCTCCGTTAGCATTTGCAACTGCTTTTGCAAAAGCCATTTTTGTTGCGTTACAAGTTGCAACAATAAGGTATTTTTTACCTCTAGATGTGGGTAATGGGCCTAAATAGTCGAATGTTAATCTTTGTAATGGTTTTCCTGATATCAAAGGTATTGGTTGTAGTAACCCGTGACCTTTACCGGTCGGATTCTTTATCATCTGACAAGAAACGCATGTTTTTATAAATTTCATAGTGTCTTTAATCATTGTAGGCCAATAGTATTTTTGTTTTAGTTTAGCTAAGGTTTTTGTTATTCCGAAGTGTCCACTAAAAACTGATTCATGATAAGATTTTAGTATAGTATTGATTAAAATTTTGGGTATCACTAACTGGTGATTTACTCCATAAGGTGACCAATTTTTGAAAAATAAAATGTCATTTTTTATTAAGAACTGTCTAGATTTTCTTTTGTATTTTAGGTTTTCATTACTTTTTATTGCAGATATAATGCCATAGCAAAATTCATCTTCGAGTTGTTTTTCTTTAAGGATTTTTAAGTCAATAGTGTCAAAGTTAATTTTTTCGTCATTATCATCATTATCGTCATATAAAATATCTTTTATTTTTAAGGTGTCCACGGGGTATCGTGAAAGGCAGTCCGCTGCTTTATTCCAAAGACCAGGTCGATGTTTAATTTCTAAATCAAATTCTAATAATTTAAAAATGAATTTTGTTATACGACTTGAGGGATTTTTCATATTTTGATAGTATTGTAGGCTAGAATGGTCACTAAACACAATTACTTTCCTACCCAATAGGTATTCTTTAAAATAATTTACAGCAAATACAACTGCGGACATTTCTAACTCAGTTGTTGTGTATTTTTTTTCACCTCCTTTTAATTTTCTAGAAGCGTATGCAATTGGGTGTCGTTTCCCTTTGTTGTCTTCTTGTTCTAATATACCTGATAATCCTTCTAAAGAAGCATCTGTTGTTACAAAAACAGGGTAACCATCTTCAAAATGAGTTAGAACCGGTGCAGTTATTATAGATTCTTTCAATGTGTTAAAGGCTATATCCTGTGTGTTACCCCAATGAAACGTATTGTTGTTTTTTGTCAGGTCTGTTAAAGGGCTAGCTATTTTTGCGTAATTTTTTATAAATTTTCTATAATAACTTGTTAGTCCTACAAATGCTCTCACGTCTTTAACTTTTGTTGGTATGGGAAAAAGTTTAATTGCTTTAATATTTTTACTTAGGGGTTTTATTCCGTCTTTAGATACCGTGTGACCTAGTAATTCTATTTGTGAGCTGAAAAAGTTACATTTATTGGTTTTTAATTTTAGACCCGTTTCTTCTAGTCTGATAAATATTTCTTTTAATCTAGATAATGCTTCTTCGAAATTATTACCAAAACAACATATGTCATCAAGGTATGCAATCATGGTTCTATATAGATAATCACTAAATATATTGTTAACAATCCTTTGAAAAATCGGGGCTGAATTTTTAAATCCTTGCGGAATTCTTTTAAAGTTAAAAAGTCCAAAATCTGTAGTAAATCCTGTTTTATCTTGGTCTTCTTGTTTAATAGGTATTTGGAAGTAACCTTGAGCCATATCTAAAGTAGAATAATATTTAGCGCCTTCTAAACTTCGAAATAGATCTTGTGATCGTGGAATCGGGTGTTTGTCGGCTATAGTTTCATTATTAAGTTTTCTATAATCCACTAAAAATCTATACTCGCCTTTTTCTTTTTTTGGAATTAAAAAAACTGGTGCCGCATAATTGCTCCTGCTCGGTTCTATTATGTCTGCCCTTATCATTTGATCAATTAATATTTTTAATTTGTTTCTTTGTGACGGTGAGACTCTAAATGGTGGTTGAAATATTGGTTTATCCGATTTTAATTTAATTTCACAAGGTTCGACATTAGCGCAATCAATATCAAGAGGGTCTGATGTAAATAGATGTTTATAATTATTTATTAGTTTTAGGGCCTTTTGTCGTTGGTCATTGTTTAATTCATGTGAAATTTGTATTATGTTACCTTGTTTATCAGTAACTTCGTTTAAGTTATCAACGTCAGTATGTCTTAGTGTTGTTGTCCCTATTGTTTTTATATCTAATAGTCTGTTTAGTTTTTTTTCTGAGTCTGCATTAATAATATT
Source organism: Periphyllus acericola (assembly GCA_949715065.1). Classification (NCBI taxonomy): domain Eukaryota; kingdom Metazoa; phylum Arthropoda; class Insecta; order Hemiptera; family Aphididae; genus Periphyllus; species Periphyllus acericola. The sequence goes on from OX454266.1 coordinate 14,673,920, forward strand.
CGCTAATTTCATGCCCTTCGGTATATTACTATACGTGTTAGAAAAATTATAAAATGTTATTCCGTCATCATTGTTAATTGAGGTTGATTCTAGTAATAGGTATTTGTTTTTATATATTCTTTCAACGGGTTCTATTACATAATTTGAATTTTGCTTATTTGTATTGATGTGAATCTTTTTTATATTCATTTTACATTTCGGCGAAATAGTTATATTGTCACCTGACACTATATCTCCTATAAAGCTGGTATTAATATTTATGCTTGCTAAGTTTATTTCGGTTCCCATGTTGTTCTTATTATTATTTTTATTGTAGTCATACCAAATTTCGTCCATTGCTATAGTATTGTTATTAATTTGTATGTTCTTGTTTTTAAAATCAATGATTAAGTTGTTTTTAATGTTAAAATCGTTTCCTAATAGTAATTTGCAGTTAAGTCCTTTAATAACGTAAGCATTAATAAAATATTCATTATTATTTATTTTTATTATTAAATCTATTTTTCCCAACTGTTCTAGTTCAGTATTGTCTGCCCCTGTTATAGTACACTGTTATTTTACTGTAATTTGAGAAACATCATTAACTAAGGAAATGTCTACACATGATATGTTTGAGCCCGTGTCTATCGTAGCATATGTCTCATTTTCTTCTATTTTTACTTTTACCGATAGTACTTTTTGCTTACGTTCATTATCTGTTAATTCTGTTTTGATATTTTTTATATTTCCTTTTATTTCTTGAAAAAATCGTGGGAATGCATTTTTGTACTCATTTTTATACTCTTTATTATTATACCATTCGCCTATAAATTTTATATGTTCTCTATTTTCCTTTTCAATAATATTACATACAGCTTTATCTTTTATAACTTCTCTGAATCCCCGAGTTAGATTATCCGATTTTTTTTCTAACTCGGAATCTAATCGTTTTTTGAAATAGTACATTTATCAGCATAATGCCCTTTATTATTACACCTAAAACAGGTAACTCTTTCTGTTTCTCTGTCATATCGATTTTCCCTGTATCGCTCCGGTGTTATCTCACGGCTGTTACCTCTGCTATTTCGGGTATTATCACGGCTATTACTCCTACTATATCGGTTACTATCACGGCTGTCTCTATCATATCCTCTATCACGGCTTCTATTTCTATTGTTTTTTTCATACTGACTATTATAACCCCTTTCTCTAGAATAAGATCTATCCCTGTTATTGCTGTAGTATCTATCCGGATTTTGTTCTCTATATCTGTTGTTTGTTTTTCCTGGGTAAGGGCTCTTATCTCTATAATCTCTATATTGATTATTTTCTCTCTCTCTCGAATATGATCTATTTCTGTAATCTGGATTTTCATTATAGTAATTTTTCCTCTCGTAATTTCGTCCTCTATCTTCTCTAAAATTAACGTTTTTTTTATTTTGAATACTTATATCTTTAATTTCTTTGCTTAATTGTTCAATTTCATAATTATAATATTTATCTCGGTTTTCTAATTTTGTTTTTAATTCTTTAATTTCTTCGTCCTTCGTTTTTGAATATTTATCTAATTGTATAACTTGTTTATTTAAAATTTCAGTGATTTCGTTATAACCAGTACCTCTTGAATTTATTCTAAATTGCATCAATTCATACTTTCTTAAATTATCTTTTAATTTATTTAAATTACTATTGTCATGGAGTGAAATAACGTGCAATATTGGTTCTCTTATTCCTTTTAAGATGTAAGTACAAATGTCTTCATCTTTCATATTTTTGTCTACTTGTCTACATAAGTTTTCTACTTCAGTTACAAAGCTTGTTATGGATTCTAATTCTTCCTGTTTTTTATTTTCTAATTTACTCTTTAATAAAATTGAATACCCTATAGGTTGGAACTGCGACAAAAATTCCTTTTTTATTTCATCCCAAGTCCAATTATTTTTTCTATTTTCCAAATTTTCTAAAAATATGGCAGCGGTGTCTTTTAAAAATATAGATAAATATTGTATTTTATCGTTGGTGTCCCAATTATTAATCAGTCCTGCTTTTTCGTATTGTTTAAAAAACAGTTTAATGTCTCCTTTTCCGGAATAACTATCTGGTTTAATTATCATAAATTTATTTTTTTCCATATTTGTATTATTTATTTTGATTGGATTATTAGTGGTCTGTGGGGAACGAGTTTTAATAAAGGTAGTATTTAAATTATCGGCTGGATTATCTGAAATGTCTTCGTAAATATTTTCTAAAAAAATGTCTGAGTTAATTAATTTTGTGGATTCTGGTATGTTAATATATTTCCCTTCTTGATTTCCTTCTAAATTGTTATAATATAAATTCGTACTGCAGCTTTCTACGCTATCTATATGGCGGGTAAAAGATTCACAAGCCCTCTGACTGTTGTCTAAGACGTCCGATGATATATTTATATTATTAGAATTGTCAGAATCGAGACTAGAGTCCCCTAGATTTAATGAACTTTCTAAATTATCTACATTAATTTTATATTTTAATGATTTTTCTAAAATGCTATTCTTTTCTTCTTCACTCACCCTATCTTTAATATCAGTTATTTTTAAAATACCTCTGAAATATCTAACTACTCTAGGACGTAAGTCGTTCACATTACCTTCGGTTTTTAATCCCTTTAACTCGCATAAATTTATAAGTTCTGGTTTCTTTAATCTATAAATATCTGTTATTTTATTTATTTTATTCGAAATTTCGGTAGTAGTAATATCAAGATCGGTCATAATTCATGTTTAATAAAAGTCAAAAATGAATGTAAAATTAGTTTAAATTTGTATATGTGAATTTATTATAAACGGCAAGAAAAAAAAATGAAAAAAATAAAAAACCCTAAATGATAAATATAATTAAAACGGAATCCTAAGAAAAAGTAAACCCTATATTGAAAATTTATTTATTATTTACGAAAAGAAAAAAAAAATAAATTCAAAATACTTACAGGTAATTTACTCAAAAACTAACCTTTTATAAACTTGCTGCGAAAATTTAAAGGTATCTTTATGCGTATGGTAACACAAAAACAAAAAAACAAACACAAACACAAACAAAAACACAAACACAAACAAAAACACAAAAGGTCTCTGGGCGTGGATTGTCGAATTACGTTGGGCGCCACTGTCGTATACCGCACTTTCGTGAGTATCGCTCTATCCTCTCTTTAGTAATCAAAGCTAATAGATATTAGTTTAATTATTAAGAGTTGATGGGTTTTCAAAATAAAACAATGATTCACACCAAAAGGCCAATTTTAATTAAAACAAAAATTAAGCGTGGCGTCGTAGTCTCTACACATACGTGCTTCAAAAACACACACACACACTCTGCCCCGGTCTCGTCCGTCCGGCTGTCTTAAATATTAATTTACAATATGCTACCTCAGCTCATTTGCTTCACTGGCCAATTCTACTAATTTTATAATAATTAAATTTTTGGCCTAGTTGGCATATACAACAATTCGTTAAAAATACGTCGGTCATTGCATTTCCAATTATTCCTCACGAGTGCGAATTCTCAAATTATTATTTTTAATGTACGATACAATATTACAAATCCTTATATAAATCTAAAAATATGTTAACAATTTTAAATTACATTTAAACGTATATACGTACAGATCTGCAGTATGTATATAATTATTATACAAAACGTGTTTAGAGTTTATTTGACTGTACATGGCACATCGAATAAATATACATAGTAGCATGTGTTTTCTTTGTTGTCGCGTCCCCAATCGGGGTGTGTGCCAGTGGGGTAAAAAACAAATACCACTTAAACTATTAAAAAGAATCGAAAAGGGTGTAAGCCAACCCGTAATTATTATTTTATTCTTTCGATAAATATTTAGCAAACGTGACTAAATGCGCTTGCACATTATTAATATAATGTATACTAATCGATGCATCTATATATATTTTATATATTGATGCGATATTATTTAAATTAATATATTATACGTTAATAATATATTTTCAATGTAAATTATTGACTCTGAGATAATAGCAAACCTCGTATTACGTAACATATAAATTTCAATTTCATTATTCTTGAATAGTTAAAACTAGCTCGCTTACTTGTATTTTTGTTCCGAAAGTATGTTAACTATTTTACCTTATTTAATATGTAAAATATACATGTATATAAAGAGTACACAATAAGTTTTCTCGCCATTCGCATGCTTCCGAGATTCGAGTAAAATGTTTTTGTTCACGTTGTTAATAAAAAAAAATATATTATGGTAATTTATCTCAACAACCTGTAAAAATGTCAAATCAACATGAAGTAACTTCTCGTTAGGTACAGTTTAAATTTTTTAGTTTCACATAACAAACGTTGAAAACCATTTACAAAAATGTAATGGGGTATATACGGCTACTGTTCAAAGTAAGTATTTTCGAACACGGGATAAACGACTTTTTTTTAATACGTTTAGTATAATTACGTATATACCTAATCCAAAGAAGCCACGTCTTCAATTATGCTTATTAATAACAATTTGGACTTAAATCTCCAAACAAGATAATGAACAAGCTTAGGCGGTCTCCAACAATCAATTTAATGTAACTTAGTGTTCGTATTAAAACTGATCTTGTTTTAACGATTTACTCCAACGAGGATAACAAGGCTTGGATTTTTTTTTCTTAATACCATTGAATGCGATATGAATTAATAACAATAATAAAATATTACTTTCGTAATTAATAACGATTTCGAGTCTTATCGATCAACCTTTTTCGTGTACACAAATGAAGAAAACATTATTTATACTGCGATTGTACGGCGACGCTGTAACTCTAGTCCATCAACGCGGTTGCGATTCCTCGCGTTCAAACACGCGATTCGATGTAATAATAATGTATGCACATATTTCGTATTACACATGTACCAGTACCGAACGATAATTTGATTTATCATTTACGTCGCATCGGTAGACCGCGGTCGAACAGGATGAACGGAAAACCTTAGGTACGTATGTGCTCGGTTGACCGCATGAGTACATATATTACAATAGGGCGGGGATCACTTCGAAAGACGGATTCCACGGAATAGCTATTACGCGTATATTATTGGTTGCTCGGAGTGAGGACCGAAATCCACCCGTTTGACGTGTGACGGGATACTTAAAGGGATCGAGCGCCGCCGCATTCTGCTGCAGGGGAATCGCGTACCTACTGCCGTCGTCGCGCTCTATCGCTCGCTGGCCCGTACGCTGGTACCCGCGCGTTACCCTACACACGAATTGCGTCCCGAAATACAACATTTGATAAACGAGTAAACGAATTACATCAACGATGAACGTACTTTCAAGCATATAATAATTTTAGTTTGAATTCGATCGTGTTGTTGGTGTAAACGTTTGTGTGTTCTTTGTTGAATAAAACGTAAACACTAAAAACACAATAAAATGACTTCGGTGATTTTAAGCGAAAAAAATAAAATATTATTCAATAGTGATGGATATACGTACAAATGTCGTTATCATAAAACATTAAAGAATGATGTTCAATGTTGCTGTAAAAAGACGTGTAAGTCATACACTGAACCACATGATGAAAATGAGATTACAGAACGTACAAATGATCATAATCATATTAAAGATCCTGCCGAACTATTTGACAGACAACAGTTGAGAGTAATAATTTAAAGCGAAAGGCTGTAGAAGAACTTTATGATAAACCATCAAAACTTATTCATGGAGTATTATGTCAAAAGACATTCCAACACTGACAACTAGTCATGATTTGCTATCGACAGTCCTAAGTCCTGTATGCAATGGGAAGGAAAGTAATGTTTTTACGTTGGGACGCAATTCGTGCAGTCGTTAAATGTCTTTGGGACGCAATTCGTGTGCAGCGATGAAAAAATACTTGCGAGTAAACGACGTGAGCCGGCGAAAAAGTACAGACGTACACGCGGTGAAAGTGCTGCGGTGTAAAATATAAACGGCGCTGCGAAACGTCCTGTAACACGAATATTTCCGTGCCCTACCGAACACATACATATTATCTCTTCTATCCGCGTTTCGCGCGTATATGGTCTGATTTCGCGACGTTCGCATCGGGTTTGCGGGGCACCTAGAAATAAACACACGGTCGTTAAACGGCGGCGGCGGCGGCGGCGGCGGTAGTTTTTTACGACGCGTCGGATTCCTCTCCTCGGAGACTCTTACTACAGGGGAGGGGTGCGCGGGGAAGAAAAGAGGACGACCGATTCCGTACGGCGGAATGCGGCGGAGGGAATAATAAAAAAGTAAAAAAAAAAAAGAAAAGACGTTCGGTTAACGCACAACACCACCCGCATTCACGTGAAATTGACATTTTATTACCGTTCCGCGCAAACCGAGCGCGCGTAATTATAGACACGCGGTTCGTACGGCAATACCAATATGCGCTACGTTACGTATAATATCGTGTGCCCGCCCACCGGTGCTGCAGCCGCACGTCTCATCGTCCTCTGGCCGCGCGCCCCGCGTGGGGCAACAAAAGGGATGGAAAAATGATCATTGACACATATACCGCGCAATGCACATAACATAATATATGTGCGACTAATAACGTTATTATACCTGGCCCCGATGCAGCGGCAACACAATGGGTCGTATTTTACAACGCTCGCGCGAGTGCAGTGTGCGTACGTATGTAATGTTGCTCGTAAATAAATAAATAAATATACAGGCAGGTACGTGTGTATACCCGTGTGTGTCTGGAAGCGTGATTTTTTTTTTTTTTTTTTGTGACGACCAAGATGATTTCGGTTACATCCGCCGCCGCCGCCAAGAAGAAACCGCCCTGTGGCACCGGACGACGATCGGACGGACGCGTACATAATATGCTATGTACCTGAATATTTGCGGTCGATACCACGATTGTGCGATTTTACGACTACGGTGCTCGGACACTGGTGCACAATTGACAGAAACGCGCACGCACGCCACGAGTACCTATATATATATATATATATATATATATGCTCGTAAAATACACTGCACGGATAAACCATGGTACAACGCGCGGCCGCCAATGCCGTATACATCCGTATATATACTTAGTCACCCCCGAGAGAGACTTTCCGAGGGTCTAAGCATCTATGTGGTATAATAGCAAAGTGTATATACCGCGGTTACAGGTACCTATATAATATATACGCGGTGTATACGCATGTATACAGTCCAAACGGGCTCGTATAATGTAATAGAACGGCGATAAAACGTTATTGAAAAATAGCCGCGCGCTATACAACCCTATGGGCGCCGTATATTATCCGCAACACCGACATAATATTACACGTACGCACAAGTGCCGATTTATAATATACGGTTTACTCGTACGAGTCAGATTTTTTACGGCAATGCGATTGCAGTCTATATTATGTTTGTTTTAAACGTTGACAACCGTACAGTATAGTGCAGTCGTACGATGCTATTACGTTACGACACGAATTGAACTTCTAAGACATTTCGTATAACGTATATAATATGAGTGATATAATGAAGTACAAACATATTATCAGAGGACGTATAAAAATAGTTTAGTAAATATTTGAATATCTCCAAGATAATAAATATAATTGATATCCGATGAATTAACGAACATTTTGCTCGAGCCAACATTATAACAGAAGAAAAAAATATGGGATCGCTAAAAAACACCTTAAATGAAACCAAATGAAACAGTGTTATATTATACTCGCTATACCGTTCTTCTGTTCATATACATGCATACAGTGAAACCTCTGAATAACAAAGTGTTGTCCGCTATTCAGAGAGGGTAAAAGGTAAATGTGTAAAATTAAAATATATGCACTAGGTTAAATTACATTTTTATTTCCAATACTTACGGAGCTATAAAAAATGGATATATATAGAAATTGCTTACGTAATCCATCGATTCCGTGGGGAAAAATCGGTAAGTTGGTCTGTTTAGAATTTTGCCGTTTCCGTACAATCTCGTGAGTAAGTTAATTAGCCGAGGTTACAATTGAAGATAATATAGAGCTGCTTTCAACCTCTATTGACGAAATGCAACGACCGTATTTTTTCATTGTTTTTAATTTTAGAACGACATTGGTGTCTGCTATTCGGAGCTTTCTCGATTTAAAAGTAGTGAAAATGTTCTCTAAAAACCGTCTGCTATTGGGAAGGAGGTGTCCGTTAGGGGAGGCTTTACTTTACATACATGAAATCGATATACTCGCTACTAATTCAACAATAATAAACTCTGTAAGCTGCAGTCTATACGTGTTCATTTTAATCGATATAAAACGTTACTTTAAATAAATTTGTGGAAACTCTGATTGAGTGTTTAAAATATTATGGCCTTGCACACACGCACGGAATATGTACTGAATACCGAAGTACTGAAGTATGCGAAAGAGTTGAATCACTGTTTGCTTCTTGATTGAGATCTATATAAGAAATATGTGTATAAGGACTTGTTCGGTTAACGCATGTACGATATGTGGCGTATGTCTTGACGTCTCGTACGGGTTGTATACGTACAAATACAACGTATTCTTGTACTTTTGCGCTTGATTTGTGTGTCCGAGATATCTTCGATCGTGCACGTTGAATGCGAGTCCTGTTTCCATACGACATTTAGGTCCTTGCTTCGGTGATGGCTATCCGAATTGACAATCAGAAGACTGCACATAGAACGCTATAGACACATTTTGTAAACTAATTTATGATTTTAATGACAATATAATAAGCCCAAGCGCTATAAGTCATTCGGAGACGAGTAAGAATGGATATTAAATCACGGGACGCAAACGTAAATGGTTGGAATATTCTTAGCCGAACAGTATATCGGAACGTATTGCCCATAATTAATCTTATTCATCACAAGATAAATCACGGAAAAAGTGAGCACTTTTGATACCATGTAATAGTACTTTTGTTGCTGGTTCCATGACCCGTTTCAATAATTCAGAAGTACAATATCTCTTTGCGATAAAGTAATGTAAACGGAAGACAGAATATTTTAATATGTACACATCAAAACGTTACGTGCTTTTAGTTGACGTATTATGACTATAGGCGTACGACTAAAAATATGCGAAGAATTGGTACGTGTATAGCGTGTATAAAATGAATTCTGCGTCTTAATATGCAACACGTGGGGGCGATATAATCTACGTAAAAAGGACCATATAATCGAGGGTATAATAAATGTATGAATTCATTTACTTTTAATAAAAGTTAATATTTTTTTTATCATCTCAAATGTGCGCCTAGCTATTGTAAGCTATTATTTTTTACCAAATTAGGGACATGATTACGGGTTTGTGGTGAACGATAAAAAACATCTTTCGTAGGCAGGTACATACATCCTATACAATAATAATATGTATATAAAGTGTGCTCGAAATACCCACGTGTTTGACAAGTATACAGTTTTTCTCAAATGAAATATAAGTATTATCGTCTTAACATACCTTTTCCCTATGGGACTAATTTACCAAACACCAATTTCGTTTTCGACCAAATTGTTAATACTGAACTCTTGTTATTATTGTAATAGTATATAGTTGCGTGTTCAGTAGTTCAGATACAAATGACTGCATTATACAGACTGACTGCAGACCAAGTTATTATGCTTAGGTTATTGACTATTTTGGTAACGCCTCTAACCAATCATGAAACTGATAATTCTCATTGGTACATCCGTAATCAATTAAGACTAACTATTTCATAATCGATGATTACAACTATAATTACCAAGAAACTAATAACCTTCAAATAATGACAATCTTATGAAAGCCAATATTTTTAATAATTTATTAAATATATTATTATTTAAATTATTTACCAAAGTACATCGCTTGAATGTTGAATGTACTTATGGTCTATACTATATAGACCATATAGAGTAGGTGATAGTTTCTGTCTTCAACTTTCTTTAATTTCAGTGTCTGAGAAATGTCTTTTTCTAATATAAAAAAGGCTGAGTTTAAAAATATTTTTAATGAAGTGTGATTTTCCTTATTGAATTTACAAAAATATATATATTATGAGTGAATCAATCCGTTCAACTGTCGCTCGTTATAAAAATGATATAATAGATAACTATTGCACTTGAAAACCGAGATGAAATATGAACAACAATAATTTATTATGAAAATAACCTGTACTGAATTCATGTGAATCTTCATCTCCAAAATCTTAAACCAAGCTTAATGAATTTTTTTCTGAAATTGTAAAATAGGATATAGAATGATAATTTAAAATATAATCACTTTAAATTTACACTTCCTCATTCCTATCCTGTTCTTCTATCCTGTTCGAGTTGCAGATAATCAAACGAAACATTTCCTAAAAAATAAAAAATAAAACACCGATTCGTAGTAATATATAGAAACAGTAAACGGGCACTTATTAAATAATCATTGTATAATGTTTTGTGTTGGTACGACGGGAGCATGAGGCGATCGTAAACGGGGAAACGGGGAGTAAAAAAAACAATAAAAAAAATATCATGTTAACACGACCGCGGTGTACATAGGGTGCAAAGCGATCGGGCGCGCGAGTCCGTTTATAATAGGCATATATAATACAAAGTGTTCAGGAGTTCTGCGATTAAATTTCGGCTCGGAGGGCGTTTGTGTGTATTGTACTGCAAAGCGATGGGGGTAAGGAGACTTTGTCGGTGCGGGGGTACGTAGGTACAGATTGACTCGTTTAAAAAGAAAGATTTTAAAAGCAACAATAATTCAGTTCCGAAGAAAAACGTCGTCGCGCGGCGGCGGGAGACGGTGTGGAAACAACTTTTGCCCGTTTTTTTCACCCTCTCCGTCGTCTTGTAACCTAAAAGTTTCCATTAATCGTGTGTCGTTTAACCACTCGGCGCCGCCGACGAGGACGCGGTCGTTTTGTTTGCGCATAAATTATTATACATACACACAGGAGCGTGCGCGCTAGCGATTTTGACAAAGTAAATGGAGTGCGAACGCGCCCGAGACGTTGTACCCTTAAAAAAAATAATAATAATAATAATAAAACGTCGTAGTTTTACGCGTTGCGTTTGACAGTTTATTTTCACTATTTTTCGTGTTTTCATTTTTTCTCCTTCGCCCCTTTCCTGCGCTTCGACGACGACGACACCATCACGACGTCAGGTCGTTTATACATATTAAACCGTTTAAAGCCCACTGTGGCGTGTGTGTGTTTACGCGTGTTATGCGTACACACACACGCTGCACACTTAACGTAATTAAATTACTCTACGACGACTCCGTGACTCGGCGAAAAGAAATTATATATATATATTATATAATTTTTGATTTAACGGTCGGAGGGTAGTGGTCGCGTCGTTGTTGTTGGCGGGTGAAGGGTGTATGTGCATATCGAGTTAATAGGATTTGAGTTTTTCTACACCGCACGTACAGTTTCCGCCTTGTCTGTCTCTCTCTGTCTGTCCCTCTCACTGTATCTCTATCTCTCTACGATGACGACGATGGCGGGCCCGCTGCCTCATGCGCGGTGAGTTATTGCCCCGTCTTCGGGATTTGTCAATTTTTAATCGCGCGCGCCCGGAGAATAGATGCGCTATACGGTCTACGGCATGTGTGTGTGTTGTATAAACGAGATTGTGGCGGCGGTCGTCCCCGGAGAGAGAAACGGGGAAGGAGCGGTGAGAAGGAGACGCGAGAGAAGAGCCGGCGTGTCTTTTGGTCCGAACACGAGCGTGTGTATAATATATCCTACGCTATGATTTATGGCGGTCATCCATAATGCCGAGCGCACCCGCCGCCACCGTGGACAAACGGATGACCTCGCACCACTACACCCTCTTCGTCATTCAGTCGTCATCGTGGTCGTCATCGTCGTCGTCGTCGTCGTCGTCCTGCTCCTGCTCCTGCTCCCCTCCTGCCCCTCTCCGCGGCCCGGGCCTCGGACTCGGTTTCGGTCTCGGCGCGCGGTGCTGTGCTCGTCGTTATTATTATTACTATTATTAACAACAGCTGATCTATTATGTACACGAAGCGTACACTGAGCTCCGCAGTTTATCGTCGCCCCGTTTGTGTACATGCGGCGTGTATAATGCACATGTATAGTAGATAAAGAAAATGGAATTTTCTCCCCTCCGCCATGGATAATGATATAATGCGGCTAGAGATCGTCGGAACTATACACAAATTATAACTGCAACAATCATTGGATTTCTTCCCCTATACTCGCACCGAAACCGTCACAGCTCCATCTTCAAACGGTCCGATTAGGTCGTATCGATCGTGACCTCGAGATATTTCCGCAATCAAGTTTGGAATATTTTGGCAAGTCTGAGTGAAGTTCAAAATGTTGGCCCGTTGTACAAACAAATCCAATAAAATTTGATTGTCAACAGTATATTTTTGTTCGGGTATGAATATTACACAAAATATTTTTACCATTTTTATTCTTAGGTTCAAGACTTCGCTTAAAAAATCGAAATTTTACTTATTTTATATTTGTCAGCGCAAAAATGTTCGGAATAATGACAAGTTGAACGATCTATATTTTACAGCACCGCGTAATCATCTCAATAACAATTAATAAATGTACATTATACGTATTCACCTAAATATGTTTATGGAAAAATCTGACGTTTTTAAACATTCCTCAAGTCCACGAAATCCTAATTCAATATGAAACCACAAAATGTTTTATTTTTTAATCGTACACGTATACACGCTCGGACATAAAAAAGAATAGTATTATTATAACACGACGTATTTTTTAGCGTTTTATTACGAACAGCAGCTGATGGTTCGAAATTATTTGCAAAGATAATCTGACAAAAGTTATAGTCTACGTCTACATTTGGTTAAAGGCGTTTTGTGAGAGTATATACAATATATAATATATACGTATATACCTCGTTGACATTTCCCCTTTTATCTTATATTTGAAATATGTATGAAGGGCTGATTTTATGGCACGGTCGACACTTGATCAACTGTTCGGTGGTGGTCTTCGTCCCCCATGGGAATTCTTCATATTTGACCCCAATGTCACGAATATCAGTTTATTTTACTCGTTTTATCTGCTCGTACATTACGGCCGCCTAGGCGTTAGAAAAATTATCGTTATTATCTACTACCCTCTCGAATTCGATATAAGATTCCGAACAACAATCGTTCCGCATTATATTATGCTTAGGTACCTCTATAGTACCTCTACCTATGACTACATTACATATTATCAATCGCAGGTTTGCCGTTAAACGTACATACGTACCTACGACTCGGTAGTAGAATGAATACAATTGAAACCGCTAATCGGTTCAAACGATAATGGCGTATAATATATGGGGACCGCGACGCGAGACAAACGACTCATCCTACATAAGACGCGTCGTACGCACGTTAATTTTTACCGCATGCGCTACGTGTACGTAATATAATATACACGTGTCGTAAATAAACTAATCGAGAACTTATAAACCAAGCGATATACACCTTTTTCGTGTTTGAACACGCGTCCGACTCTTCGAAACTACGTGTGTATAAATAATTTTAATTGGGTATAGCTTGTATTGTGTAACATAAATATATCATATTATCGGTGTACATTTATTTATTATGTGCACGCGCGTACAGCCCGGACGGGTTCGGAGCTCGGATGGTTCGCATTATAATATTTGTACTGTACTCACGGCATTAAATGTATACTATAGTCGAGTGCGAGCGTGATTCTCGTCAAGGATCGCGCACGATAAACAACAAAACACAATAAATGCGCCGTAATATGGAAATAAATAAAAACGCCGACCGCGGTGTTTGAAATCCCGCGTGTCCGTCGCTCGTCGTAAAGAATAGGCTCCATTATAAAAAATATATCGTGGACGCGCACCGCTGCTGCTGCTGCTGCTGCTGCAGGTACACGCCGCTTCGTCGCCGGGTTCCGAACAAATTTCAGTTAAGCCGATTAAACGATATCACCTACCCGTTGCACCAGATGGTAATATAAAATAATATAATACGCATGCATGTATATATAAATATTATACGTGTGTATCGTGTACAGTGTCTATAAATCTGAACAGAAGTATACCGCAGGACCTATTATGTTACGTAGGTACTATAGCCTATCCCCTATGCGTCCTTTCGTTCGTCCTAAGAACATTTACAGTGGCAAATCTATACGTCCATCAATTATTTTTGCTTTTTTAATGGTATCTAATGAAAACGCGTATTCAAATATTGTTTTATGTCATCGTATAATATGTTTTATTGTGAATGTTGTGCCCAGAACGGACTACGAGCTAGTATAATGTTGTGCGTGCACGCTGTAAGTACGATATATAACATTAATACAACGAACACGTGTTATAAACTATTAACTATATCTATTATCTATACGTACGTTATAGTAATATATGTGCTGGATTATAATAGTACTATGTGCAATAATTGTATTATACGAAATCCAAAATAATATAAGGAATATTGTAACAATTCAGTAACTCTTGAACTATAATAGTAACCACAAATGTAATATTCCCGTGTGAAAATATAACAAGCGTTATAACGATTTTTTTTTTATTCTATACAAAAACCACACTTATTATACAGAGAAACTTATAAATTATAATTTTTTAAGTTTTTTAAACAACTGTGATAAAATTCAAATTAAATCATATTACATTTTTAATTTTTTGAAATGAAACTGTGATAGTGACGTAGTGTGTGATATTTTTTAAAAAACAGTAGTGAATACAAAATTCCCAATTTTTTTTTCAATTACTTGTAACTTCAAGTTAAATACTAGACTAATATTTTGTACAGCTTTATAATAGCAAAAATAAGATTATCGGAAAAACAAAACAATTTAACCTATATGTACAGAGTGTGCCAACAAGGATTTATACATTGCGATATTTCCTAAGATAATGAAGATATTCGAAATCTGTTTTTTTTATAGAAGAATCGCAAGGACTAAAAATAATTAAAATTTTTAAATTAATTTAATATTTTGGTAAAAAAAGTTGAAAAATCATTTTTTATTTTATTGTTTTCGAAAATGTCGATGATAGTAATTTTATAAAGTTTATTTTTCTAAAAATGTTATCGTTCCAACATTTTATTTTCATTAACATTATGAATTTTAATAGTTTTTTAGTTTCCAGAAAAATTATATATTATTTAGTACCATAGTAGTAAAAATAACTTTTAATTTTTTTTAAACCTAACCCAAACAGGGATTAGGACTACAGATATTTAATATTTTAATAAAATTTAATGTTTCGGTGAAAAAGTTAAAAATAATTCTTTACTTTTGTGGTAGGTATTAAACAATACACCATTTTTCTAGAAACTAAAAAAAATTATCAAAAATCGTAAGTTTATTGCAAATTAAATTTTAAAACATCAAAATGTTTAGAAAAATAAACAGTTTAAAATGGCTAGCTATCTGAATTTGTTTCAGAATATAATTAAATAAAAAATTAATTTTTTAACTTTTTTAATACATTCCAAAAAAATATGCAGGTATGTTTAATTTGGAGCACGAGCGACAAGCGTAAGAGTTCACTTTTACGAACAAATATTTACACATATTTGATAGCTTTTATCTGTAAATTATTATTTTCTCGATTTGTGTAGAAGAAATGTAGAAAAGCTGCACTCTGATTACAGTTATTGATTTTTAAGCTATTGTAGTACACTGTTGTACTAAAATTGTAGTACATTACTAACGTTATTATTGCAACACTTCTCTGGATTTTGAACGCATACAAATACAGTTAAACATTTTATTAGTTTGTTAAAGATCAATGCAACATTGTTTGAACTCAGTTTAAAATGCAGGGTATCTCAATTTCCTAGATACCACTTAATTAACGTGTATTGAGTGCATTACTTATTTAACACTGTATTCTTAAGAGTGTATTTAAATTTTAAATACTTATAGGATATTAGATAAACACAGCAGACGTAATCCCATTGTCCTTTACATTAAATACCTATAGTTTTCCGGGTAATACAAGGTGGAAACAAGAAATATTCTAAGCATAATAACAACACGAAATGGATGTTTGGCGTGTTACGGACCACGTGCGTTTAGACAGCGGCGGCAATGAAATCAACCGGTAGTCAGTCGCATTATATTTGTAATATATACGTGTATAGACAATAAATACGTCCGTTAATTGTACATAATGTTCGCCCGAACGCGTAAAACCGCCGCCGCGGCCGTAAACTTTTATTTGCCGCGTTAAAAAAAAAATACAAATATTTGTAGAAAAAAAAAAACTTAAGATATCTATTAACCGTATAATTATTATGAATGGCCTCGGCGTTGACAAAACCAGTTTTTTCTTTCATTTTTTTTTCTTTTTTATTGTATTTTTCTTGAAACCAAATATTTTCTTAAGCCGGCGCACATATCCGTTACGTATACACGTATACTCACACACACGCGCACACACGCACGTATATTATATATATATATATTTATATCATATCACATACAAATCATAAATAAACCAGACAACGCGCACATAATGAGACAAATTGAGCACTTGGTTTATCCAACGTCGTGGGTAATATATTTTTATCCGTGCGCACTCGACGGAAGAATTAAACATGTTTTATTGTTTAATATTTGTTAGAAAAAAAAAAAAAAAACACGAAATGACTGATCGGAACTTATTAAGACGTAACGTTATTAGTTTTTGTAATTTTTAATGACGTAATAAATACGCGTTGACCGAACATAACTAGTATTCCGTTTAATGGTATTCTCTAGGCATTAATCTCTTACACATCTATTAACAATCAACGTGGTATAACGTACACATTATGGATATTATACAAGTGCATAAAAAAAAATCCATCACCATTAATATTGTGCGCATTAACGTGATAGGTATAATTAAATAACGCGCTGGACAAGACGTTATTATAATTGATGTTTTTGAAGTACGCGGTCCTTGTTTTCCGCCGTTTTCGTTGGAATCAACCGATCGAACACAGGATTGTTTTACTTTGATCATTTATTCAATACGGTTAATCTTTTTACTCTACAGGCTCAGTGTTATGTTATATCCTTTAACATCAATGATTTATTATTACTAGGGCGCGCGGGATGATTATCAGTTATCGATTTTACGTTTGCCTAATATTATACCTACTTTTAGAATATTAGAATGTTCTGCAGCGTAATAATAAATGACATTCCGAAAACAACGAAATCTATAGGTGTACAGTGATAAAATGAAAAATTGTTCTTCTGATCGCACTAGCTGTAAGCCCGTACCGTTTAAACAGTTCTCAAAACGATAAACGTATGCACATGTGTTCGCTGTCCAATGACGAAAAGGGTGAGAGTCCCGCCGAATGTGTTACTAAAATAATTACTATAATAATTACTTATTATTTACCCCATCACGTTTTGCCTAAAGTCGCGCGTCACGTCATTCGGTTCAATTAATGCTAACGACCCGACACGCACCCCATAATATTGTGATGCACCATACACGCGTACAATCGTTAGAGCCCACTCGAACACGACTGTGTACACGGAGTGAAAACGTCTATTGTCGACGCACAAGTACAACGCGACCGGGTGACTATTGCGCGACCAACCGACAACGGGGCGGTACTGCAGCGCTTTAAACGCATACTCATGTCCTTATCATTTTTTATCATACGCTCCGTCGAAAAGGTCGTACAGCTGAAGCGTAGCACAGCAACAGCCGGAGCGTCTGGATTTGATGTGTATTTTTGCTCGCGCCGAAAAGCCGACACCGGAAGATCCCGGTAATTGACATTCAGTTCTTTGTACCGGAAAGGCGGAAACCCTATCCATATCCCCATAAAGTTGGCGACCTGTACCGAACAATTCGATGTTTCACTGCAGCAAGCTTTTAGGATAAAAATGTTTTTCATTTATTAACATTGATGAAAATCAGTTTTCCCTCGCTGATGGATACATACGATTTAGTTCGTTAAAATTTTCCAAAAAATGCATACGATTGTATTCGATTAAAATCATGGTTTCATGATTAGTCTCAGAACTGAGGAGATAAAAAATAAAAATAAACCAAACTGATAAAAAGATAAATCATGAATATAGTATTATGTTCGTAACACGATCGCCTATGGCGTATTAATTTCTCAACTATAAATTTAGTTTGTTTTCAATACTTCTGTGTTTTAATAATTATAAATTATAATATTATAAGTAAGGTTAGGCTTTAATATAAATAATAAAAAAAAACGTTTAAAATGTGAAAAAAGCATTTTGTATTTAAAATGTAGCTTTATTAAAAAATGTGTAAAAATTAATTTTGTTACTATCAATTGATTGTTTGAGTTAAATAAAAATGCATTACCATATTATTATATATTTCGTCAAACTGTCTTCGAAAAAACGAAGTTGGTTCGGACTTCATCCAGTCATAAACTCATAACCAATTATTTTATAGCATGGAAAATACATCGTCTTCGCATAATATTTTATCGATGTGTTGGTACCGAGCTTCGTAATAAATTATTGTGATCAATTGATAAACTACCACAAACTATTAAAACAAAGAAATAAGCAAAAAAGTCATCTAAAAAGGGAACAGGCAAAATTATGTCTACCCATAAGCTTAGAAATTAAATGAAATACATTTTTATATTAAAATTATCTTTATGTCTTTTTATTTTTTAAAAAAGGCACATGTCTTCCAATTCTAACCCTAGTTATAACTTATAAAATTTCTCCCAGTTATAGAACATGAGGTCAAAATTATTAGATTGTTATGAACGTTTACATAACATAAATAAATTGTTGAAACATCGAATAAAACTACAATAAGATGACATCTTAAAAACACTTAGCAATACTTAATAATAATTTCAGAACACCGAGAAAGGGATCTTAATTCTAAGCTCACAATTTATGCTTTATTTAGTCGACCTCACATTATTTTATAACTGACCCAACTTTTAGAGTGGGCGTACAATTCACAGGAATTTATCGGTTACCTACATACGGTCGTTGTCGTTTTATGCATTGTTCAAAAAATTATATTTTATCCACGATCAGCTGTTCAGGTTTAAGACGTATTGTTCTTGAGGCAAATCATTACATTTTGCATCACTATATGTGTCCTTGGCATAAAAAACCTCTATTAACTCGTGATGCGATCATCGTTTATGCGATTTGCTGCAGCCAATTTGATTATTTTTTACTTTTATATTACGAAATATTATATGTACATACATATAAATATATGATAATGATACTTATTGTGTATGTATCATATATATACATAATTATTCATACATCACATGTTACTGAATACCATATACCACTTATTACGGAATTAGGTAATAATCTTACAAGCATTTCATGCGACAATGACCAATGTCGCATTGTTGGATTTATAAGATTTACTAATTTTTATCAAATGTCTTTGCACTGTCAGATCAATTTTAGTAATCGATTAGTAAATGAGTTATAATTATAAAACATTTTGAAAATATCAAACTAGTATGGGAATAAAACCCTTGTTGCGATTATGTGCGCAAATCGATAGACTGAATAGATCTCAACGACAATATTTCTTTTTTTATTTTAACTTTAATAACAATAATTAGTTTCAGACTCTTGACATTTCACGGGAAATGAATGATATTAAATCGGGAACATAAGTTTATTTAGAAACTATTCGATGAGAGAGAGTGGCAATAGAGTAGGCGGAGCTTAATGTTATACTATTAGGTGGAGAAAATGTGTGGGGTATTGAAGGGAATGTTAGAGGAGTTAAAAAGAGATAACAGTTGGCTGCGTCTTGATAACAATTTAGGGCAGTAGAAGAAGAAAGGGGGATTGCAATCCAGAGGATTATCGTAGAGCGTACAAAGGGTGAAGTCATTCGACGAAAGTTTAAATGAGTGCGGGGGAGGTAGGATTAGGCCGAATCGGTGTAGGTAGAAAGTGGTTATAGATTTCCTAGAGAGGTTACGATTGTAGAACCGCAGCTAGGGGTGAAATAAAATAGTTGGGGAAATAGTTCTACATCAGGTGGTTGTAAGATTAGGCGGGGGCGTTTTGTCATTAGGTGTTGATACGCAGATCCTAAGATGAGATAAGTAAGAGTATAACGACAAACTTAAACGCAAGAAAAGTCATTATCCATCAATCGAATGGGCTTGTTCGGGCGTAAAATTACATAATAAAGACACGTTATAACTAAAATGTTATAAACTCTATTGGTGTAATAATCTCACCGTCCCGTCCTGAAGAGAAAGAGAGTATATAATATAAAAATAAAGCCGGATAAGTGAGGTTTTAAGAGAGGCGTGTTCAGCCGCAAGCTTATAGGGATGTAATGTATATTTGAAGAAAATAGTATAATTTACTCACTTTATTAAAATGTAATTCACGTATCATACTCATACTCGTTATTCAAACGTTCAACGATTTAAAACTGCTAAGGCGGTTTCTATTCTATTTGTATTTATAGGATATGAACAGTTTGTATTTCGTGCTTACAATTATCAAGAACTACGAATATTATCAAATTATTTATTGATGTATTTTTTGATACGATGTTAGATCATTTACATGCGTGGGTAATATTTTTTATTTGTTTATTTTCTCGTACAAAATCCACAAGTTTTGAAAACAAATATAATATTTAATGATTCAAATGTATGCGATTTTCATATTTTAAGTGTCTAAAATAATAGCATGAACATTCATAGCTGAATAATATGTCAATATATTGTATTGATATTGTCAATGAATTATGAAGACGTTCGGAATACCAATATTATCGGTCCAATTTCTATAGGCTAATGGTTTTTCGCGCTTTCCCCGTGTGTTACCTCTTTAAAATAATAGTAAGTCTTTGACAGACTGTTAGCACAAACTAAGAGGGAATCTCTTGAGTTGCCAAAACAATCGGTTTACGACTCTAATATATTATTATAAATACATTACGTTTTAGAACCCACGCGAGGGTGTACTCATCTAATTGATAACGTGCGAGGTGCGAGTTTTATGGCCACTTCGGTGCGTCGGGAACGCGCGCATTGTCCGCTCACCTAAAAGTGTCGCAAACATACGAATCCGTTGTTTGCTAGGAATAAAAACAAAGAAGTGGTCTAACCAGCCGCAGCGTTGACATTACCAACAAAAAAGTTGATGTGGCCAGAAATGTGAACAAATATGATTACGCGTAACATATATAAGACGGTATAGTTTGAACATCTTCACCGTCGGGCGATGCCACTGCTGCAGTTTTATTATCAATTATGTGACCGTGGCTTACTTCGGGGGTCTGCGAGTCGGACGATACACATAATTATCCACCCTTTTCATCCGACACGTTACCGTTCTGAATAAACGACTCCTCGGTTCACGACCGAGGCCCGCCTTAACCTTACACGTGTCATTATCACGCGCGACGTTACGCGGCGGCGAGAGAACAACAAAAAAAAAAAAAATATCGCATTGTCTATATGAACATTAGTGATTGTAATTTTTGAGAGCTCAAGGTGAGTCGCGCTCTCATTACGGCTGTACGAGTACAACAGACGCATATAGTGCGCGCGTATGGTAGCATTATTATATACATTTTACCTCGACGGTAATCCAGGCATGATTTTCTTCCGGATAAAAATTTTTATCCCGCCTACAATACACACATTTTACTGTATCGAATGTCGTGCGATTGTCGAGAACACGTTCGGTGCAACGACATTCATGTTATACATAATTGACGTTCGAACACTCGCCTTGCACGTAATACATTTTCTACGAGATCGTGATCGTTGACATTGCACAAGAACCGCATTGAAAATAAATCGTTTTTTAAACTCAATTGGTAGTGTCCAAGAATTCCCGAAACAACGTACGGTGTAATATGTACACAAAGTACATATTTATGAATTTTTTTTTTCATTTGAAATAAACCCTCGGCAGAAATGACCATTGGGTGGTAGTTCTTGTGAGAAATTACATTAAAAAAACTTACAGTGGTACACAAATATGAAATTGATTACTTAGGTACTAGAAATACAAGAGTATATATTATATATTGTCGGTAGACTGAGATGTTTAGAGTGGTGCTTAGGGAGTTTGGATCCTGGTTCAGTGTTGCATCAAAGGATCCCGGAAGATTAACATTTTTTCGTACCGTTTAAGCGGCATTCGGTAAAAATGTGTTTCACATTGATGTGGACCCCACGTGCGGTGCATATTGGTGCGTCCTCTTTAGACATTAAGAAGCTATGGGTTGTTTCTGTGTGGCCAATTTGGAGTCTGAAATGTTAACATGTGGAAAATTATCGATGACGTTCATTGAAGAAATCAGGAACCGATCAACGGATCACAAAATATCAAAGATATGGGATAAATAAAGCACAGATATCGCGACATTTCTCGTCTCCGTCAAAGGACGTACATGATATAAGTATTGGCGGTGATGGATCTTTACGGGGTATGTATACGTACGGTAGTACACGAGTCATTATAGGGGTTATTATAGGTCATTATAGGGGTATATTTGCGTTTTGTTTTTGCTCAAATCATAACTTTTGTAGTGCTAAATTCGACGACGACCAAAAAAAGAGGTAGGAAATATATATATATATGTACGATAGGAAACGATTCCATTTTAGTTTCTATAATCTGAACTCGCAATGTAATAATGAAAATGTTTTTATCATTTGAAAGAAGAGTTACAAAATCGTTTGATATGAATTTTATGATTTTGTCTGATTTATTGGCTGAAATGTAAATTGTGCTTTTATTTAAAAACTTGTTCGGAATTATTTACGAAACATTAAAGTGTTCAAGTGTTTTTGGAGGAAAACGTAATTGCCGTCACGTTGCCGGAGTTGGTGCGGTCATAAATTACTCAATTATAAATAGAACTCTACAAAACAATGTATGTTGTGTGTTTTAAATCGTAACAAATTCTGACTCACCTGTTGTAACACTGCAGCGATTTTTAGTAACAATCAAATAAAGAACTTCATATACAATAAATATAATTTTCTGGTAAAATCGCAGATAAATACATTAAAAATCTAATGTTTCTCTTGCAAGTTTTGATTGTTCTATTGCGGTTAAAATAAATTGCATCAGTTTTTTTTTGAGATTTGGGGGTGGGACATCGCTTCCGTCTGAAGTGTGCATCTGAGAAAATCGTTTGTCAGTGTAGTTGGTAATTGTATCGATGTATAAGATTGTCCGACAAGTCGGCGGAGGTCACGACATTCAACAAAACCACGATCACGGCCGCGGTGTCCGTCGCGGAGATCCCGTTTTCTCTGCGGTCCGTTGCCGAAGTGCGGGACGTTTTCTTCGCGCAACGACTAGGCACTGAACGCGTAAGGGTAAAAAACGGGAAAAGTGCGATAACGGTAAAATATTGAATAATCGCCCGAACGAAACGAACCGCGCATAAAATTACGAAAAAATTACAGAATCACCGCTCACCGGTTTTCGACGAAACGTTATAAAATATTACGTGCACATTTTTATTTTATCATTATTCTTGACAACTTGGACCGTAACGTGGTGATTCAAAATTGTGTAATATTGCGTACATTTTATTAATACCCGTTAAAAGCGGAAAAATTACGGAATACTTGGTTTTTTTCTGTTAAATGTTGCATTTTTACCTTAAACAGGAGTGGGGATTACTTTTTCCGCCGTGATTCTATGCAAGACGATATGTCAAGTGTGAATCCTGGAAAAATGTCTTAGCCCAACCGTTTCGGCTGAAAATAAATAAATTGTCATTTAAAGCGTTACAATATTGGAATCGTTCAACGAAATGGTAAACATTGTTCTAATGAAACCGCTACGTACCTCTCTCGACCTCGAAGAACTTTAAGTGTACGCTCAAACCGTTCCGGTGAAAAATACCAATCGATCAAATAATGCGGGGATCTTGTAGGTGCTTAAAAACAGGACTTTTGGCCAGATCCGACCCTTTTGGTTTCATGCCACTGCGAGGCGTATGTGACGCGCTCGCGGCCGTATACGTTGTATTGTGTGCCCGCGTCCGTTCACGGCGCGCACCTACTACGTAATAATTTATATTATACGGTTTGCCGAGACGGAAGTCGCCCGGCAGTGCACAGCAGACGATAACGCGATGAGTAATAAAACAATGCCGAGTCCACGGTGCGCCGTATTACGACATTTTACTGTTGTAATCAACAATCGGTTGTACCTAGTATTATTTATTATTTCGCTTTCGCGATCGGTTATCGGGCGGTATAATAATAATTACCAACGGTTAGCTTCTCGCGTACGATGTTATTACTAAATTCTCGTGACGCGCGGGTACACGCGAACATTGAGGTTTTTATCGCAGCGCGCCACAGCGTTCTCGGTGCCGTCGTACAAGATTGAAAATATCGACTGTTGTGGGCGCTTTCGGAAACTCGAGTGTCCGCCGCCGTCAAGACGCATTATCGCGCACGGCTCGTGACACGGCGCGAGACCGTTCTGTTGTTATTACGGTCATATTATTATAATATTCTTCCGCAGAGAACAGTATAAGCCACCCGCGTCACGCCCCTCGCGCGCCCGTAGCTTTCGACACGACGGCGTGCAGCTACAACTCGGCTACAAGGGATCCCGTGCACACGCGTAACAGTATTCGTTGAGTCAATCGTACAAAAGTTCTAAGCATTATTCTCTTCGCCGTCCCTCGTTTTCCGGTACCAGTCGCGGTGCATACGTCCCTGTACATAAAAACTACGTGTGTACACAGTACAGCCTGCTTTTATATTAGTTGCCGTAGTGTCCTGCTGCACCAGTATTCGTCAGATCAATTGTACCCGAGGTTTGAAACATTCACTTAGTCGTCCCTCGTTTTCCAGCCCCTACGTTCACGTCCCTTATAAGAGTACGTGATATATACTCGTACAGACTCCTTTTAATTTAGTTAGCGTAGTGTCCTGCAGCAGTGTTCATATTGAATTAATCGTGCCCGATCAAAGTTTGAAACATTTACTTCGCCGTCTTGCGACATCCCTTTAGAGGACGTGATGTGCTCGTACTGTCGTCGTGAATGCTCGCAATGTCCTTTTATCTAGCCAGGCAGTACAGCAAAATCAAATTACAATTGCATAAAACACTAATTATTTCCAAATTTCTGACAAAATTGAATTTGTTTTTAACTTCCAACAGAAAAGTTTCAATACTTTAGAAAATACTTTAAAAAAAAAATACTATAATTTGTATAATGAAAAAAAAAATTGGGTAAATAATATGAAATAAAATGGGCTCAAAATAATATTAACTCATAAAATACTATATAGTCTGACAACCACACATCACGGTTTAAACCAACCGGTCAGACCTAGATGTAAATTGTCGTACGACATAGGTCAAGTCTATACGGTAACTCGAGTTTGTAGAAGTAGAAAAAACCAATTAGACTCTTCAATAATAATCATTGAAATAGGTACATCCATAATTAAGGCAACTAAAATTTAAATGTTAGCGAAATTTGTGAAAACGAACCAAATGTCTATTTTTATCCGGGATGCGTCCAGGCCGTGGGGGCGGCCGGTGGTATGTATGGTTGCCAGAGTGAATGTGTCAATGTGAATAGTACGCAGGTGCCAGGGGATTGAGCCAGCAGAGCTCATTAACGCGTATACGACAAAGAACGCACGTCTCGTCCTTTGCCCGGGTCATAAAACACTGACAAGGATAAAAAAAAAAAAACTAAGAACAAAAAAATACGCGAGTGGCGCGAGGAGACCGGTTTCCCTTTATATTATTATACTTTTATCGAGCTCTGCGTTCCCTCGCCCGTTAAACACGCGTCGCATACGCACACATTATAATATTATTATTACTCACGAGTGTGCATTATCTTATCTATTCGCTCTTACGTGCACCAGGTTTCTTACGTTTATATTGGAACTGACTACCGAGCGCTGTCGTTTCAGCGTGTCAGCTCAGTGGCTTAATTGAAGAAAAACAACGTGGGACGGAATTAATATGCCTTTACAAACGCTCGTTGTCCTCCTTCCCATTCACTGTTATTTATTTGTTGCGCAGATTGAAAGGAGAAAAAATATTTATTTAAACCTACATTTATTACATTTATTTATTCGATACTTGTCCCTTTGCCGTGTTGTGCGTTCCGAGCTAAACGAAGAAACCACTGGTTTTACCTTAATATGTGTTTTTTTTTTTTATTTGAATGGCTGTGTACAAGATATCGACCAGTAGTATTGCTCAACACAATTATGAAAGGTTTACTGATAAAAACGTTGTCTAGTTGGTATAATTCGAGTAGGTGGTTTCACGAAATTCCTACTAGTTTTCTTTAATAATTACAAAAAACCGACGAAAAGTAAAGAGAAAAAAAAACGCAATGTGTACACTATTTATACAATTTACACTTATTTTATAATTTACTATAATATAAGACACATATTTTACTATATGATGTAAAAATAACAATTTTATTAACAAACTAAATTAATTCGAAAAAAAGTTAATTCTTCAATATTTTCTTTGAGAGTATTACACAAGTTGCACAATTTATCATGCCCCCTCCCTGGCTCTTAGTTAGGCCACTTGAGAAAGCATTAATTGACTCATTATGCAATATTCATAACAATGATTTTGTTTAAAATTTTAGTGGATGTGACGACACCCACTCATTACCCTGAACGCGCCCTTGAAATGTAGGTACCTATTTGAAAAGCTTAAGAATTAAATTAGAAAATCATGAAAAAAACATACATAATGCTTCTACTTCAATAAATTCATAATTTTCCGACAATTTCATTACTTCATTATGTGTAACTTTTATTAAATTTTATATTTTATATAAAAAAAAATGAGTATAATCGTAAATTGTAACTGCTTGATAGCATCTAGTGCGCGGTGAAACGATAACTCCATTCCTCCTACAGTCCTACCAGAATAAAATGTCGGACGAGCAAGTGCTTAACCTTTAGATTCCCTACGACCACGCCACTTGTTCGATAATATTATACAATAAGTACAGGTTTTATTTATTTTATTATTTTTTTTTAACAGCACGCGTGCACACACGCGCTTTTATATATGTATAATACGTATATGGAAATGGAGAGAGCTAGAAAACGATGTCGTCGTCAATGATATAAAGTCCATTTCAACGAGCACACGTGTGCATTGTGTTAACATAATTATTATATTTCCGTGATGTTTGTATTACGCGTAATTGATATCATTGTTATAACCGTTATACGTATAGATCCATCGTGTTGTCTTATAGCTGTGTCCCGTCGCGGGATATACATTTCATATACGAACGTCGGTCGGTACTCGGTGTATAGTAATATAATATATTTTATTCTTTATTTTATCATTTTAACGTGCAATTTTTACATCAGTATGTACGATTCGTAATTCATAAGATAAACAATAATATAAGCTAATGTGGTAAATGTTCGCACAAACGGTGCATAAATATTTATCAACCCAACAGTATACGAACAATCTAATATAATATATAAAAAAATAAAGTTTTATGTTTGAAAATATGAGTCCACATTGCAGGCGTTCGTCATTGCATTCTTCTCAGCAGAGTTATTTGATAAACGATTAGTGATGAAGAATTGAACGTAAGGCGGAGCATAATATTATAGGAAATCTATACCGAATCAGGTCGGCGCGCGACTCCGATGTTTTGTCATCTTAGAATGAATGAATAAATTAATGAATGTTTATTTATTTAGCAGTTTTGTAGATAATATGTACATGATTAATAATTATTGTTACACTGCAACGTCTATCACTAAGGATGTTTCCTTGCATTGATAGACGTGAGTCTCTGGAAGAATATAAAAAAAAATAAAAATAAAAAAATATGATTAAATAGATAAAATTAATTAATTAAAAAAAATAATAATAATAATAAATAATAATAACAAGGTACATTGTAGTTACCCATCTGTTTATAAATAACAATCGCGAGAGAGAAAAGTAGTTTTGTATATAATATAAATGATAAGAGAAAAATAAAGATAAAATTATAAAATAATAGTTATAATAATAGTTTGTGGCTAGAGTGTTAACCTAAGGATTTACTTCATTTATCAATAACCATATCTTTATTAATATTTTAAAGGTATCAAAGTTTGGATAATTTTTTATAGAGATCGGAATTTTTTCATATAATTTCAACCCAGTTATCATATAGCTATTGTAGTATTTAGTTGTGTTCATTTTTGGATATATTATCTTTTCAGTTCTTGTGTTATTAGTATGAACGACCGGTTGTATTGCATTTTGCCTTGCCATGTAATATAGAGTTTTTTTATAATATAATTGTTTTACCGTTAATATTTTGGCTTCGGAGTATACATTTTTAGTTGAGTAAAGCCTAGGTTTGTGATAGATTATTTTTAAGGAGGTGTTTTGTGCTATCTGTACCTATGCAATTTATATGGGTTTTTGCCGCGTTATCCCAAACTACTATACCATATTCTATCAGGGATTGTGTTAAATTAAAGTATGTATTTTTTAACCAGTGAATATTTAAAAATTGTTTTGACATATTGTAAAATATGTATATTTTGTGCAATTTCATATAAGGCTCCGATGTATGAAAGTTCCATCTTAGGTGTTGATCAAATGTGACGCCTAAATATTTGGTTTTATCAACTTTGTTTATACTTATACAACTACACTGTGAGATGGATGTACACTTTGTGTCATGGGCATTTATACTTGAAACATTGGGCGATGTTTTTTATTGAATTTGAAAATGTAATGCAAAGAGTTTTATTGTAATTTAATGATAAATTATTATTATATAGAAGATTATTTATTTTTTTGTATCAGCATATAATGCTCTTACAAGTTCAATATTAAATGATTACATTATGTTTATGTTATATGGTTGAAAAGTATTATGGTACGTAGGAAATAGTGAATGACTTTCTAGACTTAGTAACAAGAAAGTAGAGAACGAAATAAATAATCACAAGAAAATTGTTTTAAAATGTTCAATATTGCAAAGGTTCATAATATTATACCTGTTGAAATAAGTTGAACAGAATAATCATCTATTATGGTAGTTGTGTTGAATAATTCTTCGTCATCGCCGTGTGGTCTGATAAGAGTCTGATAAGGTAGCCGCGGTCTTAATCGCCAGTTTTTTGTTTTGTTTCCCAGGTCGAAGAACCGTGCTCCGTCGAAAGCCGCTTTGCGCGGAGTTGGAAAGTTGGACGCGAGGGGTGTTCCCGTGTCGTTATGAAATACAATGTGTAATATTATTGTGCTGTACTGTAAATTGTGACCGCGCACGCGCCACACGTATTATTATTACTATTGTAACCATAACATGGCGTATATTATTTGTCTTGCGCGGTTTAATGGCCGGATACACAATGTTTTGTTCACGGCCCGTGCGATATACTTTCCCGTACATCGCGAAAATCGTACAGCCACCACCTGTACGTTTATTGTATACACGATACTGCAGCTATATGTAATATAATAACGAAATGTCCGACGATCCCGTTGCGAACAACATATAAAACGCATTTAAAACGGTTTCACCCCAAAATGCTATACCACAGCCTATGTCCCTCTCCGGGGCGGGTCGGCGAATAATGGCACGGCAATAGTTTCCCGATCACCGCGCTTGTACCTGCAATAACGCGAGTGTGTAAACCTACACACGCACGCTTCCGTTGTTTTTCGCTATAGAGAGTATAATATTTTAAACACATTATTGCAACGCATGTATGGAAATGAAACGGGCGAACCGTATAGTGAGCTTTTCGGACGACATCGACATTACGTTAATTATATAGAAGTATAGCGATTTATAAACCACTGCGGGCACCGAAAGTGTATAATACACGGTAAACCCTTATTATAACGAAATCGCTCGGGACCAACTGATTATTCCGTTGTAAAGAAGTTTCCTTTATTGTATAGGAGACTGGAAAAGAAAAAACTGAAAATTTAATGCAAGTTTGCATCATTTGAAAACCAAAATCATTTTTGGGTAAATCATCATACTGAATTAATTTCTATTTTCATAATAAATATTTTTATTCTACTACTAATTGTACTGATAAGCTATTTTACATTTAAATCGAGAATAGTTATTAGTTATATATGTTTGTTTTCCATTATAAGGTGAGACACATTCTCCAGAGTCTGTTGTTTATCCCAACACTTAGCATTTGAAAGTATAACATTTGAAAATGTTAGTAGTTAAGTTCTTCCAAGAACGAGATTGCTATTTTAAGATCTTCTATTTCCCTCTTATATGTGGGGGGAGATTTGTTATAAAGAAGTTGTACTGTGTTACAAATTGGTATAGTTACATTTTGTAATCGATTTTATTTCAGGCATGTAAAGAGTTTTTGGTTTTCGTTGAAACGATTATTTTTTCGTTTTCGGTAAATATAGGCTTTAGTATATATTTGTAAAAGGACTGTTGCTTATAGGGGGTCCGTTTTAAGGAAGTTTTTCTGTAAGATTACCTTTATAATTGTGGTGGGTCACCACTCACCACCACATGACTAAGCCCCGAAGTCGTGAACTTGTGGCACTGTGCGGTGGCCACACTGGTCGTCAACGATGGATCACGAGCATCCGTGGTTGTAGCCGCGACCATCGCGCTGAATCGTTTTTTCATCGCTACTTTTTTGTCTGTCACGTTCAATTTGTGTTCACAGTAAAACTCGTAAAACATATCCTGTGAAAACAACGCGCATTCTTTTATCCAAACGACTTGATTAACTCAATTAAACTACGCCACGTTAGTTGGCACGGACTTACTATCCCAAATTCGTCGGTCCGCCACATAATCCATAATATGGTGTGTATAATAAACATGTAAGAATGGACTAAACACGCACCGATTCGATGTTTCGTTTCGAGCACGGTATCGAATAAACGCCATCACATGACGATCAAAATCATAAACCATGTACATTACCGTACCTCGACTTATTGGTCCGTGTTAAACTTCGGTTGTACTTCTAGATATACCGGTTTGCACATTTTCGCGAAGATTTTGCACTTTTTACAATGTTTGAAAACACTTTTTTTAAATGGGTTTTAGATAGAATGTATAAATTACATTGCTGTTTAAACATACATGTATTACAATACATTTACATATTATACATACGCGAGGCTCTCGGCCGTTCTTATAAAATATTCAAGGCTATTGAGTGCTGTCAATTACACATTTGAAATAATGATTTCGCGTGTTCAGCGTTTAGACGCATGTATATCATCCGAAGGAATAATGTCGCGATTGTGGTAGGAGTCGAAAAAAAAAATTTTAATTATAATAGAGCGTGATTTATTCGTAGAATATATTTTAACCGGGTGTGTAAGCCGCGGTATCAGGGTCGTATTTAGAGATTCGGCGCCCGTGGCCCTAGCTCCGCAAGACCCGGGTGTGCAGAGAGTGCGCTGCACGCGGGCCCCGAGCAAAAATATATTTTGGGTGGCCCACAAGGCTGCAATCCCTCAAAACATTCTACAGCCTATGCAGTTCGTATCGAATTTTTAAAAGCTTCAACATGTTGACTTGCACTTACATCGGGCTCGTTGAGTGTTCAGTATACCATTTATATTGTGTAAAAGGCGTGGGTGGTTTAGTAAATTATTTCACGGTGAAATGTATGGCGATAGACGATTAACTGCAGTCACCGGTGACGATTTCAAATTGTTTTTGACCTGTTACCGATACTAGGTATACATAATCACAACTTATAATTAAGGTTTTCCGTGTTAAATATTTTGTGCGAGTAATTCAGCTTTGTTATACTTTATACTAGTTGTAACTACTACGGTTGCAACGCCAGAAGAGTTGAATAATTAAACCAACATATGATGTAATAACAAATCACCGTGATGATTTTAGTGGTGGCTTCGAACGTCAGTAAGTATTCAAAATTATTTTGTCTCTAACACAGACTTAAAGAAAATGAGTATACATTTTTATCTATCGTTTAATGTTTTAAAACAATTATTCTTTTAACAATTAATTAATTTTAATGTAGATTGCAGTGATCACATACGTATTATAGTACACAGATTTAGACTGGAGGCTGTAATAGAACATAATAAAAACACTTTTTTGGAAAACTAAAGTGTATGAAAAAATTCTCATAAAACTTACTCTTGGATGGTGCCCGCATATCATGTCTCTTGCAAAAGTCAAGTGCTTACAGCTGAATTATGTAGTAACTTTATATAACTCAATAGTTCCATGTGCACAGAAAATAAAATGCAACTATCCAAAGAAGTATTTATTAATTATTCCGACTAATTTATGACTACATAATACGTATACTTAAATACGCATATATTATACACTTTACGTGAATTAGTAGTAGTGTAGGCTTCCACGAATCCATAAAATATCTTCGTAAACGCCATAAAACTCACATAACTCCGTCGAAGCGTTAAAATATTAAAACGCTGCGGATCGCATACAAGATATTATAAAATACACCACGTAATAATGCGAATAAAAATTTAATTTTCCCTCAGCACATGTTTTGCACTCGCAATGTCAATAATACAGGTGAATACGACGAGAAAAATATTCCGCAGAACTCTAGCGGAATTAAAATGTAATTTTTATATTGCGTTTTCGGTTTCTCTTTTACCCGGTAAAATGGCTTGAGTTAAAACGTACAGATTCGGCATTAT
Organism: Periphyllus acericola; assembly: GCA_949715065.1. NCBI lineage: Eukaryota > Metazoa > Arthropoda > Insecta > Hemiptera > Aphididae > Periphyllus > Periphyllus acericola. Next base: position 14,706,567 of record OX454266.1, read on the forward strand.
AACATGCGTACTATTATAATATTTACCCTTCGAACGATGCGACTACATTAACCAACGCGCACAAATGGGTAGGTACGCGCTGTTATTCGTAAATATAATGACTGGATACGCGTGTAGTATACCTTATGTCCTTATATTATGGTGCACAGTAGTCGATAATGTGAATTTTATACGTCATAATGTATAATGTTTATTATAAATATTTTACATGAATTTACGCGTTGGTTTCGCTAGGATATAACATCGTTAAACTTTTTATCGAACATCACTGAAATTGTTGAGTACAAAAAAAAGGAAAAAAATACAATAGTATAATATATGTATATGCATGAACGTGTGTACCTGTATCACAACGTTACTTTATGTAGGGTTCGAAAAAAAAATTCGTACTCGCTAAAACGAACCAACTGCTGCTGCCGCCGTGCCTATGTACCTACTGCACATGTACATAAATATAGTTATACATATATGTATAAAACACAAGTATGTATACACGCACAAGGCATGCAATAAACAGTTTTATTCGTTAACAGTGCACAAAAACGAACCCTTTTTCCGCGTAATCCCATTAATTTGCGCGCGCGCACTTGCAGGTATTTACGAGGATTTTTTTTTTTAAATTTTTTCTGTTTTTTTCCTAACGCCGTCATTCCGCGTTTTAACCCGAGTTGCGTCCTCGAACACAATATGTTGTACATGTAAAATACATTATCTCTTTTGGATCCAATAGCAATAAAAACCGGCAGCGCGGCGTTGTGCACCTATTGCAGCTGTAGCGTATAAAGTACTACGTATGTTATGTATTATATACATACGTATAGCGTGTGCGTGGAGTAAGATTGACACCCGAAAAGAGAACGTTGACCCGCATGCACTGTGCATTTCGTGAGCTGGTCCTTAATGACATTGACAGCGAAGGTCTGGAGCATTGTCGTGATACTATAATATGTAAGTCATAAAAAAAAATTAAATAAATAAATAAAAAAAAAGGACCTGAGAGCGACGACGACGACGACGACGACGATGTCGGTCCAAAAATTAAAACCCATTTACAGTCGGTGTACATTATGATGATATAACTCCACGAACATATTATTATATATTATTGTATACGTACGCGTCTTATCATTATGTGTACGCGATAATTCTTACACGATGTGCGGTACCTACGATGATGCGTGGTGTGATGATGACGCGGCGCATAGATGTAGTGGTACCCTCCTAACGTATGAGAACTTCTTTAAGGACAGTATAAAAGAGAAGAAGAAGAAGAAGAAGAATAAGAAATTTCTTATTTTCAAGAACACAAAATTTATTTCAACATCGCGGAGCGTGGTTCAGATTCTTAAATCATACTGATGAGCGGCGAAAGAAAAACAATAAGGTAAGTTTTGACGGGTACGCTCATCTGCTGATATGTTTGATGAGTCAAAGAGTGACATTTGAGCTCTTCACTATATAATTGTAACTTGTAACTTCTATAATTATTCAACAGTCACTGGGTTCTTTACGTCTGTTTTCCAATATATATACACCAATCATTTTCTCCTGTCCCATTCTACGGCAGATGAAACGGCTTGGAAAATCCGATAAACAGTTGTTTACCTTAAATGTAATATATTTATAAATCACTAACAAATCAACAAACGACACTATACCTACATAGGATGTTCAGTGAACATTGTTCACGTATACTTATAACCTTTTTCGTCGATCATATTAAACGTCTTTCGAAGCACGAAAACATTTATTTCCCCGGGTAAACTGGCAGTGTCATACAAACGTTTTGGAAGATTTTAAGAATACACTGCAGTCTTTGTGCGTTCGTACCGTTTGACGGGTTTTCATTAGGGTGTTTCGACTTTCAGAGTGCTGAAAGAAGACATAACGGCTAAAGTTGATAAGTGGAACGTAAAATAAACTAAAATCGTTTTATCGTTAAACGCTACATAAAAAAAAAAAAACCTTATGAATGGTTACCACTTCCCGCCCGCGCGTATTCGCCGCTATTAACATTTATACAATACTAGCTGATCCGGCAAACGTTGTTTTGCCATATAAATTATTTCTAGGGAATTTACAGTATAGAAAAAATATAACTAACTTATTGTAAGTGTGTAAGGATGTGGTAAATGAGTGAAAGAGGCATGGAGCGATGTGAACGATGAAGGAATATATAAAAAAAAAAAAAAACACCAAACATTAATTTTTGAAATTTATCATAATTTAATCCTCAAAATTATATATATCATTAATAATTAATTACGACAGTAACACTAACAAACAATATCAATTTCTTAATGCTATAGCGTGAACAATATTTTTTGTTAGCCCATCTTTAACACAAACAAACTGGATGGTTTACCCACTCGAGAGCATGCCACGTATAATTGTCCGTGTGAAAAACATGGTGTGTTCCAATCGAAATTATAGATCACCAACATAGATTATATTCTGAAGTATATCAGGTTCTATCTAAATCCTTTAACATCGATCAGATATACAGCTTTCGAAGAGGGTTATGATCACTGGCAGGTATATGACCCGAATTATCTAGGCCATTGCCCATACTTTTACATGCCATTGCCATTGTCCACGAAAATATTTTTTTTGGATTATTAAAATTATAAATGTATACAATAATTTGTAATAACGAAAACAGTACAGGGCAGTATTCACAACACGATTGTTCACTCTCACAACGGTCTATGGAATGGATGAATTACTTGAAATGCAATATCGCATAAGTCAGTAATATAGTAAATAAAGGTCTTATAATCTTAAAGGCAAAAGGAAGAAAGAAAGAAAGATATAGATAGGATATGGGTATAAATATAAAAATATAAATATATAATATATAACAACTTATAACAAAACGGCGCTCTAGTCTTTGCTCCAATCGTCGTTGCTCATTGCGTTCAGCTCGTGGCTCGTGCTTCTTATGGTTGAAATTCACAAAATTGCGCCATACTCACACGCACATTCATATCATCGGATTGCATTTGTTCTTCTGTTCTTTGCGCTATTCTATTTCTCTTGTTTGTAGCCGCATTTATTCGATGGCTCAAATTTGCCTCTTTGCGTCTTGCTGGCATCACACACACACAAATAAGACAAATTTAAGTACTTAATTATGAAAAACCGGATACCGATACAACTTTCAGTTGTAGATAGAGCGGTAGCGTGCCTGGCAAATCCAATGGTTTCAAAAACTCTGTTGCATAATTTACAGCTTCGTTCGCATCGCAAATTGTATCGATTGATTTGTATGACACTAAATCGCCTGGCAACAACTCTTGTATCTTGAGAAATAATTCTTTGGTTACCAAGGTAACCCACGAATCAACAAATACATTTTATTTACCCACTAAGTCTACGCAACAGGTCATTATTTATGATAGTTGATAACTCCTTTGTTTTTAAAGTTAGAGAATCGATCAAATGCCATAAACCTTCTCCGCAATGAGCTCTTCAATTTAAAAAAAAAAATCATAACGATCGGTTCAGTAGTTTCCGAGAACATATCACTCAAAGGTTTTCATTTTCACATTTATATATTAGATATATGCGTAACAAAACGGACGCATAAATGCACAGTTCATGATGTGACAACAGATTCGTTAATCACGACGCACTTTTAAAACGAGTTGGTAATATTATAAGAATTCAGATCGACCTGCAGTACACTTCTGACTTACATAACGTGATACTGGAGTTGCGGTACGTTCATATTTTATGTACCGCGAAAACGTTGCCGCCTCGGTGATTTTAAACTTATCCCGCATGTTCGAGTAAATACCGCGGACGTAAAATATAATTACCTGTCTCGAATAATCATTTTGTTGAAATATTTGATTTGTGCCACCATTTACATTTATTCCTTAGTTAGGGTTTACCAGGTAGTTAACGTTAGGATTTACAATATCACGCGTTGGTAAACTCTGCAGTGCAAGCTGAGAATCGTAATTTTATCAGAGCTTTTACGAAAAACACGTTGTGTGCGTTGAACTATCGACTCATAAAATGCCAAGTACCATCGATAAGCTGCAGCGTTCGGATAAAACTTTTCAATAATAACCATGTTATACGGATGAAATTTTTAAAAAAATCGTACCGAGTAATAAAAATAAATAACGCGAATTAATTACGATTCGATGTAGCTGCAGTATATTATAATATGTAATGATATACACAACACATCGCGCAGTATTACAAATCGCGATCCATCTACAATAACAAGGTGAAATCCAAACGACCAGTGCGGCATGTAATATATATATATATATTTCTAATTTAATCGGTAAAGCGATATCGGAGCACGGACGCGGCTGATTTTCATTGGTCGTGCATTAATCAGAGTTCGCTGGGCAACTAATTTTGGAACTTGGACGTACACAACGCGATAAAACTATGACTGTGGCAAATCGCTGGTAAATCGTAGCGCCGACTACGTCATGTATAACCGCATACAGCTCTACGCCTCGCTGGGACCGGGGCTTTTACGGTTGCGAATGTAATAACTAATAACATGTATTATACCAGCACATTAACGGGTGTGCATTTACGTATCGCGGGCGCAAAGGCGTCGTGCGTGACAGTAACGTAAGGATATTTTTAAGGATAATGTTGTATATTATAATGTTAAGGACTGCAGCAATACTAATAATTGGGCCCGAGCACGAAAAACGACGACTTGTGTGCCTGAAATCGATCGACGCGCACCACACAGTTTATACGTGTATAAATAGGTGCTTATTCCGTGTTTTTTTTTTTTTTTTACTTCACGTCGCAGTCGTTCGAAAACGATTCGTTTCACAACACGTGTTCTAAGGGTGTTGCGCCCAAGTCGCTCAGCAGACTACACTATGCCCGCGATATTATTATTAATATTATTACGGATTTACAGCGCGCGGTTCTGTTTTGGGACGCCCATTCCTGAACAGATCGAGACCGAGGAGATCGGACGCGAAACTAGTTTTTCGTCTTACAACCATTCCGCATGATGTTATGTACTTAACCGCAGGTGTAGGATGTATTGTAATTATTGTGGACGAGATGACGACAACGGTCATCGTCGGTCGGTTCGCGCGCGGCCGTCATGAACGATGTAATAATAATAATAGCGACAAGTGAGCTGCGTGGACCGACCGTATTTTACACCTCGACAACGATCATAATAAATTTATTATTAATATTTTTGTTGTTGTTGTTGAGGACACACGGGCGCGCAATCACGTACGTTTAATCGTAGAATTGGAAAAAACCGGTCTTTTTTTTTATTATTGATCTTTATATATAACACGGCAGCATGGGCCATTAGTAAATACTGATTATAGTTGAACAATTTTACAATTTTTGAGAGGTTTGCATTATGTTACATTATCTTAACAGTAAATAATTACATTTTATATTTTATCTATAAGGTTGGTTAGTCTTAAGAAGGTAATAATTTTCGTATTTTGATCGGGGTTTGGTCCAAGGATTTCACCGAGTGTTTCCGTCAGGTTGTACGCTCCTGTTGGCACATGTGACATTCTGTGATGATGTGTTTGACTGTGATCTGTGTATTGCAAGTTTAATCGTTTGCCATAAGGAACCCGTGGGTTATCCTGGTGTGTCCTCCGATTCTTAGGCGATTCATGGTTGTTTATTCTTTTCGATTTAGGTTAGGGTTTTCCCATCTGAATAATGTGCTCTTGATTTGGTTTAATTTGGTGGTTTGACTTTTCCATAGGATTTGCCATTTTTTTTTAATGTTGGTTTTTATGGAGTTTTTTTAAGCCATCGTAAGGGAGAAGGTCTAGTGCGTTTGTGTCTGTGTCAGAGGTAGCAACTTTGGTGTATTTATCCGCGGTTTCATTGCCTATAATGCCGGTGTGTCCGGGGATGAGTGTGATATGTTTTTTCTTGGTTTTGGTTTCATCTAGTTTGTTTTGTATGAGAATCGTTATGTCGCTTGGGTTTGTTTTGTTTTTGATACTGTTTATGGCACTCAAAGAGTCGCTGAGGGTTAAGAAGTTAGTGTGTTCCAATGTGTTTATTTTTTCGATGGCTTTTAAGATTGCTATTGCTTCCGCAGTCTTGAACCGGTCTTTGTACGCGTAGAACGTCTTGAACACCGCGATTCGTATAGTACAATGCGTAAACAAATAACGTGCTACGCTTTTGGTGACGTCAGTGGTGCCGAAACCCACGTGTGTACGTGCGACAGTTGCCTCGTAAGTTCTTGGGGTGGTCCCCCTCGTTGAACACATTTTTGTCTGTTGCACTGCGGGTTTTCGGATCGGACATTAATCGTTCCGTCGCATACGACTTGGAAATAACTTCGGCGCGCAGCAGATAGTGCACAATATATTGCATGACGGTGATTAATTATTAACGTGCACGTAGCACGTACGCGTAGATAATCGACGACAGTTAGTAGTCGTCGTACAGCGCGTACGTGTTGTAAACGGTGCGTGCGAGGCCGTGGCGGCGAAGGGGGCGAGTTTCGGGTTCAAACGTCATACCGTCCCCGAAATATATTTTTTATGTTTACCGTCATGGTATGCGAGATACAATGTGTCGTTTCGGGGCGCTTCGGTTGCTAGCCGTTTCTAGACGAACCTATCGTAAAGTGCGGTCATTTTTGTACGATCTTTTACGTACGCGTGTTCGATCTGGAGATTTTGACCGAAAAAAAGCATATCGAAATCATAATAATTTGTAGGAATTGAACGTCGGGAAAAATAACACGTAATATGTGTGTAACAAAGTGAAATAATGCGTTTATCGTATCTATCGTCAATACCATAACAATCCTATGTGTTTTTATACTTTCTTCATATCCTCACACTATTAATAATAATAATAATAATAATGATATTTATTACATTTCGAGTTCATAATTATTTTCCAGGATACTACAAGTGCGTCGCTTGCCCCTTCGGTATATATTACAATAATTTATATTGTACGCCTTACTTTTCCCGTACGGCTTTTATTCCCGAAAAACAACGTACGTATTGTTGCGTGCTCGATGCTATGATATATAAACACTGTACACTGCTACTATACTGCTACGGTGCAATGATAAACAGAGCTGATGATGTATAACAAATGTAATAAACTAATAACACTTGCGGCGAGAAACGTTTTCCTTGCCAACAAATCGATTCGAGTGCGGCTCGTCTTTTCGGTATTAGCGGACGACGACGACGGGACCATACAGTTCCGGTTATTGATGACGATAATGAGAAAAATATAAACGTACAAATTCGATCGTCTGGTTTAAATTGAAAACTTCTCGCGCGACTTGCACTTACCGGGGGACGACACCAACGACGTGTTTTATTTACCACCCGTGTTTGTCATCAGAATATTGTCTAGCGATTGTTGCGGATGATTGCAGCATAGTATGATACAGTATGAGACAATTATTAATAACGATAACTAACTTTAATGTCTGTAAAACGAGCCCGGTGTTGCACAAGTGTTACGTTTCAAGATGTACGTGTATCGGGTGTTTTATTATTTATACGAAACTCTTTTTATTTTTTTGGTTATCGTTTTTTTAAAAAAAAACAATGTGGCGGCACCTTTTAGTGCGTTTGCTATTTTTTTTTTTGCGCATATTAATCCGAACAGTCCAAACGATGAGATTGGATCTAATGAAATAAGTTGAGAGAGATTTTATCCGTCGACGACGTTATACGATAAGTGTACATAATAGGTCCATTAGCACTTATTGTAATCGCCATTCACTAGTGCGCGTGTAGGTATATATTGTATTTATATTGTTTTGTTTAACTACGAGTAGTCATTATATAGTTTCTATACACGTGTGTTTTGTGCATTACACGAAATAATAATAATAATAATAATAATTTATATAATAAGTAAATCACCGGGAAATGATTATAATATATTACGTGCGTATAGGAATCGAAATTAATAAAGTTGAGTACGGTTCCATTTTCCAAGTATAATATATCATACATAACTGTACAAAAGCAGGTAAACTCTTTGATGGCTAGACGGACATACGGAGCGATTCCCCTACATACAGGACGAACATGTTGTGCAGTGAAAACCCTTTGACGGACGTGCGGGAATATGCTCTTATGTAATATATTTATATTGGTACATCGTACATAATACGCATGTACAATAATCATTTACGTGAAAACTCTTAAGTATATAAACAACCAGCTCGTTCAATCCGTTAACATAACATGTTCCGCGGACTACACATTTATTTGATTACTATTAAAAGATACCTTTGTTAAAAAAAAAAAAAAAAATAAGAAATAAAAAACTACACGTAAATATTTACAGTTTGATTTACGGCTAAATATAGAGAACCTTGATATTATGTATCAAGGCTCTATAACTAAATATGTATTTACTTTTTGATGACGATTACTGCTGCTGCGGCTATTAATTTTGATGAGATGTGTGTCCGCATTTGGTTTCAAGTTGTTGAAGTTAGTCTCGTTCCGTATTATGTAACTTATTTATTTTCATTTCATTATTATTTGACATTTAACGAACAACAAACATCGCCAGTTCATCGCGCTGTGTTCTACCAACGGAACGATACATTTTATTATGTATTTATGTCGTTTGGTCCAGTATAATAAAACCGCACGTGTGCCTAAAGCAGTTTACGTCGTTTACGATATAATATTACTTATAGGATATCACTTCGGTAGTTTTATTGTTAAATTTAAGTTATCAATTTGGTGCAACTGCAAAGAGCGACCATCTAAAGAGTTTAGATGCTGCCGATTAACATCATCCATAAACTGCACTGGTCATCATGCCAGGTGTAGCAAAAACTGTCAACATGATTTATTGCATTAAAATAATATATATATATATATTGGTGCGCTTATCTTTTAAAAGAAAATAAGTAATTTAATTCCTCCAAAATAATTATAAAACGAAACGTTATTAGAAAATATAAGCAGCAGATCCTCCAATAATAATTATTATTATGCATGTGGACTCTGGGCAGTTACAGTCGTGGGCCACTTCAGTGGTGTCGTCTCGTTTTTTCCGTGTAAAACCAACACCAAAAAAAAAAAAAGGTAAAAATACGATGGTTTGTTTCCTGATATAAAAAAATTATATTATTCGTTACGATTCGGTCATTGGGACCGTCTGTAAGATATTTATTGACCTTACCCGGGAGCACGCATATTTCACATAAAGGTAACGCATCACGTTGTTCGACGTTGATATCGCAAAGTTAATTGATAAAAGATTATATTTTGACCTGTACCGGTCAATTTTTAATTAAAACATTTTTCGTTCGGTCGCGGCACGACAAACCTTACAAGTGTTCTTATCGCCTAGCAATCATGTCTCACGATATATATAGGTATTGGTCATTGTTGTGACCCTGAGGTCTGAGCGCACACGTGTTTGTACACATATGTACAGGGTCATTGGGAAAAGACGTTATTTCTCGTATATATTGTGTAGTGTGGTATTTTTCTCAAATGACCCTGTACATCTGTGCAATAGTACATAGAGACACTAAAAATAGTTAAAAAAGTATACGCACAGCGTGTATTACATAGTCTCGTGTATCACACGTATATACGTAACAAGCGCAGTGATATTACGAACAATTATTATAGTAATTGTTTTACCATTTTAAATTATGCTTTAATTATTTGAAAACCGCATGAAACGCGTCAGTTGCTTTAAGTACGTATCATGTACGGTATACTAGCCTATAGATATATGATCGAGTGGAGCAATAATAGTATTTGCAAATACATTATAATTGTAACTACCGACCTGAAGTACTTGTATACGGCATGTGTGACTGTATATCGTATAAATTATATTTAACAATGTGCGTATGATTAACTCACCTCTTACCTATGCACATTTAAAATTATGATGGATCGTGTGTAAAACGTAGTATTTATAATATGCTATTTACATGGACTTTGCATTGTTATCTTAACTGATTTCTTATCATTCCTTGCTTCTTCCTTAGGTATACTTTTTCCTAACCCATTCCAATCCTTGCTTATTAGTTAAGGATCTTCTGAAAGAAAAAAACCGCTATAGCCATAACGGCGTAATAGAGGTAGAACTGTATTATGTGTACCCGTGTATACTCGTGCTGCCTGTGGATACATTTTTAGAAAGAAATTCTACTAGTTAACAAAATATAAAAGAAAACCCGTCAAATTGCCAGCTAATTAACCGTATATATACGTGTATACATGCAGCACACAGGGTTCCGTTCCGGTAAAAAAAAATAATAATAATAGTACTAGCACAGTAACGATGACGATATAATAACAACTACTTATGTATATTTTATATTCATATAACAAGCGCTGCGATCTACTGTTTTGTAGATAATATCGTGTACCGCAGCATGAGCTGCATGCAGCTGCAGCGCTGTGAAATCAAAAACTTACTACGATTCGTTCGCAAATGACCATTTCGCCCTTACACCGTGGTTATGCGTTCACGCACACATACATTATACGTACGTCGTACACATTACGCAAAGTATGTAGTACACCCGCGTTTACCGTATCGGTGTGTCACGTATAGTTACAATTTAATTCTGCTTTATGCAGCGCATTACAATATAGTATATTAGTATCAATACTGAATAGAGCTCGTCACACATAAATGCAGTATCTTCGCCGCCACATTCGGTCGCAATAAAATGTTAGTTGTTTCCTCCTGTACGCAGACTATACACGTCTCGAGGAAACGTTCACGTGTCGACTGGGGTACTAACTACTAAATGATCTGCGGCAATTCGCGTTTACAACTTCACGCTATATGCTGTGTTGTTGACATGAGCTCGAAAGTTGTTCAAAAGTTGGCAAAAGCAAAAATAAGCGTTCAACGTCTCATATTGACGTGTGTAAAAATCCGTAATAGATGCCCGCATTATTTGTATATTATTATTATTATTATTACGTTTTTGGTTAAACAAAAATCTAAAAGATGATCCGTATCCGTATGTGATGTGTCACAGCGGATTATTGAGAGATCCATAGAACAGCAACAATAGGGTTGGGGGAGGGGCTAATAGTAAAAATATAAGAGTACGTATTTATTGCGCTCTGCAAGTCTCACGTGTTAGCGGTTCGGCCGGCGAAACGGTGTGGAACGGTTGTATTATCTAGGTAGCGCCGAGCCACCAAAAAAAGGTGTGACACGAATTTTCATGATTACACCCGCCTACCGAAAAATTAAGTGACACTGAGAATCGAATTACACAGGTGTTATGTACATATATTTATTTATTACATGAGACAATAATCAATGTTTATTCTAAAAAAAAAAAAAATGATTTAAGTGTAAGACAAAAAATAAAAAAATCCTTGACTTGAGATGAATCAATTATTGTACATGGTTCGTCTAAAAATATATCATTTTTCTTACAATAATAACCTTAACCTTAACCTATAACCTTTAAAAATTTGTGACTTTACCGTCACACCTATATAGAGTATAGCTGTATCCTCCCCTTAATACCAAAACATGTGAATTTTTAGCTGTGAATCTGACAAGTTTCTACTTTCTTGGCTGTAATTGAATAACACTGTATTACGAATATCTTTTTATTACAAATAATATCATTCAGTGCTAATTATATTAAGTTAAATGGAAAAATGTGTGAATCGTTAATAACATGCTAACTGCGGTACCTATTGTTTATCCATACGAATTACGTAGACGCGTATGAAACGAACAGAATCGTTTCAATCGTCTAGCATAATAATTAAAACCATGTACTTGTAAAATTATATCCAAGGATATGTATATCATATTTTTTTAAAATGTAAAAATGCGTAATAAAATGACACGAATACACGAGCAAAACATGACTATATTATATATAGGTATCACTTTTCTTACACTGTATTACATTATGTTTAATGACTTTTTTTATAGTATTTCTGAATTATTAAATTAAACAATTTTAAAGTTTCCCCAACCATTACAGACTACTGCTCTAAAATTAAAACTACCGTAAGATAACATCACATTATACGCAAGCGTATAAGCGTGTACGGTCTCAAAAGTATAAGTAGCGACATGTGTTTTCGTTTCAAAATGTATAAACATAATAATGAAATATTATACGTGTGCACGTCGTATAATGTACCTAACCGTGAAGTTGTGACCGCACTTGACTGTGGTGAAATAATACACGTGATAAATCTAATAGTTGCCGCACTACAGGTGCACACATGCACGCGCGCCTTCAGCGTATATAGAGCGTTCTGTATAGATAACATCATGCTGTACGGGTGCAAGAGGACGATAGAATTCACCGAAATAATATGATTAGGACTCGTTGCATGCCCTCATACGTAAACGTCAGACGTCCGAGTGCAATGATAATGTGTCACAGCGCGCGCGAGAAGAGTGCGTAGGCATAGTAATTCACATTTACTTGGAATTCGAAACGTTCATGCCCGCGAGCCGCGAGTGCATCGGGAAAATGCATCAGCAGCAATATGCATGCACCAGCCGCAGCGAGCCTATACCTATACGAGCGATGGCCGCAGTGCTGCACGTGTTCGATGTACATCTAATATCCATAGTGCATTATAGTTGTAGCATGTTCTGCACCGGTTCCGGGGCACTTAAAACAAACGCTATATGCAGCGAACCGATGACGATGATGATGATGATGCAACTGCGATTCGCGTGTCGTATCAGGTACGTCGATGTTATCGCGGTGTAAACTGTACGTGCGATATGTCATCGCGTGCGTCGAATGCGTGATGCGAGTGCGTTGCGTCAGTAGAACTCTTTCAACCACGCCTATACCTATAACTGCAGTCATACATCATTAGATATTATAATAATCATACGCATGGGCGCCCATTGGGGGGGGGCAAGACAGGGCACTTGCCCCCCCCCCCTGGAAAAAAATTATGAACTTGTAGCTCAATAAATATTACCACAATATTACCTTATTACCAAGGCAAATTATTTGTTGAAATCATTTTTAAGATATGAAATAAGTATAAAAATATACTCATTGTTATCGTATATTATGATGATAAAAACACCATATTAACACCATCATAGATAGGTCGTAGTCTGTAGTTCATATAGGTACCTATACGTAAAATTATTTATCGCAGATAATTTGTGGTAAATCCATAAAGATCACAATATAGGTACTACAAATATTTTATCAGACAACATTGACTGCATTTTAGTCGTCCACTTTCTGTGTGACATTATATTTAATGCTGATTGCTGAGTGTCATTAGTGATTATTCAATATTATTTTTTTAAATTTTTAATTTTTAGTATGGATATTCGATCGTTTTTAATTAAAAAAAAATCTGATGAAGATAATGCATCTGCTGTGCTTGAGCCACACACATCGAAAAATACAAGTTTTTCTGCTCAAGTAAATTCGGAATGTTCTACGTCAATAAATACGGTACCTACATTAACTATTAATTATACGCCAAATGATTGTGAGTCATATCCAGATTTAGGATTTTATATTAATAAATCAAATTTATCAGATGAACTTAAATATAAATTACTAACAAAACCATATGTTCCTTCTGATAATTATGATTTTAAGAATGACAGTATTGCACAAAAAAGGAATTTTAAAATAGAATGGCTTAAACAATATCGATGGCTAGTTTATTCTAGACATTTAAAAGGTGGTTTATGCAAACATTGTGTTGTTTTTCGTCCTGTGGTTAAAATAGGATTATTAGGAGCGTTCATTGTTAGTGAATTTACCAAGTATAAAGATTTTCATTTTCACGCAAAAAAACATATGCAATCTGAATGGCATAGAGTTTATGATCATTCAACAGATTTTTTAAAAATTATGTCCAACAAAGAAAAAAGTGTTATAGATCAATTAAATACTGCTCAACACTCACAAATTGAACAAAATAGAAAAAAGCTAGTCCCTATTTTGTCATCAATAATATTTTGTGCGACACATGATCTAGCAATTAGAGGTAAATTGAGCTGTAGTGGAGATTTTGATGATCTTTTAAAATGTCGTGTTGAATCTGGAGATAGTGTTCTGTCTGAGCATTTATCAACATGTCATAGTAAAGCTAAATATACGAAGAAATTTGCAGTTCTTATTTACTGATACCGAATAATATACTTAATTATATTATTTAATTTCTATTTTTTATAATCTAATATAGGTAACATGCATGTATACATTTTATATGTAAAAAATAACATTAATCTTTATTATCTTACATTAGAAAATTTTTTTATTTTGACCCCCCTAAAATGTTACCTATGGGCGCATTACCTGTATGCAAATAAATAGTACTACTGCGGTCTTGTTTGATGTGTACAACTGATGCTTTAGCGTATACCTGCGCGGTCATGTGTACGGTGCACATTTTAAGTTCGGTTTTTACATTATACGTAGATTGAGAACGGACCCGTTTACTGTAGGTTAAAAAACAGACCAGATTACGTCCGCGGGATCTAATCCGCGAGAGCTCGGAACTTGGACATTAACTTTGAACAACGATATAGGGTCCCTCCGTGGATGATACTTTACGTTCATTGTGATATATATTTAGGTACATTGACCCTGTAACGTATGCACTGGATCCGCGCGCGTGCGCTGGCATTATAATAGTACAAGCCATTATACCGGAAAGCCTTATGCACATATTTATGCACGTGGCACGTAAGGAGGTTACATAAACGTTGTTGGCCGGTGTCCAGAAGCGAGCTAAATATGTATTATAAATTATTAAGCGCAGATCTCGGATCAGCTAATGAGTTTGATGCACGTTATACGGAGAGTTTTTAATCGGAAGTCTTGAATATTGTTCTACGGCTCTTTTCGCCGTAAAATACACAATTATTGTAAGCGAACGAGCTGTTCTTGTTCGAGCGATGCGAACTTGTAATCATCATTTCTTTCCATACCGATTTTCACCTGCGACTTATTTGAAGTCACCGCGGAAGCGCGACACGGCGGTGTGTGCTGCTACTGCAGTTGTTTGACGAATAAAAACTGGTTCCTAATTATTGCACAGGCACAATAATACGTACTGTTACATTATTACGCTGAACACGTTATTTAAGAACAAAACGGCTGTCAAATATTTGCCGACTCGTTTACGCAACCCGGAGGAGCGAGCAGCCGCCGTGCAAATACCCTTAAACTTTCCCTGTACACCACACTCGCCGAACCGAAGCAGTGAGCCCACTGCGACTGCGGAAGACTGTGTACACGTCGAAATCGAGCATAATAATAAGTACATATAGCGTTGAAATATTTACGGAACGGACATAATAATAATAATACGATTTAAACAACGATTCGGTCCGCCGCACTACGTCTGCGTAATGTAAGTATGTACGCGCATTATTATTATAACATCGTTTTCAGTGCAATGCGTTTATTATAATATTTTGCTGCAGTATTGTAATGCTTTGAGATTCTGTGTGTTTTTTTTTTTTTTTACCAAGAAGCGCACGAAAAATGTTATAGGCGAACCTGGTGTGCACGGTAGAAGAATATACGCGTATTGACAGGTACACGCGAATGTTATAATATGCGAACAAGGGTGGAAAATTCGCCATCATATATTCGATATACACGTATACAAATGGAGGTAATAATAATAATAATAATAGTTATTCGCATACAGAACCTGAAATACGAGTAATAAGGGTGCGCTGCTGTACACGTATACCAATACGTTTACGTACGTTCACTATGTGTGTGAATAATATATGTATGTACATACAAGTATATATATAGCGGATAATATATATACTTAACGTTGACGTATACATAATTGGTACACAAAAGAATTGACACTGGAAATATTTTCGTAATTTTTCTTATTCCACCCAGTCGATTAGGGATGATTTCTGTATGTTTATATACAGTCTTATGTGAATCTACTTTGAAAACATCCGTTCAGTCTACAAGTCGTTACCGCGTTACACCCTCGCACAATATTCCAACAACGTAACCAATCCCTCGGAAGCGACCGTCCGTCGAGTATCTCGACTTATCTCGACTTAACGTTGGACAAGAGATTAACTTGGTGGCCGCACTTATCATCTATACACTTAAACAAGCTTATCAACGCCTAGCGATGATTTTCCCTACTCGAAGCAGGAAGTCTACTTTAGGAAAAATGTTCCTTATACTTTATGATCAAGTACTGCGCTCATTGCTTACATACGCTTGTCCTTTTAGGGTAAATGCGCAGAAACCATCTTAAAAATATTTCAAAACACAACCTTAAGAATAATAACAAACGCTCCGTGGCTTGTAAGAGACCCAAATGTATACACAATGATTTCAAAATCGACGTCCCCACAATCTAATCAATTAAATACATTTAACGCTTAGTATTAATCAATTGAGCCACTAATCACTTCTTAGTCACCGCATCACTATAGTGCACCATGTGAATAATAAAAAATACATTTTTCCGAGATCAGTGATTAAATCATCTTACATGATATGGTACAAATTATTCGAACAAAACTACGTATATACAGCTGTAACCGAGTGTTTTTTTTTGATTTACGGTCGTTATTTTTATGTGACTGTTATAATGAATTTGTTTATACCTAATTGACTGACCATTTTCGGATTTGGAAAAAAAAAAAAAAGATTAAATCTTTCGTATTGTAATGACAATATCATGTACCTATACCGCGGAGTGAACCGCTTCGGTGCGTAGACGTAGGTACATATCGAATATCAAAACCCGTTTGCGTTTAAATTACTTTTTACAAACGACACGTTTCGTACGAACCGTTTAGTACAGTATTTGACACATTACACGCATTATACGTATACGCGTGCGCAGCTCACGGATAAAAACGTCGTTAACGCTATATTGAGTTTTTTTTTCGGTTTTTTTTTTTTGTACGCGTCGCATGGGAATGATTTGTTGTGAAATTTAATTTAGTAAAACAAATCGACTGAAAACACGAAGCGCCGCGTTGACATCTTAATGGACGCGCGTGTATGCAAATTAACGTTGTAACAATCGTTACTACTATATATATATATATATTATATATATATATATAGTTGTAACAATCGTTACTACTATATATATATATTACTTTTAGTATTACTATTATAGAAACATAATATAGGCTGACTATACATTAAGTCCCCCCCCCACTCAAAGTTTATATTGTCGACAATCGGTATGTAAGAGGTGACCAGTTCTCCGCGATTACCATCACGCTAACTTGAACTCCGTGTAACTACGAAACAGCCCTATGATTGTTAAGTAAGCCAGTAAGTCTTAATAAAACTTTATATATTAATAATTATCTGTACCAATACGCATTTATTTGTAGTATTAAGGTCCAATACAACATTTATGGTCCAGAGCTACGGTTAATTATATTCAAAAGAACCTAACTTCTTCCCTGAATATCTTATATTTAACAGGTCGTCCCCGACCACGTTACAACGTTCGACCCGATGGTCGCGTTCTGTGTGCGTGTACAGGGCATAAACATCGTGCACGTGCTAATATTATTATTGTTCCATAACGATCGGCCATCAGGTTAACCCTTAAAAACGTTACACATTATTTCGTAAAATCGAGTGCATGATTGTCATACACCCGCCGTGTACTCGCACAACGCGTATATACCGCCGTAATATTCGTTCGTGTAACAATCATTACTCCTATAGTCCTGTATACAGTAATCCCTCGTTATCCGCGGATTTTCAATCCGCGGTTTCGATTATCCGCGGTTGGGTCGGCGATAACATTTTATTAATACATACGATGAAATTTTATCTGTATTATACCCATACTTATAAAGTTATAACAGATATGCTACATAAAGTACATACCAATGTGTACGGTTAATTTGTTATATATTAAAATTGTTCAGTTGTTGGTTGATTAAACCACGAGCCTTCAAATCTAAAGACATGAATCACTTGTCAGTGTTTTGGAGAGCAAATAATAAAGCTTGGGTCACTGCACACATTTTTAGTGATTGGTTTACAAACTGTTTTGTTTCTCAAGTGGAGATGTACCTAAGATTAAAAAATCTCCCTTTTAAAGCTTTATTGCTGATTGACAACGCCCCGTGCCATCCTCCCTTATTAAAATTTCATCATTCTGACATTGAAGTCATGTTTATGCCTTCATCCTTCCTAATATATTATGTATGTATAAAGAATTAATAAATTATATTAAAAAATAAATAATCAAATAATTGTAAAACATATTAACATTTTTGTGATTTTTAAAATTAAATACAAAATATGTACAAAATAATAAAAATTAAAAATTGTATGTAAATAAAACCTAACTTCCCGTTTTACATTGTTTTATGGTCTCGTTATCCGCGGTTTCGATGTCCGCGCAACTTTGCTGGAACCTAACCTCCGCGGATAACGAGGATTACTGTACATTCATATATTTTACCTCGCGCACCGATTATACGTTTAATAATAATAATATATGTACACATTGTGTTTGTCTGTACTTAGACCAAACCGCGTTTTGTACGGTATGCGTAAAGGCGGGCGCATGCGGTGCGCATATTAAGTACAATAATTGTTATGATCAAAAGGTCAGTGGATTTAACCGCGCGCTATTTAATTCGCAATGCTTTGTGTACATATATACGCATCATCATCATGGTTTCTTACTTTTGTTTTATTTAGTTTTTTTCTATAAAAAAAAGTATACCGCGGTTGTAATGCAAACATAAAACAATGGGCATTACAGTACATAATTGGTAATGAGAGTTCTAAACGAAACGGCCGTTGTGCGCAACATTTTATCATAAACTATACTGTGTTTGCGCCGTGTAGAACATTATCGAGTCTAAAGTCTGAACGGTGAAAACTTTTGGCTGTAAGCCAATAAAACTATTGCTCGTAACTCGCATAAGCTAAGGTACCGTCCGCAATTACGAAAAGATTTTTCTTTACATTTTCCTAAAAGTATAATATTATTCAGGATCAAGGGGGGAACAGTAGAAACGGTACGAACACAGTATAGTACATGTATAGCCATTCTACACGTACGCCGTTTAGAATACAATGTGTTCACGGCACTTAACGGAAATTCAGAAACCTAGAAGAAATACAAAATATTATTCATTTAAGTACAATTATTATTGGGCGAAAAAGTATATTTCTTAGTGGATATTTCCTGAGAATCTGTCCGAAGGACTATGCGTCGGGCCCATGACTAACGAGTCGAAAAAGTCCTTTGCGGTTCTTTTATCAAACATCGTCGATCTTTAACCGCTTGTATCGATCTTCCGATGTATGTAGGGTTTCGCGGTACACGAGCGACCGAGTAGATCGTCGAAGCTTTCGACTCTCGCGTGCACACCGACGGAAACGAACGTGTTTCTACGGAGTGCACGCGAGGACGTTATAATAATATTATAATCTATACTCAATATTAGGCGTAGGCATTACGTGTAGGTAATGGCTGGTGCACGTATAGTCTAGACCGGTATAATACTGTACGCTGAATCAGTGAACCGGTGCGTGAAATATACGTAGGACCTACACGTATATATATACGCTATACGTACACAGCTCGGAACGCCGTCATTGGATTTAGAGGCGTGCAAAGTTTTGAACTGTACAATATACACGTGTGTATTTAAGGGCCACGACTTAGTAAACATTATTATCCCGTGACGGACGCGAGAGTTCGAAGTAAGATAATAATAATAATAATAATAATATTCGTGTAAACATGTAAACATTACATCAGAGAAAACTGAACGCGAGCATAAATTGACGATGAAGGTACTTATCCGTCACATGTATTTTCATATAATATATGTATATATATATATATTTAGGAGAAATCCGTAAAGTTATTCATTTATACGCTTTAAATATTTTTCCGCGAGAAATGTCGCATCGAGGAAGAATGCGCATACGATTTTGATTTAACTATACTCACCCGAATTTCGATATTATACTAGATATCAAATAGATTGTTGTCCGTCCGGTTGTTTACTGTATTGTTTAGAAAGAGAAGGAGTAGCTATAGAGTGGGATGATATATAAATTATTAGACATTTTTTGGAGGCTGAGTTGTCCGGTATATCACTTATATTATTAGTCTGCAGTTCATTATTGTAAAAATCGTAATTTTAAATATTTCAAATTAATTTTAATAAAAGCATTGACTTATTATTCGATCTATATAGAAACATATGCGTCAAACTGTATACACATTAACAATAAGGAGCATATTTGAAATTATGACATTTTTATGGAACAAAATTGCAGAATACGCTTTTGCAATAATTTCATAACTATTATTACATAAATATTAATATATTATTAAGTATAATGTTATTAAAGTGCTTGTAAAAATGAAATAGCTATGGAAACTTTAGGAATTTTGAAAAAATACGGATTGAAAAAAGTGTTAAAAACCGAATTAGAACGGAAAATGGGAAAGTATTTCAAATGATGTGTGATAAATAAACACTAACTCGTATACTATATGAAATAAACGTATTAGTAATAAATATATAAACAAACTTTCTTTAAAATTACCTATTTGACTGTAGCCATTTTCTCGTTGTCCAATATTAATTACTAAATTGTATGCATATATTATTATAAGTAAGTGAGTGCGTGTAGACGCAGACAATTAGGTACATCATATCACTCGATTAGAAATAAAAAATAGATATTGGAGGAAAAAAACCGACGACAGAGACGAATTTTTTTTCAAAATTTTTAGTTCTTACAATGTATATACGTACAGGAATAGATTGCAGGCTGTTAACATGGTGGTGGATTTTCTCGTTAAAAATGACCAATACAAATGCGCACGAAAAAGCAAAAACTTTTGAAAAACGACCCCCTTAAGGTACCTATCAACAACATTTCCAATCTAAAAACGGAAAAGCTACGTGAGGCTTTTGGAGTAATCCTGTATACGACATAGGTATAATATATATATATATATAAACGCGAAAGAAACAAAAATCTCTTCAACGCGCGTACCTACACTTTGTCGTCTTCAATTCAATTTTTTGTTATTATAAAAGTAAAGCTGAGGTTGTTTTGTTGGTAATAGGTGGGAGGATATTATTACGATACCCATTACAGGC
The DNA here is from genome assembly GCA_949715065.1 of Periphyllus acericola. NCBI lineage: Eukaryota > Metazoa > Arthropoda > Insecta > Hemiptera > Aphididae > Periphyllus > Periphyllus acericola. The sequence goes on from OX454266.1 coordinate 14,727,678, forward strand.
TACAGCCACTGCACAACTGTTGGTATGAATGTGAAATTTCTATAGAACAATTGGCCCGATTTAATTCTTCTTTTTAATCCAATTACGTTTAAGAGGTCGATAATAGATTTTATTGTAGATGATAATACAGATTGTTTCCCCCACCATAACACCTACTATTGTAACGACTGGCTATTTTATAGTTATCGTGAAAATCGTGGACTTCACTAGGTCTATATATATATATAGTATACCGTGGGCGGGCGGGTGGTGGTGTGGAAGACGACGTAATTCTGCAACAACCCAACGATGTTTTTCGTCTAATTATTTCTATTATCTAATCGAACGCATACTTATTTTTTATATTAATTTTTTTACGTTTTTATCTGCGATAAGCTTTCGATTCGAAAACATGTTATTGCGCTCGCTCCGAGCCGCCGAAATTGGTTGCGAACACATTGTGATTACGCGAAACAGTTTATTCGAGCGGTAGTTTTGGAAGCACCGTAGCTCTGCGTGCGGGAAAATATTTTGCAAATCCGAAGCTCCGCGTTCACCGTAACCCGCCGCGGTCGTAATAGCTGACGGGGCAACCGGGACTCCGCAAAATGTTCTAAACACCGGCATTTCGCATGCGACAAAATCGGTACAAAATGATTATCGATACCGCCGGTTCGCAGGTCTTGGGAAACAGCATCATTAACACAATAGTACTTTTTGACACAGAATTATTATTTTTAAACGACCGTTTGCATTGTGCAATTCGTATCCGGTCAGTATTGTCAGATTTCATTAGGATAGCGATACAAGTGATACAGCCGATGTAGTAAACCGATCCCACTGCCTTGCACGGCGACACGTCATTTGGACTACGGCCGTTCGGGAAAATCTCAGTGTCCCTAAGTATAAATTTTATCTTACTCCGATGGTTAAAAAAAAAAAATCTCGTACGTGTAGTTACGGTGCCGAAAGATAAATCTCGTTCGCGGCGGAGTTGCGGTGTCAAAATAGAATCTTACGCGCGGAGTAAGTAAAGACTGTTTCGTAAGACGGCCACGCTGCGAGCGGAGTTACGGTGCTCCCATATTTCCGTGTCATTTCGAAACGCACGTTTTGAGCCGCACAGCAATCACCAACGTTCTAACGGGGGTAACATTAACTGTCTAGTTACTGCAGTCATCGGCTCTTTTTTTTCGCAACCGCGTTCCTCTGTGCCACCGTTGTTTTATTTTTCATTTTTTTTTTTTTTTTTCAAATCCGAGCGCTGATTATATTGTGCGTGCTGATCGTATTAAACTAAACGAAAAACAACATGACAACAATAATAATAATAATCATATTATAATATTCTACTGGTGGACGAATTCAATGATAATCGTTGGAATGTTATAGGTTAGGTATACGTTCAGGTACCGCAAACGTACATAATGTATACATTGTTGGGTGATAATTCAAAAAACATATATGCCACGCCGCGTTCACTCTCGGTTTAAAAATAAATTTCCTTTTTTTTTTTTTAGCCGAACGAAAATAAAATAAATACGCATACTGTGCGCGTATATGCATACGCGGATACAATATTATATTGTACACACGATGAACGCCATTAAAACGTAACTTATTACAGGTGGTCCCTATATAGACGACCGACTTCAAATTGATTTATAAGTATTCTGTTTACCATTTACCATTTGCATAGTACTATACACCTCTATTATACACATATGTACGATATTTTCTTCGAAAACGTTTTATTATTTACGACGTGCCGATTTCGTATTTTATGTACGCATTATACAAGCATATACGTATAGGCATTACGTAGACGTACGAAACCAGTTGTACGAAATAAAAAAACACAACTGTTTTAATGAATCCGTTAAGTGCGTTGTACGTATTATCAGTATACCGCGGTTTTATCGTTATTGTTATTATATTGTACTTATACTTTTGAAAAAAATACAAACCGTACGTCTTCGGCTTTGGCGTATACAGCTGTTTAGCTGTGTCAACGGTAAAAGATTTATTGCGATTCGCGTGTGCTGAGGGAAAAAATGTGCGAGTACGCGCAAAGAGAATAAATACATAAACTATTACTGCATGTCTTACTACTCGTGCAGTCGAAAACCGATAAGGATTTTGAAGACTTTCGGCCAACCCGTTGTCGATGTTGAACCGGGCAATAACAATGTTAGCGCCAAATGTCGTCAATTCGAAACATCCCTCCACCTCGCCGGAGTTGACCCGAGAACGTACACCTACTCCCGCAGGAGCACATCGAACGGCTATTTGGTGAACAGTCGCGTCGCAAGAACGGATACACATTATTATAGACGGTGTACATAGTTGACTAGAAAATATTAGAAATGCAGGTCCGATGGAATACTGCTGATATAGGAATAGTGTACATCTTGACACATCGGGCAACGGCGGTGCATATCATATTTGACGTGAAATAATACTACGATACATAAGTACGATCCCCGTTGTTTTCGTTCGACTCGTTATTCCGCAGATTTCCGACCTTTATTCGTGTAGATACGCGTATTTACGAGCAGTGACAAAACCATAAGAGGCTATTCAGAGGGTGCGATAACATCGGGGACTCGACGCTTATGGTAGTGAGGAAGGTCACCCCTTGAAGTGCATAATCGGTTGTTTTTATCAACGGCGTACAGTATTAAATCAAGATATTTAATAATCATTTTACATTTAATAATAATAATAATAATAATGAGATGATATACTTGTATTTGATATTTTTATTTAATGAAACTTATTGTCAACGATTCAATAATAATAATGTTGCAACACATGTATAAGATCGCGAAAAACTGTATGCTATAATATGTTATCGACATTATATGCAATATGTTCCATGCGTACGGCGAATACAATTAAATTCGTAATTACTACTGAAATAGGTAACTACACAGGGTGTGGCAGGGAAACTACCTTAATTTAAACGTGCACCCTCTAGCGACCGTTTTTCCGAAAAAGGTGGGACGGCGCTCATCCGAAAGATCTAACGTTTTCTTTCACGCCGACGAATCTTTTGTGAAAACATTTTTTCATTGACGCCTCACCTCCTTACGCCCCGATCTTCGGTGGTCAGCGCGCTTGCGCGATTTAACCTCACGTTGTTTGGCTTTTCGCGAAGCTATCTGAAATCCCTAGTTCACACCAACCGTCAAAAGCAGCCCGTGAGAACATTACTCAAGGTGCTATCGACAACGTACCCGTCGACATGCTGAAAAGAGTAGAGCGCGGGAAACTTCAAAACTCGACTATCTCAATGCATTGACCAGAACGGAGGTCACCTTAATGGTATGATCCTTAAAACGTAATCAATAAGAACTGTAAATGTGTCTCTAAAAAAGGGAAAAAATAATTAAACCGATATCTCATGTATAGGTACAATGTTTTTGTTATCAGTTTTTAAAATTAGCTAGTTTCCCTGCCGCACCCCGTAAAAATACACAACGGCTCTGTAACAATATACACATTTCCCCTAAACGTCTCGTTTGTAATATTTCTACCACGATAGGATTGATAGAGTATTGGATGGAAATTAAATCGGGATTAAAACACAAATAATATCACGAGTCGATTGGCACAATATGAGAATAAAAAAAAACTGACGGTGTAAAAATAGAGCAGTACATCGGATAGACAAGAACATCTATACACGGCTATATAACGTTAAATCGACTATGCTTTCTACGGCTAATGGATAACGTCGACGCTTATATCGAACATTTTATCGATGCATGTATACAACATGGGTGACCAATAAATATTTCTATCAACAAAAGTAAATAATTACGTGAAAATACATAAATGTCTACTAGATAGTTCTATAGAAAGATATTATATAAATTTCTGTAATATTTTTGCAGCGCTAATTTACATAAAATGTGCTACCGGTAAGTACATCCCCCCTCCCCCCCACCATGATCGGCGTTCGCTAATGAGCACTGGACTATTCCTATTAAATTCGGTTAATAGGTACTTAATGTAGGCAGCGGAACGCGTTTTCAAAATGTTGCGTTCGAGACGTAGCGAAAAGTATACGATTGACGATGAAACGTCTAATGCGTTGAGAAAAACGACGACAAAAACCGTTTTGAAAAGCGCAAGAAGACAGCAGCCGCGGTTCGTCGAAATAGTTTTAACGCAACGACGTGAACGTGTTTTTTTCTACGGGAAATAATTACGTTTTTAACAGACCGAAAGTTAATCTTGACCCGAAAAATTGTCAACCCACGAACTTAAGGAAAAAACTCGAACAGTGTCGCACATCGTGTTCGTCATCACATTGAAAAGTACAGTAGAGTCACGTAACTATTAAATAATAAGACGCTGTTTGTTTTGCTCCGCCCATTTGAGTTTGATCCCGCACGGATTACAATATTGTACACGACGATTTCGGTTCGCGGAATTGATTTCATATTCAATTTTTTTTTTTCCAATCACGTTCACGAACACGAGATGCGCACAGATTCGTAGAGTATTGTGTACAAGTGCGTCTCGGCCTCGCTGGTCGAGTATATCCTAACCAACCGATACCGTGTACCGCTACGTGTTGACACGAAGTGCCGTTTACAATGTCGATGAAATAATAATATTGCGTGCGGCGTATAACGCGGGGCAATAATAATGAACAGTTGCGAGACGATCCATTCGTAGACGTTGATTGATCTAAAAACATTAATATGTTCCATGACGTATATACAGACGATCAAGCCACACTAGTGCGCTATACCTGTACAGTTGTATCCGATGCGGAGGCGACAATAGGTTCTGCGCGTTGTTGTACGTGCCAACTAGGCCAACATTCAATTATTACAAAAATGGTCAAATAGACAAAGTTTACTGGTAAGATGGGCCAGTGAAGCAAATGAGCTGAGGTAGCGTATTGTAAATTAATATTTAAGACAGCCGGTCGGACGAGACCGGGGCAGAGTGTGCGTGTTTCGGTCGAAGCACGTATGTGTAGAGACTACGACGCCACGCTTTACTTTGTGTTTAATTAAAATAGGCTTTTGGTGTGGATTATTGTTTTATTTTGAAAACCCATCAACTCTTAATAATTGAACTAATATCTATTAGTTTTGATTACTAAAGGGAAGTTAGAGCGATACCCACGAAAGTGCGATACGACAGCGTGACCCGTGGGATTGGGGTACGGGGGAATTCGTCAACGGTTAATTTTATTCATATCGCAAATACTTGATATAGTGTAAGCTTTGTACAGTTGAACCGAACGGGATTATTTCCCAAACTGTTGAAAATGTTTGAAATGTCATTATAGTATTACATCGTTGATGGTTACAATCAACCGTCATTACGCGTCGAACATTCCAAGACTTTTATTGTAATGTTTGGAAATTGTTTTTTCTTAAAGAAACGCTTTTGTTGGATTGAAAACAAATAATGTTACTTGTTAGGTACTTATACATCGTAAGCGCACATGGTCTACTCGTATATGACTATTGTTTAATGGGTACAAATTATTATAACGATTATAAGTTATAGTACAATGATATTATACATTTTGCTTTCGACCGTTGGGGTACCCAACAAAATTCTTGGTAATCAACCAACGTTAACATTTTCAAATCTCTTAGTTTAAATAGCCCTAGTTCTTTTTTTTTTTGTTTTTCCTATTTCACCTTTCAAAGTGGGTAAAATATTGAATACTTCTACTAAGTACTGCGGATTGTTTTCACATATAACAATATCGTTTTCTCGGACAGAAAAACACGATACATTTCGGCGAACGCTGCAGTTAAAATATGAAATCTTGCATCCATGAAACGTAAACAAGTGGGGATAGTGCGTGATGAAATATACTAAACGATGCGGGGATGCCAGTTACCCTGATACACACAGATATACTATAGGTCGTGTAGAATACGTTACCTTGGTATCAAAGCCGTATACAGGACTTATTGGGCCCCTTGATGCTGGTGAGGTTTTTCATAATAATATATTAATATCTCCATGTTAACGTTGTCCTAAGACGTCGCTTTCAGGCGAGTTTCAATGCACATCAGAGCTAATATATTTAGGCTTTCATCAGGCACACGGAAGTCCGAAGCCGATTTTTTTTTTTTTTTTCATCAGTTTCGACTTTGAAAATTACCTCTCTCCACTGCTGTCGACGACCTGCAATTAATGAGAGGTGGTACACACTGTCAAAGCTAGCTCAATATTGCGGGGGGAAAACAATCGCCGACGCTTTTTCCCAACACGATAGTTATATACATCCGCTTCGGTGACGAAATAATATGTTCTCATATCGTTTCTTGGAAACTCGCGGTAAAATGTTTTGATCCGCGTCAGTTCATCGAGCTAGCCTTGCTCCCATAAAGTTCCTAGCATTTTCTCGAGAGTATTTTTTTTCACACAAATCTTTCGATGTAGGTGTACTAACGTTTTTCACACTTTTTTTGGTGCGTGTCCCTATAGGTTGAAGCCTATGAAGCCTGCTTTTAAACACCGCCCCGCATGGCACAGAAACCATACCGCGTACAGTCATGCGGACGGTACAACATCTCGTAGTCGTGCAACGTGTATCGCGTTAACTTTATTCACTCGACATTGTTACACGATAGGTGTTCGAGTGGAGGAGATGGGGAGGAGATGGGGAGAAGAGGACTAGTGTACGTACATATTTAAACGCATGTGTCTTGTAGGCTAATAGTCGCTTATATTATGGATAAAAAAAACATTCATGTATATAATAATAATATAATAATAATAATATATATTTTTGTCGATTACAGCACAAAAACGTATATGATATTTATATATATATATACGCACAATACAATTATATATATATATAATGTCAAACATATACAGTATAATATTACAATAATATATTGCCGTGCCTACAAAATACACTAATAGATAAGGACTAGTAATTATTTTCAAATGTCTTATAGAACAGAATTTTTTTTTCTTTTTTTTTTCAAAATTTTTTCTTTTTGATTAAGTCGAGAGAGATGCTTACGGGTGTTATACACAAAATAATATATATATATATATATATATATATATATATATATATATTATTCCTAAAACGTATTTTATATAATATATAATATTTACATGCACGACGACTGCGTAACGAATAACGCGTGTACCACGTGTTTAAAAAAAAAACGAGAAACATATTTTTATGTACAGTAATAATATTTTTAAAAACTCACTATAAATTGTTGTTATATAACGCGCCGTACAAATAACGTATCTAAAAAACAAAACTACTCATATATACCGTCTATATTTACACGAGGATATTTTACTAGATTCATAATAATGCATGGATATATATGAGAAAACATATTTCATGGATATAAATATATTAAAACACAACCTATGTCAGGGAAAAAAAATAATATGTACACAATTAAAAGGTATATATATTTAAATTAATAGTTCGTATTGTTTTGCGCGGCTGTCTCTACTATTTAGCTAAATGATTTACATATATAATATTTTACATCCCGTTGATATAATAATATAATATACTACGATGCCGAAAAAAAAACGACGATAAAATCGTATATAATATAATATTAATCGTAATAATAATAATAATAATAATAGTAATTAATATAATAATAATAAATACATTAACAAAAATGAATCACATATTTTCGTGTATCGTATACGTTTACATGTATATAATATATATATATATATATACGCTAATTTATTTTTATGTATATATACATGTATATATATATATTTAAATAGTTTGTGTAATAAAAATTCGCTTCGTTAAACGGGCAGGAAGAGTTTAGGGGGAGGGGGAGCAAGGGAGAGGTTGATGGACCACACATGTAAGTACCATTCAAACACGTAAACACACACAGATTTAAAATAGAAAATAATTATAGCTATATAAATAAATATATAATATAACCGTTGGACGTGTAAGCACCAAAACAAAAATTCGAAAAACAAAAAACTAAAAATAAAAACGTGTGCGCGGGGTGCGAGGGAGCGATAGGTCAAATGGATTGTTACCTATACGACCAAGTATTTTCATAAACGGCTTCATATATTATAATACGTACTCAACACTATACCTGTCTACAGACTTTCTCGCGTACGCGAAACGCATTCGACGTTGCGCGTAGGGGGATGATGGTATACACTGCGGTAGAGAGGGTGGGACGACTGCGTTCGGTAGTAATAGTAATAATAATAATCATGATAATATGTATATAGTATTACAATAATATACGATGGATAATAATAATAATAATAATAATAATCATAGTGTTCGATGGAGAAATCGCATGCGAAACCAACCAAGTGCACACTGCATTATACATATATAGTAGGTATTACCACCACCACGGCGGCGGCGGCACGGGAAATCGCTGCACATGCGCTGGTCGATGCTGCTGCTGCTGCTGCTGCTGGTGATGGTGATGATGATGGGGTCGAGGTCACGAGGTTGCGGCCGCTTGCACGCCGGCCGCGGGCAGCGGTGGCCGGTGGCTGTTCTCCGCGTGCGCGTTACGCTTGGTCCGCGAGCTGAACACCATGCCGCAGCCGGGCACTTTGCACCGGTGCATCTCGTGCATGTGCAGCTGCTCGTAGTGCTCGCGCATGCCGTTCTTGTCCGGGAACGATTTGCCGCAGAACCGGCACGCGTACATGCCGTTCTCCTTGTCCGGCACCGGCGGCAGGTCCTCGTCCGCCGAGTACACCAGCCGGCCCGACGACGAGCCGTTGACCGCGGCCGCGGCCATGGCCATCGCGGCGGGCAAGTGCCTGAACGGCGAGCCGACCGCGCCCGCGAACTGCGGCGGCACCTGCATCAGCCCGTTGCCGCCGGCCAACGCTTGGAACTGCTGCGAGTCCGCGTACAGCCGGGCCAGGAACTCGGCGTGCATGTACGGGCTCTCGGCGACGGCGGCCATCAGGTTGGCCGACGTCGGCGGACCTTGCTGCGACTGGGACGGCGGCGGCGGCGGCGGCGGAGGCTGAGGATGATGCGGCTGCTTCTGCAGGGACGCAGCGACCTGCTGCTGCTGTTGGGGCTGCTGCTGCTGGGACTTCCTCGACGGTTCCGTCGAGGACGAGGGCGACGACGTGGACAGCAGTTTCCGGTGCAGGTTCAGGTTGGAGCTGTGCCGATCCCGGCTGCGCTTCGACGGGAACGCCGCGTTGCAACCGTCCACCACGCACTTGTGCATGAGCTTCAGGTGCACGTTCTGGTAGTGGGCCTTGACGACAAAGTGGTTGGGGAAGGTCTTGCCGCACGCGGTGCACGCGCGCGGGTTGTCCTTGTCCACGGGCACCTCGTCCGTTTCCACGAACCGACCGTTCTCGAACACGCCGTACACCCGGTGGTTCCCGTCGCTGTCCGAGTCGCAATCGTCCAAGTCGTCGTCGTCCTCGTCGTCCAAGTCCAAGTCGTCCAGATCATCGTCCGCGTCCTCGTCCTCTAGCAGTCCGTCGTCCTCTTCCGACAGCAGCGAGTCTCTGGACCCACCGGCACCGCCGCCCGCCGATCGCCTGCCGCCGGCAGTCACGGGGCTGGGCGACGATCGTTTCCTGCTCAGGTTCAAGCACCCGTCATCCGCGTCAACGCCCGGCTTCTCGGCGGCCGCCGCCACTTCGTTGTTGTTGTCCTTGGGCGAAGCGGCGGAACCGTCGTCCGTGCACGACATTCCCTCGTCGCTCAGGTCGGCCGCGGCCGCGAACCTGGTCGGGTTCATGCTCTTGCGCTTGTGCACGTTCTTGATGGCCACCACGGGCGGCCGGTCGTTGTTGTTGTTCTCGTTGTTATTGTTGTTGTGGTGGTGGTGGTGGTTATGGTCATGCTGCACCTCGGCCGCCGTGCTGCCGCCGTCGTCTTCAGACTCCTCGGACATGCGCTTGCAACTCCGGTCGCTCCGGTGCTCCGAGTCGTCTTCGTCGTCGTCCACCGCGTTTCCGTCCACCACTATGCCGTCCTCCTCGTCGTCCATGTACTCGTCCATGTTGTCCGACGAGAATTCCGCGGACCGACGCAGTTCCTCGGCCAGGTGCAGGCCGGACGCGGAGCTGTGCTTCGAGCCGGCCGCTCGCATATCCGTGCCACCGGTCAACAGCGGGAACGCTCCGAACGCCAGTTGGTTCATGGCGGACGCTTGTAGCGGCGTGATGACCATGGGGTGGTGCGCTTGTGAGCTGCGGCCGTCGTGCGGCGAAATCTTCCGGCGCAGGTGTGGCGAGTGCAGCTTAGGGTTGGGGTTGGCACTGTGTCGGTTACGCGACCGTCTCGAACTGAACATCATGTTGCACCCTTCCACGGTGCATTTATGCATCTCGCGTAGGTGGACGGCGGAAAAGTGTATCTTCAGCGCTCCTTTGTCGCAGAAAGTTTTAAGACACACGTTGCATTGCACTCGCTTCTTCCCGGTGGCCGGGTTGATTAGCTGTGTGCCCAAGTTCAGCGGAAGTCCAGCCGAACCCCATTGTCTCTTGAGTGGCAGCGTAGTCTTACGCACGTGGCCTCTGTGCGGTCGTAACGCTTTTGGAGCGTTGTCTTTGCTCAGGTTTAACGCGCTTTGAGAGTTTTCCTCTTCCTCGTCGCCGTCTTCCGACCCGAATTCGCTACTACCGGCCAAGCTGTCTGGTGGACCGTACTTGTTATTGAAGTCGTTCTGTTGTTGTTGTTGTTGTTGTTGTTGTTGCTGCTGCTGTTGTTGTTGCTGTTGTTGGCTGGGACGCGGAGGCGGTGGCAATAAGTCCGACGACGAATTGTTAGACCGTCGATCCGAAGAGGTCGGCAAAGGCTTGCCACCGACAAACCCAGCGGCTGCTGATTGCATCTTCCGAAAATCGAACGGTTGCATGTTTTGAAGCTTGTTGAGTGGCGATACGCTGCTAGTCGGACTGCTGGCCGGAGGGGAGCCGGCTCCGTTGCATGCATTATTATTAGGTGGCGGTGGTTGTAGAGTTGGAAGTCCACCAGGTGGCTTCGCAAACCCGAACGACGGCTTAGGCGGTGACGGTGGACCACTTCCAAGTGGCAGTCGTTGTGGAAGCTGCGTTAGAGGTAGCGGTGGCATCGACTGAGGAGGAGGAGTCCGTGGCCGGAATTTCATTTCATAACCAGACTTGTGGTCGTTGCTTAACTGCTGTTTTTGACGTTCCATTAACCGTTTCATATCTGTTTCTAGGGCTGGTAGGGCCCGGAAATCAGCGCCCAAACCGTGTAAAAGCAATTGCTGTGTAACCGCTCGAGTCTCACCGAATCTCAAAAATTGTTGCAGCACCAGTGGCTCTTCTTCTGGACTACAAATGTTCCAACGTTCCAAAATTCCGCCACTAAGTGGTTCCTGTAATGATACAAATAAAATACTCATTAATTAACTATGAAAATACAACAATTTGGGATAGGTATTATGTTGACGGAATAGTCTCGAACGCGTACCGATAAGACGATAGCGTTATGGTAAGTATATATTTCATAAACGGATAAACTATTAAACGTAGTTGTTTATATATTTCGTGCCAATCGTCAATCCCAGGAGTCCTGTTCTCGGGGAAGTGTATTAGTGCCTGCCGGAGGCACATGGAATAGTAGGACGACGACGGCCGCATCGGAGAAAACAATAGTTAACAAAATAACAGACTCTATATACTCGTAAGACAAGCTACCCTAGGGACTTTTAAAAGTACGCGCGTGTGTATGTAATTCAATCATCCATTACTAAGCAACACACACACATACACAAACAGCAAGTCAACTTACGCACACGAGTTGTGTATTACATAAAATTATTTCAACCCTTTCGGGATGGTTTGTTTTCCCCGAGCCCTTCACACGACTCTCACGTCACGTATATTTCCACGGCCACAGACGACCCCAAAAACAAACAGCTAGTATAGGGTCGTTTCACTTGTTCATTAGGAACCTATCGATGCGTTTTTGTGTGTTTAACCCTTTTACCGTTCATAGCACTCACACATTCACGTATATATGTATATGTATATATTTATTTTATTATGACCAATGCATTACCTGAAGTATATAACCCCTGGCATAGTCTTCGTGCGTCCATCCAAACCCTCTGAGTACGGCAGACACTTCGTCTTGCCGAAGAACACTGAACAATCGGTCCAACAGAATCTTGAGCCTTATAGGCAGAGCCTGACAACCGTATAGCACCAGACTGGCGATGTCGAAAGCCACGTTTGGCTGGATCGGCTCCACGGCTCCGTTTCCCAGAGCAACTCCGCCGAATCCCAACTTGTCTAGGGCTGTGAAAAGAAAAACAAATATACTCGTTAAAAATACGTTTCGTACACATTTGGTCACGTAGTTAATCGTTATAATATTTCATATATAGGGTAGAGTGTGTATATATATATAAAACCATCATTTGGGTCTCGTCGATATAATGCGGTGTATAGCCGGTGATGATGACGGTAAGGATCCCTCTATACATAGGACTCTCTCGATCATTACCCACACAATGTAATAATAAATGAAACCCGTGGGATTGATGATGAACGCGCTGTGCCCCGGTGCAGTATACAACCAACGTGTATAATGTATATATATATATATATATATATATACAAGCTGGTTTATGAAAAAAAGGGACTAGACATAATTTTCTACCTGACCTATTCAGAGCATCGCTTCCACAATGGGCTCCAGTTATTAAATATAATAATATAAATATATATATATATATATATATATATAATTCATTTTTCTCGATGGCGGTGGCGTTTCGACTAACGCTAACAATGGATTTTTTTTTTAATTTGACAACCGATCATACATATATATTGCGTATTTTGGTTCGCTCGACCGTTAGATTATGTTTGGTCCCAAAATCAATTCGACTGGAATGAAGCGCCGCAGCATCAGTAAACTAATAATAATAAAAAAAATGAATTATCAATTGAATATTCTTTTCGTATTTCCTGTTTTAGGTACGCATATAGCTGTCTAAACCGACTTATTGTTAAAACTCAAAAAGATCATACGGGACGCGCAATTTTACCTTATGTTGTTGCATAATAGATTTTCTTTCTTATAAGTACCTTAACAAAAAGATATCATTTTTTCCGACCACTGCAGGTAAATCACATTATATTTTATCAAAATGGCCGACGTCACAATGCGAGAATCACTCCAAAAACGGTTTATGGCTAACAAAAAACGAATTCTGATGATGCGAGAGCAGCAATTCTCAGTATAATGTCACGGAACACTAAATACGAATATAATATATAAAGGTAAAAATAAAAATATCATAAAATATTATACGTACACAAAAGTCATAAAATATCGAACGATGCGGACTCCCGCATATACTATTATGTATAGCGCCGAGGATAATCATTATGGAAAAAATAAACGTTTTATAATATGTCGCCGACCGGACTTTTGAAGAACCTGCCACGCCTATACCTATATTATAGTAAATCGTGTATACGTATAACGCGCATTAATAATAAACATATTATATATACGCGCGTAATGGAAAACGATCAAGCGGCTGCTGCGGATGTGTATACCTATATGGTTTTATAACGAATGCTGCTGCAAACTACCATGTACAGGTCTATATAGCGTCTAGTAAAGTATTACATTATACAATAATATATACGTTACCCGAAAATACCTCCACAGTCACACGTGTATATATATATTATACATTATTATAATAGAATACACAGAATCGGACTATATAGTCGCCTTCGTTCAAGTGCAACAGCAGCAGCAGCAGTCAGTGATTAAACGCGTATTTCTCTGATATACCATATATGAAGGCTGTCAACCATACGCGTACATGATGTATACATATACTATAGTACGCGTTCTAGTCGAGCGCGATGAGATTGAAAACTTCTGGGCCCGCGCATATGTATAAATATATATATGCCTTCGTACACACGTATTAAGCGCGCATTGTGCTCTCTTGGTTCGTACAAATATATAGTGACGGAGAAGTGCGCGTGCGGGCGTGAGTTGGGGACGTGGGAGGGGAGGGTATAGTCATTATATTCGGCTCGTCATTGTGTTGAAAACGTATATAATAATAATCTACCGAGTGGCTCGCGCGTAGATATATATATATATATATATATAATATGCACTTTAAGGTCGTCGTCGACGATGCGCGCGCGATGACGCGACGACTACATCGCATCGCGCATACAATACGCTAATGGTGACGTGGCGGGTGTTAGAAGGGACGATGCGGATGGCCAAGGGGAGTATATTATATATCTTCCTCGCTGCAAAGGGACTGGAACATAATACGATGAGCACAAGTACCCACACTGTACGTTTTTATATATATATACAATATTGTATTTTATGAACGACCCCCTTTGGAAAAAAAAAACGCGTTTTCTATATTATATTATTATTATATTATTATTTTTACCATACACATGATATACGACGATCCATTTTAGTATTATTATTATTATTATTACTAATAATCCGCGCGGGCATCGGATATGAAAATAATAATAATAATAAACGGTGTGCTGCAGCTGCGCAGTGCTCGCGGGGTTGAATGCCGCATATTAGGTGCGTAGACGACGAGGGGCCCTTTTCCTTTCCGCCTGTACACTACCAACTATAATATATAGGTACACGTCGTCGTGTCGCTTGTCCCCAAGCGGTCGTGACCGCGCGCCCCGGCACGCTGTCACCGGCGGCCGCGACGCGTCCCATTGGTCGGCCCCGTCCGTGTCATACGCGCAGCGTGTCAACCGCCGTCCGACGCCCCGCCCACCGTGCCGCGACAATATACTCTCCACCCACCGACGGGACGGACGACAATGACACACGCCGCAGCCGCCGGTACGAATACATGGACAAATACACGAGATACAGCCGCGCGCCCCGGGGTCCGCGGCCGTACGTTGCACAAAAGGAAAAATCCCGTCGGACCCGTACGTCGGCCAATAAAATGGCGATGCGTATATATCGACCGAAAATATGTGTACAGGCACAAAGGACCAAATGATGATGATACATAAAAAGATTGATTTTTTTTTTTTACTTTTTACAAAATATCATCCGACCTATATATGCACGAGAAATATTTTTATAAAAGATTATCCTATTATTATTATTATTATTATTGAACGACGAGTATGTTGCCTACACATTTTTTTTTCGTACATTATTATTCTTCAACATATACACACACACAACTGCCGCGATCGTCGTTTTTCCCATCGGCCCCGGACACGGCAGCTTGTTGTACATAAGAGGACGCGACGCGCCAAACATCTGCTGCTGCTGCTGCTGTCATATACAACAAAAAAGACGCCGCGAACGATATTTCATAAAAGAAAAATTACGTTATTATTACGACGACGACCGTTTTTTGATTGCGTCGGCTTACACCTTATGGGGGTTTGTACGGCGTACGACGCATATATAGGTACGAGCACCTAGGTAGTTTATATATATCTATTATATGTACAGGTAGATAATAGTAGTTCCAGTAGGTATATACATACTCGTCCTCTGTCGTTTATTTATACCTATATTTGTACAATAGAATGTCCGCGATAAGATTTTTACGATGTACCTACATCACACCTACACAGGATATTCGCGTCGAGCTACAATAATACGCTATACACGTAGGTATTATAATATATCATCGTTAAAAAGTCGTTGCAAAGTTCCACGCGAAGAAAAAACTCGTTATAAATAGCTGGCGTATTTATATTATATATATCGTACTTAAGTATAATACCTATATTTATATTATTTTATACAGATGGATCACACGGGTAATTAAAATATTATGTTAATTCTCGACGGAACCCGTGGACGATATACGATTATAATTTATTATATATAAGCCGCGGAACTTTTAGTTCTCATCCATTTGAGAATTGTACACTTCATTCTTAAATATACGCATATAACTGTTATATTATGTACAACATGCTGCTGCAGCAATAACAATAATTATATTATAGGGTTATTTTATTCGTACCTCGAAATAAAATTTCCCTGACACTCATTACTATAATATGTAATACACGTATAATAATTATGTTCATAGGCAACTAGTAACGTACCTCTATATATGTATAATATTGGACGGACGGACATATAATAATGGATATATTCATACGTATCGTCGTGGCGTATACACATCTGTGTACGCAGGACTGCACGTAGCCGCGGTAGTATACTCGTATGATACGTAAATACGTACCTACACGCGAATAATTGAATTTTCCCGTAGGAATACGTAGTATGCGATACTCAGCGAATGAGTTTTGTCAATTATTATTCTATATACGATAATAACTTGGGGCGTTTCAGACGGCAATATTATATATAGTCAACCGCGACTACACTACACACGGTATTATGATATTATTTACTCATATATATATATATATATATATATATATATATAGATGCAATGCACGTGTCCTTATGTCTTCTAGGCGTATGATAAGTTTATATGTACTTATATTATACATATATATATATATAGAGGAGGAGCGCGGTCGGATGGAAAATCGTCTCGTACTCGTATATGTACAAATATCTATACATTTCTGTGACCACAAGACTCGATGTTATTATATTTACTGCAGTAGGTAGACAAATTTATATATATGTACACACACATTATACACGAAGAGTCGCAGTTATGTCCTGTGTGTGCGCTCGTATGTAATGGGAATATGTATACACTATACATAATATATATTATGCGGTATATCGCTCCCCGGTTCGACGCTGAAACCGGTCACAATATTGTGTTTATATATAAATCCTTGTACGCGTATTATACATATAAATATACCTATACGCCTCGTTTTCTCACGGATAAAAATTACACACGCATATATATTATAATACACGTATTATTACAATTACGACATTACGCGAGCGCGCGCGCGCGCATGTATATATGCGCGTAAACATACACTACGGTGAAGCAAGTCCGACAGCAAGTTTGAGTATAATATTAATAAACACCGATGCGGTTCGAGATCGGACCGCAACAGGACCGCAAACGAGCTGTTCGTCGTACATCGCGTAACGACGTTTTTCCCATCGCAGTACACCGTGTGACGCCCAACTCGCGTTTCGTAAAAGCAAAAATACTATAACGTTATGGGTACACACGCGTATAAAATGTAATATTATATTCCAATTTTTTTTTTTTCGATTACAATATTATAATGCACCACGCTGCACTGATGGTAAAACGATCAACATTTAGTGTACGAGTACGTAAAGTTTATCAGCTTCCGCTGTACGTATACACAATATGTGTAAGGTGTATTATAAATATATATTATAGTCTTTACATAGGCTGCGTTTCTCAGCTCGGCCGTCAATACACATATTTATAATAAGTGTTTTCGCGAGTTTTTAAAGCGGACCAATGCACGTAGATTGTATAGATGTGTATTGTGTACATTAAAAAATATACGGAATAGTAATTTAATAAAACGTCACGGAAGGTCAATTTTACGCGCGTAATTACAATTACGAGTATATATAGGTACACGAGGCGGTCACTATATAATATAAAGATATATACGAAATATTCAAAAAAGATTATTATATGAGGCGTGCGCGTTATATAGTCATGACTGGGCGAAAAAGCATTATTATTTTACATATTATATGTACCGGACAAGCGCATTGTCAATGCGCAGACACATCGCAGGCGCACTGCGGGCGCGCAAAACGATCGTCGTGACCCGGCGGCGACGGTGGATAATTTATGCAAATTTTGCGGTAACGTGTGTATATTTTATGAAACGTATAATATTATGTGCAGCCTATGATGCACTACGCCATCACCGCATCGAACCGAATATAACGGCCACGTAAATTACCAAACTGTTGATATGTCTCATGTGCGTATAATATGTACACGAGCGCATGCACATAATGGAATTGACGCGCGATGAGTTGATCGGCGAAAGGCGCGGAAAAACGGATACACGTCCTCAGGTAGGTATATTATACATGTATATGCGTATGTGAGTGTGTGTATTATTATATATATTATATATGGACTGCACACGTTGCCCGTTGCATCGGAGAAATCGTCGACCTGCGCTAGCGAAAATAATTGAAATACGACGAAATAATAATAATAATAATAATAATAATAACAAGTCGTAGCGCTATACACAGTGCCTATATGCATTGGTGTTGTAAAAAAAAAAAATACTGTTTTGAACGTGTGTGTATATATATATAATTACGATATATGTTTATTAACTACGTGATGGCGTCGGTCAACGGTCAAGTAGTACCTAAGTATATATATCGTCAAGGTCGGACAAAGATTAAAATATACCGTCTCCCGGCGACGACAAAGCGGAGTTGCAATTTCGAAAAATACATATAGGTGGTAAATACACATAATATACTCGTTTTATTTTTATTTTTTTTTATCCATCACTCGACATACATCAGACGGTCGTAAAATAATAATAGTCGTTTGATATCATGCGCGCACTTTAAGTAGACACTATGTCTATATGACTATATGTATGCAGGGTGTATTTGTTGCCAGAGGTATCCGGTAAACGACGAAGTATTATTATTCACAGGAAGGCTTTTACGCGGAAATATATAATATACATATATATAAACATAAAAGTCAAAAGGTAGAGTATATTGAAATGCAAATACAAATAGCACACAAAAACTTCACCCCGTGGTTGAGTGGGCGCGAAGTTTGTTGTCGGCTTACAGCAGATGTTATAACCGTGCACACGAACACAATCTATATATTATTGTGTATACGTTTTATATATATATATGTATATATTTATACATGAGTATAATGAATACTAGCTATATATAGGTAATCTAGTATAATTACTGGTATATATTATATATACTTGAAGTTAATTAGTTTTCATGGAGAATAGGCCGGTGGTTCTTTGACAATAATTTCGTTTGCAAGGGTGACGAGAGTTAACGAAGAAAAAAAACTACACACGCATGTAATTTAACCATCAAGGATGATATATAAATATATGGCTGCAGTGTATACGTTATGATATATGTATAATATTATGCTGCAGCAATATTTAATACCACGTCTTGGGTTCGTTAATAATAATTGAAAATGTAAATTCCAAAGGGCATTTATAAACGCGACAATGAGAAGTATTAAACGTAATACTATAACAAAGGACTCTTTGCGGATGACAATTCAGGCCTTAGGGCAATTGAGGTAATTTAAAATGACACCCCTTTGCGTCCGTTACTCATCGACGTTTACAGACGAGGGCCCACGGCTGCCGCGGGGGTAGTATTGCCAGCCACATCAAAGGGCAAAAACGAGCTTATTTTATAATATATATACTACTGCACCGCATAATCGACGAGAACACAGAAACCTAATAATATCTATAACCCGTATATGATGTCTTTTTTTTCGGATGCTGAAAGGAATATTTTCCACACTTAAAGTGCATATATTTAGAGTGTACGCGTGTGTAGCTCGTTTTGTGCGTGAAAAAGATCTTTTGAGATATGTGACGGCCGAAGGACGCCCCCTCCCACTCGGGAAAACCTCGTCGTCGCCCTTGAGATAAAACGTACAGACGTTTTCGTCCCTCCACCGAAGTATAGTTTACATTTGGATACTTCCGGTTCACGCGCGCGGGGAACATAAAATCTGTTTTCTTTTTTGTCGTTTCCGATTATTGACGGCGGCGTATACACGTAATACGTCTCTACTCCTCAGGTATTTATATACGCAGATGGCTTGGCCGCGCGTGAGAACTGCGTTGCGGCAACGACGACGACGGAGCAATTAGCAACACGAAATTATATACACTATAATGAAAATCGGTTCGCCGGAAGGATAAACAATACGAAAAAAAAACCTAAAAATTCGCGTTTATAATACATTGTGTTCAAATAGAGAGAGAGAGAGATACAGTGATAGTGAAACGGTGACTGGTTTTGTGTTCCGCGTGTAAATATACACATATATATATATCACATATACATCGCGTTTGCCCGTGTCCGTCTCTCGAGTCTTTTATGGCTCATTCTGTGCGGCGGCGGCGACGGCGGCAGAGGGATGTGTGAGCAGAGCAGTCATAAACGTATACGCATAGGAATAGAACGTGTAAATGTATGTATACAGCGCGGTCATCACGCGGCGGAGGCGGTCGTCTAATAAACCGTGACCGGCAGCGGTTCCGCACGATTTCGTAAACAAATGAACCTTCAAATGGCCGTCTAAAAGCGATCAATTAATCGATTGACGAACTATACGCCGTCGCCGACTATGTAGTCGCTTTTTATAATATATTATTTACTTAATACGTCGCCGCCGCCGCGTGTAACGAGTCCCGTTGCCGAGATATTTGTTTTTTTTTTTTTTTTAATTTTTTTATTATTACGTTTTTGAACACAAGAGTATTTTCCACCGTTTTATTTTAATTTAATTTTTTTTCCTCCATTCTGTTTACCCGGTGACGAAGACGACGCGATGCAGAATTTTTCACGCCCGTTCCGAAACGGATCTATATATAAACACACGCCTACGCGCGCGAACATACGAAAAAAAAACGCGTTTGAAATACACGTTAGCCGTAAACAATATGCATATTATGTAAAACGGTCGCGCGACTGGTGTAGAAAAATACGAATTTAAACTCGACAAGTAGGTATACGAAATGGTATTACGTACAAACGTATATGTACTTTAGGAGCGGGTGTATAACCGCCTACTCGAGAAATCGCTTCGACTCAAATACAATAATAATGTCAGAAGCTGTTACGGCGTAAAAGTCAGTATGAGCACTGCGGTGTACCTACTACGTACTCGTGGAGTTATTATTTTCCGATTTACCTATACCGTGAGTATATATATGCATTGAACGCGCTCGCAATTTTGGGCCTTAATGTAACTTTAACGAGGAGGATGTATCGTATAAATATATATTTATATACGATATATAATGTGTCCGCAGACTGCGCATGTTCTCCCCGAGTACACACACTACATCAGCTCGGTTACATTACGTCCGTATTAGAGTATATAGACTGTATATAAAAGTTTAAGAGTACGTGTGTGTTTGTATAAGTATATATAAGCGCCATTGATCACAAAAATCCGAGGGGGGTCCTGTGTGCACGCGGTGAGTGTACATATACGTTCGCGTTATTTTGATAGACGCACACACACACACACACACACACACACACGGGTAAACATATAGTACATATACGTACCTATTATACACACTCTTGTGTATGTGTGTGTTAATAATGCATTACCTCGACCGTGGCTTATGTCTAAGGTCGTTTAGGAAAAGTATAACTTCACACCGCCGCCGCCTGATGAGAAGCATTTGTCAAACATTTTTTTAACCGATTTAAGTCTGTTATGAAGCTGTACGTGTGTACATTTTCCCATATAGTTATTTATTACTAAAAATATTAAATTATGCATGTATAATGTATATACCAGGTATACGCGAGCGGGCGTCATGGTCGTGTCTGCAGTGTCTGTATATATTTACTGCACAAAAAACGACAGGTCCCTAATGTGTTAAAATATTTAAATATAATATTATAAATACCGAATGGATATTACATATAAACGGGAATAAACAATTTAAAAACAGGGAGAAAAAAACTGACGGAAGATTAGTCGTGTAAGTGTCAAAATAATAAAAAAGAACGAAAAGGAAATCTTCTTTTTATCGGCCGAGGGGAAAATCGCCGTAAACGTTTCCCTTGGGTGAATTTACCCTCTTTTTTTTTATTGACTTTTTTGTACCACGCAGCGGTTGTCGCTCTGTATACGTATATGTATATGGGATACGTTAGGGGAAATAAAGTGGTTGACATCGTCGTCACACACAATAGGGCACTTTTACTAGTGTACTACACTCGAACAACACTTGTTGATACACGCGCCACTTGGATAAAAAAAAAAGATGAAAAAACAACAACAGTTACGACGCGACGATAAAATACGACCCGGCAAATGTTTGCGACAAGACGCGTATATTAGCGGTCCGAGGTTCGGTGGTAGAGAATTAGAATAAAGTGGTATACGTGATTGGAAGCGATACACAGACATTGTAATACAAATAATAGCATTGTGAAGGCGTTTTTACGTGATTAGACACGTGTGGATACGGCAAAGGCTAAAGGACGACCGACACTTTGTAAGTATAATAGGTATGAACAAAACGAAAAGCCGACCGGCCGTTTGACTTTCGAATGCTTGTTCAGAGCGACGTTTCGCGCGCTACGGGTTCAATAATATCCATCGAGTCGTTATCACCGCCGTGACAACAAAGTCCGGGTGTGTACGAGTATAATACGCGTGTAATATATATTAAAGAGACACGCACGCACATAATATACATATACACAGAGGTACACGTAACAATAAATAATATGGTATTTACGTGGATCGGACCGAGCGAGTGTATATATAGTATTTTTATTTAATACATAGTATATACACGATGTATATTATATACGGACGATGCGAAATCGATTTGTTCTCGGCACGTATACAATATATAATATATAGGTACCGCGGTCGCCGCCGCCGATGAGGTACGTAAATTTCGTATGCGGGATAAAAAAAAAACCACTTATAGATTAAAAATCGTTTATTTTTTAATCAACCTCGCTTCTCTCTCGGGAGATGGGACGAGAGGCTATTTCGTTAGTTTTTTTTTTTTTAATAGCCCGACGAGCGGTGGCGGCGTATTGTGTACGAGCGCATATATAGTGACACCACCGCCGCAGCCGCTATACATATAATACGAGACGCGACGACCGTCTGCGAGCAGGTAACGCCCTATACGTGCGCGCCCGCAGACCGAAACGACACAATATTATTAATATTATTTTATTTTTTCATCATCTCCTCTCTCGCCCCGTGTGAGCCCTCCGCTGAAGTATCTCCTGGCAACACGACGACGACGACGACGACCATACGCACATCGTTATGTATACCTGTTGAACACACCGTATACACGCATATGTACGGTATATAATATATATATATACACACTTACGTATATGCACGTATACCTGCTAGGTGCTCGCGCCGAGTCCTATTAATGCGGTTTCGAAACAATAAATAAACAGCGGGAATGACATGATTCCAATTTAAAAAGAAAATAGGTGCGGTCTCTTTGACGGCGGCGGCGGCGGCGTCGGCGACCAACGGGCGCCCCCCGCGGGGTGGTGTGTCGCGCTGTTCGCCACGGGGAGCCCTCTCGTCGTCGTCGTCGTCGTCGCGTCGTTGTCGTCCCCCGATCGCCGTCGCCCCCGCACACCCTTTCCACGTGTAGCGCGAGCGCGAGCGCGTGTGTGTACGTGTGTGTGTGAGTGTGACAAGTTTGCCGTCGACGAAAAAAAATAAAAATAAAACCTACGACGACGACCGTGAGAGACCCGTAAAGACGTGGTACACGATTTTAATTTTAATTTTTTTTTTTCGCGACCGTCCGCTCGCCGCCAACAATTATTATTATATGACAAAACGTAAATCAATAGTGCGCGCGTTCTTTGCCAGTGCAGTATTCTACTCGTGTGTGTGTGTATGTGTGTAATAAAACCCACGTGTGGAGATTGGTTTTTTCCCCGTAAGTGCGTGCATGTGCGTGTATGTGTGTGTGTATGTGTGCGCGCGCGCGCAATTAAAACACGCTTTTAGGAGGCCGCTGCAGGACATAATATTATACCGCGCGCGCAGGTAATTACCTCGCCGCAAAGGGCGGCGGAAACACGGAGAGAGATGGAAGAGAGACGACGAGTTTTTTTTTTTTTTTAATCTCTATAAATATATATATTATATATGTCCCCCGCTTATACGAGCGTATATTATTATAATAGTGACTTTTTCTTATACACGAGTAATGATGACGGTCACAATCACGGTCGTGAGTGTGTGTGTGTGTGTGTGATTTTGATGTGTCCGGATCGTAAAAAAAAAAAAAGACTATATATATTATATTATATAGGTATATACGTGGTCACACGCGGTCGTATATATACGCGAGAGCGAGTGAGCGCGCGCGCGCGTGTGTAATGCTGCCGGGACCTGCGGCCGTCGCATTCCGAGTAACGCGAGACCATTATTATTATTTGTCAAAGTCATAACGTTAATTACACGACGACTCGCCTCCGGGGCCTTACGCACGCACGCACACACTCGTATATACATACATATATATTACGTATACGTATGCGTGTAGTTGGTCGTTTTATGGCACACGTGTGCGTGTGTGCGTGTATTATTATACGGCTGTTGCTAGCGGTACGGGTATAATATACGCGGTGCCACGATGATGACGGTCGGTGGCTTCAGTCGGTCATCATCGTGTCCGACCGAACCGAAAGGACGACGCGCGATGAAGTAGACGAAAAGATTTTGCGCAGCAACCGGGCGAGATACACCTCGGCGGCTGCAGTGTCACGATCGGACGATTTTCTGCTGTAGATTATTACGCTGCGATTACGTTTTCTTATTTTTTTATTTTTTTTTCATCCACCGCGACCACCGTCTCCTGCCCCGTTTCCACCGTCGTCGTCGTCGTCCTTCCCGACGCCGCGTCGTGTCGACGCGCCAGAACCGTTTACGCGCGGCAACGAATCACGCGACTATAAAAACGATATATTATTATACCGTTCGCTCGCGCATAATATACGAGTATACTGTACAATGTTATATGCTACACGACGACAAAACGCGCTGCTGCTATATAATCAAAACATTCGATTTCACAATACCAAATAATACCTACGCGTGTTATAAAAATTACGATGTGACGCAGATATGTGTATATCCATGGTTTTATTAGACGAACGAAAACAACAACGACTAAAATGAACACAATTTGTACGATATAATATTTAAATACGTAGTGAAACATCGGAAAGATATGGCTGAAGCGTCTCAATCTAACGACTCTTTGTCGGAACCAACGGTTGCGGAAAGACTGCAGGTAAAGATAAAAAAAAATACAAAAAGAGTATACTAGTGTGATCATATAAGAATAGCGGTTTTCCTAGGATGATAAATGGCACAGAGGTAAATGGAAACGTCACGAGTTTAGCGATTTTTTAACGAAAACTGGCGTATCGATTGCACTGGCCAACGCGGTACTAGAATTGAGCCATGCGGAGGAAAGACCATCCGATCCGATAGAGTACGTATATATAAATTATAGTATTGTATTGTACAAAAATATCTGATTTCAAAGGGTAAATTAAATTTTAAATAAAATAAAACTATATGATATGTTAAACACTTTCAATACTCTCGGGATTATATTATATTTATTTAAACGATATAATTCGTATTTGAAAACTGTATTACATCGTCAACAATATTCAACACGGTAGATTTGTTCGAACACGAATGCGACCGAACAACGAAGATATAACTGAAATCGAAGTATACCGCCGCGAAAACGAGGAACTACAATCAAAAGTCGATGAGTTGCGCGAAGAAAGGGACCGACTTTTGGAGCGAAAGCGAAGGATACAAACGGTACACGTCGACGAGTTTGTCTGCGAAGATCACATAAATATAATAGACGACGAGAAGCTATTATAATTTTATTTTCCTTTGAAAATCGTGTGATGTTTATACAATATTATCCGAAAAAAATACCAATAATAACAGTTTTGGACGTGTATTAAAAAAAAAAATGGATTAGGACGAATTCTTTTTTCCCCACACCTACTAACTAGTAACTACGTTATATACATTTATATAAAATAAACAGATTTTCTTTTCGGGACCGAAACAAACAGTTTAACAAGCACGTCGAAAGATCATTGACAAAACACTACATGCGCGATTCAATTTGACGGCGGCGGACAAGTAGACCGACACACAAGCGCGTCCTCTAATAATCTTGTCGTCAGCGATGTAGTTTATATATTTTATGCATATACTTAATATTCGCTCCGGCCAATTACACGGTGTATACTACGCGAGTACCTCTATACGTATAGGTAATACCTGTATATTATATACGTATTGGATCAATATATTTTACGTGTGCCGATCATTCACCGTGCCTTGATCTGCCGCCCAGTACATAACTACACATGGGAGAGATAATCCGTCGCTATCAATTTGCTTGTCCGAGCAATTTTCTATATACTTCCAAAAATTCGGTTTTTTATCAGTTTTGTTTTGACGATAAGTTCATTTCCCTCGGCAGCAGAAAAAAAGACATTTCGCTTTGACGTTTGGGAATTTCGGATATGAGAATAAAAAATAAAAAAAAACCTATCATATACATCTCGTGTTATTTGTGCATACAAAGCGCACCGACACAACGAGCGCGCGTTATTGTGACATCACGCGTATTATTATTGTTCTATATGTATGTGTCTAGATAAAAAAAAAACTACGCGCGAATAATATTTATACCGTTGTACACATACGGATCTAACGAATAACCGTACGGGTTCAAATAATAATATATTTTATCATGTTAACTCATATAAATAAATAAATATATATATTATTAAACAAACACGAGCCCCTTCACGCCGCGCTTTCGATTTGAATGACACGATAATCTCCGATGTATAGAAGACAATTTTTATTTTCAACCGCGTTAAAGTCATTTGTGTTTGACGCACGCGTGTTTTCATAAGCGAGCAGTTGTCAACCCCGAGACTAAAGCCATTAATAGTGAAACAATAGGTCTCGGGGGCCGTTAAAATATGACGACGATGTACAATAATATGACCCGCGGTGCGTACGTCGTCGTATAGTCGTAGCATTTGTCCGCTGGCGCCGGGCGCTTAATTAAAAAATATATATTATATCCATGCCGTGTATATACATACATTTATATTATTATTCATATACATATGTGCCGGGATCGCTTTTGTTTCGGTGGCGGCGGAGCGGAGTCCTGCACACAACAAACAAAAATATTGTGCGCTTTTATATACACGATGCGTGCGCGCCCGCCACCGTCTATACTCTATAATATATAAATCGCTCTCTCATTCCATCACATCTCTTTCTCTCTCGTCCATTCTGTGTGTATACTGCACGTATCTCTCGTAAGGTAAACACACACGGAGACCTTGAAGAATGACACTTCATTAATAATATTTGATTTTTTTTTCGTTCTTTCTTTCCTCGCCTAACCTAACCCGCGCGTCCTTTATGCGTGTATATATATTCATATTATAGGTATACGCTGTACAGCACATACGTATGGGTACGCACGTATATAATGCGACTTGTACGTTATAAGAACATATTTACTCCAGGCGAGTCAACGTTGTCGTTGCGTGCGTATAATAATACAATAATATTATATATATATATATATATATATATATATATACGCTATTACAACGTCATCTAATGACCGCGGTATATGTACTCGGTGGTGAGGTGGCGACCGCGACGGGGACAAATCGAGCCGAGAAACAGCGGTCCTAGCTAGACTGTTACCTCCGGGTCCCTTCGGTGGTGAAGACGATGGTCACGCGGCGCGCGCGGTCGTCGATCAGAAATAGATTTCGTGACCGCAAACCGGTTTGTCCTGCAGGGAAACAACGACGAAGACCAAGTTATTATTATTGCCGTACGAACCGACGTAAACTTACGGCGTATACGTTTCTATGTATGTGTGTGTGTATATATATATATACACGTTTTTTACAATTATGACGACGGCGACGACGATACCAGTAATAATAATAATCGCCCCGCGGGGTGTTTTTGACGACGGAACGTCGACGCCGCTGCACGACTAAAGGCGCGGCGACACGACGACGATGGCGTTTCTCTACTAGTTCGATTTTTTTTCTTTACGGTAAAACGGACAATTATTACATTATCAGACGCGTAGTAAACGTTCGAAAAACATAAAAAGAAAAAACACGCAACGTTTCCATCGTTTACGCCAGTCTGCTGTTCACTTTTACTTTTCCCTCGTGGATTTCGGCAAATCGTTACGATAGTCAATTCTATAACTGTCCATGGGTTCCTACGGGCTATTATAATGTGTGCGTCGCGTACATGAAATAATAATACGCAATTATATTGTTTGCCATCGATCGTACGTACATAATTCGTGCGCGTCTGTGCAGCACCTCCGCTGCAGTAAATATATACGCTCACCCAGCCGGCGAAGCGAGCCGAAGTGTGACACCGCCGTTGTTACACCGGTTTGTTTTATTATTATAAGCTCGTCCCGACCACATTTCTCGGTTAACGACAACGCCCGAGGCGCGTACACGAGTGCGCTGCAGCCGCGTAGGACAACGGTTAAAACGGAATGTTATAATATTATAATACAACGTCGATATATACAGCCGTTCCGGACCCGAGACTTGGGTATAAGTACGCGCATGCTGCTGTTATTATTATTATTATTAAGGTATGACAACAAAATAATCCATAATATAATGGTGACAATAACGCGCGGTTTTGTCACGGACAACGAGCATGAATACGAAGCGTATTATGTAATACCTATATATACCAATAAACTCGAGTAGCGTGGTACAACATAGCCAAGTCCTATGAACTAATAATACATTTTAAACTGTACTCGTAAAGACTATAAATTCGGAGGATGCGCGCGGAACTGAAAGTTTAGGTGCCTTTGATCGACGGCCTGTGAACCGGCGTAACGATAATATTAACATTCCACTGGAACACGTGCGCGCCGGACCTTTGTCCGTTTATATAATTAATTTGTTGTTTATACATTCACAGCGGGAATACGCAATAAGCGGAATTAAAGTCACTATTTCGCTCATTCCGGGGTGGTTTTTTTTTTTATTGGCGATGTTTGCTCCCTTGCAGCAGCACTTTCTTTGACTCTGGCGAATTCTTTGACAAAAAGTAATAATAATAATATGCAACAAAAACATCAGCGGTGGCGACGACGACGACGACGACGACGTGCGATGAGGACGACTGAGTTAGCGGGAGGGGGCGGACCGACTAACCAGCCGGAAACATTGTGTGCAATATTATAATATATATGCGACTATTTTCACGGTTCGGTGAGTACTACAAGCATATCGTGGCGGCGGCGGCGGTATTAAATTAAACGTCTCGTAAAAATCATCCGATTTATCGATCGTACGGTACATAATATTGTATATTCTTTTCTCGGTTATTTTTTTTATTTTTTTTTATTTTTTTTTACCGCCCGTATATTTTACTATGATCGTCGCCGTCTTCTGAGCGTCGTTGCTCTATGCGTACCGTCTCTTCTCTTCCACCATATCCTATATAATCGCGAGTGCACGCGGATAATCCGATGATTTTCTTTCCGGGAAAAATCCGATTGTCAATATATATATATATATGTATATATGAGTATTATAACGTTGTCGCACGCATATAACAGCAGCGGCTGCAGCAGTAACGTGACTGATATGACCGAGTAGTTTCCCACAGAAACCGGTCGTGCCGACACAGACCGCACGAAAATAAAAGAAGAAAAAATTGAAAAAAAACACACCGTATACACATGCACACGTATACGCGTATATCTATATAATATAACGATAATAACAATAATTCGGCATGATGCGTGTACGTTGCGTGTGCGTGTGTATGTTGTGGAGGTGACGAATATAACGACGGCGATGATCGGCGAGGCGATTGTCCGTGCGTCCCCCTGAGCCGCCGCCACCGTCGGGTTTTGTCGTGATGCGCGTCAAAATCCTTGTCACCGTGCGCGTTTGGTACACGACGACGACGACGACGACGACGACGACGACGACTACTATACACTACTACGACGACGGCGGCATAGATGATGAAAAAAAAGCACGCACACACACACACATATAGGTACCTGCGGCCAAGCATGCGTGACAGACGACGTCGAATTATTATTCATGAGAAAAAGCACGCGGACGACACGAATGTGCGGGGGCGAGGCGACCTTATGTAGGTTCTTTCGAAAAACACGCGTGAAAATAACTACACGCGACGACGGATAAGTGCGCATCTGTCCCGGTTGTTGCGCAAAAATAATTTACTTTCCACCTCAGGCCAACGGTACGTATAGTATAGTGTGTATAGTACCAGTGCGTTGTAGCGTACATATTATGATGATATAGTGGTTCGCGGTCTCCGTCGATACACCGAACGCGTGTAATAACAATAATAATAATTAGACCGCGATAGATGTCATAATTGACGGACACGTGGTTGTTATAATTCGCGCGCACGGGCCGCAGATAATGAGTCGTTTTCTTTTTTTTTCAGCACTGCGTATAGCTGCAGCGATCAGGCTCCCGTGTGTACAACACAAACGCCATTATACGTATACGTGTGCGTGAGGGTCAGAAAGAACGCGGAACGACATCGAGCACAGGGTTTTTGTTTGTAATAATAATAATAATAATAATAATAATAATAATAATAATAATAATAGTAATAATATTCTTATAATAAGTATTAAAACGTGTATACAATGTGTGCGGTGTGTTCAGTCACCATAAGCCCGCCGTGCGTACACGGCCTATTGGAGATTGACAACGGACGAGGGCAAAAATAATTAATTAAATCGTATTCGGGTCTAGTGGCCGTCGCAATTTCGCATTTTCCGCGGTTATGAACACGCCCGCCGGACCCGCCGCCACGACAACACACAAATGCAGCGCGGGTCTCGACAAGAGTCGATTCGTCGGCGGGATGCCTTCTACAGTCCTTACCTACCTGTCCGCCGCCACCGCCGCCGATATATCATCAGGGTGGTTTTCCTTTGTTGCGCGCCGATGTTATAATTACATACACAGATCTTTTCTATATATATACGCCGTATATTAAAAAGGACAACGACGACGACAAAGAATTGAAAGACGCAATCGATAAAAAAAAAAATAAGAAAAAAAAAAGGGAAACTAATGATGAATACCCTCTAGGCGGTACCTACCGTTGCATCACATACAAATATCGATTAAAAACACACATACATGTACAACTATAAGAATAATACATATATACGAAATCATAACTCTGGACGAAAATAAGGTCTTATTGTCCCCGTGCATACGCACCGTCAAGTGTACAACACGAGACCCCACAAAACGCGCCAAAATATCGCGTAACTATATATGCGAATAATACCCCGGAAACATGCCCTCTCGATTTCCTATTATTATTATTATTCCGCGCGTACACGGACGTGTATACCTCCCACGTGCACTCCACAAGCGGTTTTCATACATAATATACCTAAGTTTATCGTGGCGTACGCACGCGTATATTTCATAATTTTATTATGTCTTGTGCCTATTGTACAGTAGAAAAACACGCGTGTCTAAATAATAACATTGCACAGTAGTTTTTGATTATTATTGCACGCGTTTGCCGCGATTATTGGCTTTTTTCACACCGCGCAATACCATCTCCACCCACCATATATAGCACATATATAGACAACAAAACTTCCTGTAATCCTGTCACTAATGAGGTCAAAATATCATTACGTCATAATATACGAATGTATATTTATTTATTTTCGACACAAAAAACACAGCAGTCGGCGAGTGCGTGTCGAGAGGTCAACCGTCAATTAAACGTTGAAAATAAAAATATATATTATACTACAATCGTACATCGAAGAAAAATCGCGTACAGGTCGACATTGAAGTTGTTTATGACAGCACATACAACACACGCATAATGATAATAACGAACACGACATAGAATATAAGGCGGTAGATAAGAAGAACCCATGAGTGTTATTTACGAAAAATAAAATAAAAAATAAAATTTATATTTATTGAACGGATACGATAATAATTATAATTATCACTCGTCAGCGACGTGATATCGGTGTGCGGATAACCTTTTAGGATGAAAAAATAAAATACAAGGTATGCGCATGGTGATTGGTCGTTGGTCTTTTATAAAAAAAAAAAACCGATAAATATACAATAATATATATTACTGCTGTACAAACACGTAAGAAGTAAGTCAGAAAATAATATATTATGAGGTCGAGATACGTGTGTGTGTGTGTATGTATGTGTGATATAGAGCGACACACGTGATTGCGCAACTGTTTTTAATTAGAAGCGCGAGCGGAGGAGAGAACTCATCTTCTTAGGCGGCAGCGTTGATAACGATGACGATGACGACGACGACGCACTATACGCGGCCACCGCCACTGACAAAGGAAAACATCGATTTATCATTTCAGACATAATGGACTACTTATGCGCGTGTAATAAACGTCACGGAAAATAAAAACCTCCCAAAATCATACACATACAAACCTTCTGTTCGTCAACGTATATTGTACATTTATATATATAAAATATCACTTAATTAACATTTTGACCTATTCATTAATATATATTATATAATATCAAAAAGAAAAAAGAAACACAGTGGCATCTTTATGTTACACGATTTTGTTTTTCTTCTAAAAACTCCACGTCGTCAGTATAATATGAATAGTGGTAGTATTTTTATTGTAATTTTGTTTTTCCAAGTCGCCTTTATATGGTGGCCCGACGGAGACGAAGACGACGACGACGACGATGACGATGACTCTCTCGTCGTCTCTTGTAACGGTCGTCGCCGCCACTGCTATCAGAGAGTTAATGATGCATTGCTTCCTCGTAAATTATCGTACTTGTTTTTTTTCGTCTTCTCTACGCTCTTAACCGCACAGTGACCGTTAAAACGATTTTATGACGCGCGCGCGAGCACTCGTATTAATCAATCTCGTGTGTACGTGTCCGGTCGGTCAGTGGAAAAGAAATAAAAAAAAAAAACTGTGGCACAAAAACAGACGCGACTGCATATTATACAGCGTCGTGTCGAGTGATTTTTGTTTTGTTGTTCTTCGAATATTACATGTACAATTTTTGGACCGTATCCTCCTATATTACGGGAAATTTTTCTCTCGGACAAACGAAACTCACTGCTGCATCTTATATATATTTGTCGATTTTAGTCAAGAAACGGAATTTATTATAAAAATATGTACACGTCCACGGGTATTATTATTATTTTCGTTACCTATATCGAATCCCAATCGATTTTTTCCTCATACAAATGAGCTGCGGTGAGTACAACAACATATGTATACACGTCTTGGGCTATGTATTTGCCTCGGGTCATCGTTGTATAGTCGTCGTCGTCGTCGTCGTCGTCGTCGCCGTACGTATGGTGAGTAGAGACAACCTGCCTGCCGACGGACCTATCTCGCATGCGTGTGTTGTTATTAAGTGGCATATACGCAGGCAGGCGAAGTGAAACGGAGTAAAAGGGTACGCGGGGCCATAATGAGGGGGGCGGTGCTGACACATAAAACAATGCACGCTGCCAGGAATGTCAGTCTCCTGTGGCCAAAGACGCAAGATGCCCTTCTCGACGATTCGATTATATATACTTGTCTTTTTCCTCCACTACTTTTTTTTTATACACACACACACACATTTTCTACACGTTAACACATACAGCATTAATGTTGTATGCAAGAAGAACGATGGCGACCGTTGAGAGTGAATCAAATAAGAGATGATAAGAAAATAATAAAAAAAACGTTGTTTTAATATAATATATACATATATATATATTTTTTTTTTTGCTGGACGAGTTAATTAAAAATCTCTCGTCTAATTGGACAACTGCAGTGGCGCGCTTTTCGGCGGGCGACGAGTCATAAGATATAATAATATTGTACGTGAATATCGCGAATACAATTTTCCCCTCAAAACTTTAATTATCGTCGCCTGCGTCGGAGAAAAGTTTTGAGTTATGTCCGGACACGCTGCACTAGCTATAGTAAACACTATATACAATAAACTACTACTACTACGTTGCTCTGTTTTACGCAGCATACCCTTTCGCGGCCGTAGATTAGTAAACATAAAACAATTCCGCCACCACCACCGTACCCAGCAAAAGTTCCATTTTCATTAAAATTTTCAAAGTTGTGTGGCAAAAACGCACGATCGCCGAATGTGTGCGTGCGTGTGGGTGGGTATGAGTGACGGCGGTGGCGGGGCGTACATAAAAATACGAAACCGGTTTTATCGAATAAGAAAAAAAATCAACGAAGGATTAATAATAACATTACGACAATTTATTACACGCTCGTTGTTGTTTTATTCCAATTGGAAAACCGCACGGGGTAGAGGGGACGACGGATTAATAATAATAATGATTTTTTTTTCCATACTAGCTTTTAAATACAGCAGGTACCACGGTCCACAACAACGCGAGATCCATCGGATTGTAATTATTATTTTATCTGTTAATGGACGCCGCGCAGCTCGTCCGAAAAGGGGGCGGTGGCTGCGGCGTCAACGACGAACAAAATTACGCGGTTATAATTAAAATTATAATGATACGCTCACAAGTTTTTTTTTCGACCGTGTCCCGAAAACCACAACAAATTATTATTTCGAAAATTACGATGACGGCTTAAGGGTGCGCATGCGCGCACGCGTTCAATTGTATTCCCGCAGCAAAAATAATATATATATTCATGTTTATGTACTATATATATATATATATATATCCATACACATCAATATGTGTGTGTGCGTGTGCACGTGTGTAAGTGACATAATCACGTGATCGCCACTGACGGTGGGTTAAATTAAGGGCACTCTCGGCACACGAAAACCACTGACGTGCGATCAAGATAATCGGTGTCGGTCGGAATGACATTAAAGAAAAAGTTTTTTTTTTTCTATTGTGCGCCAAGCTTTTAAAAGGGTCTCGAGAAGGGCAGGTGAATGTCGTCGGTCGTAGTCATTGAAGACGGGGTATAGTAGTGGCATACACACACGCGTATTTGACGTGTCCCACAGGAGCAGCGCACACGCTAACCTGTCATGACGATACGATAGCCTCCATATAGGCGCGTAGATCCGATAATGACCGGAACGGGCCCCACGGGGATCGATATCGATCCGACGTCGTTGTTATGTACGTACGCATACACATATTGACATATGTATACAGAATACATATACCGTCCGTCGATAACTTAAAACACGTGGTCGACGACCGTGTACACGATATAAAATACCCAAATGACCGACGAGTGTAATTTCGTCTTGTTCAGTTTGTTGTAAAAAAAAAGCTATTTTCTTACACGTATACATCACGCATGTAAACGATTTGTTTGGATTCGAAGGATTTTTGGTGGAAAAAAACTCGAGTCCCCCTAGTATCTGTTTTGTCGGCCACACGGCCAAAATTTGCCTCTAAAAATACACACATATACCGTTTACGAGTGGTGCACAAGTGCCAGTAGTGGCGCTAGCGCGTCTGGTTTGTGTCTCCTCGGCCTGCGGGGACTCACTTGTGATAAAACTGCACTTGGGAGATGATCCAAATCAATTAATTTCTATATTTTTAGATCAACACGCAACGTCGTGTCCGATAATCGAAATTGATGGCGTAGTGCCTCCTCGCATTTTTAAATATTATTATTATTTTTCATTTTTGATGGATTCATTTTCCGGCGGCAAACTGAAATCTTAATTGCGGAAGTCTTTGCTAATAATGGACAAAAAAAAATATAAACCCAACGAGAATGGAACGACGAAGAGCTATATAGAGGAAAAAAAAGATCCCAGCAAGGGATTAGCCCAGGGCTAATTTCATAAGGAACCGTTTTTCTCTCTTCCGACGATTAACCCTTTTGTTTGGCTTTTTGTGCATGTTTACCTCTTTTCCGCCCATTGTATTATATGAAAGCGCGAGTCCCCCCTCCTCGAAAAGCAAAGCGATCCGATTAAATCGTCAAAACAACAGGGCATTTGATGTTTCAAAAGAAATCGCCGTGCTCCCGTGCATTACAGCAGCATCACAATGGACTGAAATTTATTAAAAGCAATAATAAAAACACGCACAGTAGCTAGATCATCGGCTTTTATACGTATTTAATAATATATACTCGTACACATAATTATCCAAAAATAAAAAAAAATTTAGACATTTTTTCATTAATATCAACCTTCACAATTACAGCAGTACTCAGAGTAGTTCTTAACAGGTTCTTTTATTTTATATACGATTTTATACTTAAAATAATAATTTCAATGAATAATTACAAAAGGCCCTAACACGGTCTTACGTCATCAACGTGGGGCTGTATTAGCGGAATTTTTTTCCAATAACAATGCTTCATGTGTTTTATGTATATAGTTTTTATTTAGTTCAATGCACTATGATTTTTATTTTTATCTTGTTACCGTACAAATATTGATGACAATTCTGGACAATCTACCGTTAAATAATAACCGCTTTTATAATGGAATCACTAATAAATTATCTATGATGATATTATAATCATTTATGAATATGCAAATCAATAATAAAAAAAAATCGATATAATTTAATGAACTATAGAAATAAACTATGGGTAGATATATATATACACATTTTAGGTGTTATTGTATACAAATCTCCTGATCTTAATATTAATTAATCAAATGTCTACATATTCAGGTCCATTTCAACACGCACGTCACAATAATAAAATTTAGAAAATTCGGATCGATCGTGAAAATATACGCGTACCTAAACATAATTTTAACACGCATGTGTAGGTGTAGCTGGTATATAATAGGTACGCGGTAACCGTTTCATATTCTTAGTTGACGGTCTGACGAAAAGAAAAACGAAAATTACACACACACACACACACACACACACACACACACACACACACACACACACACACACACACACACACACACATTTATATATAATAATGACGATAAGGATATAATAATAATAATGTATAATACGCTGGAGCAGCGTAATCTTTGGGCACTTTGATTCGTTTTGATCCGTCTTTGTCGCGCACACCGTTTTGACGGACCGTGACGAATGAGGGCGGCCGGCGGCGGCGTTTATTATATTAATAATACACAATATCGCCAAGGCGGTGGTGGCGGCTGTAGCTGCAGTATTGTGACACGTCATTTAACACTATACGCACGGATGTACAAGATTTTGCACGGATATAATATTATATAAAGGAAGGGTCGTGTATATAGTAGTAGTAAAACGCATACACACGCGTGCTCACGGGTATAACAGAATAATATAAGGCGCAAGAGGGGAAACGGCGAGAAGGAAGACGTGTGTTATACATATATACGTATCTAAAATATAAAATAATATATAAACATATATTTTAAAGGTACACGTTACACACACACACACACACGTATATTATATATATAACTATAAAAGCGCGGTGGCAAAAGATAAGAACCATTTCCCCGGGGACCCATCGATCGTCTGCAAGCGTCGGCGGCGGCGGTGGACCGGACCATATTCCTCCTTTTCTATTTTTCCCAATCATGCAGATTTGACCACCATCAGGACTCGGCCGTGTTCATATTATTTTCACCGGGGCCTCTTGTCATATCGTTGCCGGGTATTTTTTTATTTTATTTTTCTCATACCGCAAGTGTACGACCGATATATTACATACACACACACACACACATGGATATATACATAATACATATATATATTACATGCTGCACGAAACCCGCGGCCGTACGTGACCGAAATACCGGAGACGAGAAGCGATCTTCAGGATGATGGCATACGGGGCGAGGGGGAGGAGGAGGAGACGACGGCGACGATGATATACACGTCGTGTGTGTAAACCGCTGACCAACGCTCGTTTCCCTCCGCTGCTGAAGCCTGCGCCACGCACATACATATAAATGGAAACTTATAACCACCACTGCAGCCGCCGCATGTGAACATTAATTTATGAAAAACCTCCCGAGATTGCGACGCTCACGATTTTGCGGCCAAATCACACACGCGGTCGTCGTTATAGCTATGTACCCGCCCACCCATCACACGCATTATTATAACGAGAGTGCCGCCAATGTAGGTACGCGATTTTCGCTCGACCGAAAATAACACGTCGGATGAAAATCAGAGCGCCTGCTCGCGCACGTATTGCGGTCAATAAAGTTGCAGGTGATTCGAGGAAACAAAAAAAAATTATAACAATACATATATATATATATATATATACAATAAACACGCGCCATATTATATAATATATATTTGTAATACCAATAATTTCGTTATATGCATCACATGACGTCAACGGGAAAAACATTAATATATAGTGGATATACAGTTCGATGTATACTCATCAACAACAGTTAGGTCGACTTTTGTCGAACCGCTTTGAATATTATTGAATACCAAGCCCATTAAGTAGTGTGTACAACGTATAGCGAGAGCGACATAGCAAAGTAAAATACTATGTAACTATAAGAACACTTTTGCGTGAACATATTTGTGTTATTAAAATACAATATTTATTAACGTGAAACAAGCCGACACAATATACATTTATGTATAACTGAACAGTTTATCTCGAACTAATAAAAAATACTTTAAACGCAGCGATAATAACTATAATACAAGTATACGTGTGCGCATTTGTCGAGTTTTCATGCACCTATTTATCGGAAGAGTTCATCATGTCAAGGGTTTTAGCATGATGGCGATGAAGCCAACCAGGAAAAAAAACGGTCATCAATATTTTGCCTTATAAGTTATAATATTATAACTACTTATAGTCAAGTCTATTATCGACTTCGCGTAATTATCTGATGGAGAATAAGTGAGATCGAATCGAACGTCATCATATATAATCATATGTATTATAATACATACTCGTATTTTATTTTAATGTAATCCACCCGAGACATACAGCGGCTTTAGCAGCCTACTCGTGTCGGAATATAACACATACATTATAGCACATATCCGAGGAAAATAAATTGGATTTTTGTCGTAAATACGCATGGCCAAAAGATGAAAAAGCGTAAACAATATTTACTACTATGTCAATTGCAAGTGTGCGAACATAATATATTGTACAGGTAATATAGATTCTATATACACCGCAGTGCTAGTCATTTGGGCGGAATATCGATTCCACGTATTGAACAATGTCAACGACTTGTACATCCAATGTGCACATATATGTAATACATATAATCAACAAATGTATCTTGCACTTATAAGGGATTAAGTAATAATCGGCGGCACAATATGTTAGTTCAACAAACAATACAATATAAGGTCGAAAAAAAATATTAAATACAATATAACTAAATAAGATCTCACGAATAATACATAATATATATAATATGTATTATGTATATTATATACACACGCACTAGTCTGTGTATACTGTTTATTTTTCATTGTGTATAATACCAGTCTCGTAATTATTATTAACATAAACGGATATACTATATAGAAAGAAAAAAAAAACAACGGAAAAGAGCAAGAAAAAAAAAACAAAAACAGGAAATCCTTATTGCACTAAGTATACATATTTATACGAATGCAGCAGATCGTTGCGAAGTGTTTTGTTTAGGGTAATAACGGCGGCGCAAATCTGTACCGGGGGCGAGGACTTGGAAAGTTTCAAACGGCAAAAGTCGGTTGGCGGCGCGGTGTATATAATACGGGCTGTGGGGAGAATGTTTAACAACGAGAGCCGTGCAATTACAACGTAAACATAACGAGAGACGAGACGCTGACGCAGAACAAACAGAGTGTCGTCCTCATCTCTTCAGCGCGGAGGTTTATATAGTTATAGCAGAGCCTACGTCGAGTACGATAATAATAATAATAATAATAATAATAATATTATTATCTGCGGAGAATTAACGGGGGGCAAAGCTAATATTGACGACGTCGATGACGACGCCGACGACGACGATGAATATATTATAACGTAACATTATGTTATCGTCGACATAAATTATATTACATAATAAAATACAAATATAAGTATATATAACTTGAAAGGTATACAGTGTCGTATGTATAATAATAATTGTGTATGAACGATGAGAAGCATACGTCGCATTTTTCCATACGAGTTCTTTTCGGACAGATTCCACCCTCCCGAACTCGGCCGCGTGTATATATATATATGCGCAGGCCCGGACGTTAATTGAATCTTTTTTCGCTCCTCTCCCCTCACGCCAGCAAGCCCTTCTCTTCCGCGGGGTCATTGCCGCGCAGCACCCAGTCTATATATACACGCGAGACCGTACATTGTGTATATTAATATATATATATATAATATAAACGGTGGCAGTGGCGGATTTTCGAAATACATTATGGTTGTGTGCGTCCAGTTAGGAACGTAATTAATCGACAGAATCGGCATTTGGCAGAGTCGTTGGCGGCGGAGCGAGTGACGGGAAACGAGGGAGAGGAATGCTGCAGTAAATGCACAGAGAAAGAGAGAGAGAGAGGGGGAGAGATCGAAGGGGTTATTATATTATATACATATAGAGAACGGGGTAACCTACCATTAATCACGGGGTTGCTAGAGGTACGTCATCGACAGGGCTTGTGTGTACACGAGGTGCGGCGGCGTTGTGTGTGGTGCGTGTGCGCGTATACGTATAGGCCGTGGCCGGATTATAATATAAATCGAAGGGCGTGGAAATCACTTTGTCATTTAAACGTGTACAGTATATACACTCCGTGTATGCGCACAGGGGTTGCAGAAAATAATATAATTACATCGTCGTTGTCGGCGAGTCCTGCACGCGCGTAATATACGTTGTTGCGAGATTTCCGTGTCGATCGCGCGCGGCGGTTGTCGTCATGCACCGTAATAATATGCGCGACGTAATAATTGGACGCGAACTACGGCTGCAGGTACGCTGCGTATAGATTATAATACAACATACACAATTATTTTCACGGTTTAATTATAATTCATCGTCGTCGTATACGTGCAGTCAGATCTGGTCGAGAATCGCAGCAGAGTGTACATTTATATAAAGTGGTCTTCTGTTGTTTTTTTTTTCTTTTAACACGGGTGGGCGGTATTTTTAATTAACGGCGAAAACGAAAAATAAAAAACACTAAATATATATACGAGTAGTTTCTCATAGTCGACCGGTCGCATATATTATGTATATGTACAATAATTATCGCGCCACGGTACGCGTGTGGCCGATTTCTTTTGTTCGCACGTCTTGGTCGTGGCCGTCGTCGTCGTCGTCGTCATCGTCACGGTCAAGCGGCGACAACACCGAGCCGGACAACCCCACCGCCGCGCGCGGGTAAACGGTAGGTTATAACACGCGAAATGAACGCACGATGAGAACGCGGGTGGGTATATATACATATATATTATAATATGGCCACACCTACCGCCGAAAGTCTTCCACGCGCGACAAGCTTATATGTACATAGATAAATACGTATACATGCAATAATAATGCTGTGTGTACGTATACGAGACGAGAACCGAAAAAATACATAAATTAATAGTGTACGGTGCGGTGAAATTGGACTGTGTGAAATCGGTGTCCGAGAGGGGAAAAAACGTCTAACCTGCGGTAAATCTGACGAGCGCGGGCGCGGGAAATTTCTTAAGAACCTTATTAGGACCCGTTATACGTGCGTATAGTATGTGCATGACAAGTATAACGGACATACAGACCGATTCTGCCGCAGTAAAAATATATAATGCGGAACAGCGTTAGCGTTAATTTAAACGTTTTTAATCCGCCTGTACATAGTCGGGATTATTCATATATATGTATATATATACTATGACTGTACACATAATAAAACATAAATATTCACGTGCGTAAAAGTGGTATAGTCAAATCCTGTTTCGACTTGACGGATCGGTACCGTATTAAATTTGCAAAATATCATTCCCTCGGCGGCGTCGGATGTCCCCCTTTTTTTTATTGTAGTCAATCTCGCGCGCGCGGCAATCAATCTCTGCAGTTCATCGGACACACCGTCGATTGACTACGCATCGTATAATATAATGTATAATATATGCTGCCGGAGTGAAGCCGACCGATATTTGTTTTCCACAATGTCTCGTATATATTCTACATTTTCAATTGGCGCGGAACACAGCTAAAGGTCTCTCTCGGAAAGCGATTTATTTATTGCGCACAAGCCGCTGTAGTTCGCGCACCACTATAATCCGCATCTATCTAAGCGGCGTGCGTTTGTTTCTCCTTTTTCTTATTTTTCACACTGATCTCCTACATATAGGGTCGTTCGTAGGGTATTCGCAGTCCACGAGCGGCGGCGACGGGTAAAGTTTTAGGGTAATGTACGCAAAAAAAGAACACAAACAAACTATATTTATGCGGTTTTTATGCGGACCCAGAAGCGTTATGCTAACGACGGGACCGGCCGATCGCCCGACCGGTGTGCTCATTTCCATACCGGGCTACGCGCGGGCCGCCCGATAGTGATAGATAATATTGCACTGTGGGGAATTGACGAGCGGTAGTTTTCCATTTGGTTAATTGCACGCGCACCCTTGAGCCATTTCTCTCGATCGTCGCCGCCGCCGCCGCCACCGTATCTTTGACACGCCACCGCAGCGACGGTAAAACATAAAACACGGAGGAAACATCGTATATTTTGCATATATAGTAAAAAAAAAAAAAATACAAAAAACCAAAAGAAAACAATTGATTTTGGATTCGGGTCACTCTCTATCTCTACCCACCTACCCGCCGCCGCTGCCGCACTGTCTCACGCATTTATACCGGTATGTAGGCGTAAATGATTATGCCGAGAGTAAAATTCCTGGGGCGGCGGGTCGACTTTGGCCAAATCGATTTTCGTTCCGTCTCCGGGGAACTTGGGATCTACCCGCCACCCACTCGTATATACTGCATGTTTTATTAAACAGACGCGCACAACACGACTTTGGCTGCGGAGCAAAAAAAAAAAAATAGAAAAGAGAGAACAACGGGCAAAGGGTGTTCGGAAATATATTACGAGCCCCGCGGAGACTTTCGTAACCCTAAAAATAATAATAAAAAAGGGTCTAAGACCCGCAAAAGAGCTGCGTGCGTAGGAGGAGAACGCGCGCGCGTATATAAGTTCATAACGACCATTATCGGTTTGACCCTAGTCCGTAGTGGCAATTTGTACGACGTGATGAACGAGAGGTTTGTAGAAGTAGGCTTCTTATATTATATAATGAGATTTCTAAAAAAAAAAGTTGGTGGTTCACTTACCGTGAGGGACCCATCCGTGACCACAAGCATCGCAGAACCGTATATGTAGTTTCCCGGGCGTAAAACAATCGCACACACATCCCGGTACCGTGCATCTGATAGCCTGCAATACAAAAAAAAAATCAATACTTATTAATTATGTTTAATGAAATAACAACATTCACGAATATTATCACAAATATTTAATATCAAAACACACACAAACATTCCTACCGTGAGAACGAACATATTGGGCCCAGTTTTTTTTTTATATATATATACTTATACATATTCTCCTAGCACCACTACGACAACAAAAGAATCAAAAACAAACTTAGTTCTTCTTTAGTAGTATATTATCA
Organism: Periphyllus acericola; assembly: GCA_949715065.1. Lineage (NCBI taxonomy): Eukaryota > Metazoa > Arthropoda > Insecta > Hemiptera > Aphididae > Periphyllus > Periphyllus acericola. The sequence continues at coordinate 14,771,079 of OX454266.1, forward strand.
TTATCATTATTATATTATTTTCCTTTCCATCCGATTCGCCCTTTATTGTTCCAAACGTCAATCTGTCGTTTAATGAAGTCTACCAAAGTCATTGTACACATGGTCCATGTGTGTATATACGACGGATCGGTTTTGGAATAGGTGTGAAAAATAATAATAATAATCATAATGACGAAACGGCCCTCTTAGCGGCCCTTAATGTCGTAATAACAGACCGAGACTGAGATGATGGGTCATTGTCATTTGGTGTGCGCGTGTGTGTGTGTGTGTGTGTGTGTGGAGAACCTATTGTGCCCCCTTTTTCCGTATGCGTATATCCACCTCTATATACACAGGGCCGCCGTTGCTGTCGCGCCGCCGCCGTAGCTGTTCAATACGATTTTTCGTTTTCGAAAATCATCATCGTTAAATAATAATAATTCGATATCATGAGTATCACCTGTCATACACGCACATAACACGCACTCGGGAGGCCGAGACGCAACGGTCGTCTTGCGCAAACAATAGCGTCTAAGCACAATATATATATATTATATATATATAATATAATACATAAAATATACGGTTGACTCTGCGACGATGACGACGACAACCTTATACCTATATAGGTACTATTATTATAACTATATTCGATGTTTGTTTTAAATTAGACACGCGTAATTTAGGGGGTACAAAATGTATTATTTATATTATATGAAATCTACAGAGTATATAACGATAAAGCCTCGAATGTACATAAAGCCCGTAAGCAATCAAGACATTCCTCCGATGGGATGTAAATGCGTATTTATAATAATTTATACTGCGTTATCGAACGGATTAAATATTGAATATACAAAGACGTAAGCGTATTCAGAAGAAATTATAAAAATGTGACAGAACTATTTGCAGCATTTGCGAGTTTACTATCGGTCGAGGAATTTGATCGCTAAAATATCTGTGGAACGTTGTACGCCCTTCAAAGCGAGAACAAAATATGTATAAATACCCTTACTGCAAAGCACAGTGCACGAGTATTTCCCACCGATTGGTTTTTGATTTTACATCAATTTTTCTTTTAACACACATGAAAAACTTGTAACTCATTAAATATTATAACGCGCGTGTCGTGGACAATGAGGTTAATGAAATGTTTGAACTTGGGTAAAGGTTAGAGAGAACAACAACTTTTTTGACGTTCATGCAAGGAAGAATAGGCGGTATACATAGATTATACATTGGTGGTATGTGAATTTATATATAATGTACGAAAACAATACTAAGGTACAAAGGGTTGAAAAGGAAAGTCTTATAAGACGCGAGAGGCTGTGTCATGAAGTCTGCAGCAGACATACAGCAGTGCTGACTAGTCCTCAGGGCGAGAAGAACCTACGATTATAACTTACAATGCGAGTTTTCGTCAGTTTATATATAATATATACACATAGGTAGTAATATTATAGCTGTTCATTAAAATTAACGCAGATTAAAAAAAGAAAATTAAATGTTCATATAAAAAAACATCCTAAGTCAAGATCAAAAGATAGTTACTATTGTGTATAATACACAAATTTAATGTCAACCGAAACTGCGTATCGTCAATGTTAAACTATAAATTATCCTTACTGTACAGTGCAATGATTTTTGAGTCATGAAAAACCACTATAAATATCGTTATAGCAGTATATAGTGGTAAGTGAAATTTATTGAACATTATATTATATAAAATAATATAGTTATAATAAAGTGTGGGGTGATAATCATTTTATATTTTTTGGTACACACAAATATATAGATGCACACACGCATACATACACACTAGATATTAGCGTATTATTATTATTATTATATTATAACGTACAAAGCCGAGGCAGACAAGTCAAACACGGGAAACGTTGGTAAATTAAATTCCGCTAGCCTTTTGCGCTCGCGCACGCATCGTTTTAACCACCACCGACAGAGGGATGTATATATGGCCGCATGGCGTTACGCAAAAGTAATAAATTCAAATAAACACTTTTTATATCAACCTAATCTTTCTCTCTCACTTTTCAGTATGACGACAACGGGTGGATGTTAAAAAGTAATCGTCTGCGGTATGCTTGCAGCACCCGGGGAGAGAACAGAAAGTCGCTTCATCAGCATCTCTCCACATTTTAAAACAGGCGCGTTTTCATCGCATAATTTTATTTCATTTTGGTCGCGTTATTTAGATGCATTTATTTCCGAAATGCGCGCGACGTATAATATTCTTTATGTACATGCGCATACTATATATTATATACAGTTGGTAATATGAAGTTGCCATGTATACGCGCACACTATATACAGTTGCCGCCACCACTATATTCCGTCGTTTCTGTTCTGCTCTCCCTATCTCGTCGTCCTCAGACTATTCTTTTATATTTGACAGATTAAAATTACCCTCGTGGGGCGACCGTGACAGCAGAAATAGCAACAGCAGCAGCAGCACCAACGCGGAGAAACGAGCGAGCGGGCGCGCGCGTATGAGGTCAGTGTCAAGTAAATGATGTCTCCTCCACCGCTGCTGCAGACCTCCCGCGCGCGCGTACGCTCCCCGGAGACTTTGCTATGATTTATGCAAGTCTATATAACCGTAAAGGTTTCCGGATACGCGGCCCGCGCGAACGTCTCCTCCTCCCCTCGGTCGTCTTCCTCATAAACTGGCGAAAACGACGTGAGACGTGCACATTTACGCGCGTAAACATATATATATATATATATATATATACATACGTGCGAGTACTTTTTTCAATTTATTTCCAAGAGGGATTATGTGGGATTCGCGAAATTGGCTGCAAAACGTTTTGCGTTTATAAAATACGGTTTTGACTCTATAAATAGTTACATAAATATACATATATTATATACATCATAATATGATATTGCGCACGACCGAGTGAACATGTGACAACGCGTGGAAATATATATTATATATATTGATTTTTAGTATGATGTATATTATATACCTGTTATAATACACCGTTTAAATATCCATCGATCGAGTATGACGGCGAGTGAGGCGGTATCGTGCTGGCCGCGGGAGGAGAGGCGAATATCGTATCGTTTGCCATCTGCTCTTCGTATATATAATAACATGAATTCGAGTTTGGACATGGTTAACGCCGAAACCAAAGATATCCGCCGAACGACGGATGTAATAATGAATGCCGTTTTGGCAAACTCGCGCGGGACACCCGTCTAATCGGACAAGTAGGTAACACGCTATACGCGATTATGATCACGGAAGTTTTATAAAAAGACGATATATATTATAAGCATATAGATTTACGCACATATGCACGGTGTATGTGATAATATTTAAGTGTAGTCTTAAGTGCACACACGCAAACGGCGTCAAGATATTATATAATATTTGTGTACAAATGTACAAGGCAATACAAGCAGATAATAGAATATACTGATGTATAGTACAATATATATATATATATAGTCAAAATACGAATTCTAAAAAAAGCATATGTACCTATTATATAGGTACCAACTGTTATAATGGTATGTAATATTATCATTTTTTCCCCCGTCGTCCACCGTGTGCAACAAAATATTTTATTACGTTAAATCTTCGCATAAATATAATTTATAAATATATTATGCGCATAAATAACGTATATCGGGCACGAAGTTGAATCGGCCTTTTCATTATCAACGGCATTACAATAAATATACATAGCTATATGGTAATCTGCGCAGGTATATGTATATCTATTCTCTTTCGAGTGGTGAATTAAAAAGCCATCGGTCCCCTCAACTGTAGGCATTATAACGGGGCACGAATTATTATATTATATATTTTCTCATGGTTCGCATTTTCCCGGGGCCCACTTGACGTGGCGGGCGTATAATGGTATGTATATATTATACTGCAGCATGCAGAGTGTTTAGGCCACCCGTTGTTTGCTGAACACTTCATCTCTGCCGCTCGTTCCACGGCCACCATGGTGGCTCAACCCTTCGATCAACAATATATAATTACGCCATTTTGACTTTTACTAGTTCTCCTCCCGCGACACGATCGTACCCCTATCTCCCACCCCACACACATAAATCTACATACAACTATAGTCGAACCTACAAGAGGTGGACTTTTAACCCTTTCAACGTGTCAGTAAATCTGCAAGCCAAACAGACCCCGCAAGAGCTGTTTATTTTTATTATTATTATTATCCATAATGCGTAAGGAAACGTTTGGTGCAGTAGGAAATTTGCTTCCAAAACGTAACGGATTTTTTCACTCGACAATAGAATACATCGTTAAGAGTATTTAGTGGATACAGCGATACGCAAATAAAAAAATTATTTATTATATGTGATCTTACGTAGCTTAAGATTAGCCAACGATTTCATAAATATTAGTATGTATTCGAAGTTCGACAATCATTCCCGACGTAAATAATTTATTAATACTTTAACCAGGTACCATTAGTGTCGAAATCATCGCAAGATCGTTATTTAATTGCATGGATAATGTCAAACCATACATAACAAAATCCCATTAAATTTTCATGGAGACAACTTTTACAAACATGAGATTATGTAGTTTATGCGTATTGGCCCAAGTCCAAATTATGAACGCAATTCGAAACTGAGGATTTTTCACACGGAATATGTAATTAATAGTTTGTAGATATGAATATGTAAAGAAAAAACAATGAATTTCATAATGTGGAAGGTGACGAACCAACCAACACTAGTGAGTTTTTAACATTACTAAAATTAGTTTACCTTGTGAATGATAATTAATATAGACAATGTCACCCGGCCAAGGAAATCCAGGTAAAACATTATTATTTCTAATAGGGTATTTAATATGTGTCGGGTGATCGTTGAGAGTATAGGAATTGCTTATTAATTTATTTTTGTAATGATGTATTCGTCATTTCAACGATCTTGAGGAGATAAATGTTTTTTTGTTGTGTATATAATATAAATATGATTTAATGCAGCTCAATAGAACATTGGCTACACCGAGTATACCTACTACTATTATTAAAATCATTATTTATCACTATTGCAATAATCGGACGCGATCGTGACGATGTTTGCGTCTACTAATTGTCTCCGCAGAACCTTCTTGACGCGAAATCGAATAAAAAAAAAAAATAATAAGCGTTATAGTACAACGACAATGATACGGACAAATATAAGAAGGCTTGATGATTTTTCAAAAAATCTGAACTCTTATGTATAAAAGAATGTTATGCGGCGAGGGAGGCAATCGGACACGGCTACCGCGTGACGACAACTAACGAATTTAAGGTGGAAAAAATAATACCATATTATGTACAACAATGAAAGAGAGCTGACTGTCGTTTAATTCTCGCAGGTAGTGAATACTCGCACACGACGTATATGTGCACTTATATTATTGTCGTCAAAATACATATAACCTGACCTAACCGGTACATATAACGATTTGTTATTATAGGGTATCGGTGACCGACCAAGGACCACTCGACCACTGTTGCTGTGTATAGCTGCACAAGAAAGTAATCGTTGTTCAAGTGTCTACCTGCTTGTGACGATCTTTAGCGGTTACCAATAGAGTTTAGTGATTGGCACATTTCTTTGTGTCACACCTTTTTCGTCCGCCAGTATTCTATACATACATACACTGTACATTTACTCATCTAACAAACGGGAGGCCCAAAGGGAAATCGAATTACTTGGGTCGATATGTACGCATTAGCGAAAATCACTTACAACGTCAGAGAGAGAGAGATAGAGAGTGAAAGAGTATACACCCGAATAATAAAGACTTGGACGCAAGGTCTTGTTTATATTATTTTTTCACGTGGAGAAGGAAAGATCGTTAAATGATATAAGATGACAACGCCCAAGGGACGGTGGTAGTCAGAGGACCAGGATGATGATGATGCGATAGATTGCGTATATATTTGAACGGTTATCTATATATAATATTATATGTGTAATAATAATGTATACAGACGAGGAGCTTGTGACGACCAAGTGAAAATACGTGGCAAACGCGTATATATATATATTTATTTAGACAGGATAAAGGAGGGAAGAAGAAAATAGTATACCAAATGTATAATGTTGAGTATATATATATAAAGATATATATGTAATAATAACACCGAATGAATGCGTTGCACTCTGAAAACCGCATCGCCACACAATCGGAGCACATGACGAAGCTCTTTGCTCGGCGACTGCCCTAAAGTATATGCAGCATATACGTGTGTGTGTGTGTGTACTAGAGAGCGTGCGTTCGCCGAAACGCACACGCACACACTGTATAAAGTATATAATCATAATGCCATCGTCGTGTATATATAGGTAGTAGGCCGACGATGGATGGCAACTGTATAACAGCAGCCGATGGAAAAATGATGACTGAGCGCGTTCATACTCGACGGCGGCGTGTATTATACATAATATATATATATATATATATATTGTACACTCGTATGTATGACCATGACAGTTGTCGGCGCGTTTGTGTGATTTATCGCATTGTTTTTCACGTGACAATTTTTTGACCAGTGTCAGCAGCAGTCAAAGTACGTAATATGTGACAGTGCATATATAATATATAGTACACGACTTTATATCACGAATATCGTGAAAATTCACGACTTAATTTTCACGTCACGTAAAATATACGCGCGTGTGAAACAATATTTACCGTGGATATGACTCGAAAACTAGTATATAGTCGTTTAGTATGTTACAATATAAACCTAGCCGCACAGACAACAACAACACACACACACACACGTATACATAGGTACATAAATAGGCGTGTCACGCGAACACACGACACGTCCCTTTAAACCGTAGGTATAGGTTAGGTGTACGTATATGTATAATGCATAGTATACCTGCCTAACCCGTAGTTCTTTGCGGAAAACACGACACGCGCAACGACCGCACACACCGGAATTAACGTATCTGTTTGTTTTCCGAGCCTTGTCGCGGCAAAGGAGTGCGCGGGAGAGGGGCGTGGCGATAAATTAAAATAAAGATTTTCCCCTTGCGAGTTGGCGTGTCTCGGTGCAGTTACCTACATTATATATACTTTATGATAAATATATATATAAATATAAGGGTATGATAGAGTGGCCTATATGCTGGTATACATATACAAACTACAACGATACACGATGGTCGGTCGCCGCGCTTGACACACAACTCACTCTTTCCACTGCCATACCCCGTTATCTGCGTCGTATACATTATACAAATGTGTGTGTGTGTGTGTACGCAGGTACAAACGACGCACGACACGGTAGGGTGGTCAACCCGCCCTCCATATTACACACACACACGCGTATACATTGCTATATACAGCGTTTTGTTTGTGTGTGTGTAGGCGTTAACTGCACCGGTGTATAATACGCACGTCGCCACGCGATTTCCATGTACTACACGTCGACACGACACGGTATCCGACGCCTCTCGCCCATGCTGTGCGGGGGAGAGGGTGTTGTTTGCGGGTTGTCGCTATACGTGTTGTTACAAAACGGTCGGTGCACCGATAACGCGACCGAGATTGTGTTATAACATATATATATATATATATATGTATACGTACAGGTATACGTTTTATTGGGCGGGTGGTGGTGTTTGGTGGGATGGTAAGAGGAAGGGGGAGAAAGGGTGCACGAAATCGTTAAGTCAGGTATACCGGCGGTGGCGGCGTCGATACAACAAAAATAATTCAAAGTGTCCCGCACAAAAAACCCGTTAAATATTATATTTCATATAATCTGGTGTGAATTTATCCCGACGCGGAAGAATGTGCGAGTAGCAAAACGAACACATTTTTTCGGATGCCAACTACGTGTACATATTATAGTAATAATATCTGCATAATCCCGTTTGTGCGGCATTCAATTAACGATAACAACACGCGCTTTGTAATAAAAAAAAAAAACTCCCGAATTTGATATAATATCTTGGTCTGTAATATATGTATATACAATTGCGGTCTATACGTGCGCGAATTTCCAGGATAATCTTAAATGACGCGATCGTTTTTGCGTATACGCGTGTTCGTATAAATATATATACGTATATTTTGAAACGAAATAATATAATAACATCAATACAATGTAGGTGGAAAATTGAGTGTATTATTCAAACGACGCGCGGCGGTCGTCGTCGTCTCTTACAAGTTATAAAAGATAAAAATAAATCATCAGCTACGATGGTATACATATTTTTTAACGCGATTGTGTTTTCCCTCTTCAACGATGATTTTATAATACTGTATACTATACGTACGTATTGTACGGTTTTAAAAATGTATCTGTGGTCGCCGTTAATTACCCAGGATGTTTGGAAGTTTTCGTCGTAATAGGTAGGTAGGTATCTCTCTCTCTCGCATAATATACACTATATAGGAAGAGCTGTGTAGGATTGATTTGTGACCGTTTTCGTAATTTTCTCACGGCATTAATAACATTCGGCGTATACGCTCATTGTGTGTAGTTATAAGGCCTACACACAGGCACACACAAACACACCGTGTTTTTCACATCGCGTGACCAAACGTGAAACTAGGAAGAGCCTCGCGTCGCCGTCATCGATACACCGCGAGTTGTAATAATATACACATATTTTAATGTATAGGTATACTTTTTGTATTCGTTACTGCACGCGTAAATAAACAATTACTATCAATGCGCACGCGGTTGCGCGATCTCGTAAACAAAAACGTATTATGTACAATCCGTATACATCCCACATGAAAAAACCGGAACACACGACGGACGTTCTATTTCGAAGCGTATATTCTATATATATATACACATAAATACTTGAACATTTCATCTCCAAACAAATAATAAACAGCATCATCGTCATATTTCTCCGCACTCGAACGACCGGTCAACTGCGCGCGTTACAGCAGAGTACCGCGTGCATAGAGGACCCTTGTTGGCAAACTTTTCCCGTCTGGATGATATATACGGTGGCCGGTGGGAAAGAGGAGACTTATGCTTGGTATATTTTAATGGCGGCTATAATCGTAATTAAATCCCTGGAAAATTCCAGTCCCGGTATATGCATATATATTATATATAAAATGTATGCATCGTATAGAAACTCGTGAGCGAGCAGTAGCTAGAGCTGTGAAGGGGGTTGGGTTCAAGTCCGACAAAAGGTATACGCAGCAGAACGATCGCATTTGCAATGTTAATTAAAAATAAAAATTATAATAATGACGTCCACGAGTAAAATTCAAGTGCCCGCCATATACATTTCCTCGAAACGGATTTATATTTTATTAGCAATGAATATAAAAAGTAATCCAAAGAGCGTAGGTACACGGCAGGTGAAGAGACCGAAAGCGGGAAAGTGAAAGATGAATAGAGGGTGGGAGAGAATAAAGAGAGAGAAAGACGCGATATCCGTTGAGTGCTACATACACGCGTATATGTTCGGTGCGCCTACTTTAAGTTAAATATGTATAATATGTACGAATATACTATATAAAGCGTACATAACTATACGTAGAGGTAATTTATTCGTCAAATCTACCAACAGTTTTTTTTTTTTTTGGAACCTTATATATATTTGAGAGATTTTGAGTAGCGATTGTTATACGGATAATGAGTGCGATGATTAGCATAATTTGAATTGTTCCCGTCGTCGTCAGTGTATTATATTATTGGTTAACCGAAATTCCGAAAGATACGACGTGTGGGTTTTTTGTTAGCCCAGTACCGGTACTCGATAATTTCTACGAGTACATAATATTATTGTCGTGCGACGATGTCCACACACTCACCGCAGCAGACACACACATACCTTTGTGTCGCGCCACGATACGTTCTTCTGCACTTCGTGATCACACGCATCAAGGACTCATCGTGATATTTACTCGCTCTATTCGATGACAACCATTGCAGGTTAAGCAATACTATTTACAATGATTCGCGTGTAAATAGTTAACGACACCCCGCGGCACCTGCACTAAAGTTTTCCGACCAAGTATTTTGTTTATGAAAGTGCTCGATGATTTTTTTACAATAATAATACGTCGCGTGCATAGTGCAGATAAATGTATATGCGAATTATGTGAACTGCGTGAGTGAGAATAGAGATTGTGTCCAGTAATCGATCACGGCCAAGACGGCGGTGCTGCAGATCACCCGAAAATCGAAATGTATAATTTTTCATCGAACTCTCGACGTATGCGTTACATTCTAAACGTCCAACGGCGGAGTCGTACATAATACACTTTACTGCACCTATACGGCTATACATACTATATACGACGGTCCGGGCGTGTGGACAGAACATAAATATATACTATATATACATAAAATGGCCATGAGTTTCCGCAGCGATTTATATAATTGCGGTGAACACACCACTGCTATATTATATACTAGCTCGCGCGCGTATTATAGTACACACACCGCAAAATGTAATTTCCATACACTGTAAAGGGTTGCACGCGGCGTCATTCCCCTCTCTGCGTATATCCACCATACCGACGTCGGTCGGTCAACCTATATTATATATCCGTTATTGTTATGTGTGCGAGCGCGGAAAGAGGTACATATATATATATGTATAATAATATAATATTCGCCGCGGACGAGTGTAAACCGATGACGTGCACAAAGGAGAGTTGGCAGTGAGGGAGAGACAGGGAGGGTGGGCGGTATATTGCGAGGAGAGAGCGGAGGAGGCTAAACTGGAATGATGCAAGATGGACGGCTATATCGCGGGTGACGGGTACAGGGGGACAGAGTAGGGGATATTGACCTGTCAACGGGGACCGGATGGAATTAATGCTGAACCCTTTTGCACACGTATATATATATATATAATATGCAGATATATACGTATATACCAACTGCACCACACACAGTGGTGGCCATCATATGCCGTTGTAAACGCGCGTGCAATATTACGGCGATGTGCGAGGGTAGGGGGGAGGAAAATTGGGGCAACGCGTAAATTATAATCTCTTCGGTTTCTGTGCGCCTCGCCGGAAGAGGGGTCACCGTATAAAACACACGGCGCGTCGCGAGGATAGAACGACCCCGCTGCTACTTTATATACTTCAACATATTATCATTACAAATATAATGCGACGCATTACGCGCACTCTATATACATTTACTATTTATAATATATATATATATGCATGCTATGTATATGATAATTATTTTTCAATAATATACGGTCAACTCTCACTGGTGCTCCTCTACTCGTATATACAGCTAAGCGGATCGGTAATGTATTGTGTATTGTTATTATTATTTGTATATTATAATAATTATAGTGGTACGACCTTTTAATGCTGCAGTATACTCGTATATATCTGTGTGTGGATACATGTCCACCTCCCAGAGAGGGAAACTTGACCAAGGATTAAAGTAATATATATTAAAAAACTATTTAAGAAAATTATACGAAACAAGTTTATATCGTTTTATACGCTTGATTAATATAATTGTTTTACCCACTACCAGAATTTCCACCATGTATTCGAGTATCTACATATAGTTATATTACACGTATAGCAAATAACACATAAAAATGTCCCGACGTTACACGGCCGTAAAAATAAATTTATCGATTATGTTATAAACGCTATATAGGTATACAAGGCGCAATACATGTAATAATATTGTGTGATGATGGGTCTTGATCGTATAGCGGCATCGGTTTTTAGCGAAGAGGAAACTGTACACGGACAAAAGAAAAAAGGGGTGTAACGTCATATTTTGGCGGCGATAGAAGATTCGGTGGTGGCGGTGGCCGCCGCCGCAGCCAAGAGATAATGATCTCCAGTAGACCGCGGGCCAAAGAAATATATTACATTATTTATACAAAATTGGTTGCAGGTGTTTCATCATTTTTATTATTACTATACACAAACGGTTTTTTTTTTCTCCACCTCACCTACCGATCGCCTATGTACCTACACACACGTGTAATACATATATATATATATATATATATATTGCCCAGCAGTTATATTCGAGAGGCAATCGGCGGCGGTCCCAGTGACAGACACCCTGTAATCAGCCCCGAGATGACAGTCACGTAGCTTTTACACGAGTGCGTGTGCATGTGCGCGCGCGCTCGTGTGTGTGCGCATCTCATCTCCATAATAACACGGCACCACTGTACACTCGCCGATCGATGTCCTATAGCGCGCACAGGTATATTATATACCTACTAATAATATACGTGTGCACATACCGAGTGCTTCGGTCGTCATCATATAGTCGTCTTCGTCGCCGTCGTCGTCGTCCAACCGGTCCGGAGACGGGGAGCCCAAATTCATAGCAGTAGAAAAAATAACCGCCCACAGGCCTACCGGTACCTCTAATCATAATGTAATGTCCGGGCCACTCAAAATTGTTACTGTCATTGGCATACCCACGTACATATACACACGTACACACATACGATGTCATAATGTCAATTTCGTATATATAATAATAATATTCACTCCATGCCCACCGCGCCCGGCCAGCCCTTCTCTCTCACCCTCTCTCTCTCTCTGTCTCTCACTCACCATCTCAGTTGTCTTTCCGAAGGTAAATCGAAAATAATAATAATATTAAGTATAACCGCAACGTGCAGCTTGGGAATCGAATATTATGTACATACACGTGTACAGTACCTACGACTATAATATGTGTTTATTATAGTCGTACGCAATACGCACGCGGATAATTGGTATACGACGACAAAGGTCCTATGCATAGGATATATATATATACACCTATAAGTAGGATATCCATCAAGGTCGTCGGGCGCAACGCCGACGCGAAGGACATGTCGCAGCAGCGTAAGCGCACGCGGTACCCATCATAAACTCTCTCCTTAGTCCTTACACACACACACAACGTACTCGCGTGGAATATAATATATTATACACAAGTGTCAGCACACGGTTAAAAAGTGAAGTGCTTCCGTCGTTTATAATACAATATGTACCGTCGCGCGATAATTAAAAGCTACTCGATATAGATGCACACACTGTTTTTATACATTATATTTTGTACACCGGCCGCAGTATATGTCCCCTAGTATAATACCAGCACACACGACAGCGACTCCCTCGGAAATTACAAAACACGTAGTGCGGTGCTAGGCACGACGACGACGACGACGATGACGACGTCGCGACGCTGTGTAATTGAAATTGATCGAGTCGATCGGGCGCGACGCCTGTCACGGCCCATTAAAAACGAATGCAACGGTGCACATGTGTGTACGCGTTTTGTGTGCGCGTGCGTGTAAAGTACGAGAGAAAACGAGACACATACATACGTGTACATACTGTCGATGGGGTATTTTATATAATGCGATATGATGAGTGTGAATGTCTGTAGTGGTCGTTGTCATTGTTAATCGTATACAATATAAATCGCGTGTTCGATGTCGTACGAAAATGACGGGCGTGTGATGTACTACGACGAATAGAAAAGTGGTGTTCATAAACTGCACTTGTTTTTTTTTCACAAATAAAATGTGACCGGACGAGAGAAAACCTTTCACGTCGTTTTATCCGTACACACTACGTGCATTAAAATGTAATATAATAATACGCGCGTGTTAAAAAGCCGGTTTATATTTTATTTTCGGGGTAGGTATGTGAACGAGCGTTAAGTATACAAATGTTGGATAATAATATCAAAATATGTGTATATTTATACGCGCCTGCACGTAATAACGGTCGACGCCGCGTAGTAGTAGCAAAATGGAAATTATGTAAAATAGAACGGGTATAATACGACCGACGTTGGGCAGATAACACGACGGCGGCGGCGGAGGAGCTGTCAATATCGGCCTGCAGATCGATGGGTACTGCCGTTTACGTATCGTATCGTATATATGTATAATATATTCATAAAATAATATAATATACGCACGGCGAACGTGTATATAAATATACATAATACACACACACACATCAGTCTATCTTCACTTCAAATGCAAATCACAAAATCCGACGTCAGTTTGATGGATGAGAAGCGGCGGCGACTTATGGGAGTATATACGGTGTGGCGGTATACCACGAAGACGATGACGAAGACGAAGACGACGACGACGACGATAGATGACGACTATACACGCGCCCCGGGATGAACGTTCTTCTCTAATAGGTCCACATTTCAATAAGAAGCACCAGTCGCGGTATACATAATATTTTTTAAAATATACGTATACACGCGCCGCAGAAGAAATCCGATAGCAACTATTACCCCTCACGCGTACACTTCGATCACGCTGTAACGCAACGCACGCTGTGCATGTACCTGCGTTTAAAACGCGATGAAGACGTAGTATGTCCTCACGCCATATCGTCGTCGGCGTATTCGTGCAAAACGCGGGGCAACACGATTTTTTCGCACGGAAAAATATATGTGCACGGCGAATAATAACAAAATTAATTTCATAATGGGCGTGTCGGTCGTGCGACGGATTTGTATATCGTTAAAGCGCTGTCGATACATTAAATATGTTCTTTTACACTATGTATCGGTAGGTACGTGTGTATATATATATATATATATATATATATATATATATATATACATACATATATATTTATATAATGGTATATCGCGCATCGTTTGCCGCCGCGAGAAGATGGTGAATATATAAACAGAAGAGTTATTGTTTTAAAGCGTATACAATTTCTTCGCTAAGATTATAATATTATAACAGTCGCGTGTATTATTATGTACGGTACACGAACGAATATAATATGTATATATGTACTGTTTATGCGTTTATGTGCGCATATTGTACTAGCGGCGGCGGCGGCGTTCGGGTAAAGAAACTTGAGTCGTTAAACAAATTTATGAGAATCGATTACTGTACATACGGGTTTGCTAGGAATAAAAAAACGAAAACAAATCGACGTGTATACTTACGGTGCATATGGTGGGTGGCATGGCCATTTGCGGGGGATCCGAAGACGTCCGGGAAGGTCGAATAGGCATTGGAGGTGGTTGCGGCACGATCGGTGGCACGCTGGCTCCAGCCATTTCAGGTCGCAGAAACCACGACGCTACTGAAGCCCACTGAAAACAACAAACGAAAACGCATTCATTAGTGTCAAACGTTTCGGAAAAGATGTTCATTCAATAATATTATTACAATTTTTTTTAAGGTGACAATATACTAAGACGGCGTACCTTACCTAACGTTGCGCGCAAGCAGGTGGTATTATACGTATATGTATATGTAATTGTACTTTTATCTTATAATTGTATATACATGTACATAACTATAATTAAGTAATAGTGTGTATTTTGTGTATATAATATGTATATACGCAGGCACCTCTGACACCACGGCACCGGTTATAATATATACGTGTATATACACGCACTATAACTAGTTTCCGGTTGTTAAAACGACTTTAACTCAAACATCGGTTAATTAGCAAAGCACTTGAAGGACACGAGACGCCTTGTTACATGTTACATTATACCAGCTATCTCTACACAGATTTCAAATTATAGATTATATGTTGTACATATACACTATGACAAATTCGGCCAAGACCGCGCGTCGACAGTATGCTACATAATCACGGCAGCTGCTAGATTATAATATTTGAGTTTTTTTTAATTTTTAATTACAAAACCATTCGCCCTGGAGAATCTCTTATATTTTAAAAGATAGTAATTGTTTGTACGGAGAAAGGTGCCGTGATATCGTATTCTTTATTATAGAATCGTGTTCGTCTTTGTAACATAAAAATATTGTACAAACTGTTTACGTCCACATCGTATGACACTATACTATACTGCCGATTGGTTAAACGAAATAGGGTAATATTATTTTCTAATTGCATGTTCAAATCACATTTATATTATTTAAATTATCTCAGAGGCATTGCAGGTTGATTATACCTCACCTGTAACATGTCATTTAATATAATCGATATACCAACGCTTATAATAAATATACCATTTTTTCGGGGTTATTTTCGATACTTAATACTAAACATTATACAATAACTGTAGATTACATATTATTATTATATAATTGTAGCAATAAATTCCAATTTGTACAATAGAACAACTGTAATATTAAGTGCTCTATATATATTTAAAATATAGGTACATTTATACAAGAGGTGAATATAACAACCAACGTCCTTATATACTCGGGTGAGTTTAACAGTGTTTTTACGTGCCATTAACGAGCAATTCTCGTACCGTTTATAAAGTATATAATATGAACACAATAACAACACCGCGGTAATAGCAGTTTATATACCTACTAGGGGTCGCGGTGAAGGGATACGGCGAGAGAAACGGTCGCAAAGAAAGTATAAAATGTCGCGTGTCCGAGGGGCCTTAAAGGTCAAGCTTGTGGTATAGCCCCGAAGTAGCGAGAATAACGAAATAATGACAGCAATAAAAAAATAAAAATGATGGAATGAACGCAGTACCCATATATACTGGACACGCGAAAAAAGCAAAAGAATTAAAACAAGTTGCTGCTGCTAGCGGCGATGCGCTTGGCGTGTACGGAGGCACCACATTATATATATATATGTGTACCTACTGTTGTCATGTGGAGGCCGACCGATGGGGAAAAAGTCTAAGTGAGTGTTTTTTTTTTTGCAGAGAAGCGTGTCCTTAAATGTCATGCTTATACGTAAACGCAGGGGAAAATAAAGAATACGTATGTCGTACACAGACAGGATCGCGTGACTTCCAAAAAAATAAAAATGAATAAATAAAAAAAAATACGAGGCGCCACGAAATTATAGAAATTAAAACGTATACGACTATTCGAATTATGATATAAAGTTCTCACAGCACCATGCCGCTTTATATTTATTCGTTTGTTATCCCGAAAAAAAAATGCACCGACGAGTCACCGTTGATGTACGCGTATTATTGGCTACCGTTCAAAAGCTGTGTGTTATGAAAATGTATTTTATCGCTGAAAACGTATAGCAAATACACACTCGCGCAAGTGCGGTGGTGTTCGATATAAGTATATATATAAATGTACTTGGATTTTATATTTATACGCATATATATATATATACGTTTATATATTATTAATCCCTACCATTCTTTTCGCGTGGTGGTTTTTCGACTATTTATAATCCCTCAGGATCGGAGAATTGCGGTTTTACGACATCCATAAAAGTTTGCGGCAACGACGACCACATGGCGGTGGCGGCGGCGCGCGCGTTCAAATCTATATACGATTATTACTAGATGTATATACACGCGTACATTACCACGACCATGCAGTGCACACGCACGCACGCACGTAATACTATATAATAATCGACGAGGTCATCCATCCATACGTGTGTGTGTCAGTACGCTTTCAAAGGGGCACGAGTGCGTATACAAGAGTTCATCTGGCTAAAAGCTTCTCCCCGCCCTATACCATGTGTAGTCGCGTACACAAACCTCGTGCCTGACGTATGACAACGGCCGGGAAAAACGTTCCGAATTAATGAGCGAGAAAAATGTTACGAGAACGCCGCCACCCCGTGTGGCATTAATATAAATATAATATGTATATACGTCCCGATGTATGACCGATCGACACCGTATGAACTGCGTACTTATCGATGTGGGAGTTTCGTACACTTAGCAGAAACATTATATTAAATTCGGACTCGCTCGCAATCGATTGAACAACGCGCCCAAAACGACCGGGGACGACGTTCAACAATATGTGTGTCGACTCTGTTTTTTCATTTATTTTTTTAATATTTAATTGAAAATTATTATATTTCTACAGCTCGTTTTATTATTAGGACGTATATACCGTCGCCGGTTACACGTACGCGTTCGCATTACACACGCACACGCGCGCGTTCAACACGTTCGTCCCACGGTATAATTTATTGACGCCCCGAAGTCAAAATACATTTAATATACCTACATATCCCAACTAAAACGAAATAAACGCGCGCGCAAACGATGAAAAATAACTATTCTTATACATATAGGTATACTGCGCTACATCGTAATAATAATAATATTAATTAACTTTTCGAAGTGACAAACGGCGCCGCGATGAGCGCACCGTAGCGTTTACTCGAATTCCATTATATTATATTTATATAATATATATTACATATTTTTTTTTTATATATTACACATTACAGGTACCTACATGAGAGATGAGAAACCGTTTTGAAATCAAAGTAATTATATATATTCGTATAGTTTTCGGGGGTATGGTGGGCGCGATTACCTACGACATGAAAAGGTCTTAAATCCAAAGAAGAAACGTGAAAGTAGTTATTATCCTGCGCTCGCGGAGGGGTTCTGCTGTTCCAAACGTATATACCTATAACGTACCTACTACCTACCTATAGAGAAGTGATATATATATATATATATATATATATATATATATTTATAATGAACCTATATCGCGTCTATACGTACACATATTGTTAAAAATCGTTTAACCGTTTCGAGTCCCCAAATATATCGATTAATCTATCGATGTATGCGCTCAAAATATAGAGAAAGGTACCTAACTATATTACACATTTTTAAGTTGACCTTCCGTATGTACGCCATGACCACGATTACTCTTTGATTTCAACGAGTATAACATCGCTCTATACGCACATACATAGATATTATTCCAATAAAACATCGGTGATATACATTCATGTAATTCTGTGAAACGTACGCATAATACTCTACGATATTATATGCGTATAAATTATAATACGGCTGTAGGCGTATATTTTTTTTTTAATAACACACGGCGATGGCGATGGCGGCAACGACGGCGAGTATCGCGATTAACTCGCGGGGCGCATATCTGGAGCTGAATATCTCTTGTACGCGCGGGACCGTAACATTATGTTTATACGCGTTTTACATCTTTTCTAATAATATTATAATCACAGCACAACGCAGTACCGTGTAACGTGAGGTGTACACACGAGCAAGGAATGACGGCGGCGTACGTCCACGTTTATAATACACGTATAGATTTGTACACGCGCGTACACACGAAATTATCGGTTACGCGTCTGATGGCAACAAACTAGTCTGAAATGACTTTTCAACGGGTCGTGCGCGGCCCGAGAACGGTGGAAAAAAAAACAGAATAAAGTTGTATACATCATAATACCACGTATAATAATATTATCATTATGTTATATGCCAATGGTCGTCGCAATTTTATTGTCTTCGCGGCCGCGTTAATCTATTATTAAGATCTGTATATATGTATATAACGCGCGAAGTAGTACGTATTATAACTATACACGCTGCACCGCTGCTAATGGCCGGCGATACCCCCGCGTGCGCACTCGGTTTTTAAGGTCAACCGTACCCCGAGGAGGCTCCTACTTAAGTCATCTTGTCATATCTTTGTGTGGTTATTATTATTATTATTTTCAATACTCGTTACCCAGCCCGCGTGCAGTCGATCAGTGACAACCGGTTCCCCCCTACACGTGGAGACCTCACCTCGTATAGACGCGACAGCTATAATATGTGCACAAACGTATAATACCTATCAGTATATTCTACGTCATTGAAGTTTATTAAAATGTGCTCCGCTGCAGTAATACAAATATATTAACAGAATAATAATTATTATTTTACGGATATAATAAAATTTTATGTATACACTGCTCAATTTATTTTTTGCAAATAAATATGAAAATGTATATACATATATTATATATATATTATATATTATATGTGTGTATGTGTCTGTGCGCTTGTATATTTTATAAAACGTTCTAAATTGTGTATACAATATTTATGTAATAATATTCACTATAATGAATGTATGTATTTATTCGAAAAATGACAAGCAAACAGTCGCTGCAGCCGCCGTCGTCGTTGTTGCGGAGGGGGACGATCTGTTACCTAGGAAACAAATTAACGGATCTTAACCCTATCATTTTACTTTACTCTTCATGAATATTTATTAACGAGCTACCGCTACCATAGCTTCTTATTCTTGTTGTCTGGAGGGTGCGCTGCGCACTCTGCAGTGACGACGTGACGAAGTCTCAATTATTATTAGTCAAAAGAGAGCCGTCTCGTCATCGCGTGCGTTTTATATATTTATATACATATACACTCGCGAAATCGATACTTTGCAAGCTCCCTCTATGCTGCAGTGGTGTACAGTGAATGTATAAGTAAAAAACCGAAAAATAACGAACAGAGGTGGGACGTTATAAATGATCGAAAAAAGAGGGGGCGTCGTCGTTTATATACATGACGTATATATTGCTCGTTGATATAAAAAATTGTGCACCCTTTCCACCAGCAGCAGCAGCAGCTGCGTACGGTTCCGAGTGTTTTTTTTGTGTGTACACGCGTCAGCCATGCGTAAAATTCTTCAAAATGCTAATATTGGAAAATGCACGGGAAGCCCGGGGAACAAAAAGATCATAACGCCCCGACGACGGTCCTTTTAACCCCTTTTTTTCCTTCAAAACCAACACAAAAGGAGGCTGTACCCCGACAGGGTTGGTGCATCATCGATTCTAATTGGCCGGTAGACGACGACATTTGCCTCCTGCCGCTCACCGTAGTGCTCGTGGGTTAAATGCGTGTAGTAATAATAATAATAATAATAATGATAAAAAAATATAGGGCTGAACCAAAAGTTTGGGATTATATATATATACCACGAACGGGGGTGAATGGGGGGCTCTGGCTCTATTAATTAAATCGTCCACGCAAATACGTATACCAGGACTGTATGCATTATTATTATTAAACTTGTTAAAACATAACGCACGCGTGATTTCATTAAATCCACCGCAGCATGTATATACTGCCGTCGTCGGGTTAATCCGACGATCAAACAAGAGCGAAAATGGATTTCTGCACGTGCGCGCACACGCGCACATATATAATATACGCATGATCGTTTTTATCCGCGGAGTATATATTTATACAATAAGACGATTGAATTAAAACGGCCAAATACATAATATATACCCAAGTTGTACCGATATCTCTTAATCTAACGATCAAAAATAATATATTCTGAGAGAGACATGCAATCCTAGGTTAGGTTAGAGGTTAGACAATCAGAAAAATACGGACAACTGGACAAGCGTACTAAAATTACCTGTGATAATTGCACTAATTGCACTGATACCATATAATATGTCACATATGCAAGTTTTAAGTTACATTAAACTATTACATTTTTTATGATTATGATTGTTATGAATCATGATTTATGAATATCCATAAAGAGTAACGAAAGTAGGACGGTGAATAAACAAATAAAATAGGACCTAGCTGAATCATAAAAATACACAATACACATTTCATATACACATTGTATATATCCGTTATAAGATGTTAATTAAATAATTGTACATACACATGTATATAATCTGAACGTTATATTTCGATTGCACAAAAAATAACGACTCGAGCATAATAACCGAAGTGTCAGCACGCGCGTTTACTTCAACATCTTGTGTCGCGACCGGACAGTATTAGGTATTATAATATGTTATATATTGGTATACTACCTAGCAGTTTGACAGTGTAATTGCCGTTAAACGCACTCGATTGCCACTCGCACGGTATTATAATATTGTTGTTCAGCTCTTTTGTTTGCAACGAAGACAAGTGTGCAAATACCCGTGCACATGGAAATGTCTAAGAAGAAATTTAACATCCGGTAAACGCATTTCGTGTAAAAAAAAAAAATAGTAGTAAAATAAAAACACGACCTTGGTCACGATATTTTTGATTGAAAAAATATTGTACAGCTGTGGGCACGGAAAAATAAAATAAAATAAAACTTTCAAGGTCAATCATATTGTGACCAAACCGAAAATATTTCAGAGGAAAAAAAAATTCTGTCATCGGTTTTATACGCATCGATTTTTCGGCCTCCATCGCGCGCGTTGAGACATATATACCTATATAACTTGTACGCGCTCTTACACAAAGTATGAAAACAACACTACTACCGTGTGATGGTGGAATTATGATGTCTTTATACGTATATATATATATACACACACACATACACACGATTCTGTCGCGTACACAATGTGATTCTGACAATTTGTTATCATCTATTGTGCGACAGTAAAAAAAAAAAAAAAACCGGCGGAAAGAAAAGAAAACATCACGTTAACGCAGCAGGTATTCCACGAGGACGCGTGTAAACACGACGGCGGTGCGGCGCAACGCTAATATAGTGTATAATATAATATTATACAGCACCTACATATATATATTATAAACATAACGGTGATATAAAAGAACATATATATTCATATTTATACGTTTTTACTTTTAAACGGTCATCACAAGTAAATTAAAAGATCGGTTGTTTTTTTTCTATCGTTTTTTACGTGTTTTCCGTGTGTAATACGAAGTAAATTGTACAGGTAAAGGTATGGACGAATTTATGTATACAAACGTATACAGAATAAAAACGTAACGCGCTCGCGCCTATAATTTAAAAACCGAAATTAAACCGTTTGTATACCTCTAATAGACTATAAAGACAATGAAGAATTTTGATATGATCTCCGTCGGGATTCTTTTTTTTTTATGATTATTATTATATTGAGGAGAACCATGAAAAAGAGGGCAGCTATTATATTGTGTCGTCGTCGTCGTCGTCATCGCCGTAGTCAACGCTTTATGTGATGGGTGGACGAGAGAGGTATTTATTACATTATTATACTTCGGCGTGTACAAACTGCTCTAATATATATATATATATATATATATATATATATATATATATATATATATATAATATAGGTACAAGCTACGCCGTCATCGTCCGGCAGCAGAACAGTTTACAAGTGTGCGGCGGATAATATTCGAGGAAAGACAACGTCGTTTGCGCGGTATAATTTTAGGGTATTAAAACAAAAACAAAAAAACCGTTTTACACGCAGGGGCCTTCGAAGAGTACCCGCATATACATTATATACACACTATATTATAGTACCTTAGGCAATACTACCCTAACAACTGGAGAATGAGATATGCGAGTATATACATGTATAATGATAATAATGATAATAATACATTATAAAGACCGTATAGCCGTGTAATATACATTTAAATCGCATTGATTTGATTAGTGGGAGGTGGCGAAATTACACGGTTCTTGCGTGCGTGTGCGTGTCTCTCTCTCGTTCAAACCTATACACATGTGTATAAACTAATTCTTCGGGCTGCCATGCGGCATCGTCGTTTTACTACACACACGACACACGGCGGCGGGGGACCTTGGCTGGAAAATAATAATAATAAAATACCGAGATAATTTTAGGAGTTTATAAAATAAAAAACCATTTACGGACATACCCCTCGAGAGACCGCCTCCTCCCTGTGTGTGTGTGTGTGTGTGTAATTATACTGACGCTGGAAGAAACGTTTAATTTGTATATGAAAAAAAAAAAGATCGTGACACAGAGGACGGGCGACCGGTTTTTCGTATCTATGTGTGTGTGTATGTATTCGTTGTTGTTGTGTTCGCCTCCCCCCGGTATAGTGTACCCCACTGAAGCACTGCCGACGAAGAGCGTAATCTTTTCTCCTCTCGTAAAAGGTTCGGTAATTCGTTTTTCCCGGTGAGGAGGGGGTCGCTTGTATATATTATAATATTATGTATTCGTGACTCGACGACGACACCGAGCGTATATATGCGTGTGTGTGTGTGCGCGTGTGTGTGTGTGTGTGTGTGTGTGTGTGTGTGTGTGTGTGTGTGTGTGTGTGTGAGAGAGAGAGAGAGTACACGCGCTTAGACAGGTTGTCGTGCAGCAGACGTGCCGCCGTGCGATGTCGTGACCAGCGCCCATTATACGTAAATATGTCTTAAACGTATACACGGGATAGGTACCGCCGCCGACGCCGAAATCCGAATAGAATAACGATGCGCATCGATCGTAGAATGACGGTCGACGGCGACGGTGACTGTGACGACGACGAAGGCGACCGAGACGACGCCCACGACACCCGGATATGGAGTCCATTAATATACAACGAATTTCATCCCCTGCGTTACAGTGTGCCTACCTACAACACCGACGACGTAATTTGGTCTTCCTGCGTGCACGAACACCTAACCGCGACGGACTTACATGTATAGATAACACATTTGCTGTATTATATGAAGTGAACACATGTAAACGCGTACTGAGCGATCAAAAATTCATATCTATGCTATATATATATATATATATATATATATATTACTGTAGCAGCTATCCCAACCGTTCCCGTAGCACATTGGATTACTGATCATCCTGTGAAATATTCATGTGTATGTAACATATATCTAATATGACCTTTGTTATAGCTGTAACGCGATTGTTTGCAAGCAAATGTGCATGTAAAGACCAAATGTATTATATGCAATACAAATCCCATTGTAACCGCATTTATCAACGTTCATACTTCATGTGATTATACGTTCATAATTCAAATGTGTCCGATCTAAAATTAGTATAGGTAAACCAAAGTTATGAGAAAGTTAACGTACTGCTTACTAAGACGGTGTACAACTAGGTGTCCATCATTATTTATTTAATACTATACGGTCATGACGTAAACTATGATATCAAGCATTACATGCTCGTATAATACATTCTTCTTATTTAAAACTCATTAATTTATCATTTAAATTATAAAACTTTTTTTTAGATTGAAATTACAAATTATACAGAAACATTAGGTACATGAATTATTTACAGCAGTGATTTTTAGTTTTCCGCATTTTAGTTAAATATTTTTATAAATAACTACAGTGTTAGAACTCCATTTCATAGTAAAATTTTGTTATTGTAATTTTAATAAATTTTAATTCGCTACAAAATAAACGGTTTTAGCGGAAACATGAATTATGAAAAAACTACACGACGTGGATAAATTCGCAGTTACAACTATGCGTTTTTTACGACTGTGGACTTATGTATGTGACAGATATGTATACAATAAACAAGGAGGAGATGTGCGTGTATGTGTACCTACGTGTGATTTGATATTGCTGATTTCCCCTCGCAATCGTCGTACATTTTCTATAAAACGTTATAATATTAAATAGATTTAAATTCGCATGGATACAGTAACATATATTACATATAGAAATGTTCAATAGTTGCATTGAAAATGAAGATGCTGTTAACTTCAATATATAAGCATTTAGCATACCGATTCGTATAAATATAATACTAAATATTGACAAAGTCAAAATATCATAATAATATAATCTATATACGAAAATTAAACGAATTAATGTTTTAGGAACATACAATGCACATGATAATATGATAACCGAACAAATTATACTTTAGATACATATATAATGTATGAATATATGCATACAATATTCATGAATACAGCAAATATTTGATCGTAGATTCGATAAAAAACAATTCCATTACAAGACTTAGAAAAAAATGAAAATGAAAAATTTATCGGCGGTCTGTACTCCACCCTTTAAACATACAATTGCTATACTGGCAACCGAGTAATACATACATTATATTTATCATACAATTAACCATATATACACGAAAAAAAAATTAGAACTCGACATGAAATTGACCTATTTTGGGGCAAAACTTATAATGTGATAGGTACAGAGAAGTGGTGGTGCAAGCACATATACTATATAATATATTATATAAAAAGGGCTGATGTCGCGCGCGTTGGATTTAACCTATATAGGTGCATTGGACTAAGGGACCAGTGATTAACAATAATAATATACATACATATTATATATATAGCTATATAAATATAATTATATCATGCACCCCAGTAGGGTCATTTAGCGAAGGGGTCGAACGGTAAACGGGGGTGGGGTGGATTCATACATACATATATGTATATAATATATTAATAAATATGCATATACATATATGTACGTATATACTATAAGCATAGTTATATAGAATGTCTTACCACCTCCATCATGAGTCCGGCACTAGCGGCGCTCGGCGATTGGTCTTCTGGACGGCGCATGCGTAGCGGCGCGCCGATCACTCTGCCATTACCTATGTAAAACAACGACAAAGGTAAAACAACAATATAAATTTGTAAAAAAAAATAAACACACGTAAACGTAATATACATAAATGACATTTCATATAATTTGTATTAGAGGGTGCTTCACTGCTGCAGTGAGTATAAATAATTGTACTATATTATTTTTAGTTTTCGGGTATACTAGTACGCAGCTATACAAGTGTATGTGTAGTACAACTATATTATAATACCCCCTAATAATAATACAGCAACCATGTATATACCGTACCATAACCATCTGTACGGTTATAGTATAGGTACTGACAAGAGTGGTGTCTCATAGTTAGCTGTATACGTATGCATGTATTAATATATTATATACCTAATACCTATCAGTATATTATAATATACTGTAAGGTAGGTACTGTTAAAATTGCAATTTTGATAATGGACCAAAAACCGCAACCGTAATAATAAATAAAACGAAATTTTCATAGCACCACCGCAATGGCGCAATATATAATTCCGTGTGCACGCATAAAAGTCTCGTCTCAATTAAAGAACATCAACATAAACTATATAATATATACACGCAAATGCGTTCACACACGGCATGTGGCGTCCAACAGAATAGATTATATTATACGCACGCGTCGCGTCGATTGGTTATTTTATTTTACGGGTTTTTTTTTTTTTTTATCGTTCTGCGAGTGATTGATGAGGTGTGTCGTTTTAATTAGAGACGCAATGATATCGCGTTGTTGTTTATTATAATATTCGTGTGTGTATAATGAATAGGTACATAACATTATTTTTGGAAGTATAAACAGAAAAGTATAAAATTTCGATAAAAAAAATGCTACCGTCTGTGATTTTATTATTATTACTTTTTTAAAGACGTTTTAATGATATTATACTACAGCATATCAGTTTTATCGTCTTATCGCTTAAGCTTAGAATAACATATAGCAAA
This sequence comes from Periphyllus acericola, assembly GCA_949715065.1. NCBI lineage: Eukaryota > Metazoa > Arthropoda > Insecta > Hemiptera > Aphididae > Periphyllus > Periphyllus acericola. Next base: position 14,798,031 of record OX454266.1, read on the forward strand.
ACCGCTTATTATTATTATTATTATTTTAACTTATAAGTATGTCTTCTGTGGTTTTATTATTTTTATTCTCTTACGACATCATATATCTCTCTTACTCACTATTAAATTATTTTCCCAATTAATCGACCGTCCTATTATTACATTATCCCATTATTACTGTTCGTCGACCGAGAAAAACATCTGCGCTGATTTATTTTAAGTTATTTTTTTTTTTACAGCAATTTGAGAACACTATATATAAGTCGCACTAAACGTCCGATTAAACGGTAAATTATAAACTACATTATATAATTATTAATTGTGTCCAATGGTATGTGGAAAATGTATATAACGTGTAAACTGTAGGGTGTAGGTTATATTCGTGCGCATGAGATTCAATAAAAAATTAAATAATTTTCACAAATCATATATTATTACTTTTATATAGGTAGATATGCACAGTTCATCATGAAATCAAGTCCTTTTGAAAAAATAAAACATCAACAAAGATCTGTATCAATACGTATTCAAGATGTTTACAAGGTGTTTTACTATACCCAATGAAAAGTCATGTAACTATAAAGATACTTACTTCAATATGTATAAGAAATTTAGTTTGTTATTGTTTCATACGGTTATATTATAAAACTATTTACATAAATATTTTGTTTCAAATTAAAATCAATGTCCAAACAGTTTTTAGTATGTTAGATTTACAATATCGCATAGTACCTACATGAGTGTGTTCGTGTGGGTTGGGGGTCTCGTAAAAAGTATTATTTTCATACGTGATGTAATAAGACATTTAAAGTCCTAAATAATAAAATATTTGTTTATCGTATATCCTCTTATACTGCAAGTATACAAAATATACTCAGGTCGATACATTCTATATGCATAACATATTGTTTAAAATAATTATTAACATGCCGTAAATATGTAATTTTTAATACGAGTATAATAGGTAACTCCGGTTGCCTATGAAAACGAAGAAATCTTTCTTTATTAATATAATAGGTATGATTGTGATACTTAGTCAAGGAAAATAGCACTAAAAATTAATGGATTTCACATAATCCATACGAGTACTTTGAGTTATATATGGTATTATATATAATATATATTTATGTTAAAATTAAAATTAAATTCACCAAACTTGATATAATTATTTATTACTTCATGTTTCATAAATGTGTACTGTCACGATGATTGCCATAATAAAATAATGAATTCCAAAATCCTTATAGTGCAAATAATTATTTATGTAATAAATTATATTATAATATGAAATGGATTTATTCAATAAATAAACAAAATGACACGTCTGATATAGAATGATTCATTAGCAAATTTACGTAGCAATAAAATAATGACATATAGACAATTATAATTTCTTGTTCTGCAGATATCCTATCATTCTACGCTATTATTAAACTATATAATATAGGTAATAATACATAAATATATTCTCAAGCCAAATCAATCAGAAACATAAAGTAAAAGTTACCTATGTGATATATATTTTTACCCATGATTTAATGTATTGTTGCGCTTTGTGTCATTGGAGAAGAAAACCACGGTTACATGATATTTTTGATACAGAACCCGAGTAATCACCATCGAATTAGTAGGTACCTAGTAATAGGTACAACTGTACAAGTATAGTTTTTAAAAAGATTTAAAATAGTTTCACGGCTATTTAATAACTGAAATCGAGTTAGTAAATGCTACCTTTAAGCCTGTTTTTTAAGATAATACAGATAGGAATTCTCAAATCCGAAGGATAAAGTCAACTGGCGAAATATAGATATAAAATACATATTAATATAGGTATACGCAGTTATCAATATGTTTATCTACTAAATATATATACTTTTTACTCGACTATTTTCAATGTCATTCGTCGTCTCTATATAATTATAATCGTCAGCATCGTGGAATTCATCATATGATGATAATTCATCTAGTTTATATAATATATTAAACATGTACTTAACTAACAAATTATCCTACCTAAAACGAATATCGGATATCTTCAATAATTATGATCGGTTTGTAGGTAGTAGGTACACATTACATGTCAACATTCAAAATAATATCCATGTTCAAAATCAGAAGATTTTCGTTTTTCCAAATATCAAAGAAAACAAAAAAAGAGTCCAGAGTATCGAAAACTTCGATATATCGATATAATATAGATTCTACGGTAAGTTATAAATATATTTAATTATGAATAGCAGTGGTATAGTAGATAATTTGGAGTAAATATATTTAAAAAAAAACGTTAAAATGTGAACAAAATTAAGAACTTATAATATAGTTAGGTCCCAGTTAAAAGTGAAAGATTTTTGTCATTCAAATTTGACGAAAATATCTATAACGTAAGGAAATAAGAGCTTTACATTATACAAAGAGACGTTTAAGTACTGTGTAAGAAAAATTATAAATGGTTGATTCATCACTACGATAAATGGTGCAGATTATTCACTTTAATGCGTCGACTTATTTTATCATGAGACGTATCGCCTAGAGCTCAAATTTACTTTTAACGTGTAAGGTAAATTGAATATACACATACCTATATATTGTAATACTACGAGTAATAGAAAGAAAAAATAACGTTAAAACCGAACGCGGCCTTCGCACACGGCGGAGGGGCGTCATAATAATATCACCGTGTCAATATTAGATATAAGGTCTAGTTTTCAGAGTACACACTCACACACACACGCACACACGCACACACACTCAAACAAACATGTATATAATAACCCTCTTAATTTTGACGGAGCAGCTGTCGTCTTTTGTAAACAATGTACCATTGTTGCGAGAACCGATGGGACCAGTTGTCCGTCGTCATCATCCCTCGTCCGGGACAGAGGGAAAAATATCGAATCAGAAAAATGAAAATAAAAAAATAATAACTGTACGTATAACATATAATCGCAGAGCAAACAAAGTTTTCGATTCGTCGTGTCACGGGGGCACGTCCGTATATTATTATTATTAGCGTGTGACGTGCGCGTTTCGGTTTATATCGGTTACAGACAGTACCCAAACGTGCGCACTTCACACATGGTTATTATTGTTATTACGTATACACGCGTACGCGGAGATGAGACAATTTTTCGTCATCCCCCCCCCAAATACCCCCGTGAGTAGCGCTCAATGATGGCGGCGAAAAATCCATACTCACCACCACCGTAGTCGGTGTACGGCCGCGACCGTCGCCGCCGCTCCTGCTGCTGCAGTTGGTCCATGAAGCGGGCGGCGCGTAGGGCGTGCGCCCCCTCTTACCCCCCCCCGGACGGACGCGTTCGAAGGGGTACGACGATCGCAGTGCTCCCCCGCAACGGTATTCGCGGAAGGGGGATGGATGGGAAGAAGGGATGGCGGTGGTGACGACTACGACGACGACGACGCGACGGAGGCGTTGTCCGGCAAAGTGGGTCAATCGATCGAACACCGGGCAACGGCGGCGGCGGCGACGGCGCTAGCGTGCGTGCATAACGTCGAGCGGCGGGTTTCGCGTGTACGCGTACGCAGTGGGTGTGGGTGGCTCGTCGGTGTGGGTGGCTATACGTGTGACGGGACGACGACGACGACGACGACGACAGCGACACGGAAGGCGGAACGCGCACGACGCGATTCGTTTTCGCAGTGCGCGTGTGTGGCGCGTTCGGGCGACGAGTGTGGTGCGTGCGGCGGTGGCGGCGCGCTCGTTTCGGCGGCGGCGGCGCTACTCCTGCACACGAGCGTCGCGCGACAAGACGGTTACCGAAGTGTCGCCCGCGAGCGGGATACTGTCCGCGCGCCCAGGTATGTCTCCGCGACCGATTCGCATGCGCGCGATCGCGCTTTCGTCCCGCTCAGCCGGCCCCGCAGCGAGCTCGCGTCCCGGACACCGCCGCCTCCGCCGTCCCTCAGATCACCCACCCACCATCCTCCGTCACCGTAGCCGACCAACGTCGCGTCCTCCCCCCCACCCCCACACACACACACACACGGGCGACGACAACGCGACACGACCGCGCGGCCGGAGATACCCCCCCCCGCAGAACCGGTGGCCGGACGTCGGAGGGGGGGTCGCGGCGCATCCGGACCGCGCCGCCGGCTCCGCCCACTGTCGCGCGACACCGGGGACGACACCGGGGACCCGCGGCCGACCGCGCGCGCACACCGGCCGGCTCCTCTCGCGTTGTCATTGCTCTGCACGCGACAACGGCCGTCCTCCCCTTATTTTTATTTGTATCCGATACATATTACACTCGCCGTCCTCACGCATATCGTTTTATACTCGCACGAGTCGCACGTTTTGTACAATACATTTTATACCGTCGTCGGAAACGCGACCCTCGGAAATGGAATTTTACGCACGAAACACGATTACTTTCGGTATTGACGATTTGACATTAATTTCGAATTCAAATGCCGATCGGCATAATATACTATAATTTGTACACATACTCGTAAGAAAGTTCTGCGAGTAGAGATTAGAAAAAGTCTCGTCGAGTCCTAGAACTACATCCAATATCTTATTGTATACATATTTACGTTATAATGTAATTTGATATGCTTTTGAATGCTTCTTGATCACAATTTTAAGTATATTTAATATTTTTTAGGAAATGTAGGAGAAAAGCTACTACTTAATCAAAAAAATTAAAAACAAACCAAGAACATCTTTATAATGTCATACTTTAACATTATACCGTCTTTATTACATTAATACATACGTAATCAAGTATATGCTCTGCACACAAATTTCCTAATTTTATGAATAGCAATTTATACAGCACTTAAAATTAAATAAATTTAACATAATATCCTAATGTTTTCAATTTTTGGTATGCACTAGAAAAAAATACGTAGAATTAAGATACTATAAGACTAATAAAACCAACACGGTATAATACCATCAAAATATATAAATATATAAATATATATTATTATTCCAAAAATAATCGTATAAACTTTATTGAATAAAGCGTTATCAATAATTGCAATCGTTAGTAGAACAATGGTTTCCGAATGCGGTCGGCTGTATTAGTTTTACCATATTTTGTGTACACGATTTAGACCAGAAGGAATTTTGCGATTTAAGAGAAGTGCAAATTAATTCCACAGATTTCTAGTATTTTATGATCGCATGAATTTATTTATTATTTGGTGGGCGTATGTTAAAATTAATTATCGATGCCTAGGTGTCTAGGTAACAGACAACGCATATTGCATAATATCCAATTCATACATAAGGTACTGTAAACAATACAAATTTCAAATTCACCAGAGAGGTCTTGATTGTGTCTCTAAGGCCTAAGGGCCCCATTTAAGGGTGCAGACGTATTCCTATCACTCCCTCCAATAATTATGCCGGTGATTTCACGTGTAGTGTGTATAACATTCGACTCCCTAGTGAGTGCCGCCGATCAGTCTGAACCGATATTGTATTCAAAGTTATAATACTACATACAGTGACGTAATTTCAATATTTTCTAATTGGACGGGGTGGAAATAAGCCAAATTAAAGTGAACTATAGTATCAAAAGAAAAATAGGTAAACCGTCAAAATTTAATTTTTTTTTGAGGGTCTGTAACAGTTTTGACCATCTCAAAAAAAAATTGCTGGCCATGTATATTATATGGTGTAGTAATGTACACACTATAAATATTTTAATTTAATGCTAAACACGTAACAGCGGAGTACTGGAGACTGTAACGTTTAAGAGCTGTCAAAGATTTTTCGAATTTTATCAACTTTGCACAAGATGCACTTGAATTAACATTTCCCATAAATCGTAAAAAAAAAATCGTTATAATGCATAATATACTATTAATAAACTATTTAGAGAAACCTCCGCACGACGCAGTGTCTCACTGAATATTCCGCGGCGTTTTTCGAGAAATATTATTTATACATATGAACAATACCCGTGTTGCAAATTCATGAGCGTACCTAGTACCTAGTACCTACTTACCTATATAGTCTAGGTATAGTACCATATAGTATTATTAAACTACGTGTATGGGTATCTATTTATACATCTTATTATTACGAGGTAATAAAACGTAAACCATTACGCGGTAATAAACGCAAATTATTATTTTATGGTAGAAATCGTATGATAATCACTCAACATAATATAAACTTAAAATAATTTATTGAATAATTTTCAAAAAAGGATTTTAATAGTTAAAATAATATTTAAAGTGCAAAGTATTATTCAAAATATACTTATATATTTGTATGCATATTTATTATATGTGTATATTAAATTGATTCACAAGAGATGAATTGCAAGAAAAAATAATTATTGTTATAATTTATAGATGTTATTCAAACTTGTTTTTATGTATATTTAATCAATGTATAATTTGATAAATATTTATTATACAGTGTAATTTAATCAGAACTCCAATACACCGATCGAGGTCTTTACCTCAGTGGTGAATTGGGCCAAACAATCTTTATTTTATAAAAATTATATTTGTAACATTATATAATACGTAATGTATCAAACTGTTTTTTTCCGTTTTTTTTTTGTATTTGACAATTAAATTATAATATCGTACACCTTATCTTATACAGTATACTGTATACTGATCCTTCATTAATAATAAAATAAATGTATAAATATTATTCTAGGGTGTTTAGTAAAATATACATTTGTAAAATATACAAGAAAACGAAAAATTGAAATTGAAAAGTTTTATATGAGTTACAGAAATAATTATTAACACGCCATAATATTATCATTTATCAGCAACACTACGACTCATAATGCAATGTCAAATGCGAAATGGTGCTTTTAATGTATACGATAGGGGTGTAAGTAATCTACTTGGTGCTCACCTATACACGGAAAAAGGTAAGAATAACGACCGATTTCATCAGTTCTTAATTTTACCGTCGTGTAATAATGGTAATATTTTGTCACTATTATCGTATTATATTGGGAAAACGTATTATTTTTGTTTATCGTTTTCAAATGTTAGTAGATCGATTTCATGAAATCGAACAGCTAGGGCTAAAAGAATTTAATTTTTCTTGTATACGAAACAATATTACGAACCGTCCCGTCGCTAGGTATGAAAATCGAAAAAGCCAAGCACAAACACCAGGCTAGCGTCCGTAGTACACCTATACCATATTTATGACATTATGACACATCTAACGAGTTGCAAACGCGGGTTTTACGAAGAACCGTCGGCACGGACACGATTATGCCAGAAGATCACAATAATGTGGGCAACTATAAATTATCTAGTACGTACACGCACCTGATCTGATAACAACGATCGTCCTAAATATAACACGGGCAACGCGTACTGGCCGGTCGCGACGTCCTTTACGAGGGGTGACAGCCGATAACGTTCGAGAACTATTTTCGATTCCCGGAATAAATCGCTGATTACAATGACCGCGGTATGCGTGGATGGAATAGAACCGCGGAACGAGCGTATGATAATAATATTACACCGGGTACTGAAATTAGTTTGCAAATTAGCCGGCGGCGGGCTTGTTCTAACCGGGTTCGGTCGTCACCAGTGGTGGTCGCGCGACGAAAGCACAACGTGAACATGTTTACCCGCACCGCGGTCATCCACGGCTAAATACACCGAAATGGCGAAATATCCGTACGGGTTACCGCGGTTGTGTGAATACGCTAATACCGCTTACGATTGGTGATTGGTAAATGATCGCAAGTGTACTGACCGGTGTTGAATAACGATTCGGTGGTCCGATGAATGTCGGCTGGAGCGATTCCCGTGGCGGCTCCGTGTATAACCATCAAACAGTCGAAGTCGGAACACTCGCGCGAAATTCCTGTAAATGTTCTTACGTGTAACGGGGTGCCGCGCGGTCGTTGTGTTCTGCGCGCGGGAACGACTTGGACTCGGCCGAAGTGTTCGGAGGACGGTCACTGCACACGCGGCCCGAGCGTACGACGTGATTATCGCGTATTATTATTATTATTACTGTTCCGGCGGCACACGCGCGCGTATACATAAATATGACGGATTCGCGAAATCCGGTCGGGCGGTAACGTACGGATCCCCGTCCGGCCTTTTCGAAATGTCGCACTCGCGGGAAAAAAATTCGCAAACGACGGTGGGAGGGGGGGTAGACAAATATGCTATTACGTTGTTCGTGAAAACACACACGCGCTCGAACGATGCTGATTACACGGTGCTACGACGAAAATCGGGTGGTTCCTCGGCGGGGTGTAAGACGCGCGCGCACGTTGGTCAAACGGAAAAAAAAAAAAAAATACGAAAACGTCTGCGACGACAATGGCGACGCGAACGACGGTTGACGGTTCACGACGGCGCTGTAACGACGTGCGGCCGAACACAACAGACGGCGGACCGCGTACTGAAGCGGTGTGTGACTGCTGCGCGCGGCTGACGGCGGTGGCGGCGGCGGCGAACTGCTGCTGACACACGCGCGCACGCACACACACGCAAACCCGCGTAAACGAACACGAGGACGGCTGCCGTGTGTGTGTGTCCGCGTCGTCGTCGTGCGGTGTCGTCGCGGCGGCCGGTGTCCCCACGCCGCGCGGCCACTCGGCACCGGTCCGACCAATGTCATTTGTCGCTGCGGCCCCGGATGGGTGGAGCGTCCGTCCGCCGATCCACCTACCCCGCCGCTCGTGCCGCCGGCCACGGTCGTAACGTGTCACCGTCGACGGACGACGCCCAGAACGCGATCGTTCCCACCGCTTCGTCTTCGTCGTCGTCGTCCTTCTGCCGCCCCGCCGCCGCCCGCTACCTGCGTTCTGCCCGTACACAGTTTGGGTTTCGCGCCGAGATAACCGTAACCTAGGTCCTAGGTCCGATCATGACGACGGTGTACAACAATAATTATAATTATGATTTTTTTTAGGACCGCGGGCAACGCCGTATCGTTCTCTAATACGTCGTGTAGTATACTCGATAATATTACAAAGCTGCGAGTTTTGATTACGTCGATGTCTTGTATGTATATAATACGCCATATGTTATTCAGCTGCAGTCGGATGTACTTAACGCGCAGGCAAATACAGCGGCAAATTTTAAGAGGACATTTTTTTGATGTTATCATTTTCACACATGCGGGTGCTTGTAAAAATTAATTATGTCGTAAATGTGACCGTGATATACATTTTTAATACTACGCGATAATAACGCGATATAATTTCAACACGATCACCGGCCGCCGCGAGGTTCTACGAATGTTTTGTAGACCTTTGTCAGCAGATAAATTAAAACAAATCGAAGTCTATGGACTGTGTTTTCGCTTACTTTGAAAAATAATTATATAGATACAATGCATATGACTACCTGTATTTATTATAGTTAATAGTCATAATATTCAGAGTGACGACTTTTCACAAGCGGTAAACATGTAAATACGCCCCGAGTCCTGACCGCCACTTCAAAATATACGTGTTTAATATTCGACGATTACGCGGGCCTCGATTATACGATGTATACAAGTATACACGCGATCATACATATAGTAGTACCTTGGCGTGTTTCCGTCTGCGACGTGCGAGTTTGCAAGTTCTTACGCAGGCTTAATCGTATAGAAATCGCTATACTATCGTGTACAATATTTCAATATCATCGGAACGCTAAACGATTTAAAGTGTTGTAGGTACAAAAGTTTATAATAATTGAATTTAAAATTATCGGTGTGTCGGAAACAAAAATGGAAAAAAAAACAAACAATAGGTGCTCAGTAAACGTTTGTTGTTATTGATTTCGGTTGTTTTTACATTGTTACATCAATCCCGTGCTTCGTTTAATGTGCGCGTGTGTACACTATATACATGCACAGATTACTCCGGTGTTTGTGTGTGTGTGTATAATATTATTATAATAAATGATGCGTTGTTTCGCGCCGCGTTTTCTGTAATATGTATATTAATATTCATCGCGCGTGATGGCTAAGATATCTGCGGGCAAGAAACCTGCAGTCTTCATTATCGAAAAAAGTATACCTACATATGAATTGACTTTAAACTTAATCCGAAATGTAGGTTGATGCGGTCGACTGATTAATAGATAACAATAGTACTACGTGTAGTGTACATATAATGATATGCCGACTACCGCCGTGCACACTCCGCGGACCGTACAAAATATGTACGCGGTACAGTAAACAACCACTGTATACTAATCTGTAACGGCGTATTGTGCGCACGCTGTACGCAATACACATGAAGAAATATTTGGGAAAAATATAGTTTCAATTCGGTTATCACATCTAATTATCATAATTAATATAATATTGTATAAATACTGTATAATGCGTCTATACGTACAATGTATACGTATATGATGCATTGTCGATTGTCTACTTGCAGAATTAAACAACTATACTATTATATTCAAGTATTATTTACTATATTATATATTATCTACACGCGTTAAAGCTCAACTTTATTACTGTAAATAAACTCGCGTCTTTGACCATAATTTATAGCTTATCGACGGTCCAATATTCCTTATATTTATACTATACTATATATATATATATATGGGTATTTATATATTTATTTATACGCGTAGGTATGCATATAAGCTAAATAAAACACATAATATAGACACGAATATTAGAAACGACAACCTACGAGTTTTTTCTTCAACTGAAATATCTTAATTATCATTGAATTTTGATACGATAAGCGTTCCTTATAAAACTGTTTGTATATGTATTTTTGACGCCCGCTGTATGTATATACAACATTATTAATAAACTAATCGTCATAAATATAGATATGAATTAATTAGCTGTAGCAGTATAGCATATACAACGTGTCATTATAAAATTTAGAATCCATAAATCGTCGTGTACTTATATAAAACATTTTGAATTGAAAAATATAAACTAAATTGATATTTTAGTAATTTTATATATCGCTATTTTTGGCTATACATACATAACATTTTTATGTACAGTATTGAATATAATGTATATAATTACCGTTTTGTTTTATACACAGTAAATAGATAGTTTAGATTCAATGCCGTTATGTATACATAAATTATTATAATGTCGTTAAATTTTTACAGAAACAAAAATATACGGCGTAGATACCTTCATAATATATTAAGAACCACTCATCGCATTATTTGAGACGGGAGAATAATGAATAGTATAATGAAACAAATAGGTAATTGATTGATTCTAAAATTAATATCCGGCGCTATACAGCACATAATATAGCACGCGCTTTAATGATATATATTAGCATCAAATATATTTTATCTTTACAGTATTATTTGGACGAATGAATAACACACCATGAGGTTTTACTATGATTTATATAAGTACTTATTGTGGTACACATAGACGTGTGTGAATCCCTATACAATATCTAACAGTAGTACAAGTATAATATTATTATAACTTACAACTTATAGTATTTTTAGTTTTAAAAATAAATAAAACTATACCAATATATTATACAGCAGGGATAACAAATATATTTTAAAATAAATAGATAAATAATATGCTGCTCTTATAAAATTGTTGATGCATCATCTTGAGGACAAAAAGAATGTTTCAAAAAATCATAGGTGCACGCATGTAACGCAAGTTGGTTTATTAAGGATAGACCAATTTTCTTGTTTTAGGAGCGTACATAATAGGTTGTAATTAACATTTTTTTTAATAATTGTGTTATCATACTTAGCCCTGCTTGATATTGTCACTGCCGTAAAAGTAGAAAAATGGTCTGTAATAAATGTCTGAATAACTCTTGCTACAATTTCATTTGAAATTAGATTATTTGTTTTGATGAAGATATGATCCAAACACGAATTCATGCCTATCAGTGGTATTCTAGTGTATATATTTACAAATGATTTGTAACCGTATTCGGCCAGCATATCAAGATACTCATTATTTGTTTGTTTTTTTTTTTATTAATCTAATATTACAATTTCGGCTGCTATGGCCATTAGTTAAATTTTTTTTTTTTTGTTATTTTATACAATTTTACATTTTTTTTAAATTAATTTATTTTAAATTAATTTGTCCAGTCCGGAGTCCTTGAGGAAATTAATGAAATTGTCCGTGATGTACGAAATATACGAATGGTCCGATTGTTTCGTATAAATTTGAGGGGATATTATGTTTAACTTTTTCAGAGGAGAATGAGTGGCAGTCTGTTATGATGTGTTTTACTGTAAGAGTTTCGTTGCATGAAATGCAAATTGGAGGATCTTTGTTGTCCATCAAATGACCATGAGTGGACGAGTGTGGCCGATTCTTAGGCGGTTTATTATTGGGTTTAATTTTCTTGAAGTTTGAATTTGTGGCCAAGGTTTGATATTTTGTTTGATTATGAATATTTAATTTAGTTGATTGTTTGGACCAGTGATTTTGCCAAGTATTTTGAGTGATTAAAGCTATTGATTTTTATGATGTTTCAGTTGAAGTTGCTGCGTTATTTGTGTTTCCCAGAATATCAATGTGCATATCCCCTATTAGGAACGAATAACCTTTATCGTAGTTTTCATTATCAAAAATATTACGTAAATTGGTAATGAAGTCATTAGTGTTACCCGCCGGTGACCTATAGACACAGTATAGTTGTAAAGGTGTATTATTTATACATAAAGACAATTTAATGATATTACTTTCAAGAAAACCGAACTCAACCAAATTAACCAATAGATTACACCTAACGAAAATGATTATACCGTCATTTTGATTGCGTTTAGTGGTTGAAAAATAAGTATTATAATCAGGTATCTTATACTCGCAGTCCTTTACATTATGCCATGTTTCGGTTAATATAAGGATGTCTATTTTTTTATAGCTTATATCATTCTCAAAATATAATAAGAGTTCATCAAAATTTGCATTGACGCTGCGTATGTTAGTACACATTACATTAAAGAAAGATGCTTTTATGTTAGTATTAAGATTAAAATTATTCAAGATATCAGTTATGGATTCAAAATATTTAGAATTATAATTATTATATTTTTCAACTACATCTAGTATATTATTCATTATAGGAAAGATATTAATACTTTAAGTTAAAACAAAATTTTAGAGGTAAATAACAACTAATATTTATACAGTTTTAGTAATTGATGTTTCATTATCAATAATAATTAATTTAGAATTGTCATTTTTTTTGCAAAAAATTGTATTGTTCTTAAACCAGATATATTTATAACCAACCTGTTTCGCTGGCATTTTAGTTTTTTAAAATAAATTTCCATACGTATAAGTTATTTGATCGTTGAAGTATACAGCCGAGCCAATCCATGTCGAGTCCACATCATTCACTGTCAATTTCTGTTATTTCGCTATTTCCATAAAGTTATTTTTTTCATTTAGAGAATTAAAATATATGGATAATTTTCTAGGTTTGTCAGAAAATTTAGAAGGTAGTCTGAACACTTTTTGGGTTGCAACATCGGTACCCAACTTTGTTACAATTTTTTTTATAGTATTCATACAGTTTTCGTTATCAATCTTGGGTACACCTACGATTTCCATATGGCACTCCAACGATTTTTGCTCCAATTTGTTTAAACGTTCGGTTACAGCTACCATTTCTTTCTCTATAACTGCATTTTCTTCCACGATTCTTGTATTTTCTTTCTTTAGATCGTTTACGGTTGATATCAATTGTTTTAACGCAAGACTAAAATCGTCAAACTGCGAACTCATAAAGTTCACAGCATCGACGACTTTTCTTAATGTCTCATCGGTGATTGGTTGAGTTATTACAGGTTCAGTTGTAACTTTCTTCACCTTGCAACTAGAACAAGACCATTTGTCCTTCAAAGCTTTTGACATTTTCCTAAAGTTTGCTTCTCTAAGACCGGAACAGTTAAAATGTAGAAACTGATAACATTTAACACATTTTATTTCGTCGCCTTGGTGTAATTCGTCAGTGCAAATAAGACACAGCATTTCACAATATTAAAATAATATTAGATAAAGATAACCGAGCATAAATATTGTTAACGAACAGTACAACCTTCCGCGATAACTGACAACCGACAACTTAATGGTGGCTTATATATTAGCATTTTATTGATATTTCATAATTTCCAAGATGTTTTAAGGTAATGTGTTCTTCATAGGCAGTTGAAATGTTTGATTGAAAGTTAAACCCTCCCTTATTGAGAAATAAGATAAAATATAAAATGTTTATTGTATCAAATATTTTAAATTAAAGTAGGTATTCAAAATAATACCAATATAAAGTAAAAATATTTTTTTTTAATTTCTGAGAATTACAAGTGAGGCGGTGCCTCACTTGCCTCACCCCCAAAACCGCCACTGAATACAAGTGCTCGAAAATTGTATTAGTTAATGTACAGTTATTACTGTATATATCATATATAATGTACCTGAATTGCTAAAACGTATAATAGATACAGATGAACTTATTGTAGTTATGTGTGTATATAACCATGTGGCATGTACATAGGTATAGCGTATCCTGATTATATTATTATTGTTATTGTTTTTGTTATTGTCAAACATATATTATACAGTTATATAATAACATCGGATATTGCGCGTACGCCGTAATTGAAAAACTGTATTCGTTATATAATAAATAAATATATAATGTATCGTCTAAAAAATAATGCACAAACAAAGGAAAAATGAAGGTGCACGTGGTGACTACATATTATGTACGTTTAAAACGAGCGTATGTAAACGGGACAAAGGTGCACACGACAAGTACAAGACGTAATACGTACTACTACGTAGGTCGCGGTATACTGCAGGTAACTGCAGGTATATAACAATGTATTATGGGTATATGTAGTATGTGCCATGCTGCACGTATATAAATATATTAAATTTTAGACGAACAGCCTCCTCCTACACCCTCGAACAATACACACACACACACACACACATGTATATATATATATATATATATATACACACACGTCATGCGCGCGTATATGTAGCGGAGAAAGACATTTCAATCCAACACTTATTCACGTGCATGCGCTGTACCATATATTTGTATAGCATACACGACGTAGATGCACGTCTAAATCCGACAACAATGCACCAACCCTCGGACGTGTGCGCGCGCGATGTGAAGGACGCGAGCGATGTATATTCATCCGGAGCAACCGCGGCTATACTTTACAATATGAAGTATATATTATTATTTATGTGTTCACCCGCGTACATTATAATGTTAAGTATACGTACGGACGTCGAGCAACCGTGTTCCACACAAACGCGCGCGGACTCCTTCGCCGTGTACACCGGAGCGCGATTGAGTAAAATTTATAAGGATTCATACAACGGCCGCAGTCGCAGCGCGTACCTACGAGTATATTGTACAGTTCCTATGTTATGTGATGGTGCCGCGATCCCGCGCAGTGCACCGGGTTCACGCTCAGCGGTGTATTTTTTTCAGAGGGAAGTTGCCGGCGACTTTGAGTCCGGGAGACAGCAAAATTAGAGGGGCATCAAGTTTTTGGAAACATTTGAAAAAGTGTTACAAACAGTTACCAGTAGGTTTACCGCGCAGTTTTTCTTGCTCAACTCAAATATACATATTTGTCCAACTATACGCTGGGTTTCGGAAGTATTTATTGACTCATGACGTGGACGTTTATGTAACACGCGAAAACGAACGATTGTGATACTTACTGACGACTTTCTCGGTGATTAAAATATGTTAACAATAATTGATATAATACAGAGAACTACCAAATTACTTCTGCAGTGTGTTGTCTTTCCGGGAAAGTATCAACATTGTGATACGTGCATTGTTGCTGAAGATGTACAGCCGCATATTTTAGGCGCGGAAATATGTAATTCATCTTTACACCTAGGTTCAAGCTAATTAAATTTGGCATCAAAATAAATCTTGTGTGTTTATCGTTTTGAAATTTATTTTTGAGGCATAGTGTGACGCAGCGGTTAGTCGATAGTTCGCTGATCAGTGCTGCGGTTAAGCACCATCCGGCGAAGGCAGATCCCGGATGGGTGACCACTCGGGGATTTAGCGACGAATGCACACATACGTGTTTTAAAAAATAAAAAACCTATACCGTTCCAAAAACCAAAACTGTTACTACCCTACATATAATGGCCATGTATAGTTGCCGAAGCTTAAGATCAATAAAAAAAGAAATTCCTTTTTTTTTGGTATTTTTAACGTAATGTTTAATCGTGCATTCAATGGATAGAATTATTAATATTGATTGCAGTGTATAATTTATATTCTCTCTATCTGTGTACCTATTCGTAATGATATGATATGTATGACACATGCACCCAGGAGGCAGCAGCAAGAAACAATGAAACTTTCATATTTGATTTTTTCAAATAGCAATTCAAGCTCCATTATATGTACAATGTATATACGTACGTATATTGTGTGTACACTGTACACCATTTATAAAATTATATATATATAATACCTACTAATATTATTCAGCGTGCACAATCTTATATAATACACGTATCAACGTATACCTATAACATTACCGACATATTTTGAGTTATTATGAATTATGGATTAATGAAACCTGCAGATAATCCCTACGATCCCGTACGTATAGACATACTTGCATTACAAAGGAGTAATAGTATAAACTCACGTAAAACAATATTGTGGCAGATAATAATTGCACGCGCGTGCACGCGTTCGCATGCGCTCTTGATGTGTGTGTGTCCAGTGCACGTCGTGTGTGATTTTCAGCGGCTGATTATCACGAATTTTGAAATTTACGAAAGCGTATATATTCTGTGGCTAAAAACAAATTTTTCGGTGTTAATTTGCGTCCATTCTGCGATATTAGATACGATATATATATATATATAAATACAATTGTTTACAATAATTATTTTCAGGTTCATGTATAAAAAATTAAATGTTTCTATACAAGATATATAATAAATACTCATCGTGGTAAAAAAAAACAAACGATTCTTTTACTTTACTAAAAAAAATGTTCACAGGAAAACACGTCTATAGTTTTTTTTAATACAAGGCAAGGACACTAGATGCTGGTGTAATACTGTACCTAATGGGTATATATTATAATATTTAATTTTGACGTGTCTGTAAAAAACATAATATCTTCTTTCGATGAAAAACATATTATATAGTATTATAGCATCTACATGTATATAGATACCTACATATTCCTAATAGTTTTAATCCACGCTGTCAAGTGTATACATTTTACTGTTGGAGTAATTATTAAGTTACAATTATTGTACTATACTACGCGAGTTAAATATTTGAAATATTTGCACTGAACTATATAGCAGACGTATTAAATTAAAAACTTTTAAATCAAATCATTATAAAAATTATACAATCTAAAAAAGAAATAGAATTTCGCTATAATATATGTTTAAAGATTATCAAATAAAAATATTTATAAAAAATTTAACTCTGATTTTATTCAACCTGCATCTATTAGCTATTATAATTTGTATTATTATTCTTATTCTTATCATAACTTCAAACTCATACGAACATTGAGTGATTTCGAGTTTTCAACGTTTTAACAAGTTTAAAATATTCATTCTACATAAAATTCAGCAACAACTAGTTCAACGAATGAGTGTGATTATAAGCTTATGTTATTTTATTTGATGGGCTTTTACAAGAATCATCTCGTTACACGGCATATCGAGGTGGACAGTTACAAATTCGCGTAATGCATTGTCAGGTAAAAGAATAAAAAAAAAAACCAGAAAACTCAATGCGTTTAAACGTTCAATCCGTCCGCCGATAAGACGCATTTTCATCTCGACGAGCCGTTCCCTGCAATGCGCAAAATACACGCATAGAATACGTTCGCGCGCGGTTTATATTATAATTCGTGGCATGCGTTTTAATCGTGCGTGAAGCTACAACGTATCTCTCGCCTTTAGACTTTTAGATTTAAGTATTTGGTAAAATTATTTTGATGCATTTTATATTTAAATATCTTTTGATTTTTTATGCGTATTACGTGCGTAGTGCGTTCGTGTAGAACAGGTCTATGGTTATTTTCAAAAAATTTAACGGTTATCGATAGTTATCAAAGATCGACAGCAAATAGATTAAATGTTATAGCAATATGCTGTATATTGAAAATCAAATTACAATAGAAATGAATTATGAAGGCATCATAAAAGTCTTCTCGGAACAAAAAAAAAGCAAAATAATGCTATAATATTTTAAATTAGGTCTTTTAATAAAAAAAAGTGTTTGCATAAATATTTATAACAGTAAAAAAAGTTATTGATATTATATTTGTTTACCATGATTCTACGTTTTTTTTTTTTACTATTTATGTTCCCAACGGGACTGTACAATAATTGTAGTGATAAGTAAAGTAAAATATTACGCCTGAAATATATTATTTTTAAAATGTATTTTCTTGAAGATTTAATATACATTTTTTTGATGAAAATGTGCATTCGAAATTGTATAGGGAACGTTTCATACCAAACATTGAAGATTCCTTGGTACCGTGAGGTGGGGAGGGGCGCCAGAATAATTTAACCTATAGAAGACAAAAAGCTAAATACGCCACTGTGCTTAGCACTATAATGTAGGTACGTAGGTACGCGACGCGAACCCGATCCGACGTGATTCGAATGCGAGCGCGCAAACGAAAAAAAACCCTCGGGCAACTTCCCCCGTCGACGAGTTCGCTGTATAGGCAAACCGGGTTCCGGTCGGTTTCCGGACGCGCATCCGAGAACATCCGTTCATTCGTCTCGCGTCACGTGGATCCAGGGCCGCATAGCAACGGGATGGAAGAGGGACGGTTGCCTTTACGGTGCCTTGGGGCGCGAAAACCGGAAGGGCGCGAAAATGAAAAACCAATCCTAACCAGTGTTTCGTATTAAAAATTGCAGCGGCCCCGGTATTCTTCTCATTTTTTCGTATCGTTCAGGTTCGTCGATCGAAAATAAAACATAAGTACGATAGTAATCAATTACAGTTATAGCGCAGTAGAAATGTGTATAATATTATAAATTATTATTATATCCGTGCGCGTGAAATACCTTTACTGTCATGTATTAACACTTCTAATTTTGTTTTACTCGGCCGTGATGTACATATACTTCATTACCGGCATCGAATATTTTTTATACACACCTATTCTTGAACACGTATATTTTATGGTAATGCAGTGAGTATTCTTGTTGTAAGAGTTGATATCAGGGCGGGGTTTGAACCGTACACGAACACGGGATGTAAAAATATTATCATAATATGTCACCGGCCCCGAGCGTCGGATTCGCGTCGCAGCCGTCCGATTACTTCGGTTTATACCCACACCTGCGACGCAGAAAATCGTGTCAAAATCAATCAAAAACGAGTCTGGTTTTTTAACACTAATTACTTGCAGGGTTATTAGTTGTTGTTTTTTTTTTTTGTTCATTGCTTTTGTCGACAAGACATAATTGCGTGATCATTAATTGTTTATGATAGAAAATAGAAAAATAGAAAATATAATATAAGTATACTGCTAAGATGATTGTTTAAACGCGGAAACAAGCGTTGAAGATGGAATCAATGATGATTGAGATGACGGAAGGAGAACGAGAATTGAGGAGAAGGATAACATCGGGAGAGATGTAACCTAACTCATCTAATGAAGAGTTTGGAAAGTAATGAGTTACTATTTGTTGTCATAATATTATTGTTATTGTAGTCGGTCGCGGGCTAAAAATAAACTCGAGGCGTCAGCAGTCACGGGCTAAAAATAAATCCGTCGCGTTGTGTTTTCGTCGGTAGCGTAGTACACTTGAAATAAGCGACCCTTTGACTTTCGTTGCGATCCGCCGAATGGCCTGGACACTTGATTTTTATTGCGTCTACGAAGTAGTGTTCCAGAAGTATTATTAAATTACATTAGCCTTTACCCTTTTCCGTACCAGTCGAAGTAGTAGGTCCATAATAAATAAATATATGAGTTATATTTAATATAATATATTATACTATGTTCATAGTGACATCGTAGGACGTAGATGCTTGTTCATTTTTCGCTCTTTCTCTCTCCGTTTCTGAGGTATAAACTTACAATCATAATGTACAGACATTTCACATACTATAGACACGATTTACCATTATGTTGAAAACTGGTTTCAGCGAGACCCCTAGTTTCACGGTACTGATGAATCGGAAGACGAATAATGACGTCCAGTTAAATTTCAGCACTGTATAATACATCGAGATTATACACTTACACATTCCACGAAATAATGCATACTAATTCGGTTTAATCACTTTGGTAATGTTTACCTATTAAAAAAACCTATTACTTCTGTTCAACATAAATTATTATGCTTTTTACGTGATTTATTTGAACATTGATAATATTATTCATTAGATAGCTTTCATAATTTGTATTAGTGATAAGGCATGAGGTGTTGTGGCCGGTATAAGGTGGCTTAGACTTTAGACAGTTCAGTGTCTGTCATCTGGTTTGAACCCGGCAACTGGTGGTTTAGCTTTCTACGTGGAACCTCAGTCCTGAGAGAAGAAACTACCTTCACCTTCACAACCGGCAAAAGTTCCAGCACGATAGTTACGCCCAACACATCCCTACCATACTATTTGCTGAGGCTCTCAGACAATAATTGTTATAAAAAAAATTTCAGGTGCAGGACATACTCCAGACATAATACATATTACATATATATACACCAATATGAAAGAACCACATCTACCACGTATTTTTAGTTTTCTATAATTTTCAAAATATGTAATCTTCTCCTTCTAGAATTGAACGATGAAGTCATTTATTCGGAGATATAATCATTAATGTTAAAAATTATCATGTTAAATCATAATTTTAAAAAACTTGAATTAATAAACAACAAATAGGATTATAATGGAGTCTATAATAAATATACTTTACAATAATAATTAATAGATGGCTATTTTTTCTTAAAACCCGATTTTCCGGTGATGAAACCAAATTTCGGCGTAAAAAAAAGTATATTCACTTCAAAAGTTTCATGTTAAGTGTTAACTCATCTATCGATTAGGAATCACAGTTCTGGTTGGTGTACTTTACTAGCTTAAAAAAGCACTTATCGAATTTCCCGGTAGAAACAATACTTACCATAAAAGGGTAAAATGTACGGTAAAATAAATGTCCGTGATCATTTGAAAAGTATACTCATCAGTCATCAAGTCATTAAGTATGATAATTAATAATTATTGGTAATCATAGATGTAAAGAATTGAAACATCACAGAATAATCGCTACGACATACTCACATGTTTATACTTTGATGATCAAAATATTATAGGTGTAATTAGTAATTAAAATATAAATTACGTCCTTAGCTCAACAATACAAAAAAAAAAGTCTAAATATTTTGAAAATTGTACCATTTATATTCCATACGTTATAGCGAATTTGAGTATTTGGTGAAAATATCAATGCTATACATATGTACGCTTATTATTTTTTGATTTGCGACGAAAATAGCTTATTAATATTATAATATACTTATATACTATGTGGGTGTGTTTGTACAATTTATACAAATTGTCGATTTTAGTGCATCTTGTGTTAAGTTGATAAAATTAAAAATATCGTTTACAACTCAAAATCTCAACAAGTTAACATAGCCTATCAGAAACCTGCCATGATCGTTATTATTTAAATTCCTCAATCCTTCTAGTCTAAAGCGCAGTGTACACAAACGAGAAAAATAAAAAAATTAAATATGTTAAAAAAAAACACGTATTGTGGTAAAACCAAAATCCTCGTTTCACTCAGAATCTAAAAGATCGATTAAATAAATGTGTTAAATTTCTGTTTACAAGCCTGCTGAATCCAAGTACAAATCAACAAACTCTATAATAGTACTTAAAAAGTAAAATGCACGTGGTTATTACGTTATAGTAAATATGTCAAACAAAATGTTGAAAGTTTAGTAAGTACCGAGTACATATTTTGATATATTTTGGACGCTAGTAAAGATATAACGGAAACATTATATCCAGCGGTGTATAATGTATATGTAATAAATATTATGTATCCGGAAATGTGATATACCAGAACGATCTTAATTATACCTTTATAATAACTTCCACGTCGAGTCGAAACTAGTGCGCAGCTTTACAAAATATTCATATAAATATATAATAATATATATTGAACATCGATATAACACGTCACTCAATAATGTTGAAATATTTACACGTGCGGTGTGCTATAGTAGTGCACGTACGTCGAATATATCAGTATGGGTTTTTACGCGGTACATACTTTACATAATGCATAATATATTCACGTACAGCATCGCACAGTTCTACAACTATAATATTGAGATTACATTAGATAAATTGTTTTCATTATCCACTGGTAAAATCATTATTATTCATCAGTACACACATTTTTATTGACTCTCGGATACAGCTGTATTGCGTGTATGTATACTATACGTTCTTTCGAACCACTAAAATGCATTTATACAGTATATGAAATTGTTTTTACCGAAAATACAATTGAAGACTGACATATTTTTTTTTATCTTTATTATATCGATAAATATAGGTGAAATGTCATGAACATCGAACTCCGCTCTATACACATCTGCAGTGTGAGCTGATTATTGATCGGCAGGTAGATACATAATATGTATCTCATATTATATGCATGTAATATAATATTTTATAACTCCGTAGTTCGTATACAGAAATGTACATGCACAAACACGCCACATATTGTGTGAGCTATGTGCACATCGCATGCATTTTGAACTACGTGTGAATTATTTTATTGATATTTATTTATTTTAAGCGTACATTAACGAGTGTTGACTCATTTAAATTTGAATTTTATTTTGTAATTTCTTTAAGTGTACAATATTAACTGTATATTCAGATACGCATTTGCTTTACATTTTACGATTACGTCTGAGCAGGGCCAGATCAAGGTGGTGACGGGGGTGTGATTTATCCCCGGGCGTATCATTTTCGTGGGCGTATTTTTAAATTTTAAAATTGTTGAGTTCACATCGTTTAAATTATTCGTGGTAGATAATTTATCGGTCCAGTATATTGCGAACGGCTTTTTAAATGGTTGACTTTTCGTAAAAAAAAATTACTAATTCTGATCATCTCTCTGAAATGGGCGTACATTTTTCTTTTTGTCCGGGTGTTAAAATGTTAAGATCCGGCCTTGCGTCTGAGTTTACATCATTTAATAGAACAAATGATTGTAAAAATAATCAAATTGATGTCATAATATACCGTGTAACGTTGGGGAAACTTTTTCTTCGATTTAAATTAATCTCCGACTAAACCATATCCAATTGTAACATATCCATGTAACCTATAACCTAATGTATTCGTCATTCGTCGCCACAAGTGTGAAACCATATACACGCATTAATTAATTCCAAAACGCAAAAATTAGCCTAAAACGTGAATTAGCACCTGTACAGGTGGTTCAGTCCTTAACATTGCGCAGATATTGACGACAAACAGTACGTATTATTTTTTTTAATTTTTAAACAATTCTCACAGGGTATATACCCGTGCCTGCAGCTTCCAGCTCGTAACCTGACCGCCCCATATCTGCTGCGGATAAAATATAATTTTCGGTTCATTTTCTGAATGAAATATAACAACATAATCATAAAACGTTTGATAGTTACATCTTAGAATATTATACCGTTTTATTATTTTGATATCATAACGCACCTAATTTGTAGTAGACGTTGCACACACATTCACAAATAAGACCGTGGTTTTTATAATTATAATTTTTAAGAGAGTCCGAAGTGCGGTTATTAACTAAAAATATATTGTACACATTATTATAATACAAACGACGTATGCATATAATAATTAATATTACATAACCTTGGCCAGTCAAGGATTGATCTTATCACTCGTACAGTCGTACATATACATAAAGTCACAACAAAATCGTTAAGTTTAATATTAATACTGTGTACGCCTGGTCTCGGAATCTCGTGATTAGTTCGTATTATTTAAAGTGTAGCTTTATACGTTCCAATGATCCAACGATCTGTATAACGTATAATAATAATGCGGTAACTATTATGACGTGTACGGTATATCAATAAATATTTATTCGATGATTAATATAATATTATATACGAATATAATACGCCGAATACATGTTTATTAAAATAATTTCCACAGATTTTGAATTGAATAAATTACATAGACCCTTGTTATTATTACGATCATCGAAAATAAAATCCAAATCAGGTTATCCGCTTTGAAACTGATGATAGGTTTCATAGTACTTCTGTGTGTACGGATAAAATGAAATCCAAACGAAATAGTTGGGTAAGTACAAGCCCGTATAACTCTAATAAGCTATTGCTAATGAACAGTATATCTAATTTATAGTAACTAATTTTTATGGAAATCAAATGTATTGACGTAATATGCGTTAATCACGTTAATGTAATAAGTGTAGGTAAACAGTTACGTACTGTATGTGACGTGCAAAAAAAGCGTTAACGTGTGACAATAAATACACGCAACACGGATATAACGTACATTTTTTATAATTCGAACAAATTATGAGCTAGCTCGTTATTATTATTTATTTATATTTTATAATATTAAAACAGTTGCGTACCTGTTTGGGGTCTGCAAGTGATAATATCTTAGGATCGCAGCGGCGTCCTTAAATTAAACATAAAGTATCAACGTATTGTTTGTTTGTGTATCGCCATCATACGAGTATAATACTAAATAGTGATTTATTATCTATTACGAGTATAACTGTTAATGTTACAGGCATTGCAAAATTTTACGTAATATTGCATAATAACCGTAATGCGTTTTTATAATCTTTACTGCTACACATACTGCGGTAATAAAACAATAGGCGTAGTTGAGATATTTTGCTGCTGCAGCGTTTTTAAAACTCTCCGAAGAGTATCGCTCTGTTGGATGAACAATATTTGGCCTCAGTTGAATTGTTTTATACCTATAATATATCTTTAGACTTTAACCTATTTATTTGCATTTTGATATTATTCAGAAATTTAGCAGGGAATAATTTACAACGTCCACACCATAGATCAATATTTCTCTACATGGTCTTCACATTACCGACAACGCGAAAAATAGCTAAAAATCATTTAACGTATGATACGTGCAGCCTATTACCTTATATAGGTATTATTTTTCTGTATCATTCATACCTACTCATAAAATGTATTGTTTCCCCGAATACAAATACATTTAATAGGTATATTCACTGTGATATTGACATAAATAAACTGATTTCCATGTTTTCCATTATAGACATAATTAATAGGTACATAATATTATAGTCTACATAACAATACTTTTTTTTTTCATTGAATACGTCCACGTTGACGGCGACTTTGACCATTGGACTTTGAATTGCATTACGTTTTACAATTCAAATTTGCATTTAGATTATATTATATAAGTTGGACATCTTGAGGTATAGAAAAATAGATCTAGCATAGATTTTTTAGTTCCGAACTTACAAAATGTATTGAGTACAAAGTATCGTGAGCACAACAATAGTAATAAATAATAAAAAACAAGTTATAATATAATTAATTTATAAGTTATAGTTGATATCAACAAGTTATTACAATTCGAATAATATTTCCATCCTTTAAAGTCGTTAAAATTAAATATTGAATATATATATACGTGTAATTAGTGGAGTGATAATAAAATGAAAAATTTTTTCATAAAATATTGTCTCGATCCATCTGAAGACACGCGATAGGTTTAGGTTATTATTTTCCATAAAATTATGATTTACTTAAAATAAAAATGCGTGTGATTTTATGCGTATGGAATATACGCATTATTATTGATATTTTCTGTCCTTCTAAGTATTATATAGCAGTTAACGGTTGTGTAATTGACGTGTTCGAAAACAAGTAAATAAGTTTCGAAGTGCGGTATGGATTAAATTAAATTTGATACCAATCGATATAATAACTTACTTTTAACACGAGAAGAACGGTTGTGTTATTTACGGAGACGTATAGTATAATAGTATGATAGTACATACTTTTATCATTGACAATCTGATATTTTTAAGTATTTATCGTTGTGAGAAAACCTTAAAGGATGAAATCGATAGAAGATGAATCTAAAACGATTAAAGGTATCGATAAAGCTACTCATAATTAAAACATATGTGTGTAATATATATGTTGCGAATATCTTGCGGAAAAAGTAGTTCACTGTAAATGGCACCGCAAATATAAATTTAATTGTTCACATTAGCTAGTTTTTGGATTCTGAGTGAAATGAGGTATGAATTGGTCTTATCATGATGTGTGCCCAGTTGTTTATTTTTGTATGTCTGTGTAGATTGCTCCAATTTTTATAAAAACCTGGTACTTTTCTGGTAGGAAATTTGATAGACTTGGAAGGCGATTTTTTGAATTTCTCAATATAGTTTTCCGACAGAGGAAAGACTTTCAACCAAGATCTAGAATCGAACCCTGCACCAACTAGTGTATTTTGTCACGCACCATCCACTTGTTTATATTTCATTGATGTACAAGATTTTTCATACGATTTTCTACATTCGGTTGTTACTCTATAGATATTAATCGTAGCGACTCGAAACATACGTCTTATGTTATCGATAAAGCGATTTTATTTTACTAATCATTTAACAGTTATGTCATAATTTTCGATTTATCTTTATTTTTTTTTTTGCGCAAAAGTTTGGACATTAAAAGTTTGACGTACCCCATTAAGAAATTTGGTTCTACGACCATAAATATAAGCTGATGCACCTGACCTCTTACACATTTATGGTCGGGTTTTCGAGCGTACGTCGGTTCCAAGTGTAAAAGACCATCCGATACCTGTATCTCGCCCGACCTACGAGCTTCGTACGTCAAGTAAAGATACGGACAACATTAAGTAACAAAAAAAACCGATCGTTGCTGACTTGACAGCTGATATACATTCATATACGACACACGTACCCGTGAATGTGCGTGAGTATCGACACGTCGCGTGAGCCTGCACTATACCTGTGCATACGATGTGTACCGGGTGAAAAAATCTGCGGACAACAACTATGCTTCGTTCATTCATACATCGCGGTGTACATGCGCGCGCGTTTTTTCTCCTTGCCAACGCCGAGATGACGATAACACATTATCTATGTACGCGTACAGATTGTTTTTTCTTTCATAGTCAAACAATATGCGGTCGGACGCGAATGTAGTGCGCTTGAATTAAGAAAAAAAAACAAAAAAAAACCCAAACAAATACAATATTATATTCGATACAGGTAATAATATTACAAAGTACGTTATATTGTGTACAGGAATACTACAATAGTTTTCGTGTGAAAAAAAAAGACGTGTACACGCAAAATGTACCTATATAATATTTAAATAATATATGCACGTATGTGTATGTATATTGTATGTGTATGCGTACAGTGCACGGGCGAGTGTGCATTATTATTATATGTGTATACATGAACGTATTTAAAGTAAACGATTCGCCGCCGGTGGTTATAAGGATAAACATTGTTCTTCGTGAACATGAACTCTTTATATACACACGTATACACGTATTACTATAACCGCGATCAGCAGCACACGAGTGTAACGCACGTATATGAATCGACAATGGGCATGCCGTTTGTCCACGGTCCGTACGCTCTCGTTATTGCTATTATATTTTGCCCGTGTCCACCGACAAATCCCGGTGCGTGTGCGTATTCATGCGTCCGTGTGCCCCGTGTTTTATTATTGTACATCTCGGTTCCGGTCGATCGGACGCCGATTATGCTAAGTCAGTTACGAATTCGTTTCATCGCGGAATATGAATTTTCATTGTGCGCTCGCCGTATAATATTACACCTGTACGGTATATACCGACACGGCGCACGGTGTGCAGGTCACCGCCGAGATTTCCACGGTACCGGCCGAGAATTTTGTATTTTTCGCGCACAACGTACGTGCCCTGTATGCGTGTAGAACGTAACAATATTATAACCAAGGGTTGCCACCTCTGCGGCTTTCACCCGGATAATACGGTTTTATCTACGGGCTACGGGTTCGGTGAATTATCCTCCGGGTTGCCATACAATTAATGGCTGCATCCGAGTTCCGTCCCGAGAACCTTTTCTTATACCAATTCCGTCCCGGTTAAAAAAAGACACATACCGATTCCGTCCCGGTTAAAAAAAAAAAGAAGAATTAAAATAATAATAAAATATAATATGTATAGTATTGTTGTTGTAAAATATTTACAAAAAAAATATAGGTATTCATCATGGGAAAAAAAAATTTAAATCCATTTTTAATAATTAACATTTTACCTTTTTCACTGTACATAGTATCCATATTTAATAGGTATATTAAATGGACACGTAAACGCACAAATAACGACTGAAAAGTTTATTTAGTTTCGTTAAATAAAATCTTATTTTATATCATCTTTATTTCTATGTGATATGATATTGTTAAATTCAATTATTTAGTGCGATAACTGAAAATAATATTATCTTTATTTCTATGTAATAGGATATTGTTAAATTCGATTATTTGGTGCAATAACTGAAATAAATATCATCTTTATTTCTAAAAGACTTGATACAAGACAGAATTAGTATGTTATCCATTAAGAAAAACCTGGGACGGAATTAGTATGTTCATTAAAAAAAGCTGGGACGGAACTAGTATACCTTTAATTTCAATTTTTATGTATGGGACGGAACTCGGATGCAGCCAAATTAATATACGCGACCGTTGAACGCGTCTTTTCTCCGATGGGAAATTTGTGAGAGAAATCGTCTGTCAGTGGAAATGGTGAGATCTGTGAGAAACCGAATTCCAAAATGAACCGTCAAGAATTTCTGCACCGTTTGAAAAATCCCAAATTTGAAATATTATTGAAATGTGCATCAACAAATGTAAAGTATGATTTCCAATTTAAATAAAAAACATATTTTGCATTTTTCAACAATAAAATATGAGATTATATTACAATTTTTTTTGTATTTCATATTTTCATCACCTACCACATTCTCGCCTTGTAAACCAAGCTGTGTGCATATGGGGCACAGGCACTATATCTTTTGGCTTATTTTATTACTGTCTTTTTTTTCTTTTTCTAATTTTGCTTATCGGCCTGTCTCCGGGTAGGCAAACTTTCGAAGGTGGCAACCCTAATTATAACACGAGGGTCTAGGTGCTGTAGCTGTAAATTAATGTAATATCGTGCGTGCGTCGTACGAGAACTGCGGGGATGAGCTACGTTCCTTATGTTTCGTTCGACACGCCTGCAAGTTTCGGTGTGTACTCAGCTGTAGCCCGCGACGTACCGCGAAGTCAAAGACGATAGCCTATCATTATACGTATCATCATCATATTATCATAATATCATATCATATTATCATATTTCAGGCCTTCCGCGAATTCATTTCCGACGCGTCGTCGTAAAAATGATGTAATATGTTTTCCCGCACGCACATTAAACCGATTCTACGATGTTTCTTCGTACGGCTAACTGTTCTCGAACGAATATGATTTTTTACAACGCACTATCAAACTTCGTTGTACACCCGTCACTATTTGTAAACAACACGAAGTGCGTCGTAGCACGCACAATTTTAGGCGCTGTACGTATATGATGCGCGTAATCAGGCCCGCCGTAAGCAATTTTCCGTCCTAAAGCGAAAATGTAAATGCCGCTCTAAAGATACTTAATGAAATAGGTACGTGAACATGGAATTACAAAATGTCTATTAATAAACTCGAATGTTTTATTTCGGATTCCTATATCCACGTCGATTATGAGAATCGTTTGATTTAATTTAAATCTCGGAACCATTTCTTGCCAACTTGAACAATTAAGAATATGTGCTTTTGATGTTTCGTTTATTTTTAAATGACCTCACAAATTTCTCCAATCGTTATAAACAAATTCAGAAACCATTCCTGAATCGGACTGTTTGAAACTAAACATTCTAGAGCAAAAACGATACACAGTGACATTTTTTTTTCGAATAAACCAACCAGGATCTTTCTAATTTTCCATGTACACCGTGAATCGTGGTCATTTGCAGTCACACCGAGTTAGCGTAGATATACGATAACAGTGCAGACGCAAGATTAATATTATTGCTTCTTTTTGACGATTATTAATTTCATTTTGCCGCTTTAATTTCTTAAAAAAATTTTACCGCCCTAAAGCAGCGCATGTACCCTAGCGACGGGCCTGCGAGTAATCATCGTCGAAGACAGTTCTTTAAGTTCGGCGAAGATCGTGGCGCACGTGATGTACGCACTGCAGTTACGGGGTGCGTACACAGGTCACAGAGTTTTATTTTTAGTAGGAAGTTGGGGGGAATCTGATGAAAATATACGAATATACGTACCTACATAAATACCATTACGCATGCTTTATATATAGTTCATGCGTAAGCTATCATAAAATATAACCATATCGTTTATCGATGAAGTAGAATTAATCACCTATAATACGTGTTCTGTGACAATTTAAATCAGTATTGAGGATTCAGTGATTATATTTTATGACTGCACTTTATGGTTTTTATTTCGCGTTTGGTGGCGGGAAGGGGCTGCAGACCCCTCAGACACCTCCGTCAATACATCCCTGCGTTGTCATAAACGTAAATCCAACTACAAGTATAATAATAGTACAAACGCACAAATAATGTATTTATTTAATGAATTGCTAGTAACCGCGTTCATCCTTGATCCTTGTGTACGAAATGTACGTATAATGCCTATATACTGTTTATTTGTATATTTTTTTTTTCCTGATATTCCTAAAAAACTCACCCACGTATGTAAATAAGACTGCCATGACTCCGGCACGTTATAAAAATACTACTTCGATGCCATATTTAATTCGACACTCCTACCATACGTGTCTACGACTACATTTATTTCGTGACTGCATGTCTCGGTGGACTGCGATTTCGACCGTAATCCCGTGCATCTGCAGTTCACGGTTGCACGAAAAACATATGCAGTGAACAATGGCTAATTATATTATACTGAGCGGGAAAAAATATAGAAATATGGATTATAGATTTCAGAGGGCAACACATAATTAAAATAGTAACCGGGTAATGGTGATAAGTATGCGGCAGGCGTATTGCAGTGGGCTGATTTAATTCACAAACTCAAACATGGCTCAACGTACAGCAGCAAAGCGGTAAGTCTTCATGTTTAAACTATTATGGTATCTTTCATTTGAGAAAAATCGTTCGTAAAAATCGCCCTCGTTATAATAACGTATATGAAGAGACAAAGTTTACTAACAAGCTTAGTTAACCAGACAAGCTCAGGACAACCAACATATTTAATAAGGAATAAGGAAATTCTATTTTATATTCATGATATTTTAGAGATCCATATAATATAAAACTGTAGAACAAGATTTTGAATTTGTACGGAGCTCATTATTGGTACTTGGGAAAATGTTTACGAGAAAATAACTGCACTTTATTT
The DNA here is from genome assembly GCA_949715065.1 of Periphyllus acericola. NCBI lineage: Eukaryota > Metazoa > Arthropoda > Insecta > Hemiptera > Aphididae > Periphyllus > Periphyllus acericola. Next base: position 14,829,487 of record OX454266.1, read on the forward strand.
GCAAGAGGATAACGAAATCGATTTGTTTCATTTATTTATAACATTCGTTGTAAATTGGTATAATTTTAGAATCATATTTTAAAAATCCTTGTTGCAAAATAGTATATAAGTTTAAGAAATATTATAGTCTGTAAGTATGCTGAGAATATACCAAATATACTGTTAACAAGCAAAACTGATCAACATAGTAAAACAAAGTTATAGCCAATGTTACTGCGAAGTTACGAGTATATATCAATTACAATATAATGATTTGATGAACTTGATAGTAAGCATTTTGTTTTTAGTACAAACTTGTTGGTTACATTTGGTATACAAACCATTATAAACACTTGTGTTACGCGTGACACAAATTATTGACGATCATGTATTTTTTACAAGCGGTGCGAAGTGTAAATATAGGTGTGCTTATAAATGCACGCATATATTATACCCATGTAGTGGTAATGTTAAACATCGAGAAGAAACAATTTACGTTAGTCATTCATTATTTTGTCAGGATGTATTTTAAAATATTTAAAAAAAAGTTGTTGTTATAAAGAGCCTTTTCTAGAAATTACTGCCCACTGGACGTGATTCCAAGAAAGAAGGTCTACTGCGCACTACCAAGTTTAAAGTATCCCCGCGTGTTAAATCATCGGGTTATTATAATAACATAATAATTTGATATAAATAATCGATGATAGAAAATATTGTTTTGTACAACACTTGCTAATGCGATCGTGTGTACAGGGTGATTTTTTTTCAAACGAATCCTAATATAATATAATATAATGAAATTCGTATGTGTGTTGATTCATGTTTTGAAAATTTCAACAGATTTCGGTTCTTAATTTTTCATAATAATACATTTATGATTGATTTCTACTGTTTATGAAATAAGTATGAGTACTTATTTGGATTTTAAAGTGGTAAATTATAGGACTTAAATTAAGACATGCTAACCATGTTATCATGAATCTGGTATACAATCCTGAAGTAGATGGTAGATGGTACGTAGATGTTTTTTTAAGAATGGGAACATTTTGATGTACACAAGTTTAATATCAGACATAAGGAGTAGAACAAAGGATAATCTACAAATATACACGAAAGACAATAAAAAGGTAAAACAATTATCATTTAACATTTAATAGTATACAATTAAACGTTTCCGTTTGAAATCAAGAGTTGATATTTTTCAATCCACAGAGAGGGATTATTTTAATGCTGTATAGACACGCACGCATGATCCAATGTTAATATACTCGAAAATACTAGAAAACAATTGTTCACGTTTCCCTGTTACAGGTGAGCGTTGAAAAAATTCACCCTCTACAGTTATGATTATACTACCAATTATAACGGTATTTATTATTCAATGTTCACTCGTAGTACGGTTTTGTATGTGTGATACATTGTGTACATATATATATATATATATATATATATATGCCATGTTATCAATTCGAAAATCTAATAAAATAACTGTATTTGAAAATATTTTGCCACAAGTTACCATAAAAATATGACTCACGAATGTGCTTTAAACACACACGCAGATACACGAATTTTTATAAAATATGTAATGATAAAATATAGATATATATTTTATCGTGTTCAAGTTGCATTGAAGTTTTTTATGAAAGTGTTTTTCTTGTTTTTCTCAATTATTCGGAAAACTGTTGAGAATTTAAATGAAAACCTCCTCAAAGTACCAACTACTTACGAAATTCTTTTTCAGAAAAGTAGGTACCTAGTTAGTATACCTATACATCGGAGCAATCGTTTCCGATCGAACTCGTGTACACAGATACAAGAAAAAACATACACACACACTATGATCTCGTTTCACTCAGAATCTAAGATAAGCAACAAAAGTTATACAAATTACGATTGCAGCATGAAAATATGCATAACAATAAACGAGCATTAAAAGGGTTCCTCAGATTTTATCATTCCAAAGTGCCAACATATTTCGATTTTACACATTATTGCGCACAACAAAATTATCATCGTCGATTATCATCCGAAGAAAAAATATGGTATGTCTATTGTTTATATTTATAAAATATATGTAATTCAATACCATTGTTTTGATAATTTACAATTTTACATTAAAGTTAACAAAATGTTAAAGTGCGATTTAAATTTTAGGGTCTACCTCAGTGTGAATAATTAATTATGCTCAGAGTTCAAACATGTTTTGGTTGCACTTCACAATGCTCTCAATACTTATTCTGTGCCTATTTTTTCTTTGGAATACGTATGTGTCCAACCAGCCGAATCCCTCTGTGTGTACCGATATCGTTTTGGCACTAACTGGATTAGTAAAAATTGATTTTTGACTCCCGAGCGATGATGTTAAACTAGTATATTAGGTAAAATGAATCACGATAATAGACAGTTCCGCGTTAAAAAATATCGGATATTCGTGATACACTGTGTATATGTGTTTTCCAATCATTATAATTAATCATTTGATTGAAGAGCTTATCTTAATATTGCATTTTTTTTATAGAAATATATATTTTAAATAGGCATTATTTAAATAACAGGAAATATAAATAATGATAAGACGATAACACATATGCGTATTATACACAATAGGAACGTATGAAAAAAAAAAATATATTTAATTTTGTTTGTTACCGGTTGGACGTGAATTGGTTTTTTATTTTTATTTATTTTCTATTTTTTGTTATGTATGTTTTTGTGTTTATGAAACTTAAAAAGTGCTCAAATCAAGCAAATACTTATATTATAAGATGTACCGTATTATGGAATATACAATCATTTGAAGTTTTAACATGAAAATTTGAAATTCTATCTGCATGATTTGCATCAGTTAATTCAGTTAGGTACGTGCTGCAAATCAACAGAGAGGTGATCAAAAAAAATTATATATAATAATAAATATAAGACTAGAACGAATTAATTGGATGCGATAAAATATGTTGAATTAAATAACAAATATGGATTTTCGAGTAAAACCAGATATAAAAAATAAAAAATATAATACAATATCCCTATTGGATCCTTGGGAATAATTACCTATACACCAAATGAGAATTATCAATCTTATAGAAAATAAAACGTGGATTTCTGTAGTATCACACACGAATAATATTATGTAACCGAACGGAACAGCAAATGTATGAATGCGATTAATTTCATTACTTGTACAGTTATAATTGCTATATAATAATATAAAATAACTATCAATTATAATATAAGCATATTACGATTTAATGGAAACTAATTACATATTATTCGTCATAACATTGATATTATTTTATTTTGAACGAGGGCGGATTCAGACCAAGATAACGGGAAGACCTTGACGGGGACATTCTTATAATAATTATAAGGGCACTCGCATGATGACACGTTACACGGTAATACGCTTAAAATATATTGTAATTAATTTAAAACCGAAGCTGCGGTGCCTATACGCCTGAAACTAAAGTCCCGAATTCAAACGGAGGGGTATTTTTTTAAAAGAATCTCAGGCTACATCTCTTATTAAGAGTATAATATCGTGTATTGCTGTTTAAAAAAAATTGCAGTGTACAGACGACAGTTGGTGAAGATACGGATATATATTGTAGTTTTCGCGAAGGAATTATTGCGACACGCTCATATAAATTAATCGAGTACAATCGTGTGATTTGTGAAAATATTATTTACAGTACAAATTTCGTACGCAGCCCACGCGACACACGGTACATATAATATTACACGTAACGGTGGGGGAATTATATAATTTTACCGTACACGAGATCATCCGACAAGACAAGCACCTGTTGCGCCGCGGGACGAGGGACGACGGCATATTATGCGAGAATAATAATATATTGTACGGGTGCAGTGCACGAGCGCAGGGTTTCCGCCGGGTCGACCCTGATGACCGCTGTCACCGCGTGCAGTGGCGAATCGCGCCGTGTCGATGTACGGACGACAAACTGTAACAACGTCATTATGCACTACCGCGGTCCCCGTCACGGAACCATTGGATTTCACGGAATTCAAAACGAATTAATCGCGTTTAATTACACCCAGGGCCGAAAGTAGAGCTGAAGGGGCCCCGGGGCAAAACCAAATTTGGGGGCCCCACCTAAAAATTACTCGTCACAATAATATTGTGCAAATTCAAAGTAAAAATAAAAGTATTTTGTCAATTAAAAATTTTTATTCACATCTTACACTAACTTTTACAAACAGTCGTGATATTCATGATATATTCGTTATGTTCAACAGGCGCTCTTAAAACATTTCGTTTCATTAAAAAGCAAAAACTTAAAACTAAAATCTCTTTTTCCTAGATTTCATCATAGCAAATTCGTCTATCATTTTATTTGTGTCAACCTTGCGCGCTCTTTGATTTTCGATGGATAATATCGCTAAATTTGTGAGTCTGTCTTGTCCCATTGAGCTACGCAAATAGTTTTTTATCAACTTCAATTTGGAGAAAGTCCGCTCAGCTTTCGCAGTAGTGACAGGGACAGTTAGGAACATCAGAAAAGCTGTGCACACATCTGGATAACTTGAGGACAATGACGAATTCTGAATGATCAAAAAATTAGCTAACTCTTTTGCATTTTTCATTGAAACGGGTTAAAAAAATTTTTTTCCATCCCCTGCCAGGGGGCACTGCCCCGGTTGCCCCATTGTAGTTTCGGCCCTGATTACACCGTTCCCCTCGGTCGATGTTTACCCGTTTAACGTGCTGTCCGTGCGTATGCGCGCGCAGGTATTTCTCGAGTCGGGAGCAGATGAACTCGCACCGTGCGCACGTAGGCACCCGTCCGTATGCTAATGACGCGCGTTATTGTGTTGCGCATTAATATACGCGTGTTATGGTGTATTTTCTATGGGAACGGTCCGCGTTCTTATTGCACCGGGTTTTTCGAATGGAAACTGTTGTACTATCTGCAGGTACTCATTGCAACGTTGCAGCGTGAAATACGCGTAGTACGCGTACGAACCTCCTCTGTTTCGCTGAAAATGGTCGTTTAGAACAAGTACAGTTTCTTGTACACTTTTGTACCGTACGCAAAATAATAATGTATTGTGATATGTTTTGTACCGATCGTTACCATTATATATAGATATTTCTTTTACTATTACTGTTATAGGAACGTAATATAAGCTGACCATACATTAAGTTCCCCCCCCCCCCCCGTCAACAGTTTACGTTATAAGGCCTATGGTCGACAATAGGTGTGTAAGAGGACGCCAGTGTAACTACGAAACAGTGCTATGATTGTTAAGTATGTCAGTAAGTCTAAATAAACCTTTATATATTAATAATTATCTGTACCAATACGCATTTATTTGTAATATTAAGATCCTATATACCATTTGTGCTCCAGAGCTACGGTTAATTATATTCAAAAGAAGCTAAATTCTTCCCTGAATATCTTATATTTAACAGGTCATCCCCGACCACGTTACAGCTTAATAATTACGTAAAATATTTAAGTATGTATAATACGAATACTACTGTGCCGTAATAAACATAAAACACTATTACCTAGAGCAGCGTTTCTTAAACTTTTTTATCCATGGAACCCTTTTTGATGCCCACTTTTAACGTGGAACACCTACTTTTTTTTAGGATTATTTGCAAATAAATTATAATTATATAATAATATTGTGTTAAAGGTATTTAGCTAACAAAATAAGAAGCCTCGGTTGCTTTTTCATCCACGGTCTTTGTAGTTTGAACCATACAGTTGATTTTAATAGTTCGTCACGCTTTGGAGCAAGAATTCTACATTTTTTTCTTTAAGTTCACCGTGAACACATTCTAAATGACGACTACGTCTATGATGCATACTTTTTTCCCCCACTACTAATCTTTAGTTGGAAATTTCAAAGTAATTTTCTTGAACATTTTGAAAAAAATACTTATGCTTCGCGGAACCCACCAGTTTAAGAAACGCTGACCTAGAGTATATTAGTGTGCATAGGTACCTGTGCATTGGCTACATTACAATACGCGTGCTTTTATGTACTGTCGTATACCGCTCTTTCGAGGGTATCGCTCTATTCTCTCATTATAAATCAATGAACCAATAAATATTAGTTCGATTCTTAGAGCTGATGGGTTTTCAAAATAAAACAATAATTCACACCGAAAGCCTATATTAACAAGACACAAAAATCAAGCGTGGCGTCGTAGTCTCTACACATACGTGCTTCAACCGAAACACACACACTCTGCCCCGGCTGACCGGCTGTCTTAAATATTAATTTACAATATGCTACCTCAGCTCATTTGCTTCACTGGCCTATTCTACGATTGTCTATTTGAAAATTTTCATTAAGATTAAATGTTGGTTTAGTTGGCACATACAACAGCATGTATACCTTCATTTTATTTTGCTTTCGGTTTTATTAAAGATCGGTCTTATACACCTACCTTTGTTCCGTATTCTTAAAATATGTCATCAGCTGGTACAATTTTGGTGTGCTTAAAACCACCGCAAATAGTGTCGGAAGCAGCTTGTTGTTCCTGAAACATTGCCTTGCCATATACTTTTGAAAGCTCCAAAATACAAATATATTTAATTCATCATGATGGAAATGTTGTTCGTTCAAAAGTAACGTATCTGATAATGTCATAGTTCCATGGTAAAAATCATTTTGTAGAGAAGTTTGCTAAATAGAGACTGTATGCGTATAATGTGTACAGTGCATACAAATGTACACAAGAGAACATAATATGCCGTGTAGACACGCGCATGTATACTACAATAATATGATCGGTGACGTACGTGGGATTTTCAATGATTATTTCAAATGCGAGACAAATTGATGAGCAAAACTACAATGTTTGATTTAATGAGAGATAGGTACACCTATATGCATCATAATAATCGTATTGTATGGACTTCAAATCTAATGATAAATGACTCAACACACTGCAAAGTATAACGAAAACGGTTGTCGTGTTCTGTTTCTGCTGTATAACAATAGGCATTATCTTCCGCCGGTATTATTATCAGTACATGTATATACATTATTGTTGCACTGAAATAATTATCGGTACGTTCGTTTGGTTTGCGTTCAATCGATTGAACAAATAGGTACAACAAATATTTCTGTCGCGGCCGACGGGGGAAAAAACGCGTTATCGTGTGCACAAACACAACGTAACTCAACGGTCACATCGACCAAACCGAAGACGACAAATCGAGGACGAGGATAACCCCCGATCACGGCTGCGGTATCATAACAATATACAGGTGTATCGTACTACCGTGCGCGTCGGACGAAAGCACAAAGCGTTTTGTCCGGAGAAATTACGATTAATGCGTTCTCGATGATATACGATTATGACAACGGCCAATACATATCCTACATAGCGATATATAATAATAACATTGTACGTATTAACAATATAATATATTCATCATGTACGTGTACGACGAATACCGTGCGTATAAATGCGTTCACTTTATACGTGTGTATAATATAATATATTACACTCGACGCGTGCAGTGCAGTGGGTTCCGCAAATGAGTCGACGTGCCCCAATTAGCCGTTGATTGACCGTAAATTTCTGAAATCTAATGCAACCTCCGAACTCGGTGCGTTATTTCCACAATACGGACGATCTATTAATTTTGTACGCTACATATTATTATGTACACGTTGTAAGCATACGCGTCAAACCAGTGGCGTACATTCAAATTTGATCTGGGGGGGGGGAGGGGTTTAAAAAAAATAACCAACACTAAAACCTTCCCTTTAAAACTACCTATTTTCCTAACCATCAATTATGTATCAATTATTCCTATCATATTTTGATAGGAAAATTGTAACTAATATCAGGGACCCAAATTATGCTCAAAATTTCTTCTGTTTCACTTTGCTTTAACAATTTATTTGTGTAATGTGCAATGTCAAAAATATTATAACTGGAAGATGTACGATTAATATCTGTAGTCGAAGGTGTGAACTGAGTGATAGGTGTATCAGATACAGATACAGTTGATGGTAATGAGGAACTAGAGGAACTTATAACTGTTTGAGTTGCATTCAATGAATTTGACAATTAATTCATTATTGAAGGTGGTTTTGAAAAAAATGATTGTATTTTCGATTGTTTTTTTTCAGGCATGATTACTATTTATTTTAACTTCAAAACCTAAAATATATCGAAATCGAATTATAATGATAATGATGTGATAATAATAATTGTGATTATAATAAAAATAATATCTGTATGAAAGACAACTAAAATATATAATACTTATTTATTATTATTTATTACTTATTAGTTATTACTTATTAGGTAACTTATGTACTTAAAAATACAATATATATGTGTGTATGCATATTAACTTAACTGAGTTAAAAAAAATCATTAACTCGATCAGCCTTGTGTATTTATAATTCATTTTAATATTGATTGATATACGGCAACCATAATTTCGTTATGTAATCTTTTTTCGTTGTTGGTAAAGTATAGTGTTTACTCAATAGTCATATTGTTTGTCCGGGTTCGTGTATACACGGATGATAATTAATAAGAAATTCATCAATAATATAAAATTTTTTTTTTTTTGAACCCGAACCCCCCCCCCCCCCCGTATGTACGCCACTGCGTCAAACGCATAAGTCGGTGATTTGATTCGATTCGCTTGTACAGTAAATCACAAATGTACATTACGCGTAGTATACGAGGAGCCTCCGGGGCGCTCGCAGACACGAATTTTGAACTGCAGCGCACACGTGAATACCATTATTATTAAATACTTATACATTACATCGGGACAGTGCGGTGCGGACTCGCTTTTATTAGCGTACCGATGTAAATATTTCCTTTTTTTTTTTGGTCATTATATTACACGTAATATACACATCACGGGCGTTTTTCGAAAACTCAAAGTGCGCCGACACCCCGGACGGGCAGCGCGTCGGCTTTTACTTTTATAGCCCCGCGCGCGCGCGCACTCCAATAAAACGATTAAACTCGCGTTTTTATTATCTCGTCGACAACGCGTGTACATAATGCATAATAGTGTAATGTACTCTTCTGCGATGCGCGCACCGTACGCACAGCAATATAATTATGTGTCCGGCGTACGCATAGTGTAATAACGATATTATAATACAATACAATAAAACGGTCCGGGGTTGACAGAAAAAAAAAAAATATATAAAATTCCGGTAAAAAAATTAAACATTACACGTCCGAACCTGTAGATGTTAACTGGACGGAACTCGACGCAGCAGCAGTCGGCGTACATGCGAGCGTGCAATCCATTCATAAAAACTATTAATACACGACGGCGCGCGGAGCCCCGTAAAGTTATGTAACGTATACACCGTACAGGACGGTTTGAACATGACTCGACGAGCGCAATAACTTTTGTTCTGAACAATATATTTTTTTTAAAAAAATGCGCTATGCTGATACAACTTTGATTTTTTACCTGAAATGAAAAAAATAACATTTTATTCTACGGTTAATATAAAAAGAAAAATTGAAATAGCAATTTTATGAACCCGGGTTTTTGTAAATATTTGGTACATAAAGAATTGATGGAGTTTAGTTCACTGATTTTCCGCGATTTTTAACAATCATTCATTCATCGATTTTATTCATTGATAAAACGAAAGTCGTATAACCAGTATAATGGCCAAATACGAATTGAAAACACTGATTAAATCTTTAATGAAACAACACAATTTATTCAAAAAGTTTGAAAAATCATGATGAATATTGCTCGACTTTAAGAACATTATCAGTTATCGTCAATATTTTTCTAAAAATCTGGTTTACGACATGACAGCTACATCTTATCCAGCGCAAAAAAATATAATAAGCCTACAATTTCAAGATTCGATGATGAAAAACATTTGTAAAATCATTACTCTTGTAGCGCGCGACATTACGATAAAATTAAAAATAACTGTTAAAATTCTTGGACGGAACATAAAATAAATTTTCATTTTTCAGTTCACGTCGAAACACATTGTAACCGTGCACGCTGCAGCACACGCGGCGTATGTTATACAGTTAAATTATAACGTCAAAGTACTACGTGACGCGGAGCGGAAGATTTCGAAACGATCGAATGTGCGGATGTACTGTATACCTACAACAGTGTAATGATATTATAGGCGAGCATAAATATTTATTATTATGTACGTCTAGTAGTTTCGGTTATGGGAAAATACGTCGTCTTCGTTTTTCGTCCTGTCTTGTGTCTGGTTTTCGAAATGTGCGCCCGACGTAGGTATATACCTATATGAAACACACACACACACACACACACACTCGAGAATAAAAATAATATTATGTATTTCGAATTATTGTCTTATGATTTATGTCCGGAGCTCAAGATATGATCGGACATTAAAAATGCACATATATTAGTGCAAGGCCTATTTACCGAGTCACGGTTCAGGTGTATCGTTTCACTCTGCTGGCGAATAATGACACGGTTGTTCTATTTCATAACGAAAAAATTATACCGATTCTTTTTTTCTCGTTTTTTAATGCACATAAATACTACGTATATACGTGTTCGCTGTTTATGCGTATAGGTGTATATATTATACGTACGACGTTATTGCGCCGGGCCGACGCGTTGTACGTCTTTCTTTTTACGGAGACAATGCGAGCGATATTTTTTTCATATATTCCCTCCGAAGACTTCGAAAACATTAGAAAGGTGATGACCGATGATGGTACCACGAGAATACATACCGTATATGCGCTGCTGAGAGCTGCAGAGAGCTTATATTACATTCATGTACCTAGGTACATAGCATTATACTCGTATCTGTTACCTACCCTTTTTTTTTCTCGTAGACTGAAACACACACGGATTTCAATAGTATAATATGTATAAACTGTTCGTATGTATATTTTATTATATTAAATTGCACTAATGCGGAGTAGCGTTTTTACGTTCGAAACATTTTCCCTGCACTGATCCTTGTACTGTAATAACTAGGGCTGTGAATTCATAGGAAAGTGCATTTTTTTTTGGTGATTGTAAAACATAGCTTTGTGAGTACATAATTTGAATTATGTATTAACAAATCCATCTATGAAACTTTTATTTTGCATATTTTTGCATTTTTTATATTTTTTTAGGTCATTTTTTCGCATTTTTAGGTCATATTTTGCTTTTTTAGTTCATTTTCTAGTATTTTTAATCAAATTCCGTCAATTGACTTGTTTGAAATTTTTTTTTTTTTTACACGGGCTGTATATATTATGTCAAATTTATATTTTATTAAATATTATTTTACACAAGTCACACGCTATATACGGGTTAGGTAAAGATAACGATTCGATAAAATAAGGCAATTGCTAGACAACTAGATAACTTAGATAAGTTATTGTGGCATATCGTATATCAGTCACGAATTTCCATGCATTTTATATTCCTTTTTTTTTGCATTTTAAGTGCATATTTTATTGCATATATTTGACATTTTTAATGCATTTTTTAAGGTTTTTTAGTGCATTAAATTCGCAGCCCTAGTAATAACTATAATAACAAGGGTGCGGATTTTTTTGCTGAATAAAAAACTAGAAAGTAAGATGTAATGCACTTATTAAAAATTAAGATTAAAAATGCTAGTAAAATTATTTTAGGCATTAAAAAAAAACCTTCTTTTACTATGTTGACTGTAAATAATTTATTATTATTATTCTTCTTCTCTTATTTTATTTTTACACTAACAATCTCACTTTTCTAGTACAATCGGTAAAAACATAATAGATACATATAATACAATTAGAAAATGCATTTTATTTTATTTCAGGGGAAATTCAAAATAAATGTTATCGAATTTTCCGAAAACATTTTGAGATTTGTGATATATGAGTTTAAAATTTATTAAAAACCTGAAAAACGCTCTAAAAATGTAAAAAATAAATGCAAAATTAAAGATTAATTTTTCTATATACGAAACGAACTTTGTGCTAGGAAAGCATTGGCTTTAGGACATTTAGAAAAACTGCAAATTGCATTTATCTTTAATAAATAATAACGTTCAGAATCTCCCTATACTGTCCCGCGGTCTATAACAGTGAATAATATACGACAAGCACACGGACACAGTACGGTTGTATTATAATATATTGTCATGTGACGAATTCGATTTCCGAATTGAAAAACGTATTTTCACTAACTGCGTGTACGCGCGCGTGACATCTGCAGTCTTAGTATAAACACAATATCATCGCGTATTTACATATTGCAGCGTCTAAAACGATATGTCACTATATATTATCAACGTTGTACCATCTATGTATATACACTATTATTTCGAACGGGTTTTCGGACGAGTGAAATTTTATTATACACTGCGGATTGCAGTGAAAGTAGTGCTTCGGTACTTTTGTATTGTTTTTCGTGGGACAATCGAGTGAAAATAATCTACAATATTATATACAGCGACGAAACGATAATCAGAAAAAAAACTCACCCACAATCACAAATATTCAAATAGAAAAAAAACACAAAACAATATAATTACAGGGATTTCTAAAATATGTATGCGTGCAGCGCAGCACACGGTCGGTCAACCGCGTATAATATGTTATGTACGAAAAACAAACAGGAAACTTTCAACACAGCAGTAGGTACACACCGATCAAAAACGATATATCGCGTGAAAATTGTTTTGGAAAAACAAAACGGTTTAAACGACGCGCGAAAATGCACAACGGAACTAAAAAAAACTAATGAAATGTTGTCTAAGATTCGATGCGAGCGTTGCACTTATGCATATATACTCGTATATGACTGGGATGCAAATACGTGGCACGAGAAAAACGCCGAGAGCACGCAAATCTATTAAGTTACACTTTATTTTTAATATTAAATTATGAGACCACGATTTAAGCACCTTTTCATTTGTTTACTAAATAAGAACAATTATTATAAGTACAATTTTTCTCATCTACATATAACTATATAAGATTCATAATTTTGGACGTTGATGCTTCAAAACTATACCAGACGTACATAATGTACACAGAATACGGCTTAAAGGAGTAGATATAATTGTACATAACATATTATTATCGCGTATGGATTACAATAAAATTAAAATAAATAAATGCTTTATTCGATGAAGTTTATCGCCGTTGTTATTCACAAAAACGATTAAATTTGAGAAGTTCCTAATTCCTACTCGTTGTTCTACACATCGAGAACAATATTAGCCGTGAAAAATGAGCACCTATATATAGTCGCATTGAACATTGTTTTCGAAAAGGTCGCATCTCGGGGTCGTCAACACGCAAAGGTTGAAAACCGCTTCGCCGTTAGGACACCGCAACAAAATACTACAGTACACGGCGATTATTTATAACTTTATTATTTAAGACGACGTTGGGTTTTCGGGCGAAAAAAAAAAACGCACTACGTAAATCGTGTGAAATATGTGTTCCGTGAAACGGGACGACGTAATCGGGCGTTTTCGACGGATCCGTTTTGAATTATTGATTTATTCCGCCTTCGCGTGTATACAAACAACGGTGTCTCGCAGCACTGCGCGCACACGAGATAATTTCCGATGCGAAACGTGCACAGCACTCACATATAGGCACATACACGAGTAGTTGTGTTGCGTACATCACGGTGTATAATGGTACACACTGCACGTACGGACGCCGCGAGCAGCGCATACGTGGCGGAATAAATACGATTCGCCGACCGCACGACGCGCGAAAATCTAATGTCAGATACAATATTAGAAACGAGCGGAGCCATAGTTTTTCCGTACGTTCAATCTGATATCGCACGGCCGCGGCGGTGTGAAAAATTCGCTGCGCGTTTCTTCGAGACCAGTTCCGACGTTACCGCGCGTGATACCGCAGTTCGTACGCATAGAAACGCACGTGGGGAGGTAGAACCTCATCGCTATACCCGAGCACGATGTTGTGTGATGGAGGCGGATTTCGTCGGTACAACACGCGCTAAGACCGCGAACCGAAGAACGAGCTGTAAATACACTCGTGCATAGACGACACGTGGCTCTCGTCGTACGCGAAACGATTTGATCGTAGGACACATGAACGGTTTGTTGGTCAACCGGTCGATTAGGCACCATGACGGAAGAGCCGAACGAGGCAGTCTCTTGTCGCAGTACACGCGCGTATTAACATATTATTGGGTTATAGTGCAGTGGTTTTCAACCTTTTTTGGATCGCGACCCCCCATTTTTTTATTTTACAAAATTTGATTTAATTACTGATAAAACATTTATATGGTATACGATTTTGATTAATTTCCACTTAAAAAATGTAATTAATCTATAATACAACATTATTTTAAAACAATACAAGCATATACAATAAATTTAAATATAAAAAAATACACAAATAAAATTTTAAAAATGTACAATTCAACTTGTTATTCAACTGTTTGTTCATCTGTTCACTTGTTTGTTAACTCTGTTTATGGGATACTTGAGCTTGAACTTTTGATATTATTGATTCCATATCAGGTTCTATATTAGAGACTGCAACTCTTAGATCTGATTCTACATTTAATTTTGTCCTATATTTGTTATTTATTACGGTAAGAGCTGAAAACGCCGTTTCACACAGGTAAGTGGATGCAAATGGTAGAAGTGTTGATACAGCTATTTTTAACAATTCTGGGTATTCTGATTTTATAGAAATCCAAAATTTATCACTTGTCATTTCATTAAACATTATACGCAGATTTTCGTCGGAAGATAACTCGATTAGTTCCTCTTTCATAACTAAACTTGATTCAGAATCCATTTCATTTATACTGATAGAATATTGTTGACCCCCGAACCTATCATTCAGACAGAAAGGTTGAAAACCACTGTTATAGTGTACGCGGATAACGGGTAACGCACGCACCTCGCGCCATCCACGGTCCAAGACGGATTCGATTGTAGAAATATTCGTACGGATGTTTTATACGGGTATTGCCCGTGTACGTGTGGTAAAAGTAGGTACGTACCACACCGTAAACATGCGTATAATATCAATAAGTTAAAATACTGTTTTTTTCCCTGTCCGTTGTACGCGTGCAAAATGTTGTTCCGCGGTGATATACGAGTGTATACATATACTCGCATATTCACATATAACACACGTACGTTTTATGATCTAACTGTATCGCGGCGGCGGCGGCGAACGGAATATGTATATCATTATAATGATACGCGTGGTACGGAATGATCTGTGAAATTTTACACGAGCGGTCAAATTTAAATGTATTATTATTCTATTGAAAACTACGACGACGACGACGACGACGAAGACATTATGCGGTCGTAACTTGTATGCGGTACTGTATGTGCGCGTGTGTTACTGTATAGATAAGTATACTCGCATATATATACGTAATTGCCGTATCCGCAAACGGGTATGAACCCATATTACACTATTATTCGCTTACACGCGCACACATTTTCCTAGCCATAGACTACAGAATCAACACACCCTGTATATGGAACGTAGCGGTAGTACCTATATGAAATAGTTTATATACGTACTCGTCGTTGTCCGTCGTCGTATTAATAATTCGTAAATCAATTTTATTTTTAATTGTCCATTTTGAGACACACACACACACACAAGTAATCGGGGGGGGGGTTATGCAGGGTATGTAACCCTGAAATCTTAAATTTCATTTTAAACCAGGCAAAAATCACATCAAATGCACTAAAAGGCCATCAGTCACCTTATATGTATAGATTATATAATAAATAGTAGTCGAAATTAAGTAGCAGTATTTTTCAGGGATCAAGGGAAAAAGAGAAAGAAAAAAAATTTACAAGAATTTACAACAGTTTTTATGAAATCTTTGACCGATTTCGGGGTCAATATTAACTTTCTAAGGAATTCCGTATAGTTGACATGTTCAATTTTAAAATATTACACTTGCTGTATTTTGCGCCGAAGTGCTATGTGAAAAAACGCAAAAGTAATTTATCTATACATATACTCGAATAGTCGTGTGTATAATTCATTATAAATATTATAATTTATTGATTACTATTCAATTTTACTCCTAAACGGATACTCTAAAAAGGTATTCAATTAATGTCGATGGACATTCTATTTTACAGTTATTCATACATAAAGTACCGGTTGTCGCTAAAAAAATTATGTAAAACATAAAAAAAGTAGTATCATGGTTTTTTAGAATAATACACAAATATGTGTGCTTACAATTTGTAAGCAAGTTGTAAGTTACAACCAAACAATTAGTTAATATTTTAAAATAATCCGATAGGTTAGGTTAATAACCGATCTCGAAAAAATAAATCTAAAATATTAATTTTGCTTCAAATAGCTAAAACCTTAATTTAACATGAGGAAATTAATATTATACTAAAACGACGCTCAAGTTCCCTTTCTGTACATGCGGATTTAGTGTTATATGATTTTCGTAATGCATTATTATTTTCTGGGACTTTCGATGGGGTCACTCTCGGGGTCATTATCAATTAGGTTATATTTTTGTCTCGTCCGAATTTGTTTACGTCAAAGCAACCGTGTGCATGCAACACACGCGGCGGCGTTCGATAAACAATTTAATTGAGATTTGTTGGTCACATTTCACGCGATCCACACATCCAAACGCGTGGAAGAAACGAGTAAATAGTCGAAAATCGAAAAAAATCAAAATCAAATGCCGAGTGGAAATCGTGTTGTTTGCGTTTCGCGCTATACACGTAAACACACTTTTGGCAAGGAAACCGCGGAGAACGAATAAGCGAACGTTCCGAAAAAAAGTATATCTAACCATAATTTACATGTCATCAACATCTGGGCAATACACAGTAATGAAATACGCATTATTCCGAAACGCGCGTATTTTTACCGCGACGATGACGACGACTCAATTTACACGACGATTGAACCGTTTTCGACGGTTTAGCGCGTACTTTCTCACTTAGAACGTATACGCGTGCACAGCTGTACTCGAGCTCTACTCGCATCGTCATTATACGTATTGTTATTACGTTCGACGTGCACAAATCAAGAAACGTGTCGTACACCCGGGGATAGGAATAAAATAAAAATAAAACGAACTTGTGCCGAACTTTGCGATTAAAAATTGCGTCCGCTCACCTGTTTAGACCGCTTGGTCGGAATAGAATTATTCGAATAATAGAAGTTGGAACGGTAAAACAGTCAAACTAGTATTATTGTAACCCGTGTATCACTTATCATTCATTCGTGAGACACGCGGACAGACATTTTGTCTTTATTTTTACCGAATGAAAAACGTTGGTGTTCCATAATAATGTACGTCTCGCAATCTCGCACTGCACCGGTACCGTGGTACTCGCGTACAGGTAGTATGTACAGTGATTAGAATTTCATGTAACCGAAAATATCATAAAATGGAATTTTTTCGAATTTTCGTATAAAATGATTTTATTTTAAGTGGTTCCAAATACATTGCAACGGCAACATGAAATTCTCATCACCCTGTTCGATATACATACAGGGTGTCCGACTGGCACTTGCACAGAGCGTTGTCTCACGAGTTAATAGAGATAATTTCCGTAATGAAATAAAAAGTTAATAGCGCGCTTACCGAACTATTGTCAACGAAACCGCCTTTGTCTGGGGATAAACATGAATTTGATCATGTCATGGACATCCCGACGGGACACCCTTTGTACCTGAACGTTGCGCCTATAATATGCGCAGTACGTGTTACGTTCGTTTAAACCAGTGGTTCTCAACGGGGGTGATATCGACCCCCAGTGGGCGGTGAAGGGTTACCGAGGGGCGATGAACCAGTTTTGGGCGGTAGGGGGGTGGTGATCTAGTTTTGGGTGGTAGGGGGGGGCGAGGGTGTTCACGCAAAAACGTTGTACATGGTGCGACCTAAAAATAATACATACTTGATAATCCATATAGTAGCAATCCATCTCTATAAAAAATAATAGGTACTATCATTGATTATAAATACTAGTATTTATAATCAATGGTCCTATGTTGAGCAATGCGCAATAACTTATCTTTGATTTTTTTCCAATTTATTAACTTTATTGTTTTTGCGACTGTGCGTGCATATTTTATTACACTGTATTATCTTAAATTTTAGAATTCTCACATGGGGGGGTGGCGTTAAAAATTGATTGCTGCTCAAGGGGGTGGTAACTTAAGAAAGGTTGAGAAACACTGGACTTTAAACGATGTCGGCGGCGCGCGGTAAAAAATAGTATCGTCCGTCGGATGTTCTTTTGGACTTTTTTTCGTTTTTTACCACCTACCCTCGCGGCGTAACAACGCACCTAATTCGTCGTGGCGCGATCATGCGACGTATCCGTGGTCGCTGTGTTCGGTGTACAGATAATGCGAATTGCGGACCGCGCGCTGCAGTTGACTGTTGCATGATTACATTATTCTCTACACGTACTGTCAATGTTCGCCGCAGCACATCGCGGGGCCAGTTTGTGCGCACGTAATGATTTATCACAACGTGGACTCGGAACGCAGCGGTAACCGTATCATTTCCGATTACGATTTTCACGGTGTTCGGCGATCGATCATCGATAAACGTATGTTTACTCGGGCGCGAGCGCGGCCGCCGCCACACCGTATTTACATGCATATGGGTGATGATTATAATTAGGGCTCGGAAGTTATTGCACTAAAAAACGTTGAAAATTGATTGCATTATTGCAGTAAAAAATAGCCAAAATTGCACTTAAAAATTGCACAAAAAAAAGACACTGATTGCTTAATTTTCGGCATTTTTGACGTCAATACGAAATAATAAGACGCAAATGTGAAATACGACGAAACATGCGACGACACTAAACGACCGAACAATGAATAAGTGAAGACTGAACTAAAATTATATTTATAAACTTAAAACTACAATGGTACAATCTACAAGTCTCGACATATCGTCATATTTAGTTTCTGGAAAATAATGTATTAATAATAACCGCGGCATTGTATTTTCGCATTAGGTCTACCTAAATCCCGGAATAACAATCAATACGCGTACTATATTATATTTTAACATACATCTTACCTTTTAACAATTTACAAGTATATAAAATTGTACAATAAATGAGAAAAATCAACAAAATTACAATCAAATAGAAAAAAATGTCCAAAATTGCAATCAAATTGAAAAAATGGCCAAAATTGCAAAAAGTTGCACTAAAAACTTTTAGGTATAAATTCGTACTTGCATGAGATGAATTTAAAATCTACTTAGCAATAAATCCAAGCAATGGAAAAAAAGTTGCAAATGCAACAACATCCGAGCCCTAAATTTATAATCATACCTATCGGCGGTGGTCGTAAGCCAAACGCGCATAATATTAATAATACCCCGCGCATAAGTGCATGTTTATTTATTCGTTGGATGTGCACTATATTTTATTCGCTGCACATTAGTAGTAACCATAGTACTGCTAGTAGTAGCGCACTGCGGCGGCGGCGGCGAGATTTATGGAGAACGATGGGGTTTTTTTTTTTTTTAACTTTTTTAACGTATTTTATATTATATCACGTTCGTTCGGGATAATACGACTAATTACTTTAATAAAGATTTATTTCTAACGTTACCGTACGCGTACTACACGCCTGTACGTCAGAACGAGTAATTATTATTGGCGGTAATCCAACGTCCGCGAAATATACCGTACAGCCGCGCGTATGCACATACTTACCTGTATATAATATCTGGACACGAATAATTGCGGTAATCTTAACGGTAGGTGTACGTACTGCAGGTGGAATCAGTATGTGTGGGCTCGTTTGAGGTCATTTTAAATACTTGATTTTAAATTAGTCGTTTGTGCAATTTTTTTGCCATATGCGCACTGCATAATGATTCCTATCGCGTTTTTCATCAAAGAAACAAAAAAAAAAATAAAATACGTACTGAATATTTGCTAATAGTAAACGATGCAACAACTGTGTCATTATTTTTGGTTTCGTTGTAATTTTCGAAACGTTCAAACGTTTAACTCTATAATATGTACACGTATAAACGCATAAGTTATCGGACGAATATCAAATGATAAAATGATATTTCCAAATGCGGTTGATTGTATAATACACTTAAAGAGTAACGTCTTATGTCATTGTAACTTATAAGAGATAGGATTTTGATGACTTTTGCATTTCTTTCCTTCGAGCGCTATATGCACAATGCTAACCTGGCTACAAATTTTTTTCTTGACATAATAAAATTTGGAGCACACTTTTTAGATTTTTTAGGTCATTAAAATCTTATCTCTAGTCATTAATAATATGTGATCCGTTAATAATATAACGATCGTCAGGTGCCCGTGTGTAAAATAGTTGCTCGCTTTTTTGCTGTGCATACAAAGTAAAACGAATAAGGATAAAATTAATTAGAACTACAACAGTTGCGTATACCTACCGAACAATTGTACAATTATACGTTTCGAACGATTTAAATGTATTATAATATAAGTAAAATCCTTTGTGATGATAATGAACTTTTCCATTCGACAAATCGCCTTACGAGTTATAATTGCCTACTTTTTACCGCGGTTATAATTAAAATATGATCACATCCATGTATTTCGTTTGCTTGGGTGGTGTTGGTAATTGTCGTTAATAATTAACTGGTTTCTAGGATGTAAATTAATTATATTCACCGACTTAAAACCATATATTAATAATGCAACAACGTGGAGTTCATTTACTGAGTGGAAAATAATTTATAAAAACTAAAACGGGATCTACACATTTATGTATATATATGCGTGTGTGTACTATACGGGAACAATTGATGTACTCTACGTATATACACTACGTAAAGTAAAACAGTTAATAATGTATGGAACAGAATATACGTTTGACGTTTTGACCGCTAAAAAAAAAAGGAGAGAAAAAAAGAAAACAAGAGCGGCGGGGGACATTCTGATATTGCAGTGTAATCGACCGTTTACAGCATGTATACCATTTACAGTTGAAAGCATTTTTCCTATAATATTAATGATGGCGCGCGTATAGTGTCGAATCCGTGTGTATAGCATGGAAATCCAGTAGCATAAAAGAGTGAACCCTTTGATGCTCTGGAACGCATTAAGAGATTGCGTTTCCAAAAGCCGGATGTAGGAAAAAAAAAAAAATAAAAAAATAATAATAATAAATAAACTCATCTCTTTCATCTGTTTATAATGACAGGTGTATTAGTCTAAATTGAAATTTATGCTAGCGAACTGTGTGCACAGCGTTTACGGGGGGTGGGGGGGTGGAAGGAATACGCGCGGAACATGATATATATATACACGCGTGCGTTTGTCCGTGTTTTGTGCTCGTGATGTTCGGCAGGATTTAATAGAATAAAAAAAATAAAAAAACAAACAATCAAACGAACGCGCAGCGATAGTAAATATCATATCGCTAAGATTAAAGAGGTCGCGGCAGCCAGGTCGAAAGCCAATTTTCGTAATTGGCCTCGTCAACAGTTGTGAATGGGGCCCGGGCAAACGTAGGGGTTTCGACAGTATCATCGTCCGCCGCGCAGCGTAAGCCCGACGGACGTCTGTAGGCGAGTTGTGCGATTTTATGAGTACAGCACCACGGCGTGCGGGGCGGGTACACGAAATGTTGTCTTTGAGCGCACATACTATTACGCGCACAGGCATTACACTGATTTAATGATAACCGAATGCGCGTGCGGCCGTAAGAAATGAAAAAAAAAAAATGAAATAAAAAAAAAGAAAAAACGACCGCAACCAGTGCAAAAGCCGAAACGTAACGTGCATAAAAACGAGAGTAGTTCATGTGCGTACCGCTGCTGCTGCTGCGGGTACGTTTGCTTGGTGTTATTATTACGCGTGTACGAGGTACGTACGGTGCTTACATGCGGCGCATGAGAAAAAAATAAAATAAAAAATGTACGCGCACATACACCGGCGTCCAATCGGAACCGGAGCAAAATCACAATAATTAACGTCATTAAAAAGTATTAAATTTTAAATTACTTTCCATCTGTGCACACCTCCGCACCGCACGAGACCGCCGTTCCACGCGCAAAACATTACAAACAATGGAATATTTAATACATAATGACGAGCATACACGAGAAAAGCGGAATAAACTGTAGGCAGGTACATCGTATACGTGTGTAGATGCACCCGAGTACACGTACCTATATACACGCACGCGTACTTCTGCAGATAATTAAACAGACAATCTTTCGCTCCGAGTAAAAATGAAACGCAAACGCCCGCCTGCTATGGAAGTAATAATGTCCGGGGTACATTAACATGTGGATAATGCACGGGTACACGCTCCGCGGTATAATTAAAAAAATAATATAAATATAAATGATTACGGTGCGCGAAAATGTGATTTGTTTTCTTCTTCTGCTGACGAAAATTTATACACGTCTGGTCTTCTACAGTTTGCGTTCGACGAGATTCCACGTCTCGAAATAATATATTTTTTAACAAAAAACTTATTGTTTAATGTTTAACAACAAACGTTAGTGCAACCCGTTATCATCGGACGCTTCCTCGTAATACAATAATTACACACGAGTCGTAGCAGACTATTAGAGACTCAACGCGCACCGAGTCGCTCACATGATTATTTTATAGAACTAATAGGGATTTAAATTGACGATCTTGCTTGACGAAACATTATTTTGTGTTTGCTTATGAAATACTTTTCAGCATTACAAAGAATAATACTTTGCAATCTATTGGTATGCCGACTTCATTATCTTATTTATTTTAGTTTGATTTGTAGATTTGTCTATTTGTATTAGTATTCGAGATAAAACAATATAGGTTAAACTTTCAATAAAAAAAAAATGTGTACACACTGTAGACGGTGAACACACATATCTGTTTCTTATAATCTACAATATATTTGATTTGTTCGCGCGATTACATATTTTTATGTATAAAATAGACCGTCGTAATAGTGTATTCAAAACTTACACCTTTATTTATCTATAACACCATCATCTTAATGACGTCCATTGACTTCTAATGAACAATGATAATACTAGCAATATAGTTGTGTAGATGTTTTGTTCATCGTATTAAAATTCAAAGTCAAATCATCTCACCTGTAAAGTGCCTTGATTGTGTGGCACCTGTGTGAAAAAAACTGATATTTTGCTCGTATCATAATATTCAACCGTAAACAATATTGTGATTCATTTCCATACGACATTGATTGTGTGCATTGAAAAATATTTGGTCATCGAGTTCATGCGCGCGTACCGTAATGTATTATAAAACATGTATATACTGATCTACGCTGGGTACCGCTCTACCTACCTAATCCAGGCCTCATTTGAATTATACCCATGTGAATTTATCAACTCGACGCGAGAGAGAACGAAAAAATAAAAAATAAATTAAACCGAGAAAACTATGCCTTGAAATATTACCCATTTATTTCATCCTATATACCGAAGGACAACTTTAACGACCTCAGTAGCAGATCATTAATTGAGGATAGGTGTACACACGGTTATTATTATACCGTCAGCAAAATACATATACAATACAATATTAATATGTATGAGTACCTGACCACACTTGCGGGACGAATCATTTTAGAATTTTAAATCAACCGTCGTCGTTAGGTAAAAGTACATTATGAGACGCATATAGTGAATGATTTTATGTCTGAAATATAATTATACACTCGTGTTACAATTTCCACTAAGAAATAGGAAATTAACGTCATAAGCATAACCATGATAATATAAACTAATTGAATGTTTTTTTCTTCCTTCTCACTTTATCTTATAAAATGTATACCTATATGTATGCTGAGTACCTGGCCGAATGTGGTATTGCTGTTAACCATTAAATGTCTACAGCTGGCGTCGCACAAATAAAGTACTAACTAATTCAATACGAGCGTAAACATTTATTATTATTTATTACGGAGCTAAATAGGTAGAAATATTATGTTGCTTGTACTGTTAACGTTCATTCACGGATTTCATTTTATAACCATTGAACGAATACGCGTTTATTGATCGCCACCATAGGGCACCCACATTAATCGTGAGTGATATGATATAATAATATATTTATAGTATATTTAGTGCGTATAGCGTGTGTACTAACAACCAGTGTTTCCCAAACTTTTTTAACTTACGGAACCTTCGCGAGAACTTGAACACTTCGCGGGACCCCAATTTTTTTGCCCCCATAACCATATAGTAGCGCTGACACATTTTCTGTGCACACGAACGAATGGGCTATCCGACACTTCCGGCTCCAAAGCGAGGGCTAGCTCTCGTTCATAGTTCGAACCTAGTAGTTCAAATCGAAAATGTTATTTACCAATTTACCGTTGCCAAATTCGCCCGCGGAACCCTTGGCGGCAGCCCACGGAACCTTGGGGCTCCGCGGAAGGCGGAACACCAGTTGGGAAACACTGCACTAAACGATAAATGTTCGACATTCAACTAAAATGTCAAGCCCTCGAATTTAAGGTTATCTTAAAGCATATAGTATCACGAGTGCCCTGTTGATATTGTAATTATATATTTCACCGGACTATAAATAAGAAATTTTTTTCCACAGTTCATACACATACATATATATGTGTATACTGATTAACAACCGTATTAAGAGACAATTCATATTTTATTCACACTAATGATGTGTACTGTGTAGTACATAATATATACTTAAGATAACGATTTTATGATTTTAAAATGATTTCGGACCAATTAGTATTATTTTAAACACATCGAACGCCATGTTCATTGAATTATCTATTGCCGTATACATAATATATGCATAATATACTGCACGTGCATGTAATTATTCATCTAAGCCCGTCGCCATATATATATATATATATATATAGGTAATGTACAGTGTACACGTAATACGAAATATGTATGCTAGCTATATGTGCAACGTCAAAAACTCCAATGTCAGGCCGAAATAGTACAATTTACATGTGCACCTTGACGCGTCGTATCGATTTAATGTTGTCAAATCGATAGTCGTACACGATGATGATAATAATAACACATAATCGACAATCGTGTTCTATGGGCCGTCTGATCACACATAATTATTCATGTTGATAGTTTACTGTCACGTTCACGACACACACAGTAATAATAGCGAATGGGCGCCACGACACGACGAGCAAAACACGCACGAGAAAACAAGTGCACCCTTTGAGACCTAATAAGACGTTAAAACACAAAAGCGTGTTGTAACGAGGTCGGGGATGACCAGTTAAATGTAAGATATCCGGGGAAGAAGTTAGATTCTTTTGAATATAATTAACCGTAGCTCTGGAGCGTAAATGGTATAGAGGATCTCGATATTAGAAATAAACGTGTACCTGTATACAGATAGTTATGAATATATAAACTTTTATCACGACTTACTGATAATAAGTCAATAAAGTAAAAGTCTGTCTCAGCAGAGTTCGGGTGCGCGTGATGGTGGTAATCGCGGAGAACTGCAGTCCTCTTACACACTGATTATTGACCATAGGGGGGGGGGGCGAACTTAATGTATCGTGACCAAATGACCCGTTTGAAATGGGATCGTTCCTTTTTTTATCATCTTGTCTTGTTGTTATTTTCGGCAGTTTATCTTTTCGAGCATTTCTGATGTCGACAACGCGATTGAACACTTTGTCTGCGGCTGCAGTGTATTTTATCATATTTCATTAGCGTTCGGTGTCAGTTGAAAGTGAATGTTTCAATAGTGTCGATGGCGTCCACAAAACTGGAAGGGATCGCTGTACAACCTGTACTACCGGTCACCTCTAAATGCCGATCATTATTTCCGGTCCCTTCGGCGACCGTTATAAGGATGTTCTGCCGCAGTAGTATCGTGACGATCGTCGCAGCGCGCCCGGTACGGTGCCGTTGATCTCGTACCGCGGCGACGACGCACGTCTTTGAAAGTCACTTTCAATCAACGCTCGCGGTCGACCGCGGTGCTGTACGGATCGAGTATATTATCGTCGACCGAAACGTGGCTTTCACCGCGGAGCCCGGGACCGCTTCGCGTTTAGCACGTACGAATCTCGCCAGCCGGCACTATACGCACTGTATACCAGTGGTCCTTAACCTTTTCTGAGTCATAGACCCCTTCAAGATATAAATAATAGCCTCGGACCCCCTCACCCCTTCAAAAAGACAAACCTTTAATTTCGGTTATAATCTTAACGTTCTTGTGTTAATCTCAAACAGCGTTACTGTCATCATCTATCTATTGCACGAATAACCGATTGCTTGTAGCCAAATAATTACTTGTAAAATGTAATTTTCATGTTTATTTGAATAAAAATTTCAGAGCCGTTTCGCGGACCCCAGGAGTTACCATCTAAGGAACCCCTAAGGGTCCGTGGACCACCGGTTAGGAAACCCCGCAATATACCGTGTTCGATGATATCCGTACGTGATCTGAAATCCAATTTAGGTGGAAAAAATGTATGTATCACTGTAATCAAATTAAAATAGGTTCAAGATAATGGGAAAAATATTTTAAAAAAAATAAGCGTTTGTTTACATCCGATTAATGGTAATATATACATTTTTTACTTTAAAAGTTAGCTTTTTCGTAAAATATATCATATTATATAAAATTTTAATTTAACTCTCGTAATTTTCTTCATACTTGACATAACTATTAGGTTTAATAATAATTTAATTTCATTATCCAATTCAATTTTTTTTTGTTTCGGGGTGTTGCATATCGATGAAATGTACGGGTAGGAAGAAACAAGTAAAATATGCAGAACATCTTCATTTTGAGCTACTCTGCTTATTTTTCGTCAATGATGCTATCGAGATTTTGTCATACTTGTGTATTGCCACTAGAAAACTATTGTTTGTATTGAGATTGCTCACTGCTACCGTCACAACACCATTTACATATGATTTCAAAATTATACTTGCCGATTTCTATTTTTGGTATTGATGGGATGATAAAAGTCGTGCAGTTGTATGATTTAGAAGGTCTTGTATGTTGATTTCACAAGATGCTTTCTTAATTTTTATATTTTTATATATTAGGTTTTTGCAATAACATATTAATATCACTGTACTTAAAAAATGGTACTTTTGTCCACCTAATTTGGATTTCAGACCATTGTGCGCCGCAGAAATTGCCGATGCGGTTTATAAACGTTCCGGGAAAACAACACGTCTGCCGACTATTATCTCGCGTAACTCGGCAACGTAACGTCTATGGACCAGATTTGAGAACAACGATCATGTACAATATATAAATGCGCTTACGTTTTCTCAGTATACACGTGTACACCACGATGTACGTTTGGAACCGCACGAGAGTGAAATGTGTAGATCAGTAGGTCGGAAACCTTTTTACTTCGCGGGCCGTATTTTTTTTTTTTACTATTTCTTCGAGGACCGCATTAAAAATTAAAATAAACGTTATTAAAAATATGATTTTAATGTATAACGTTAATACGAGTACATGAATTTGAAATAAAACTGCAACGAACCGCACCGTTGGTAGCTACAAACACCTGAAATATCGACAGTCAGAAACGCTTTTGTCGTATAATAACGTCACTTACTATAATGGATTAGAACTTTAACATCAATTGTTGAGATAAGCTCGTACCTTTTAAATTGTAAACGTACAATATAGCTACGAATCGAAAACATGAAATGAATGCATCATATTTATACCTAATTGAGTTATAAAATGTAAACTTTCAATCACCACGAGGGTTTGCAAAAAAAAGGTTCGTTTGTTTCCGGTGCCTGGACTGTAGATAATTTATTGCGTTTTGATGGTAAAAAAACATTGGTTCGACGAGATTTCCGTATTTTTACTATAGAAAAATAAATAGGTAAAAAAAGAACAATGGACGAAAACGAATATTTTTATTGTCTTACCGCAGATACCTCTTAATCGACAACGTGCAGGATATTCGAGTGTACCGTAATGGTCGAGCCGAGAAAATTCAAACCTGAAATGCGAGTATGTGCGTATTCGAGTTAGACGTTTTAAATTACCTCTGAACGGTGACAATGCGAGCATTCGAAAATGTGTCGACACATCGCGTAAGTCTGTCATCGGCGGCGACTCGGCATTGTATTTACCGTATCATATATAGAGTAGTATACCCGCTTATAAGTGCCGGAAACGGTCTGCGCCCGTACAACGCAGTTATTATTATTATTTTGTCCCGACGGAAATCAGCGGAATACTTATCATTCGTCAATTTTCGTGTAATTTACACGGGATAAGTTATAGCGAAAGATTTATTTCCCCATTACTTCTTATGGTGTTTGGACGGCATCCAACCACGATCCCGCGTATGCAATATACGAGTATTCACGCGTAAATCGGGAAATCAATAACGATTCTATTCGAGAGCAAAACCTGTTCCGATCCGTGCTTCTATATGACAGCGTTCGGTTTTAATTTAATTTTCTAAAATCATGCAGTGAAAACTGTCCACACCACGGGGGTAAAGTATACCCGGGTAAACATTTGAGCTATAGTTTATCGAATTACGTCCACAATCCGTAAAAATAAATAAATTCCAGATGAATAATAAACAAGCCGACGTTGTACATTATTATTTGCTTAACGTTAACCAACGTTTTCGTCTAAGACCCGAATATCGCATGCGGTCCGGATGCAGGTCCTTCGTCGAATTTTTAATTCGTCGCACATACGAACGGCGTCCCAAAATAAAAAAATCCGATGAGCCGGCACACGAATATATATTGCTTCTAGGATTTTTTTAAGCGACTGCGCCAACTGTGTCGGCGTTACCTGAAATATTGTACATGTTGCTTAGACCAACAGCTGCTTAGAAGGTTGACAAGTACTGATGTCTTAAATCGAATTCATATATGATCGGAAAAGTTGTAATCATCTATAACGTCAGCTGATTTATCCATAGTCAATGTCATTAAGCCAACATTGACGACTTATCATTTGACTTTAATCCGTATTAATATGCATCGCGCCGAGTCATCTACAGTTCCAAAACTGACGTCTGACAGTCAATTTACTCGATTTGCATAACGTCTTATTGAAAGTATAATGAGAAGGAAACTATTGTCGGGACGCAATTCATGAACAACCTTTTAGTGTTTCAATCAAAATCTTCTTATAACGATTAGAACATCATCCGGTCAAACATTGTGTAATCCTGAATTCGCACAAAGTCCACTACATCTTATAAAATACGTCTCTCTCCCAAACGAATTTCGTTCACACAACTAATTCGAAAAATAATTTTAAAACAAAATGTGTGCAGAGCAGGGTTATACTATAATTTCGTGTTTCGGGACGGTAAATTATTTTTTATTTTGAACTCGAACAGAGCCTCGCAATGATTTCAGTTACCCAATACATATATGTATATATAAGATAATTTGCATGTGTATCTCGATGTTCTGCGAAAAATACTGAGAAATTCTAAAAGTGACCTCCTAAAGAGCAATGCAATTTGTAATCAATTTGCAATCTACGAAAGTGCCGAGTTTTTGCTGTGCCTAAATAATACGTGTTTACTGCGGATACAGAAAATAATATATGTGCACATAAAAAGCACACGTCATTGTGAAACCAATAGCTTTTTCACTTCACGCAGTCGGTTTATTCTCAAAGACATAAAAAAAGACGTTTGTCTGAAAATCAGTAGAAACCCGTGTACATATATTATACATACGCAGTAGTTTCGGTTTTTACGAGCAAACGCGTGTACAGTTCTAAATCGTTTTCGACTGACTGGCAGCACATTTGAACGCAAATGATCGGGTACGTTCAGGGAGGAGCTCAGTCCATCGTGATAGACCGGGAAAATCCCATTAAGTCTTTTTCAATTTGACTAAGACTCGGGCCTATTAAATGTTCGGTTTTTATATAAATTATATAAATGCCAAAATTAAAATAGTATCGAATAAAATATTATAACGGTACCATACTCGTATAGTTTATTACATTTTTTATTTTACACGGTTAAATATTTAATAATCCAGAATAATAAAAGTATAATTACTAGGGCCCGGAAGTTGTAGGAGTTGCATATTGTTCTATATGCTCTCAATTCATAGCAGACCAAGCTAAAAATCCGAGCCGTACAATGGCGAGGTTAAAAATTGAAAATTAAAAATGTATATTTTGCATATTTCGTCATTTTTATCTAAAAAAGTGCATATTTCATTGATTTCATACAAATATTATGCATATTTCATATAAAAAAATCCACTGCAAGTGGACATCAACCGGGAAAAATAAAATCCTAGTTGTGCAATTTAATGTAAATACGGTCCTGACTACCCCGTATAGGTTTTTACGTGTTTGTGAGTTATTATATTATATAGCTATATTTGGTATTTCTATTGCTTTTGTCCCGGTGCCTTTACATGATGCCCAAAAACGGAACGCTTGACGATATTTTTCGAGTGGACTCGAGATGGATACTATGGTTCGTATTTATTTTTTGACCGCTTTTGATGGAAACATCGATTTAAGGTTTCCCTATTACAATTTTAGACTCTCGCGATATCTTCTCTAAAACTAGGCCGCTCTCGCCATCTGGAGAAAAAGCTCCGTTGCAGTTGTCATCTCTCCCAACGCACCCCTGCAGCCGGAATAAGTACAATAAAAACCCCTAAAACAGGGTGAAAGGGTCGAAAATGTGCTCAAAGCGGTCAAGAAGACGCAACCATGGGACACGTTATATTTTAATATAGTGATGACGTACAATACAATGCATGTACATTATACATGATAACAAGTTTATTCATTTGCAGACGACGATGACGGTCGTCGGAATATGCGTACGGGAAAATCGAACGTACACATTACTATTACTATTTTTATGTATCATACATGTACGATCGCCACGACACGTCGTAACATAATAATGCTCCTAGGTCTTCGCCCGAGACAGAAATACGTAAAGAATAAGAGAGAGATGGAACGTGTACGTGTGCGCGGGCACGATTTTCGTGTAATATTGATATTGCAGCCATATCCAACAAGAGTGTGTGGTGTACTGAACGCACACACACGCACACAATTACACACACGGGGGCACGGACAGGGAGTGCGTGTACCTATATATACATAATGCCGCAGTGGCCCCGAGTCATTTTCGAACGGGGATAAATTACCCTACACCGGGGGGGGGGGAGGAGAGAAAAAGGTTATGCGCTCGCGCGCGCGTGTATTGTATGCGCATCGCATGGGAATGTTTCGATCGTAAAAACCTATACATACACACACACACGTCCTATTATAACGAATTTATCTGTCTCCGCATCTACACACACACACACTCGGACTCACACACGTACAATATAGAAAAATAATAATCAAGACGAGAAATATATAGGACGTCGCGGTTGGAGCGAAAAATTATTGTTGTTATTATCGCGGCGACCGAGTCTCACGTTTTAGATCGAAACTCATGGTCGCGCGCACACCGGTGCCGCTGCCCGCGAGACTGTATTGCTGCATAGATAATGTGTGTGTGTGTGATAGAGAGAGATAGAGAGAGAGAGAGAGAGAGAGAGAGGATTACGCCGGAGACGTGTAATAAAGTCTCGAAATGGTCAATTAAAAAAAAAAAAATTATATACGAATAATAACACGGCGACGGACGACGACGACTACGACGAGTACGTATATATAATATTTTATGTATATGTACTACCACTACGTTACACGTACAGGGTGTCTCGATTCTTGTAGTCCACCGCTAGAAAAATGACACGACGAGCGATCCGTGTTGCAAATCTTTTTTACGAGACTGTTCTGTAAACGTTTTTGTCCGTTCACGAAAACGCAGCACAGCCTTCGGTTGAAATATCAAAGCGATCGATTTCCAACGTTGACAAACCGCATACTTATAGCATTGTAAAAGTGAGTCGACGGAACTCGAGTGGAGACACGGTAACAGGCAAGTATCCAGGGGCCCTCGGTCCACGGGATCTGGAAATGGGGTATTCCTTATCGGCCGAAGAATGGGCAATCTTTAAGAAATGAAATGTAAAACTTGGTCTGAAAGCTAGATCAAAGTAAAATCTATCGGAAACGTGTAACAATTATTGCATTAAAAACTGTACAACACCGCAAGAGGTTATTTGATTTTGTGCGGAGAGGATGACATTTTTCTTAGAAGCCTCCTCCCCACCGCGCCCCGCCAAATAACATTCGGTTTACGTGCCCCGCTGCATGTGTGTGCCGCGCGATATTCGCGTCTCACGACCGATGACGGACCCTGTACACACGCAATAGGCGTTGTTATTCATTAAACTCGCGTACGTATGCGGCGGCGGCGGGGCAGGTAATAAACGACCGAAAAACGCATAATGTGATGCGTATAAATAATGCATTAATCCGTTGCACGCCGCGTACACACACGGACTGGGGACAAAAATAATTATTACCGTCGGCGTATGTGCGTGTGTGTATCTAATTACTCTGTTTGACCAAAGACTATATTAAATATACACACACACGCGCGCGCGCGCGCGATGCGTTCACGAAAAGTTTATGATTCGTGACACGGTCAGTGATTATATGCCATCGCGCGGGTGCATGTGATGTACAGTGTAATAATGTTATACACTGGCCGGTACCTAGCGTACGTGGCGCGCAGAAATGCGGTTGACCGTGGGACTTCTCCCGCGCGTACACCGCAGCGGGCCCGCGCTCGTATTAATATTCTTTTACACACAATTAACTCATCCGCGCGCAGACTGTAATATTATGCGTGTGTTCTCTCCTCTACCTCTCCTCTACCTCTCCTCTCCCGCGCATACGCGTCTCGGTGCGAGCGACGGGTGACCCGTGAACGCGGTACATAATACACGTGAAGGAGGCGACTTGTTCCGGTGACGGACTCGACGCTTGTACACACGTACAATATACACGCGCACATGTAAGTAATAGGTGTAGGGTATATAATATGACGCTGCCGTATAATGTATTCCTCCGTGTGTGCAGTCGGCGCCGCTCTCCTCCTCGGGTCGTCATCCTGCGGTGAAATGACTTCCTTCGCCGGCCGACCCCACCGCCGCCGTGTACCTATTAAACACATCCAGACGCACGCACGCAGACGATTTCGTATAAATGTAATATTAATTGGTACGTACCCGCGACGACCGTCCTCGGCGGCGCTGCACCGGGACTGCACATAAGACGGTCTCGTCTCGGTTTCAATGAACGCTCGCGCAATTGAATACCGCATATATTATATTAGCCTATTACAGGTACGTACCATGCTGAAACAGGTCACGGGTATACGGTACTGCAGCGATCGGTAAGAAATCCTGAGCTGTTCTTAACACCGTCTAAAAGTGCAGGTTTTCGATTGAGCTTTTGACGTCCCGCAAAGTGTCTCGGCCACGGCGGACACGTGATATAAGAAGAACACGTAAGGACACGTGTGAACGTCGTTTCAAAAATCGTTGACTTCATATCTATTATGGTGACCAGTGGTAAAGAGTGCAGTGCGCGGACACCTGTAGAATACTGCGAGCGCAAAAGTTGCCTAAACGTACACCGCTAAATAGAATCGAGAATGTCGCTGATAATGACTGAAACGATCACAGAATAGCATAACAATATTAGTATAGCTCTCGACAAAAAATAAATATCGAAAGTGCAATGTTACAATTTTTTATAAAACGTAAAGGTAAAACGTTTTTCTCGGATTTAATACTTTATTGGAATACTGTATTAGTCATGTTCAACTGTCAAAGCTCGTACTGACAACAATTCTAAGATTGTCACGCTATACTGCAAAGGATGATGTATGAATTATCTCTTTAGAACTTGCGATTGTTCCAAATTGTTTGCAAAAGTTTCTATAACCCAGTAATCTACGAACAGTGGTTTTCTTTAAATTGTCAACTTATTAGTGCTTGCACCCGCCGATGTACATTCTTTATTATTACGACGTCGTTTAACGGATTAACCAAATTCATCTGATCCGTGATATCTTACTACTATACGATGAGGCGGATTACACGTCGACCAACCGCGTGATCATCGCAGACAGCGGTCGTCCTTTGATTCGTACGCGAAACATTATCATTTCCACGAGAATTTCTCATTTACTTTGAGAACAAGTTAGAGAGCATGCGGTGCTGCGCGATACGTAGACAATCCGACGCCGAGTATAATTATATGTAGGGCGAATAGAATACAAACAGCTGTACAGTAATATGTATATTCCGTATGAATTCAAAGGGGATGCGAAACGTAGGGTTTCCGCGGTGCGCCGAGAAGAGGAAACCAAACTTTACACCAAACACACGCGTGGGTAGACTTGAAATATGTACACCGCGCGTGTACTACACGAGAGTTTGCTCATGTGTGCAGGCTTTGGAACCTAGCAAGATGATGAACAAATCTATATATATACAGGATGTACCGCCGGGATTTACACAGCGCGATATCTCCCGGGCTTATAGAGATTATTAAATTCTGTTTTTTTTTCTAAAGAGCATCCCTGGGCAAAGGCAAATTTGTTGACAATAGTTTAGTAAATATGAGTGTATTATTATTAAAGAAGTTCAAAATTTAACTGTTCAACTTTCAGTTTTTAATGGATTCATGGTTTTTACTATTTATTTTCTTGTCAACTAGAAAAATGATTAAAAATCAAGAAATTGATGAAATCTGAAATATTTTCAGAAAAATAAGCCCTATCAATGACTATCTTTGCGAACGAAAATTATCTCTATGAACACAGGAGATTCGATCTGTATACATCCTGATGGGACACCCTGTATAAGATTTAACCGATATATCTATTATTCATGCATCATTACGTGGATGATGATCCTTTATGCGTTATACATATCGTCACACAGAGAGTGAGGGGAGAGAGAGAGAGAGGAAGAGAGAGTGAGAGAGAGAGAGAGAGGGGGAGAGATGTATTTCGTCACATTATTTCGCTTATAATTGAAATTATAGTTACGGCAATTGACAAACCGTGACCTACACGAAACTTTTTACATGTATGTTGGTTTTTCAACCACATATGTTCAATTATTTAAGATATTGCTAATATTTATGATGACATATAACATGGTTGTTGTAAAAATGCCTCGACTTGCCCTCCTCCCACCGGGTGCCATTGGGTCGCTTTATAATCTGAACTTCGTGTACTATGTAAGACTCATTTCGCGCGAATTAAAATATAGAAATATCATGTGAGTTACCCAACAGAAACGGTTAAACGTTTTACTCGACTCGGGGAATTCATTTAGTAGGCGGTATACGCTGCAAGGCTGTTCATAACTTGTACGACGTATATGTTGTTATGTATAGTAAATGTGACAAAAACGTTTTAACGATGTGGCCGAGAAGTTGGCTTTTAGAACATTATGTCGTACGTAGTATTATACATTTACACGGGTGTCGATAAATATTTTAACTTATGCTTTCCACGTGAATAGATTTTCAGTTAAAAATAACGTTCGACATTGTTCAGTCGTTGTATAAACTGCGAGTGCCGGAATACATATATAATATATATGCATGTGTTTACTTAACCTTTCAAATCCGTTATATCATGATATATTTTGTCAGTAGGTAAACTTATTTAAAACTGTACAAACTTAATATCGTCGTATCAATATTATCTCATTACAGCACGAACAGTCATTGTTAACGGTCAGTTTCGAGATATAATTTACGAAACGAATAAGACGTATGAAAAAACTTAATTGAATACAAATTTAATTAACTTCCTCAAGCAAATCAATATTTATAATCAAATCTAAAGTAAAATATCCTATAATTTTTCACATATTATCATCCAAAAAATCTAAGTACTAATACAAAAATATGTAAATATTATAATAGTATGTAAGCAAATGTAAGGTAAAAAAATAAAATAACTAATGGCCACTGCTGCCGAAGTTGTAAATGATCAATAAAAAAAAAAAAACTTAATTGACTTACAGCGATTGTCGTCATATGAATACGCTAAATAATAGATTCTTAATTGCTCGAAAAGCTGTAAATAAACGTACTTCAGCGTGTAGCATGCACAATGCACATCCTATTGCATATAATTAGATTTATTAAGTGAACATATTATACAGATGTAATATTTTCTAAATTTTTTTTACCGACTACTACGACGTGAAATGAAACAGCTTTACATGTATTATTTTTGAACGTCAAAAAGTGCTATTAAAGTTATAACAAATAAGTTTATTATCTTTTTATGAAAGCTTATGTATTAATCCGATAAAAAAAAATTAAATAATCAGAAAGCTGTGTTTATTATTATAACCTGTGTTTTAATTTAAATAAATTGTGAAACTTTTAAACTTAAGTAGTACACAACTTACGTTTAAGTTGTACGTGATACCCAAGAAAGTGTTTAAGTTAATATATATAATTTACACCATACAATTATCCAAGTGCAAGATACGGATACGCAGAGTATATACGTGTGTTTTAGTATTGTTGGATAAACTCCGATTGCGACACTGCGTATAATATTATGCCTGTACAGGAGTTATTATTGTTTTTTTTTTTTTGTCGACGTGTAAAAATAGTAATATTATATAGTAAATATAAATTGCGAAAACGTATTGATTCATTCAAGTGTTACTGCACGCTGTAATATAGTATCGTATACGTTCGATGATTTCTCAATAGACAAATTATCGATGCAGTTATATGCGGATTTCAAACACATTTCGGAACGGAACAAGACGAGCGCAAAAACGAAACAATAGCATTTTATCATTCGAAATCCTACGTTTTCCGTACTCCATGTACCTAGTATCATTATGTATGCATACAAATCAATTTTTGTGTAGTAAAACTATAATTATTGGGTATGCATTTTTAAAAATTTGTTATTCCACGAGCAATGCATCCGATTCGTTTTGAAGCACGTTGGTCAGTGATTGTTATTCTGCGGTACATATAAAACGATAATATCGTACGAGTATCGTCGTGTTATGCTTTACGCGCGATAATGTTTCGTTCGGACGCGTCAATTAGCTGCAATAACGATGGAGAGAAAAAAAAAAAAAAAAACTATACAGGTACATACGTACATATTATTATTATGGCATTATGTAATACGTATCATAGTATGCGCTTCGAGCCGAGTGTAATTAATTGACATAAGGTCCAAGAAGGAGAGAGCAGAAATATTACACGAAATGGTGTGAGGGAAGACCTCGCTGTACCTGCATTGAACACTGATATGCATTGTTAGTACCATCGACTCGCCATTATTTGCGTAATTTAATTAGGTGTTTATTTCTAAAAGTATTACGAATTTCCAATTGCTCCCGAACAATGCGCGCCAGTCGTGTGTGCTCCTATAGAAAATATTATATTGTCATGCTAATTAATCTCCGAAACATAATGTTAGCGCGTAAACGTACGGGTTTCGATGTTATTTCGGCTCGAGGAAGTATAAATTGAATACGAGAAACGCGCATAAACGGAAAAGTTACTAACGCGATTAGTCTGTAAGTATAACGATACGTGACTTACGATAATCCGCATAAATATGACCCGTTTTATAGTGACCTTACATGACGTATATTGGCATTGGAACAACCAGTGGCGTCCGAGCGAGCGTAAAACTCATCGAAAGTCAATATCCTAATGCTTAACACTTAGATCGTGTTCTCTACGATTTTGTCACTTCAGCTCTAGCCGAATAACTATTACGTACTATTCTGTATCTATATAATACATCTGATTATTATGTAGGTATATTACTTTTGATTTATTAAAAATGATTGTGTTTAATTGACGTTTACTGAATTTGGAATGTTTAAACGTGTGCTCGACTAATTCACTCGTAGGGGGTGGGTAAGATTTCGGTTCCGAAGATTATTTCATAAAACCGCCGGGATGAAACAAAAAAATACCGATCGTTAATCGTTTGCAGTTTAAATTCAATACAAGTTGCAATCATCCGATTCAAATCAATAATAGCGAATCACGCATTCAGTTATCCTTAAAAGTAGTGCGATTTATTTTGAAGAAGATATAACATTTTTAATAATTCGATGATAACTACAAATATTTGTGACGGCCCTGTGATTTATTATCGTCCGACTGTGATTGAACCTATATGACCCTTACGCCTACCACTTTTAGATTCTAAACGAAACGAGAAACGTATTAATTTACTATTATGATTTATCCTTATTTTTATTATTTCGTCGAGCAGAAATTTGTATTCTTTCTCATTTATAGAATTAAAACTAAACAAATGTCTGTTAAAGAAATGATGTTCTATACATGTCAGTATTTCACGCAAATTGTTTTTCTCGATGATTCCTACAAATAATACAACAAAATATAAAGTCGACGATCTTGAAACCAATTATTTGGTTTTTTTTTTTGTTATTTTAAAATGAAAAAGAAATAAATCTAAATATACGTATACTAAATACGTATAACATAAACTGCATTCAAAAATGTAATTAATAAAATTCTTATTACTTGTTATAATTTAGACACTGTTCGATATCAATAATTTCATTTGGGTCAAAGATGTTATCATCATTATTTAATAACCCTTTTTCGAAATAATTGTTGAGTTGCAAAAACATACTTCATATTTGTATTAAACTATTATATTTTTATATCATGTAAATTATTTACATAAAAAAATCAAATAACAATTTTTTGAACACCAATAATGACCACTCATCGTTATCAGACATTTTAAAAGGTCTTGTGACCAAGTAATCTTATTAAAATATATTCATATACATTAATCCGGTGTAATAGGATATCAAAATAATTATCCAGTGTTACACACCCAGTCCAGGTTTAGATCTCGAGGGCCCCGTGAGATGATCTCATATAGTACGTGCCTGGACGGTCCGACCAATAATTTAAATACATAAATCATTTTTAACCGAATCAACCAATTTTGTATTCAAAACGGAAAGCGCCCTACGTTTATAATGTCTATCACGAGGCCCCTAAAAGGCGTGAGGTCTGTGGGCCGGCTCTTATATGCTTCGCCTAATTAGCGCGAGTATAAGCCGGCGTACTGTGTACACTAGGAAAAATATGTATTTAAGTTTATGGACTACCAATAAAATATCTCAGCTGATTACTGGTGACGGACCTTGGACAACTTGTGTACATATTGCAAACAAAATATGTATTAGGATATTTATTTTGTTCATCGCAAAAGAACTTAGTATATAAAACAAGCAATAACATTCATATTATCGTTGAAAAATGTATTTGTTTTTTCAAATGACTTGGCGTGGGTGATATATGTAAATAAGCCGGAAGGTTGAATTTTTTTTCTCTTCTTATTTACATGATATATTTAATATTTATTCAAGACACTTATGCATCCCGGTTCCCGATTTAAATGATTATTTTAAAATCGTATACATATTAAGTATACAGCTCTAGTTAGATATTTGTACCGCTGAAATATAGTTTTAAAGCGAACAACTCATAGGAGCGTCAGGGAAGCATACGCATTTGGTTTTAAATATTGTTGTTTTTTTTGTATTTAAAATTTCATAACTGTACTACGTATATGCTAAATAGGTGTATGCATATTCTCGACATTATAAATGCACGAGATCTGTCCGTTTCGGTTTTGATTGAATCATGACACTTCATTGTGTTGCTCCACAAAACTCGTGGTTAGTCTACGCATATTTTTTGTTAAATCTTCATTGAAACGACCGAATTTCCTTCGATAAATCCGGTGATCTAACACGCGACGCGCGCGTGTAGATATTATTAAACGCAAACACCGTGACACAAATCGATTCGAAATTTCTTGTCGTGTAATTACTGACTATTAACGTTATTCGTACATATATATAATTGACTGCGGTATGGAATTATCGTTTCCGGTCATTATAATTGTATAATACAATCGTATAAAGTGCAAAAGATAGCTGCACGCATCAACGCGCCTCACACGCTTCTCTCTTATTTACATCTGTTGGTCGGGATTTTTTTTTTTTTTTACCTCGTCTAGGTGGGACCGCCGAAATCCGGTTGCGATTTATTCGGACAAAACCACTCCGAGGGCGTCCCACGGCTTTCGAGTTTCGAGTGTACGCGGAATAAAGAATTCAAACAGAGAAAAAAAAACCTGTACGTATACAGGGTGATTTTATAAATATAAGCAACACTCGACGTTCCGATTTGGTATTAGAATAATTACTTTTGAAACTATTTAAAAAAAAAAGTTTAACTTTCCTCCTATTATATTCTCGGGTAGAAATCGTTGAAGTAATTTTTAAATTTTAATTTCATTCTCCGGCGTAAATTTGTTAAGTCTTCTGGGAATTCCGATGTTTAAAAATCGATTTTCGAACGCATAGTAGTGTATGGTATAGGTACTTAAAGTTTAGACGAGCGGATTACTACGAGCTATCTTTTTACGTAAAGTTAAATCATACA
Source organism: Periphyllus acericola (assembly GCA_949715065.1). Lineage (NCBI taxonomy): Eukaryota > Metazoa > Arthropoda > Insecta > Hemiptera > Aphididae > Periphyllus > Periphyllus acericola. Next base: position 14,869,858 of record OX454266.1, read on the forward strand.
AATGAGACATTTTATCACAACAAAAACTACAAGACCAAAAATATATTCTTGAAGATTCCCAAAGATTCTTGGCTTTTATTTGAAAATTGAATGAAAATTATTACTACGAATAATTTTCTATGACGTTATTAACATTGAAATGAAAAAAAATTCTGCGTTACCACTACCAACGGGATGACCACTCGAACGGTTCAACCTATTACATAATTTCATCTCGTCATCACAATCCACTTCCATCACATAATATTCGACTGCGACCTCCATGGGTTCGACTTTGATTTTGAACTCCATTCTTGGCTTGTTAATACTACTTTTGTTTTACACATTTATAAACACAAGATTAATGTTTTCAATTAAACTCGATAACAATCTTACCGACTTCCTAATAAATGTACTCATCGTCTTAAAGTCCACTATATTATAAATAAAGGAATAAATAAAATAATTATTATAATAGTTAATGTATATTAGTTATTAATGTATTTAAATAACATTGTGTACACATCCGATGCTGACGAAAAGTATAGATTTCATTGCATTTGTTTGATATATGATACAACCACTGTATTATTGTTATCTGAAATTACTTTTTACAAATATAAATTAAAATTATACCAGTGTGGCCCATTATGATATCCCGATCAAAAATTCTCCATATATATTATATATATATTTGTTTCTTGTTTAAATGGGATCATGTTAAACACTTATAGTGAAATTTATATTTTCAACCGTTAATTGACCGGGAAAAATAACTTTTGAATTGTTCGTTATCGTAACTCTGTTTAGTACCTAGATACATTTGATAAAGAGAAGATATAGAAAAGCTGAGAATACAAATCGGATCAACTAAAAACTTGGTGAAATAGAAACTTTTTTTTGAAAAAACCACAATATTTCCAAGTATTACAAGCAAAAAACATTTGCAATTATTTCGATTAAAGTTACAAGTTTTTAATTATGATTAAAAAATAAAGTTAAACATTTACCTTATATATTATCATGATGTAGATATTAGATAGGGATATATCATATTTAATTATGTAGTTTTATTTAAACATACGTATAATGCGATTAATTAAATAACAATTTTTTTTTTTATTAACATTTTATTACACAATCTATATATAACATATTTTATAATCAGCGTTAGGGAGTTGCTGATGATGACTGTATAAGAAGTTTTGTGCGAAGGACTAAGGAGCCGCCCACTGGTGGAACTTTGGCATGTCTAGTCAGTTATTGTTACTCAAATAGTAGGTATGAGATAGTGAACACCACTCGCGCTTAAGTCGCTTTCCAGGGTCACCGGGAATGGTAGGAACCAATAGATCGGTAATGAGAGGGTTAGGATGATTTTGTAAATGGGAATTGAATCTTGCATAGGAAGTTTCAGCGACTTTTTAGAAAAGAAGGATATAGCGATCTAGGTGGATTAAGTTGTTGGACACATAGAATGGAGATATGGGGATTTGGCCATATGACAAGTAATTATAAAATTATATTATGTAAATTATTTTTTTTCGATATCTCGTATTCAACTCATTGTTTTCGAGCGATCAAATGCCTGTAAAAGAGCGCGAGCGTTTCAAGGGGTCAAAGGAGAGTACTCGCGCGTTCTCCGCGAAAAAAAAACCAGTTCGTACACCGATGACGGGGACTTACGCTACAATTATTCACTGTTGTACACACGAAAATAAGCTGACCGACAGATTTCTGTTTCCGAAACGGCGTTTGGTCACGCGTGCATAACTGTACCGTGGTAATAGCCATTGTGCAGTGCGGGCAATCGCGGTAGTAGAGTGTACGTATTTATATATAGAGGCACCTGGTACCTACACTATTATAGTGATGGTAATAATAACGAAAACGATTCCACGCGCGCCCGTTAAAACGGATATCGTTTATTGAATTATTTTCGGCTCGCGCTACGGCAGCACAGTAATAATAATAGTAATAATAACAATAGGAATGGCCAGTGTACAATAGCAACGCGATGGGTAACGGCTACGAGGACCGATGATGATGATAACAACAATAATAATTGTAATGTACGATAATAGTGGTAAGCCATCACCGAGAGAGTCTCGTCCGGGTCGTCAAATTCGTCGCCGTCGGTTTCCGGTCGCGCGCGCGCCATCAATCACCGGCAGCGGCAGCGGCGACGACGGGCGACACCGGAAAAACTGTGAAAAATCCTTCGGGCGGGCACAAAACGAGCCGTGAAATCGCGCACGAAACAGACCGGACACGACTGCGGGACCGGCACACTTCGTTTGACACCGAAAATAATAATAATAATAATAATAATAAATAATAATAATAGTATACCTCTACAACGTCGATAACGAGTTGTACACACGCGCGTCCGTCCGCAGTCTCTATTCAGCTGCACGTATGCAGCACCGTGTGTATTATTATTATTATTTCACTCGGTGCGTATCGTCTGTTATAATCCTTAGCCGTCCGAGACACAGTCGTCCACGAGTACTTTGATGCCGACGTCCCAACACGTAGGGAACCTACGAATTCTCGATAGCGTCCACGGTACGAAATTCGTGTGCGACGGAAAAGCCTCGGGTGAAATAAGACCACCCCTAAAATGTTGTGAAAGTGTACGGATTTTCGATTACGACGGTCCGAATATAGTGCATTGTTGCGAATTTTACGTTTCGAATGATGAAAATGCCTGAAAGTAAATCCGTTGATTTGGTATAGGTACCGACGGTTAACGTTACAAAATATTCCTGGACCAACGATTAAGTTGAACGCTTGAAATGCGTAACAATCGCAAAGGCATTATAGTCGTTTGCAGCGTACTATGTGATCGCATAAACGCGTTGTCGAAAACGATCGATAAGCATATTATAATAAAGTTGTGTCGAAGGTATTTAAAAAAAATTCCCAAAATTACATCCGGCCAAACTGTAAATCGAAATCGAACATTACAGAGTCTATGTTGAGAGAACGCCCGCGTGTGTTGTCTCAGTCTTTAGTAGAACCAATCTTGTGGTTTTCACATTAGTATCACAGAGTAAACCGACCTGTAATCATTTAACTTAAAGGAATAAAACGTTATCTGCGTGTACTCTCGTGGGTTTTTACAGTATTTTAATTGTTGAGCGACTCACGTCAGACAACGAATGTGGGTGCGTATCGCGTGCTATTAAAATCGCTCGATGCAATGTTAACTGATATAAAACGATTGATGCGAGTTCTACTACAACGTTTGTAATTATTCGGATTATCGCTTAACGTGAGCTGAATTCTGCACCAAGCTAACTTCCGCGAAGTATACAGCAAAATGTGTACGCAACGTACATCGTGGACTGTGTAACGTACTAGAATCGGACCGACGACGCGTAAACTTCACATTTCCAAGTAGAATAGGAATTATGCTAAAATCGCATCGAAATGTAGGCCAACTGTTTGCCAAGACATTACGACAACAATAACAATAAAAATAAAAATACGAATCGCGTTAGGCTCACTCCCCCCCCTCCGGCCCACTCCACCGTATGGTTATTATTCAAACGTCCGCAGTGCACGCCACTCCCCGGGCCGAACGTCCCGCTGCACAGTCGGTCGCGTTTGTGAGCGCCGCCGCCGCAGAGGCGCACACTCCGGGGGGGCCCACCCGCGAAACCGATTAAACGTAAAAAAAAAAAAAAAACCACAGCGAGAGGGGGAGGGCGGGAAACACTGTTCGGGGTTTCAGACGACACGGATAGGTTATACGTACGACCTGCAGGACGACGACGACGACGACGACGACGACGACTTGGTCATCACGTCGAGCGGCTGCGTGAGGACAGCTGGTCTCCGTCGGAACAAACATCGGCCCAACGCGCTGCACACGAGACCGTGTAATGCGTATATTATACACGTATACCATGTACAGACACGCGAGTACGTGCGTGCGTGTGTGAAACAAGGTGTTTTATCGGATAATGATCGACAAAACGCTATTAAAACCGCTCGGCGGGGGTGTGACGGGGTCGCGCGCGCAGGGGAAAAAAAAGAAAAAATATATATTATTATTTTTTGATATACGACAACCGACGCCGCGTGTTTGTGTGCGCGTACCGCGTGTAATAAAATACACGAATAAACATATACACGTACCTCGGACGTGTGTATAACGTAATGATTGCGCGTGTGTGAGTGTTGCTGTGGTGCGCCGCATTTTCATATACATATTATTATTATTATTATTATTATTGTACGTGCTGTATATACGCGACAGGCGAAATCCATCCCCTAATAATAATAACGACGATTATTATTAATAATATATACGACCTTTTTTATCCCTCTCTCTCTCTCTCTCTCTCTCTCGCTTTCTCACCCCCTCACACTATCTCTCCCTCTCGCTCGTTTCTCGAGGCGTCCGTATATATTATATGGAATAAAATACCGTTTCAGTCAAAACAATTCCGAACGATGTTTTTATTTATTCCTACCGCACACTGACGGTTTTACGGTTACAAATTAAAACACACTTATATTATAATGTACACACACACACACACACACACACACACACGCACATACGCACGCACATTTATGTACATTTATGAACACATGCCGCAGCAGCTATATTCGGTTTACCTTTTAAGCCGTATAATACGTAATATTCTTTGCGACCGTGACCGACGCCGACGCCGCCTCGGGCCTATATTATATGTACACGCTGACGGGACTCGCGTTTGAAATAATCGTCATTCGGGTACAGGGCATTATTACATAATGTTACAACGTTATAATATGATTGTTATTATCTTTGTTATGTGTTCTCTATGAAACTCATCTTCGAAACACTATAAAAACGTTTATTTCTTCTATTGTAATTATTGCCGTCGTAAACGTCCCACCGACCGGCAATCGAACCGGGAGTGTTTATTTATTTATTTCAATACTAAACGGGTTTCGACCCAATTACATGCGTATAGACGTATTTAATAATATGATAACATTCGTGAACGTGTTAAGCGATATAGATAAAAATGGAATTGATATTAGACAACATAGAGTGTAATATACATATAATAGGTGTATCAATTATTATGTAAAAACTAGATTAATAAAAGCATGATTTTTAAATAAAAATGTAAAGTAGTTAAACAGGAAGGGTCGATTTTCTAGACATTTTTTTTTTCCATTAAGTTATAAAGATCATAGCTTTCGCTATATCTACATTTAGGATAAAAATATTATTTTTTTATTTTTTATACTATGTATGCGTTAATGGTCACAATTATTTAGTTCACAATAAAATACATATACAATGTACGCGATTATAGATAATGGAGTGTTAGTAGCGTATTTAGCAGTCAAGGGTTTTCAACAAAATAGGTTATTTGATCTTGTGTTCGTTAAAGAAGCCAGTAAGTCGGCGTAAAAAAAATCGGGAAAAGCGATAATGGCACGAGTGAACCAACGAGGAGATATCGCATTGGCATTATTATTTCGGTTTTTTTTTCTTATATATATATTACGCAAGGAGACGTCTGATTTGTAATCAAGCGAATATAAACAAGTAGTCCTCTTATTTTAAAACGATTAAAACTTATGATTACTCCGCCCAGAACTTCACTGTAATCAAATTATATAAAAATTGTCTTAATAATAAATGTAATAAATGTTACGCAACACTTTTAATTAAATCATTAATATAATACGATATTATTACATTATCATTAAAGACATGGATACCAACGCTCGAAGAATACAATAATATACAGTTTGTATAGCGGTGTATTTAAAAATAATTTTCCTAATTCTTTCGTTGCATTTCATAATAGGTGCCGGTGAAAAAAAAATACAGCATTCGGATACGTGAAATTTTTATTTTAATTAGTAGGTAGGTAAAAACGAACGCGGAATTAAGGCCATCTCGTTATCACTATATAGACATGTACACATGTGGAATATACACATGTGTGTAAACGACTCTCGAAGTTCATTAAAATAATATATAACGATTTTTTACAAACTTTCAGATTGAATTGCAAAATAATATTGTATCCCATATGCATTTATATAAATATACGATTGGAAGTTGTATACATAGATCCGTTTTATTGGAGTAGGTATTCTAATAATTCATAAGTGATAATGATCATTAATTCATTAATAATTCGGCATTACATTACTCTTAGCCTATGAACTGTATTTCGAGCTACGCGTGATAAAATAAATTATTTGCAGCAGCATCTTGACAAGATAATTCACACTGAATTTATGATAAATAATAATAACAACGACAAGATATAATGACAACATCAGTTAAAATCCGTTATGATGACGTGTCTTATTTAGGGTTGCCGAAATTGAAAATGTGGTTTCAAATACCGTTTCGATTTATTTATATCTTATTGTTTTATGACACCTTATGATTACCGTGGTAATAATATGGTATTGTACAACGTAATTATAAATTATATTTTAGTTCCAATTTTTTTTTATATTATTATTCAGGAGTGAAAACTGACATTGGTTTGGCTGTTAAATTTAAGGAAATGACTAATTTTTTATGAGTTTAATTTACCATTGTGATTGTAATGAATTTCTTTAATTTAATGTATGCTAAAAATTTAAAATCACCTAATCATAATGTTAACTCGTACAATTCTACCGTGGTGCGAAAGAAAACATAAGGAAAAGATCCTATGTAGGCTGTAATAAATTTCAATGGAAATTATCTCATGGAGATCAAATATAAATTAAAAAAAAAAAAAATCAAAAAATCTCATACATAAAATTCTCAGGACAATTATTCTAAAACAATTATATCGTGAAATAACATAAATTCAATATGTTGGCAAAAAAATCAACTTGGTCTTGATACACAACAAATAAAATACAAACATTCTAATCAAAATGTCTGCGTGAAATGACTAGTGCACTCTTTGGAGATATAGTGTTATCAAATCTCAATTCCTCCTTCACGAAGTCAACAGTCGAAAAATGTGACTACATTCACACGTTTCCAATTTATATCGTCCGATCATCGCAATCCTCTCATTTCCGGCCATATAATCCGTGCGTAACTTCCCAGGAGGATGTCACTGAACCGCGCATAGTTTAAGTAAGTGTAGTAAGTGTAAGTGGACAACCCAATCCAACCGCGTGTCATGCACACATAGTTCCATCGTTGGATATGATTTATTCTCACGACACAAGTCCTCTGGCCGACTAATTTCGTTGTTTATCGTCTGAAAACGAAAAATAATCGATGGGTTCAGTGCGACAACCAGATAAGTCTACTTTTGAGCACATATCAAAGGATGAGCATAGATCTGACTGTTGCACCAAACGTATATAGATCAGTACACGTCTCCATTACGGCCAAAGCTTAATAACTAGATATATAAAAATCGAACATGTATCTGCAGTTCGTTCCACCGATACGTAGAGCAGTTTCTGCTGTAATCTAATCTCAGATGCAAAAATCGATTTAAAAAAAAAAAAAAATTGATTCATCTGGTTGTTGCACCGAGGGCAATCACAGATTGTGGAACGTAAAAGAATAATAAAAAAAAAAAAAAATCCAAAACTGTACGAGAGAACACGTTTGGAACGAAAACGAAAAGTATATCGTTGTTTGCAACCCCGGCTCGTGCGACCGTATAGTATGTAGACGAGGTCTAACCTTGAAATCAATATTATCGTAATGCAGAACACGAAACCATTAGCATGTCGTGGTTTTCCTGTAATGGATTTTTAAACGTCGCGCGCATATTATAAATATTATACGCACTCGGATGGCGAATCGTATTATATCGGCGATCAGAGCACTGCGGTTTACGGCGGCGTGTCGTGACGCTCACGCGTCGGGCGTGCGACTCGGTGCGTTTAAAAGAAAAGAGAAAAAAAAACCACCAACAACCAGCAGTGGACGGAAAACGTTTTTTTTTTTTTTTCTTTACGTTTTTCGCAGTCCCCCGCCGTTGCGACTACGGTGCTCGCGCGATATTAAAAAAAAAAAAAAAAAACAATCCGCCGAGAACAATAACGTAATTATTGGTGTTGTTATCAAACGTTGCACGGGTGAGCGTCGCGGGCGGGTGGTGCACACGATCGTCGTTCGGCGTACGACGAAAATCGTGTTGCCGCCGCCGTTCGGGTAGAATTATCGCGTCGCAGCCGTCGCCGGTCGTTGAAATCGCCGCCGCGCGAAGGACCCATCTATCATGCACGCTTCGGGTCGGAAATACAAATTTCCCCTGACCGTGACACGCGCGCGCGCGCGCTCTCGTTAAACGTTAACCCGGTTTCCCCCTTCCCCCCGTCCGCTAGAGCAAAGTATTTTTTTTTTACCGTATTAATGACGCACATGATATTATTATCGCCGCGCTCGCGAAAGGCTCGGTCGACGAAAATATTCTTGCACGTTGCGATCGATAACAGAAATAATACAATTTTCCCTCATCGTGTTAGCATCAATTTTATCACGTTGTTCGAATGATGGAAAACGATTTGAAACATGAGCGGACGAGTTAAAATTAAAAATTGATATTGAAACACTCACCTACATGTATAATTATACCTGTACTGAACATGAGAATGACTAGGACCCGCATTTATGCGCCCCATAATGGGAAAAATTCCCTTTGAAAAATGCTGTTAAAAAATCCTCTTTACATTTTTTTTTATTAAATGTATTGTTTTATCAAGAAGGTAATATTTATATCAAAAACAAAAAAATTTGGCTTGATGCGGCGACGATGGTGTTGACTGAAATAATTATACTTTGATAAAGTTATAAATAGTTTTAATTTAAATTACTAAGCCTATATTCTGTACAAATATGCATTGATATTTAATAATAACAATATTACCAAAAAGTGCTAAAAAGTGCTTAATAACTAATAAGAATTTCAAATTCAAAGTGTTTGTTACATGAAACGAATTATGCACATGGAAAGCATTGACTAAGAACACCTTAAAAATGATGCACTTTGCATTGAAATAATTCGGTCCCTATTAGTTATAAATTAGTAATTACTCTAAGACAAGTATTGACGGAGATACGTTGTCACGAGAACATTTCTAGCACCATGAAGAACGGCGTTGCGCCCGACTTTCGAGCCTAAACGTAAATAAATAGCAGAGGCGTAACACGGGCCCGCGATGTTTTTAAATTTTACATTCGTGGAGTTTATTTCAATTTTTCTTTTTTTTTTTTTCGCGATAAGAACTTAATTTTCGTACAGCCCATCGACCGTAACAAACAGGACGGTACCAAGAGGTGCAGCGGCATGAAACCGAGGGTCGTTCCGTTATCAGTCTAAGGTTTTTCCGTGGCCGGAGCGGAGGAAAAAAAATAAAAATAAGATGTATACAAACTGTAAAGAGAAATAGAAGAGCCCGCCAGTCGTCGTCGGCTAATGGCAGATTAAGCGCCCGCTCGCCGTCACTCGCACTATACGCGTTATACGACGACGGACGTTTGCGGGTTGTAGACTTGTGCGATGTGTGGGTGCTGATTGCGCGCGCGCGCGCGCGTGTGTGTGTGTTGATGGTTGCCTGTCACTGATATAGAGAGTGCAGCCCGCAATTTCCCAGACAATTAACCATGGGCCGTCTAACACGAGTGCGGTATACACGTCCGCTAGACGCGCGACGACCAGAGGAAGTTTCCACGAGAGATTCACTCTCCTCGTCCGGCTCCTGTACGTGTACACACGCGCGCGCGAGTTTATACATATACGGGATGTCAATCGTTCGGGACCGCTCGTGTTTGACAGACCCTCGTCGAGCTGAAGTCGGACGGAGGGCGGTGGACACGCGAGCCCTGTGTGTCTTTTATCTGTCGTTGAAGAATCCTGCACGCTGGCGCGAATTCCTTTCGCGCGGCCGCGACGGTAAACCCTTCGCCGAAACTAATTGCGGCCCATTGTCCCGGAAGACAAATTAATCTCGCGATAAATGAGAAAACTCGCGTCCGTTTTATATATATATATATATATACGGGGTATTGGGGATAGGTACATGTAGCTACAATTTTACGCACACACATTCATTGAGCGCGCCAACACATTTATATACATTATTACCGTCATAGGCTGGCTATATGTATGTATACGTGCGACCCGCAGCTACAGTTTCCTATACGTTTCACAGCTGTACGCCATCGCAGGTATACCGCCGCTGCCCGACCAATTCTCGATAAATCTCTATGCACATAATAGCGTATACAATGACGTGCCATCTTTTAAAGTTTCGAATAACCAATTCTACTTTCAAAGATTAAACCATAAGAATAAATACATAAGCAACGCAGCATTTTCCCCACACCGAGTATATGAAAAACAACATTGGGCGCATGAGTATATTATGATATCTGCTAGTATTTTAGAGCCAGGTCGCTGTATAGCAAATTAATTTGTCGTCCTCGCGACGTACAAACGCTAAAGAAAATATTAACGAAAATTGCTGAGAGTTACATTGCTAACGATTGCACTGAAGATTTATGGTTTACACTGGACGGGTATGATGAGAAACGGAAATGATTACAGTGGAATCCGTCCTATTATCGTCGTGAATAGAGTTGCCCACATTATAATATATGTATATACACTTAAAATACACCGAGGCTGATGTAATAGACCGATATCTGAGGAATATTTATCGGTCAAAGTACTGAAATTAAATATTCACAACGTATTGGTTGGGTGTAATGTTTGGAAGTAAGAAAACTTCCAGTCAGTACCGAGAAAGTGGGGGGCACTTTCTCATATTTTCACTCGAGACCAATGTACTCTGTGTGAAAATATTTTTTTATTTACAGCGATCAGATAAAATTGGTGCTAGGCAAATAGATTTTCATCTATTCTTGGTTGTTTCAATATTGGATTAAAAATCATAAACATAATTGTGTCGAAAAAAATAATCGATCATAGTAAAAAAATTACGCAAATCTTGATTTAAAAATATTGTTTAAATAAATAGTAAAGTACAATAATAATAATAATACGTCAACCGTTGTTAATTTCATATCTAATCGGATGCTTTTCCCAATATAAATTAACGTATTATTTATATTATGAACATTACAATGTATATCTATTTAATGAAATTATTCAAATATGAAATCAACCGAGAAAATGCACCTATAGATAATTAATATTTTAAAAATGAAACCGTATGGTAAAAATGTAAAATTAAATAAGACCACTATCGCGGTTGTTTGTACATATTGTTCATACACAGATTAAATATTTACCAATTCGTTATAGTAATTTTTTAAATTCTGAGAGAAACGCATTTTAAATTGGAACAGTAATGTAGACTTTAATTTCAATTTTAATCAGCTATAACATTTGTAGTACATTAGTATAACTACTAAAATTAAATGACAATTCTGATGTTTTTTTAAATTACATATAATAATTAAACACTTGATATTATATCACAGGATATATTAAATGGATATGAAACTCAATAATGCAAATCAATTATAATCTGATTTTATTTAACATAACTCGAATTTTTAACATATAATCTGTTGTATGAATAATAATTGACATAAGGGGAATATCTTAATTTATCGTTAAATCCTTGATAATATGCTTGAATGAAAAGGAAAAAAAATAACCCGGATCAGACACAACACTGCAGTAAATACTGGTGCCATTTCAAAATGTATAATAACTGTTTGGAATTTTTAAATTGAATATAAATTCTTAAGAGTATGTAATGCCTTTTGAAGTTGTAGGGTCAATGATATTCCCACGGGTTTGTCTAGCAGGGTAATTTCAATGTTCCTTCCTTCCCGTATAACATTCGCTATTACCGCACTAATATATATATGTTATAATAGTATGTACAATTCCTTAAATAATTCTTCTCTTTGGATTTCTCGAGAGATCAAACTTCAAATATGTTTACGATTTTATAGATTAAACATTACAACTTTTCCTCTTATAATTTATCACTTTATTTCGTTGTTCGTAACTTTATAGGTATCACCTTCAAAACTTCGACAAACTTTAATTCTAAGATTTGCTTTTATAAATATTTCCTATACCTGTACATTTATATGTATATAGGTGCCAAAAGAAAAAGAACCTTTGCTGTATACAATTTACAACTCAGATTTTTGTCCATAAATAATAATTAAAAAGAAAAATTCAAAACAACTATTTAGACTAGGTACTAGAAAAATGTAATTATTTATATGAGAACCCTTACTCGAAAAAACATACTCAACGAGTGTAAAAATAAGTTAAACATATTATTAAAATTAGTACATCAAATGTTCACACATTTTTTGGTATAGTTTATATTTATACTTTAGTTTTGATTTCTCCCGACAAAAAAAAAAAAAAAAATAATTAATACACCTGCTAGAGCATGGGATATTTCGCATGTTTAGTCATTATAATTTTCCGCCATACATTAAACAATGTTTAGCAAATTAAAATTGAAAGACTAACGCATGTGAATAAAGTTCACATTTTATGGAATTATAATAATATGTTAAACGAAATGTGCCGTTTAAAAAAAAGAAAAGTGAAAAAACATAGAACAAATTTTAGTCAACGAATAACGTACAAATTGCATAGCAAAGAAGTATTTTATCGTTTAATTAATTATGAAAAGACGCAAGATGACATAATATTATTGAACTTTTAAATTCAAATGTTTATGCTGATCCTCCCGAAAAACCATTCACGCCACATCATCACTGCACTAATGCAACAGCTTCGCAACGAATCATTTTTAATAATAAACATTGTAACCGTACGTATAATATGGTTGGCGTTCGAATGACGGCGTTCAATGCATACTCGTTCAAAGTCATATAATGTGTGTACCAGCTAGATACCCGCGTCGCACATATGGGAATGGCATTTCACATTTGATGCGTTTAAACTTTTAAAGCGTAATGCAATATAGGCAGTTGTGTCGAACATAAAACTGTTCGCTATAACCTTCAACAAACGGTTTGTGAAAGAAAACATACGTCATCGCGGTATTATCTGTTTGCGTTTTCAACAAAACATGACGTACACCACCCGTGTCGTATACGTCCAACAAGTGTAGAACAATAATACCTGTATATACAGGGTATACACGCTGAAACGAATCCGTAGACTTCAAACGATACGGATAACACACTCACTGTTGTATCGCGCACCGAATCAATCATCGTTTTAATTCGATTAGGTGTGTAACAATATGCTTCTTCGCGACCGGCGAAACAATATTGTAGTCGGTGTTGACAGTGGTAAAATAACAGAGCAATCGGTAAGCCGTGCGCTTTTTATTGATCGACTGTCGAAATGCTAGCGATACGTGGTCAACAATTGTTTTTGCTTCCAACATGACGAGCACGAATTTAAAAACAAGTCACCTGGAGTAACTGTACGGTTATACGTATAGTACCGAAGGCATGCTGAATCCACTACGAACAACCGATTGATGAATAGTGTACTATATAGTGCTGTTAACGTTTGGTTTTGATGAAACAGTTAAATGATCAACAAGGACAGAACTGCGCAACGCAACACGTGCGAAGAATATACGTAAGACAATAATGTTGTTACTAGTATTAAGTATACGTATATATAGTGCACATCGATGTATTATGATTGCGATTTCGAACTGTTTGAAAATAGTAAGCAACGTTCGATTGAACGAATTAATGAGCGAAAACTGTTGTGTTACGAGTGATTAAACATCACGTATAATTTTTTATTTGTTTTTCTTTTGTATCGTACGAAGGCATTCTCGGTGACTATGGCCATTGGAAAAGAAATAAATTAATGAACCATCTAAATGTATGCATGCATGTTTAATGGTAATGATTAAAAAATGTATATATTATATATTGATTAATTATAACCTAGTAATTTATAATTGAACAATAAGGACATATAACATTATATACGAATATATTTATATATATTTAACATCAAAACCAAAAAATACGTATTTTATTTTCTCTATTTAATTTTGAATGTAAGTTTAGTTTTGGCCCGCACAGAATTTATTAAAAGGCCGCGTAGTGGGTACCGCTGATCTAAACTATTGAATAAACATACGGTTTTTTTTAAAACTAAAATATGACCATATGGCAATACAGTGTTACGTATAATACTGTACAGTTGAATAAGCTCACATTTTCATGAATCAGCGGAATGCGTAGCACCGTAAATGGTCCGCGAAAGCCGTGACTTCAAAATATATTTACTATAAATCTACCACTTCTAAGAGTATATTTTTGTCGTTTTATTAGTGGTCAAAAACTCGTCACAAACGTAAACCTCATCGATATTATGTATGTAATAGTGGGTCGAACGCGGTTAAATCTACACATCGGATACGTCTTGTAGCTACTGAATGCAGTCGACATATGATAGCAAAAGAGTTACAATAAATAACAACGAACACACCTAACATGGTAGAAAAAAAAAGAAAAAAAAAACGAATTCGAGACGTAGAGATAAAACAATGGTAACACGCTCTGGGTGTTGGAAAATTTTCGGAAAAACGTGAGCGAGCCGTAAAACATAATATTATCCAATGTCCGTGTCAAAACTGGACGCAGGTACAACGCAGGTCAATGCAGTTTCGTTGGATTCAGGGCCCTGATTGATGGTTATAAAATATTATAATATTGTATCGGTGGGGCTATCGCGAGTTACGTGATTGAATCGTTAATCCGCATAGTGATAATTGTGCATTCACACGGTCGGACAAAAACGCGTGATACATGATTAAGTATAAGTATCGATTAATTCGAAACGTGCAAGTTCAAGACTGTATCGTTACGGCGTTTAAATATTGTATGACACGTGTTTCGCTTGTATACGCTGCGCGGTGGTAACACACACGACCTCGACCAAACCAGTCGATAACTCGGCCATCGATAAATGGGGAACGTAAAGTGCAAGGTTAGCTTGGTCCGCGTAGAATCAATAACGGTGAGATCAATTTATTTGTTCCAGACGATGTTCGCGAGAGATAGTTCTCGAATATAATTCGCATGTTAATGTTTAATCCAACGATGGATGTGTAAAAATAAACCGCCGTTGTCAGTACACAATTATTATGTTCGTATTGTCCGTAAGCCACCGTAATAATGCGCGGATGTGTTTCATTGATCCAACAGAGATATTATTACGCGTCGTATGATGATGTCGAACGGTGAAAGTATACGCACAAATTCTAAACAATAACATCCTCAGCTATCGTAGAACAAAGTCAGCTTGGTAACGCTACGAAACACTTGATTCAAATCCGCGTCAAATCGATACTACAACGTTATACGTTATTACTTCGAAAACGGCCGAGAACATAATTCGCGCGTAGGTACCATATTATAACGCGTGCCGTATACCGCTCTTTCGAGGGTATTCGCTCTATCGTCTAATCAGTGATCAAAACTAAGAAGTTCTTAAGAGTTGATGGGTTTTCAAAATAAAACAATAATTCACACCAAAAACACAAAAATCAAGCGTGGCGTCGTAGTCTTTGCACATACGTGCTCCGACCAAAACACACACACTCTGCCCCGGTCTCGTCCGACCGGCTGTCTTAAATATTAATTTACAATGGTGGTACCTCAGCTCCTTTGCTTCATCGGCCCATTCTACGGAGAAACATTGTCTATTTGACAATGTTGATTGAAATTAAATGTTGGTCGTCTAGTGCAGCGTTTTTTAAACTTTTTTTATCCATGGAACCCTTTTTGATGCCCACTTTTAACGTGGAACCCCTACTTTTTTTAGCTTTTTTCAGGATTATTTGCAAATAAATTATAATTATATAATAATATTGTGCTAAAGGTATTTAGCTAACAAAATTAGATGCCTCGGCTGCTTTTTCACTAACGGTTTTTGTAGTTTGATCCATACAGTTGATTTTAATAGTTCGTACACGCTTTCGAGCAAGAATTCTACATTTTTTTCGTCAAGTTCACCACGAACAGATTCTAAATGACGACTACGCCTATGATGCATACTTTTTTCCCCCACTACTAATTTTTAGTTGGAAATTTTAAAGTAATTTTCTTGAAAATTTTGAAAAAATTACTTAAGCTTCGCGGAACACAGGTCTAGTGGGCACATACGACACGCGTGTAGGTACCATATTGTATACACGATCATTCTTCGCGATGCAGCAATACGATCCGAGAAAGAACTGCGGTAAGCTAAACGTTAGTAAGCAAATATATGCATGTGCAACGACGGGTGAACACTTTTTGTGATCGATCTCGAGGATCCGACGGAGAGTTTAACGGTTTAAGAGCAAACACACGGTCGCGCGCGACCCTGTGAAATCTTGATTTGGCGCGCAAAACGGCCGCACGCGAATCGACGTAATGATATGATACTATTGAACTCTTCGTACGGACGCGGAGAAGAATGCGCACACGTGTTCCTGCGGCACGGGCGTCGAGTACGGAAACGCCGTTTTCGGAATAACAGCAATTGTCAAGTCGATATACTCGAGTACTTGTGCGAATCCGTTATACCTGTACCCGCGTGGAATATACCATAGTATGTCATGGACACGAACAATACAATAATATGTTTTCATTAGTGGGTAGTGTTTAAATGTCTTCTAACCGTTTTCAATGTAAAGGATTGCCCGTGCGTGGGTACAACATTTTTCTCCCCGATGGAACACACACGGTATACACTATAAGAAGGATCTCAACAAACGTACACTGCAATGGCTAATAGCGCTATGATTTTAATTTGTTTATTTTTAATAGCGGTTATACTCGATCCGTGTTAATTATTTAATCTAAAATAAACTCACTGCAGGTCAACGGTATAATTATTTTTATAACATGCATCACATGTAGGTTCTAATTGAAAACGTTTTTGTGTTATATATATATGTAGACACACGAGCGTTTATTAGGAAAATTAACAAACTAAGCAGTTGAAAACGTACAGTTTTAATAACGTAGAATAAAAAATCGTCATAATCGAATCAAAGCTCGCGGTGATAGATAGCTAGGCGAGTATTGAACTGTGAGGGAAAACAATATATTATAGTAGGCATTTTCGACGGAACAGCTTACTAGTTGACACATTTTCCACGATCGAGGGGCAGGAAGGGGTAAGCGTAAGATGAGGTGAAAATATATATACATATGATTAGATACAATGTTTTAAATTTTAGACCACTGAAGTAAATGGCATTAGTTGCCAAGGCATGTTAAAAAAGTAATGATGAATTTCGACGTATTACCCACATAATATCAATAATAATGTCAAATGGGCCCGTATATATTCTAAAATAAAATACATTGTATTATTTATATGAGGCAGAAGCCACCTTATGTAATGAACGACTAATCGGTTCAATAAAATACAATTGTATCCAAATTATATTACGGAAGTATATTTATTGTATTATATATATTGAGTATTATTGATATTAAATATAATTTTGTTACTTAGAAAGTCCTAACAAATTTGACACAGTTCCAGATTGGTGGCGTTTGGGCGTGAAATACTCGAGAATACGTAACGGTAGACAAGCCGTTTTCAACCCACGGCCCGACGCGCACCGAATGACGTGCATCACCACCGGGTCTTATCTATTAAATCGCGATTTTACACCTACGAAGATAAGGTTGTGGTGGAAGGACGAATTTGATGAAATAAGTCCGTGCCGACTAATGTGGCTTAATCGACTTGACGTAATTAATTTTTTAAGGAAAAAGAACACGCAGTTGTTTTCACCCGATGCATTTGTCGAGCTTTACCAAGTACATAAATCAAACGCGCCGGCAAAAAGGTAGCGGTAATGTGATGGTTCCGCTTTAGTATATATTTGAAAAAGGACAGTTGTTATTTCCCGTTTTCAGAAGATCTCCTCCTCGTATTAGGGGTCCGTTTTACTGTAATATTACCAATACAATTGTGGCGGGTCATCACTTCGCATAACTTCGCCGCGAACCTAACCTAACCTAACCGACGCCGTAACGTCTTTTTATCGCTACCTTTTCGCCGACGCGTTTGATTCGTGCACGATGATATAACCCGATAAACACGTCGTGTGAAAACGACTGCGCGTCCTTTTTTCGCGAACGACTTGATCAAGTCAAGAGTCGACCAAGCCAAATCAGTCGACCTAACCTAACCTAATTTTTGACGCGATCGCCAACGTTCCCCGAAAGCGGTTTTCGCGTAACCGCCTCCGCTCGCACGCGTGAATCTCGTCGTCGTCGATGCATCGGACCCGTCTGTGACCTCTTCGGGTCAAACCGAGATCATTCGATGCCATTCGCGCACCACCAGTGACCACCACATGGTATAGCTACCATACGTACCGTATACCATATAGGTATACCGTCGTACGCTCGACAGAGAAACGCATCGTAAGCCCCTCCTCCGAGCGACACAACGTGATATGAAATTGGTGAAGACTGTTGGGACGGGATGGATTGAATAACTGAACGTGATAAATTTTAGTTAAATATACAATATCCTCCCCGAACCATTGCTCACTGCATTCCGGAGGGGGCACCACTCCCTCTGACCATTTCCGGCTCGAGTCAAATCCCGTTGTGCGGATTGGGTGGGGAGGGGAAGAAAGTACGACGTGGTACGTTATCTTTTCTCAGCCATACAACGAGGAGAACTGCCCTGACGGGCAATGTGACCATAGACGTAAAATCGAAGGGTGCAAAGATTAGACCCAGTAGCCCTGCGGTGATTGCACGTCGACGTTCGACGCTTAAGTCCGTGGGTTCAAAACAAGCCGTACCTACCGTTGCGCATTTTTTCACTCGAGACTTTCACACCCCTGACACCTACGTAATCAATGTGGTGCGACCTGTGTCATTGTGTCGAATTAATAAGGATTAAAATAACGTGTCCTTTCAAGCTTTGAATGAATTAAACGCATTTTTAATAACATGTTGCGGTTTTCTTCCCTGTGTCTCAACTGTTCTTCGTGCAATAACTGACTCTGAACTTGAATTATTCCACATAGTTTTTCATGTTCTGGATCGACCGATATGCAAGAATTACCCTTATTGTTTCGTATCATCTATAAAATATTAATTTGAATCGTAAGTCCGTAGTTGAATCATAAATAAACCATTGTAAAATACTGAAATCAATAAAATTCTTAATTCGTTGAAAATCTAAATTACATTTTGAAACAATCTTCTAAAGTTCTAGACCTTAAGGTATATATGTTATTATTCACAAAAAAGACCAAGTATGAACTTACCTTACAAGCACCGGCTAATCCGATGTCATTATCATTGTTATTTCTCGTATACATTATACTCGCATCATCACTCTCACACAAAGTATCATCGAAATATGACAGCTGTAAATAAAGATAACTTGAGATTAATTTTTTGAAGTTTTTATCACATGTAAATCAAGCAATAATTTTCATCATCATCATTTTAAGTCGATTAGAATTTGATCGCAATCCATGGACATACATAATTCATAGTTGCGTATACGTTCATTAGGGCCCTTTAGACGAAATGTTTTTTTAACGCACCGTACCGATCGCACGCGAAAGAGCTCACGTTTAAATGTAAATTATAACCTCCGGCAGACTCCCGAGTTTTCTGTGCGGTATAAACTGAATCCTTGGCACGTTGGGATGTAAACGTAAACGGTATCTGTACACGTCAATCACGCAAGATGATAAATCAAAGATATAAATAAATCATCGGTACCGATAGTAGCTGCTGTATCACGCACTATCACGAAATCATATTTGTTATCAGATGTTAAATTATTTAATATCTCGCACGTCATTATGATTTATAGACATTTTGGTCTTTGATATGTAAATTGTTATTATTGTTCAAATGTAACTGGCGGTCTTGACAAAATGTGAGTGATACGCGGTATGGGCCGAGATCGTTTCTACAGCTGGACCTACTACAAACAGTGTTTCCTAGTCGTTGACAGTTCAAAAGTAACGACTGTATGGAAACAAAAACTTGAAAATGGAAGCTCACGACGTACTTGTAAAATATTATAAAAAATAATTTCCCGCGGTCAATAAAGATTTTGTTACCAATCAAACACAATACGATTTGGTGGTTCTTTAAGAAAATAGCTCAAAAAAGTTGATGACTCGAAGAAATCCGGAGCTTTACGTAATGATACTAATATATAGCTACCAAACTTATATTATGTTTTAAACACGTGGTAATGTAAGCTATTTTCAGATATAGAGGCTGATCCATCTGATCTCCGTTGCTCAGAATCGTTTTACGAGAATGTATCGAAACGATTCGATAACGAATTGATTTTTCAAACGAATAAGAACAATAATTTACGTATTTCTGTATCTCACTCGACCTCCCGTATAGTTCAGACTTTATTCATGAAAAAAAAAAATAAAAAAAATACAATACTCGTATATTGTATTTGATAATTTTTATAATTTTTCAAATATAGTCAATTCAGTTGTACTATGGTTAAGCTTATAGTAGTGTGTCAATATTTTAAAACAATAGTACCTACGCTATCAAATGTAACAGAAAAACTGAGTGAACGATTTGTATTTCATCACATTGTGTTCATATGGTATTTTATCTTAGATTTTAAGTCTTTTACATTTGTAGCTATTTACAAAAACGAAATTGGTAGAAATTCCACACCAGAACTTCTTGAAGCTAACTCAGTTTCGTTAAATTGTCTTATAGGAAAAAGAAGATCGTGCGCGCCACTACTGGCATGATATTTAAAATGTTTAGTCCAGCAGTATATATTGAGATTAAGAATACAAAATTTGTACGGTGGATTATGTCACTGTGCTGATAAAAATACTAAATAAAATTAATGTACGCACAAACGTGATAAAAATACTGTATTATGAAACTTGAAATAACCTCATTCAAAATTCGAGAGATCGAAGCAAATGTCGAGGCGATCAAATATTTTAAACCATACAATATTAATGGTCAAGTTTCCATGAAAAAACTTTGTTCTATTTGTTTATACTTAATAATATTTAATAGAGCCAAATATTACCATATTCGTTCCTGATTCGTCTTTCATTTTTTTTAACACATCGTTCAAATAACGTATCATTAGTTGATTGTCCTGACAGAGTTGGTTTAAAGAAGTTTCTTCTGTAATTTCTTCGTGCCCCGCACATATAGCTGGCTAAATATATAACATATAACTGGGTAAATTAAATGAATATAATTATTTTTACTTTTTACATAATTTTTCTTTTTGTTGAGACGTATAAAGTGCGATTTTTAACCATGCTTTTTTGGGCGCAAAATTGTTTAAATTTGGATTTATTTTATATTCAAGTAACCGTAAAAGCTATGTTTCCTCCCAAAATGGTGTCCTGTGGCATAACCTCTTTTTTTCCGAATTGAATTACCCTTATTTCACTGAGGTACTTTCAGTGAATTTTGATGTATCGAAATCATAATTCAAACGAGTAGTATTTGAATTATTCTATTTTAAGTATTATAAAATAATGATACCTTATGGCTCATAAATTAATATAATAAAATATTTCATGTAATCGATAATTGCAGCTTATAATTTGAGGTAATGCAAATTTCACACTTTTCATACACAATTTTAAATTTAAATGATTTCGAAAGTATTGATTCGAATTTTGACTACATCAAAAATTCCAGAACAGTTATCTAAATAATATCCAACATAAAAATAGCATTCCCATTTGAAAAAATAAAGTTTGTATAGACTATAGATACAGGACACCCTTTAGTTAGCACGAAGAAAGATATCGAAATCATAGATACCTTCAACATTAAAAATCCAAATTTAAGTGAGTATGGTAAAAAATCGCCCTGTACCTATGTGTGCAAGTGATATTTATATCTTAACGGTACCCATAAAAATCCTTCTATGGTTATCACTTATCACTAATCGTCTCATTTATTAATAAAATAATAATTTTTTTTTAAATTTAATGCAATATAATGTGGTAAAATTGATAATTAAATAAGAGATATGTTTTTTTACGATATTACGTATTACGTATTTATACCTACTAAAATTAAATATATTATACCTATATCTAAATAGTATAACAAGCGTATGAATATTTATTGGATTTACAATAATTATTTAATTGAAATTTTTGGAAGGTAGAGAAACTATTTATCGGTTATTAGGCTTCATATTTTCTACTTACAGCAAAATAATTTTTCGATATTAAAAAAATGGATATGTATTGATATTGCATAATTAAAATTATGTTTTTGAACACCTATAAGTTCCCATCTGCACCCTCTCCCTCATCACATACCCATTAATTTTTAATTTAAACGCTTTATGATGCCTAAAACCATATTTTAAGTTCCGTGCATGCAGTCATATTTATCTCAGCCCCAAGTCAATCCGCGATTAGCTTATATAACTTGTTTGAATACAACGCGATTTGTTAAATTATTATTAAATTGAAATTTTTACTGAATAATAAAATTACTACTGACGCGTATTAATGTATTCATAATAGTTCTCATATAACGATCAGCGATCACCTAACTTGATGAATTATATAATATTCAACTAGGTACTCGCTGATAAATACATATTTCGTATATAACTAAAAATCAAAATAAGTATATTGTATAATATTGTTTACTACTGAAAAACTGTCCTTTACGTCGTCTGGATCACTTGACCAACTTCGATTATCGTCGTCGTATGTTCGTTGACCACCAAACAATCTGGCTATAACATTCACTACTTTTGAATAAAATGTTTCTTGAATTGGTTGATACCGATCGATTGAACTAATAGAGACTACTTGTTCAGGGTTGGGCCGATTGCGAATAAAGATCTGTCCCATATTGTCAGATTATTATTTTCTAAAAGTGAATGTTAATAAAATAATTTCGATCTTTGGGTAGAATGTAAAATTAAATTACACCTTGTTTATTGAATACTATTAACCACGGTAGTTATGGAAAAAATTGCCTAGTGTAACCATGTAAATTACGTATAAAAAAAAAATAATAAAATAAATTACACGACAGTTGAAAAACGTTGTTCGAGATAGCAGGAAGAACACTCTTCACTCAATATACTCGGTAAAGTATTTAATCGAATTCATTGTTATACCCGTACCGATTTGGAAACAATACATGAAAATATCAGTAGGGTTTTAACCATTTTTTTAACCATTTTCGAACCCCGGCCATAGGGTACTGTAAATGTTCGCTGAGCGTAGATACCAATTTTTTTCTTTCCAATGGAAATACACGTTTTCAACAACGGATTTTTATTTTTTTTAATTAACAAACACTAAAACTCTCTAAGCTTAACGTTTATCAATTAATAACTGTTTACGTATTCATTTTGTTCTTCATAAACTAAATAATGCTATACGCTTTTAATTTGTTTATCTATCCGAGCGGTATAATTTTCGATTCATAAAAATTATGTTATCTTGAATAAACTCGCCGGTCATCGGTATAACTATTTTTTTTTCCATTCGTAACAACATGTATAAGCACCTACCTGTAGAAAACTTTCGGATATTTTTAATTATGAGCAATATGATGTGTTAGTAAAATAAATTAATAAATAAAATGAAAACATAAGCAGGTATAATTAGGTGGAATGAAAAATCGTCATAACCAAGTCGAAGTTTGAAATTAATAGCTCGGCGAGTATCGAACGCAGGACGATCCGAACGACGTTAATATGCCTAGCATAAGTATTAAAATTACTTTGAAGTAATAACCGTCACGTTCCATTTCCCGAACAGCCAATTTCTTGGGCATTAAAATTGTTTTCAACACGTTTTCAGAATAGGTACGTTTTCCAGCTATGATCTCGAGCTCACTTATGCGCTTACGTATTATGTTGTGCGAATTTTCGTCGGATCCGTTCACTACAATAAGGGTTGGCACATTTTTCACTTATCGATCGAGGGGGCGGTGGCCAATTGGCAGGCTAGGGGTGGCTATTCGCGTGGCACGACGAGATAGTGTGCCACAGTCAGTAGTAGTACAATAATGTAGGTGCATGCGAGGTACAATGTCTTGCAACCGCCGGCGCGGTAACGGTTATATTTTAATTCGTTGTTATATTCGTACGACGCGTAGTACGAACGGCACAGCGCGCCAGAGATTCACACGACCGACCGCCGGGGTCGAGAAAGCGATTTTTATTTTTTGTCATGTCCATCCCGATAAAAATCTACGGCGGACGGACGGAACAACGGACCGCCGCCCGCTGCAGGTCTTAAGAGATTTCCTACGCGCCCGTCGCATATATTATCCTCTGCTAGAACAATGGGCACCCCCCCCCACCATCCCTCCCACCCCTCCGTCCGCACGGATAGGACGATCGCCGCGTGTACACGTATAGAGTGTCTCTCGCTAGCGCGACCGCGAAAACGTATAATTATTTATTGTATTTATGCAAATGCGGCCGGGGCTGCAATCGTTATCCGGGAAATCGCAAGACCGGAAGGTAAGAATAGTATATTTTTGAGGACACACTAATTAGACGTGAGCCACAGCAGTCCTTACACCACACGCACACGAGCACACAGATATATGTAAACATTAATTACGTAACGCTCGTCCGTCGTGTATACGTATTATGTGGCACACACGCACGCGCATTATCATGTATCCCGCGTAGCATTATGTATGATAATGTACGACAACAACGATAATCATAATTTACGTGCGACCGACTCCGGTGCAAAGAGGCGCTACTCGGGGGACGCCTGCGCGCAGGGTCGTACACCGCTGGTTTTCAGCACTTATCCGGTGACGACCCGTGATGCGCGAGATTCGATAGTTTCCCCACGCTAATAACGGGCATTTTTCTATTTCTCATTCGACCAATCGCAGATCTCGCACAGTCCCCGGTAAACTTTCAGCAGAAATTACAGTTACACAATTAACACACGACAAACATGTATATTACTAATTTCAATAAATATCATTTCGCGCGATAAAAATTTTAAAATTTCGAAATTTTTGCTTAAACTTATTAGTGACGAATGAAAACATTTATGTGCCACTGGACATGGGTATGTTACTCAAGATATGGACTAGAACCCCGAGTACTGTACATTAAGTATTGAAATTGCTAGCGGTGTACAGTGTCGTCTTAAACAGCGATTCTCAACCTTAGGGTCGCGACCCAATTGTGGGTCGCCAATAATTTTTAATGGGTCGGCTAAAATTTAAAACGTTGATATTTTTATTTTATTTTTGAGTCTTATAAATAATAAATGAAACGGTTTTCGTAAATTCTTCTAAGAGTAACCATTACGAGTCATTCACAATATTGATAATTGGTACTAAGGCTTGGATCACCATAATATCATAATAATTTTGGATATCTTTAAGAAATGAGTATCCTAATTTTTACGAAGAAGCATTAAAGAAATTAGTTCCTTTTGCAACAACATATTTATGTAAATCCAGATTTTCGAAATTAACTGCAATCAAAACCAAACCAAGAAATAAACTTAATGTTGAACCCACGATGCGTGTGTCACTTACTAATTCCATAGAAGCTCGAATTGATTCATTAGTGAACAACATCAAGATCAAGGAAGTCATTACATTTTTCATTATTTTTTTAAAAAAATGATGTACAGTACAATTATTAATAGAAATGTTAATTTTTAAATATAATGTAATTAATATTATGACCTGTTAATAGCGTAAGTTATATGAGTAAAAAAAATTATTAAATTAAGAGTACCAAATAGTTATTTTTTATTCCTCCATTAAACATTAATTATAAAAAGGTCGCATGAAAAATTTGGAAAATATCTTAGGTCGCCACTACAAAAAGGTTGAGAGGCGTAAACTGCTGCACTGTTATAACTTATAATATACCAATACATAGGTACCCACAATAATTGTAACGGCTACTGCGGCGTCAACGGTGTGTGTTCGGTGCAACGCGTTTTTAGGGTCAAAAATCGTAAATCACAAGGGTTATCGCACGATGATTTCTGGGGCTCCGTGGAAATTCGGGTTTCTCTTATTTTTTCCCTCCCTCCGTTTCTCTTTCTCTCGGTTTCGCAATAGCATTCACTTCCGCGGCTCTTGCGTTCACGCTCCGCGGACCTCGCCGTCCCTTACTCGACTGAAGCTTTCACAGGACGCGTCGCGATTTATCCGCGCGAAATAACACGGCACACCCACGATCATGTCGTATACCATTTACGTATCTGTAATACGACTACTCGTACGTATTGAACAGGGCGAAGAAAAAAGATGTTTTTACGAATAACATTTTTCAAACTAATCACTACGATGCCCGTCATAACGACGAAATCGCGTAAACGGTCTACATTATGAGTGTCGTGGTGTACGAAATGTCTAACACGCATGTTTTGCACCTCAACGGCGTTTCGAACTCGGTCTACAATCAACCTACCATTAATTTCGACTAGTTTTATGGTGTAGCATTTCGTAAAATCGACTTTTGTCGTGCACTAGAGAACGGTCGAGTCAGATTAATGTCTTCAATCTATTATATCCAAAAAATTGTTCTCCTTTTTACTTTCGTACCGACAGTCCGTGGGTCAAAAAATAAGAGAGGCCTGCAGAGTGCACGACAAAAAAAAATGCTTATACGTGTTGCACGCTAAAACGGCTGTCCGTTATATATTATACTGTTGCAATTATTTTCCATCGGTCATCGGACGTTTACCGTGTTCATTGTTCGCGTACCGTAATCCGTGGTTTAATCAACCGCGTTTCGTTTGTTTCGATCGCTTACGCGTCTTACGCTGTAGCTGCTGGATATCGACCGGGGCGGTTTTGGGAAAAGATCGTGAACAAAAACGTGTGCTCGTTGTTGCGCCTGTGCGCCGAGGACGCGAACCGTGCACCCTAAGCCTGCGTCCATTATTACCACCCTGTATACATATGTGTATATTGTATGTATATACGCTTCGCGAGGCAGCTAGCCGCCACTTTCGCCGTCGACCGCAGCATAATATACGGTGGCTGATAAAGAATAATAATAAAAAAAAAAATACAGCCCGCGAACAAAGAACAGAAAGAATACAGTCTCTCGGTCGTATTTTCGTTTTTTTTTCTACCTTTCCACCCCCGCGACCGGACGATAAACCGTTTCGACATGTAAATCCGACAACTCGCCCGTTTCGTCCCGTTTGATCCTCGCGGTTCGGCAGCGCGTGTGTGTGTGTGCGTGTGCCTACACGCGTTGTCCGCTCCGAGCATTAGCCCGGCGCCGCACACCACCCCCTTGCCCCAATGATCCCGTCCCGCTGCCCTTCAAAGGAAACTTTTCCAAAGCCCTGTCATTCCGGTGCGCGCGACTCGCTCGTAAAACATTGACGCATTTACATATTGCTTAGAGCGCATCGGCCCACCAGATTCGCGAACGTTTTCTAGAAACTGCCGACCTCTCGAGCTCGCCGCGCCGGTGTACGCGATAAGGTGTATAATTTATACATCACGGTATCGTATAATTCATATTAAAATATTAGAACAGGTATTTGCTGTGTTATGATGAAACGGGGTGGTCTGCACTGCGAATCTTCTCCACTCGTCGGTCGCGCAATCAATCGTCCAGCGACCGGCAGTCGGAGACGTACGCCGTTAATACTGTTGTTGCGCTTACGTAGAATCGACTTCAGTGCTTAAATTGTGTATGATGATTATTACAAAAGTATAATACGCCGTGGCCGAGTGGGAGTAAAAATGTATACATATTATGTTAACACTAAACAAATGTGATTAAGAAGTGTCTACTATGTTGGCAGGCGTTGAAAAAAAAATCGATCACGTAAAGGCGACTGCGCGGAAAACAATCGAACCTTATAGTCGATACTCGCTGGTCCTTGGACGTCACAAAGCTCACCGTTTGTTGTTTATACAGCATTCGGATCAAGGAGCGATAAATAATAATGGTCGTTGCACACGTTGGTCCAATGTACGAACTACGGTTTTCACTTTTATGTCGGCTTTAAGTACAAATTTTTTCCAAATATTCCCAAGTCGTACTGTATTGGACGCACACGTTACGACGATCTTATAAGATTTTCGTCGTTGAGTTCCCACTTGATATCTGTAAAAATGCACCATCATATGTTCTAATTGTATACATTCAAGTGCACATTTTAAATTATCAAACGTCACAAATTACAACGTTTTTCTTACTCAAATTCGATCGGTTATGATCATTTTTTTCACGACTGTTTTATACACACATCATATTGTAATGCAAACGGGAATTCTATTATAATTTATAAGAAAAAATAACGATTGTAAGTATGGTGTTTAAAGGAAAAATGGAAATGTCTAAACTTAAATGCTGAGGTTCTGTTACTGAGCGTTTTCCTCTTCACGTGAGTTTGTAAAATATATTAATAATGAAAAAATGAAAAAAAGTATCCTATAAAATAATAACAATGTAGACATGTAGTAGACATGATAACAACAACAAAGAATTATTAAATTTATAAACTATTTGTTTAATTAACAATTACAAAATATTTCTAATAACACCGCTATACAAATGAAATATAAACGTATTTTTGCCTGGAGTATATATTGTTGTACAATAAGTGCAATAATATTGATAATAACATGTATCTGGGACATCGAGAATAATGGTCTTTCGAACGAAGATTTCGACACGAGCATTGCACAATCTATGCGCGTAGGAACATAAATTATAATATAGAGATAATATAATATAATAGTACACGATGGACGTCCGTATGACCGCGTATTAATTGTTTATAATATGCATTGGTTATGTTACATTATTATTGCCACGATACAATCGTATTACTATAATGTGTTCATTGTACCGATCGCCGAGTCGCTTGTGACTTTTACACACGTATAGGTACAGCGTCGTGTTATGCAGTTAGTGGGCCGGACACTCATTCAAGTAGGAAAACCGCGGCACGAAGGATATGTTATTATGCAAACAATGATACCTGAAGGCAATGTGTTTCTCGTTCAAGAACATGATAAAAAATGTCTGTATCGAGGTAGATTTTTTGAGTTCGGGTCGACTACGTACATTTCAATACATCAGAAGGCACAACTCAAATATAATATTAAATTACATACAATAACTATAGAACGTATAAATATTTTACCAGGTATAACATTATGTACTTGAAAAATCACAACCTCCGAACAAAACTGATATATACGTATTACACGCATGTATATTAAAATTGATCAGAAAATTAAACATGTACGTACACGCGCGTGTAAACATAATAATGCTATAGTCTAAAAAAATCGTACTATAATATTATAAACATTAAATGCACTCGTAAAACGTACGGAATTATAGGAACTAAAATACCAACCATTCTTTATAAATGGGATTATTTTTCATATTAATCAAACAACAAACGTATGTCAACATTTGTTTTCTACAACAATATAACGTTTTTGGTACACGAGCTTATTTAAAAAAAAACAAGGCACAGAGTTTAAAAATGTTTCATCATCTTATGAATAATATAAGACTAGAGTTAGAATTTTGTATTTTTATAAGACTGTAAAAAAAGCACTTGAAATAAAGCAATAAAGCCTAAAAAATAGCACCTAAATTATTTTTATAATATAATCAAATATAATTTGACACTGTAATACTCTGTAAAGTGTGAGTACAGTATAAAATTGGGTAATTTAATTTCATATTTATAGCAATATGTATATGTATTATGTATAAATGAATAAATTTTCGAAATGTGTTATTTACATTTTGCAATGGTAATACAGTACACACACGTTTCATAAAAATGTAGTAAAAAATTTTGTTTATTAATAAGTTTACAGCATAATCGGCTTTTAGATTAATGAACGTTTTATAATATTACGCAGATTATAGTTATAATAAGTTGAAAAAGCACCATGCACTATATTAAAATGTTTATTCATTTATTTTATGAAAAAGTCTATTGAGTTGGATAGATGGTATGTGGAAACAAAATGTTGAAATGTTTTTGTTTTTGTTTTTGATAAAATCGCAAATTAATTAATAAATAATAATATGATTGAAAAGTTAATTTTTAATTTATTTGGATTAACAATAATAATCATAATAATAATAAAAATAAGCTTGTCTGAAACGTTTCTGTCCTCATACAGAACTCTTAAAATCCCTTCCAAGCGTTCGCCCCGGATTCTAATATTTCCAAAATATGTGTTTGCATTTCTACTATTTACGCTTCAATATGATCGCGGTGATGTATGTTACTTAACCATACTATAATTTCGATGAATCGATATAAGTGCACCACGTTCGTTTAACGATATAAATATTATTTTTAAATTCTAACCACTTCTACATCAACTCCTACGTATATGTAATACTATATAATATGTATTTGCGCATATGGATGAGTAAATTAATTGAATAGTTGTATCTGGAAAATGTTTTTCGATTATTTTGTGTACGGTAAAACCAAGAGTATGAAAATTATATTAAAAAAATAAACACTCCACCCTCTGCCTAGACGATAAATAATCTCTACGCCGCCTCGCGCGCACGAGCTAGTCTCTCCTTGCCGATCGAATCTCTGTCACGTAATCGTCAAGAGACCGTTTTCGTCCTTGATTGGTTTCAGTTTTATTATTATAACTATTTTTATTATTTATTTTTATTTTTTTCGTTTCGTGGCCACAACAGACATTTGAAATAATTATAGGTTACCGCTCGTGGAAGTCGGGCCGGTACACATAGATGTCGTGACTCGCGAGATGAACGATCCCGTGCACACACTCACGTACAACAACGACGAGCACGGACGCGGGGAGGTAGGGCGAAGGGGTATATAGCCCACATAATAATATTATCATCGTGGGCCTGCCGCAGTGGGAAACGTGATCTCTCGTCGACTTAATTTTTACAGCGCACACCATGCGTACTATAGGTAGGCATTATACTTTTTCGTCGCCCGCCGCCTCGCGATTTCCGTTTTGCCGTGTACGGTTAATCATTAGTAATAATGATAATTTTCGATACATATTTTTAGATTTTTAGTGCATATAAATGCAAATTTTTGAACTTTTAAAGGCATACTTCAATGCATATTTTCCCAGCTTTTAGTGCACGAGCGCATACTTATTTTGGCATTTTTTAGAGCACGAACTCACGAGCCCCGATCATTACCGTCGGCCGGTGATAACCGTACGCTCGCACCGCATAATATACGCGCGTTCGAGGAGTACGTACCCGATGCTGCAGCGTCGTCGTCGTCCTGTGTATACGACTCAGGGGCGGACGCAGGAAAAAATGTTGGGGGGGTTTTGAAAAAATAAGAATAATTACCATTGTTTTGAAATAATTATTTATTGTATTTTTAGAAGTCATAACAATTAATTATAAAATCAAATTTATCCACCTCGGTGTTTTTGCCATAATATTCAAGATATCTTCATAAGATACCTCTACGTCTCTGTATAAGTTCAATAATACTAATCCATTCAATCGGTCCTCCGCCGTCTTGTTTCGTAAATAGGTTTTTAATCTACGGAGACAAGAGAATGATCTTTCACTCGAAGCAACTGAAACGGGAAGTGTTGCTCCAATTTGCAAAAATCGATGTATAGACTGATATAACGTAGATGACGTAGATTGAAAAATTACAAATTATTACAGATTCACTTTTCTTACCAAAACATTTTTTTCTAGCATATATTAACGTCTTTTGAATAATTAATTGTTTTTAGGTAGATAAGATAAAATAACTATTACGTTTTAAATTAATCATCTATTCATTTCGGGAGGGGTTTGAACCCCCCCCCCTGCGTCCGCCACTGGTATACGTTTATGCGTATACAGATGATGTGTGTATGATATAGGAAACGAACCGGACGGCCAAGGGCATGTGTCCCCGGCAGGCATTGCGGCGGTAGTTCCGTAGTGCTGTAAAACATTATTATTCGGTCGGGGCATATCGTCATTACTATTATCATTCAGTGTTTGCCGAACGGTATACGTATACTGTTGCAGCAGCGTCCGCAGAGAGAGGCGATTTATACCTACACACACACACACACGTATTATACGCGTTTACGTACGTCGAATTACGTGTACCACGTGTACTGTAAAATAACCTATTGACAATTATGGTGCACTGAAACCAAATTACAGTCCTGCGACGTGCACATGTATATACGCGCATGCGCACGATCGGACGTATTATAATAATTACTCATACGGTTGCGTTCCGTTGCGGGATAACGAATTTGATAGGACTGATCGCCAAGCGCGTGTCGCGCCGCAAATGGTACTACAACTGCTGCTGCACGTCGTATTATATTGTTTCGTTAGACTCGAATAATTTACGTTTACCAGTCGTCCTTTTCATCGTTTCGCGGTTTCCGTTTTCTTTTTCCGTACGTGAGTTCTTCGACGACCGTTTACATATTTTATGTCCATAACGTTACACGCGTGCACGGACGCTTCGAGCGGTTAGAGCACTATACGCGGTAACTAATCGAATAAATATTGTGCGCTAATCAAATGCGTTCTGCAGCGGACTGCACTCCAGTCATACGTATATACTATAGTTTTACACGTGGTAATAGTTATAATAATGAAAATAATGGCTAGACGTGTAAACTAGGTGTAAAGATCAAACGAAACAATTATAGATTGATTCGATTATATAACAGGTGTGTAATAATGTGTATGTGTTGCGTTTCAAAATGTTAATCGATGTCAGAGGATTGAATCGTATTATAAATCAGTTATTTTGTGTATGTTTCATGTGCGTGTTATATCTTATATATGTATATTGTATATGTGAGGAAAAAAATGAATAATTACAATATTCCCGATTAAAAATTATCTGCCTTCAATTGATGAACGTAAATTGTTTAGTAGTATTTAAGCTATTATAACATTTCGATTTTCAATAATTATAGATATTTGGACAAGGGCAATCATATTTTACAATAATATTATTTTTATGGTTTAATTCACTATATCGTGTGCGCTAGTTAAGCTCAGTCGACATGAAGAGTATTCCACACGTGTTATAATTCGTAATTAAAAAGTTTAGCGATAGGTACAGGTTATGAACTTGTGTCATATCACACAGCTTGATAGTTAAAAACAGAAATTGCGTCAACTAATACATTTTATCTGAACGATTGATGTATTCAAACCATAAAAATGCAATCCTCGGTAAATTTATAATATTGCACATTTTATTGCTATACGTTTTGATCAAGTGCACAAAGAATTGTTAAGGTGATAAATAGATATACTTCATAGAAAACATTAACACTACTTAATGAATACTATAATAAACGTTTTCTCGTAGCACCAAATTTTGTGTTTACAATTTTTTTTCAATTTATAATTTTATCAGTGGTTTTATTATAATCAAACTATGAAAAATCATCCGTTTTTCCGGATCCTTAATGTTTTTGTAATTATTGCAAGCGTATATCCTTAAGGTTTAATACTTTCGTAAATGAAAATAACAAAAAAGTCACTTTTCCTCGGCTATAAATCATAATATAATAATAAATATATGTCGGATATTGATGATTGTAGCAAATTTTCTTTAAATCCTTTAAAACTCTCCCATCTTATCGAAATCATTCACATTTTGCATTTTTTAAACATTTTTAATTTTTAGGGCATTTTAGAGTTTTCGGATACAAAATATGAATTTTAAATTTTATTTTCAGATTTGTTAATGAATGTAATATTATAGCGTAGTTAGGTGTTCGTAATTTTAGTTGTACCTATATTATTTACTATTGGAAAATAGTTGAAATGTTCAAACCTAGATAACTTGAATCGGTAAAACCGAAGTCAGCAATGATATCGTTTAGTGACGAGTGTTGTCGTCGCAGCCGTCGTGTGAATTTTTTTTCTTGATGCGTTGTTAATATATTAAAACAATAATACTGGTGCTAATGCTTAATGGGTAAAACACAACAGAAATACACTTTTAACATGTATATTTTAACAATTGTTAAGCTCTGGTGAATAAATTTAACGTAATTTTCGCATTTTATTTTTAACAGCATTCTTTTTATACATTTCCCGGGCCTATGATAACAATGATAACACGTTATCGGGATAACTGCGCACAATAGGCCGTGCGCAACTATACTGCGGTAAAATGTGTGCATATCGCAAAGAGCGCGACGAAAGCGAGAGAATGAAAAAAGGGAAGAAAAAATCGCATTTCTTCGAGGACAAATGCCCTTGTCCACGGCGGTACGTGTAAGACCGAGGCCCCGGTGACTAATAGCGTGCCGGAAAGATTTAGAGAGGGGAAAAGTGCCCGTGACAGGCCCGCGCGGTAATTAAAGGACCGCCGCCGCCGCCGCCGCCGTTCGTTCTCTTCAGCGCCATCGCGTCGTCCCGTCCTCTCTCGCAATAGCGCGCGCCCCAGCGAAACGATGTAATATATGTACACGGGCGCGTGCAGTGACGTGTACACGTACCAGATGCTTCTCTTCGGAACGCGCCCAACTCGCAGCGTCTTTGCCCCCGTGACGACTAGGAAAATCTGTAGTCGACCGTCGCGCGCCGTAATTAAAACCGCGCGATTAAAAATAATAAATAACTTTCGGCCGCCGGACGGGCAACGGGACGAACGCACGCGCGCAACAATGTCGTCTGCTCGTAGATCAACGTACCGCGAACGGGAGAAGTAGACGCGTAGTGTTCCACTGCTGCGCGCGCGCGCGTTCGCTACGCGACCGACGATGTTTCATAACACATTTGAAGTACCGAGTAGCCAAGTATATCGAAGTACGACCAAGTCAGCGTTGCCACGGCTAGAAATACAACCCGTGCAATTCGGCGAAAACCCGCACGTTGACGAGTCGTAGTCGAAACAAAACGTTTTTGCTCTTCAGTCAATAATTATTCCAGTCGTGACTAATCGTGTTTTATCGAAACAGAACGTGCTCTATTCCGTCACAGTCAAAACTGGTCGCATGCCGTTGTTGTTGCAAAACGGTCGCTCGTTATTATCGTACTATATAATTAATACTGCTTTTACTTTTTATACGTTAATATTTTAATTAATGTACTAATATTTTTTTATATATTATACATTTTGTGTACCTATATGAAGGTAATTATAAACATGTTAAATAAATCTTCATCATGCGTATATATCATGTTATTTATCCACATAATAATTTATGAACAAATAATAAACACATGTATTATTTTCAATTTTTCTACTCACACTTTAATAAGACCGCTGAAAATATAGACCTGGAAACAATAACTTCTTCTTCGTCGGAAAACATGTTGGTGACTAAATACGACAACACAGTTTTGCTCTTTTGGTGCGCGGCCGGCCTTAGGGCATCTGCTCTATTATATTTAGAGTCGATCCGATGTGACTTTTTTCTCGGCATCCGATAAACCGATGTACAACAATTAAAGGTCGACCCTTGCTCACCGCATGGCCAAAACGCAACTTGACACAATGTCTTACACGTGGAGAAATAATCACGGTCAGACACATAATCTGCTACTGCCGAAACTACAGACACATCGGAGCCAACCGATAACCTCCACGAAGCACCGGGCCCCGATCCGACCGATATCTACGAGATTATACCACTTACTTTAAGATAACCTGAAAACAACTTAGCGCAATATAATCTTCGAAACGCTCTCCCTTTTTCATACGTACATAATATGAGAGCAGCTCGACGTTCACACATGCCGTGTAATTCTAAAAGCCAATAATCTTTGTTGTTGCGGCATCAATACGATAAAAAAAATAACACACGAACGATGTTTCAACAGTGCGAATATTGCAGTCGGCCGCGAACGCTGCACGGAGATAGCATTTAATTTTCACGACGCGTCATTGGTGGTCCGTGTAACGTGGTGTTTTTTCGAGAAGAATATATCGGCTAAGGCTGCTCTATAATAATCATAGTTGAGTCGATGTGACTCTTTTTCGATATCCGATAAACCGATATCGAACCTGCAATAACCGATCTGACATTTGAAATTGAAAACTGGTATCGAAAACAACCGGTGTATCGGTCAAAAACTCCGTACCCGATTTTGACCGATGTTGTACTATAATATATTGATTTATCTCGAAACGTATAGAGAAACATGTTAGCCTTAGCTCAGGTCGTTTAGGAATTAATCATCGGTATGAATGAATTGCTAGTGTACAGTTTGACGTGGGTAGAATGAGTGATAACACTTTAATATAGACTAATTGAATTAAGTTATAGGAACGTTTTTTTCCCCATATTTTAAAGACACTCGATATTTTTTTTCCGAGAATATCGGGTCGGATATAGGTTTTATTTCGATATCCTTAGTATCGACCGATATCGATCACCTCTAATGATAATAATAATATGTAAATCGCGGTTATCGAAGACTAAGTCGAATATTACAACTGTATTGGCGCAGCTGATGTATAATTCGAAAGGACAAAAGTCCTCGTTGCGGAAAACTGCAGAAGCGGTTAGAACGAGAGTGCCTTAGCGATTGAATGGTGAGCGGCAACCGACATCGGAGCGATTTAGTCGGAGACCGAACCGATAGACGGAGTAATGGTCTAGAGAGATTGTTGGCGATGACGGACTGGAAGGAAAGAGTCGTCCAGGATCGAGAAAATTTAATTGCGTCGAGCTACGGTGTTGGCGGACGGTTTGTGACTACTATATGGTTGTAAAGCCAGAAAACGTTGAGAAGAAAATAATGGGTCGTTACGAGCGTGTACAGTATACGAGTTTTCGGCGAATTCCGGGGATCCAGAATATTTCTTCGAAACGCGGAACACGGAAAACGACAAGCCGTCATGATAATTATTGTTATCGCGCGTTTAGCGACGTGAAAGCACATCTAAAAAGTCTGTTAAGCTGACCGTATTCATAGGGCGCGTATACTGGACGCGATAGCTTAACGTCGCGATTCCGCACGCTATCGCAGTATAGTTGTCGGACATCATTACACCTCACGACGAATACTCGTAAGCACTATAATTACGGTCTGATGACGTGTATTTGGTCGCAGAGGTACGTTCGGTAACAGAAGAAGCGCATTCAGTTCGATATTGAAGTACGTCCCGCGCGCACATTACACGCAATCAATATCTTGGGTTCCACGCGATTCTCCCGTACGTTCAGTGTTAGGTTATTATGTGGGTGCGCGCGCGTACAATATAATGACGTAGGGCATATATTATACCTATACGTTTTCTCCGTACGGTTGGGGTGGTTAAAAATCGACTCGGGGATGTGGTTCTAATAAGGTGCATGTTTTCATTGTCCGTATACGAGTAGTATATTTATCAATATATACCTTATGTCACGGGGTGTTGGAAACAAAAATTAAAGTATAAAAGGTATCGGTGTAAAACATGAATTCGCTATAATACACCGATCATTTATCAAAGCTGAAACATCGACAGTTATAAAGACCGTGTAACCTAAAAAAATCTCAGCACCCTACTTTCAATGTTTCATTGTTATACGCCGTACAGACTATTATATATATATATATATTGAAACTATAGTGGATGTTCTGTAGAGTTCAAAATTGGTGGATTTATTAGGTATACATTATTAACTCCGACGCCTAATCGTTTCCTATTGAATACTATTAGAATCGTATCTTATGTACAATAATGTTAAATTTATAATACGAATTCGTGTACCATTTCTAAGGATAAGATGATTAAAAATAAAAATGAAACAAAAAATCAAGGATCGAACAATTATTACCGTAGAGCGTCGAATACGCACTAATTGTGACCAAATGAGGTGCGGATTATCAAACACTGTTTAAAAATGCACACGCATTTTAAATGATTTATATAATTAAAAATAAAACTGTATACATTTTCGATTCCGAATAACTTCTGTATCATATTATAACATTTAATTTTTAGGACTTAGAAATGTATACAATTACATTTCATAAGAATAGAAGTAGTGAAACTTTAACAAAACCAAGTAAAGTTATCAAACGGTAAAAAATTCCAAGACTCGTGCTCTATTGCGTTAGTGATACAACTCAAGTAATATTATAAAATGTAATAATAAATATTTAAATTAGGTACCTAATTCATATGCCCAAACTCAATTTAAAGTCTTATTTTATATATTTTTATGTATGAATAAATAATTCATCATATAAAAATAAATCTGTAAATTGTTTTTAACTAATTGTAAGGAAAACCCCACTTTTTTATGGAAAAATTGGTATGCAATTTGTTTATAAATCAACAAAAACGAACAAAATGTTCTTTTGAATAAAATATGCTCACAGTTTTTAAACTTACATTTTAAATAGTGTAAATAATAGGTAGATATTAAATTAAGCCACTTCGCATTTGCAGATAGGATTACATTTTGTTATTCGCGTATACTAGAGAAAAAACATATTTTCTTCAAAGCAGCTATTTTAGGTTATAGGAAGAAAAATTCATAAGTTCGTGAGTATATGTAATAACTAATAATGCATTTAATGATACGTTTACATGCATGCCCTCCGGCTTCCGGTCAAGTCAGCGTTTTACACAAATTGAATGCAACCATCATAATATCGTATAATTTATATGGTAGCCGTTGGTGAACGCGTACGTGTCGGGCTTTTGTATAATAATATTCATCAACAATACGCTGCACCTAAACGACCGGGTCCCAGGAGAGCGTTTTGTATGCAAAATCGGTAGTCAATATGCACCACAGTGATTAAGGGTCGTCGTCACTGGTTTGCAGTTGTACATCCGAAAACTATACTCCTTCCCCAGCCAATTGAACGCGCGAGGATATTTCGCTCCCTTATATGTATTATAATTATTGTACTGCGTACAAAGTGATTCGTAAAAACAATAAAAACTGAATGCATTATCATATTATATAAGTTCAAATTTAATTTCTTTCACGCACACCGAATGAGCATAAATGGCCGAAGAGCTGCAAAAAAAATTAAACATTTTATTTTTCAAAACTTTAAAATATTTATTGAGATCTCGGCTTAGTAAAACAAAGATATGTAGGTACATTTGTGCAGATCACAGATGTATTATGTATAATCATAACATAATACATGGATTAAATAGAAGTAATAAAATAATGTGGGGTATGAATATAAAAATTTGTATCCATCGCAGACAAATATAATACTTTTTTTCACTGAGAATTTGCTCGTTTTGAAACGACGCTAAGGTGACAGTTGAAATGATACATTTTTTTAATTTTTCACCGAAATCCATCCTATTGTTACATTTATCTAATTGTCAATGATCCCCCTAACCGGTATATAGTGAGTCTAATAAAGACGATTTTTTTTGTGTTATATACTATTGTATAAGCATCAAGAAAAGATATAGAACAATAACAATATCGCTGATAAATTTTAAAGATAACGTGTACTCTTAGACATAAATTCTGTATAAAACTTATAGTTATACCGTTCTAAAGTTGCGTGAAACTTTTAACGGCACTCCGGCTACTATACAAGATACGGTAAAAATATTAACTTCACCCCGAACTATAGCCTGTACAAGAGTTATATACCAAAATGTGTCTTAATCTGTACATAAAAATGCAAGAAACAATATATTATAATGGATTATCTTATACGACGCTGTAACGTGATTGTTCGCCATATTAGTAAAAACGATCGTCCGCCGATAGAGTTATCTGGTGGAATCCCATCGGATATAATATAGCTGGACTGCTATAAAGATACTCTAAAGTTCTCTGATTAATATCTATACAGCCCTGATGCGGGACTCCGAGGGTTCGTCAATCTCGTAATATATATATATATATTTATCAAAAGAGCAACACAATAATGATGTTTATTACTATCATAAAGCGTAAATGGCAATTAAATATGTGTATATACCTATCAGTGGACCACGCGGCGATAAACGCTAAGGGTGCGGTCCGAATTACTGGGCGGAGGTGATACACTCAAACGCACATTGGACGTATCGCTGAGGCCAGTGGCGCGCTGAACACTGAGTTAAAGTTAGGCCATGGCCTGACACAGCTATTTTAAAAACGTGGCTAGTGTACCGAGGGGCCTGAACGGTTTTCGATTAACGTTTTCAATTTGGATCGAAATACGTATGATCACCATCAATGAAAGTGGAAGATTAGTTAATGCACGGGTTGTAAATATAATATGCAAACACGTTGTAAATACTTCATACTTTGAGGCTATTGTGGCCGCTGTATTATAATTTGTCCCGAGTGTACTTTTCTAGAAGTTTGGCGCCGCGCCACTGGCTAATACGTTAAAAGGCACTCGCGCTAAGATGATATAATATGTGAACCCCCGATGTGCTCATATCGCGTTCCCTGCGCACCTGCACTCGTGGACGCAAACGGCCGTTAAAAATCTGAAATGTTCGTCTCCCGCGCACCCGGACAACGCATTTATGTGCATTTTCCGAATAAATCGTTCAGTTACGCGCTAATCGTTACGTCCGCGTGACGACTGGCGTTGATTGTTTTTCATTTTCTCTCTCTCTCTCTCTCTCCATCTCTGTTTTTCTTTCTTTTTAATAAAACGGTTTCGACATCTGCGAGCGGTGAGTGTACAATACACACATACATATATATATATATACACACGCGCTCGGTGGTGCCAAGTCGTATACGTGGCGGCTGCGGCGATGACAATATAACAAGTGTTGTTCCGCTGCGTATATTATTACTCTGCAGTACAGCTCGGCGTCGGGGGCGGCTGTCGTCGCCTCGCGCACTCGACGGCTGAAGGATGGATGAACGGACGGACGGACGGACGGACGGACGGAAGGATGGATGGATCGGTCGGCCGGGTCGCCGAAAACAAAAACACCCAGTCGCTCGCTTAATGAGAAACAACCCTTTCGGCGGGCGGTGCGGGTTGTTTTTTCCCACCCTCCGCCGCGCCGCCGCCGTCGACTCGCGTGCGCACATCGTTTTTGCGAACCGGGTGTCGTAGACGTCACGCCGACTTAACGACCGCTCTCGGTATCGCCGACTAGTGCAATTTCGCACGCACACGCACAACGTACACGAGCTGGTTTGTTTACACATCCGCTCGTTCGTCGCACGCCACGACAACGTTTCCCTTTCGATCATTTCCTCCTCGCAACGCACCTGCGAGCAGCGTCGATCCAAGGTTCGGTCGGGGCCCCGAGCAAACTTATACATACATCACGTGTTTGTACCAAAGTGCGTATCACTGTAGTACATGTGGCCAGATTTTCTAGACCCAATGAGAGAAAGACCTTGGACACTTATCGGAAACATCAAAATTATTGATTTGGCATTATAATTCTAACAATCGTCAAGTGAGCTGCTTCGATATTGTAATAAAAGGCATCAATAATGCGGTTGGAACCGGTTATTCGCTGTAGATATCTGCGTTGCACGGTATGGAGGTTTGCACGTATCGCGTTCCCGACGTACATCGATCTCTACAGTGATCTAGTGCTGCGATAAGGATTTTGAAATCGGATTCAAATAATTGGAGTCCACGCACAGCGTATGGACTGCGGGTTTCAATTTTTTTTTTT
The DNA here is from genome assembly GCA_949715065.1 of Periphyllus acericola. Classification (NCBI taxonomy): domain Eukaryota; kingdom Metazoa; phylum Arthropoda; class Insecta; order Hemiptera; family Aphididae; genus Periphyllus; species Periphyllus acericola. Next base: position 14,911,333 of record OX454266.1, read on the forward strand.
CGAAAGAATTCATTATGATCAACTTCAATTCAAAATGTTTTTTCTCCTAATTTTAATGGAATTTCGAATGGATTAAATCAAAAACGGAGCACAGTCGATCTCGAAAGGACTTCTCGACAAGTTTATACCGGTTTTTAAAAATTTTCTCGGATCACGAATCGATCGGTATACGTTGAAAATACAAAACGCGTATAAATATAAATACTATGCATCACATGCATAATACACACCTGCGCTATGTACATTATATTATGATGTACTCGTATGTGTTTAATAGCAAATCATTATTGTCTTTAAGTACGATTTTTTTTTTTTTATATTTGTTTCGCTACGATTAAAACTCGTAAAAATACGAGTAGGTATTTAAATTAATAGATATAACCATAACATTATCATTGTTTAAATTACTTTTAAATCGATTCTGATCCTACGTATATAATTTATGCACAGCACGAGATTTTTCAATATTCGTATACAAATGCACGGAGAATACCATTATTCTAATAATAATATTAGTTAGCAGTTTATTGTGTTAACATAATTATTTCGCCCAATGACGTACCAACAGTTTATAAATACAATGTGATATAGTCATTAACATAGGCAATTTAGTTAATCTACATCAATTATATAATAGCAGCGTCAATGGGCTATTTCATATTTGATTATTCACATATTTTTTTTTAGTATTTTACGTTTTAATTAACACAAGTACTATATACGATGTTACCTGTATGGGCCATGATCAGCTATGGTGGTACATAAAATAACAATAATTTTATTTGAAATACATTCAGAGCTTATACAATCATGTCCCGGTGGATTTGTTCGCTACACCCAACAATATCGAAACTGCCGTTGGACGAAATATCACTATATTTTTCAACATTTTTTCCTATCTACGTTTAGCAATGTATTTCTATTAAATAATGAGAAACATTATTATGTAACGTCATTGGTCGATGGCATATTAACTTATTGTTGAAGTATGAACGATGAACTTTCTAGTTTTCCAGTGTCAACATTCAATTGTACATTTGTACAGCTGATCAGATAGTACTCGTAGTATTAAAATAAACCGCATTATGAATATTAAACTTCTTGAAGTTGAGCAAAGCTTTCGGTTTCGGTCGTGGTTGGTGGTATACTCTTACACGCCACGGCATAATTGTACGTGCACTGTTTTTTTTTTTTTATAAAAAAATATGATAAATACCGATACAGCGCAATATATGAGATTGAAAAAAAAATTAATTGATCAGTTTGTAGAAAAACTCTTGACGTCGCGTGTGGCAATTATTAAAAATGTAATATTATGACTTTCTTTTCGCCACACTTATTTTATGTACAACTATGTCTGAACACACGACAACATGTAAAGTAGTTTTTACACGAGCCAGGCATAAAATCAATTTTGAATACGATATAATTGTTGCGTTTAAATCAAAAGCAATCTTAACTCTCCGGGTTCTCATTCACGATTATTTTACCGCATTCGTGTACACGAATTTCCTCGTGCTCAGGAAGGTGATAATACAGTGCTCAGTATAAGAAGTCCGGTTCACTTCTTTTAGATTAAAAAATAAATACTTTCTTGATGGCTTGTCAACGAAATGTATAAACAACCTCAGAACCACGATTAAAAGACGAAATAGTCTAAAAACAGGTTTTAGGCTAATTTCTCGAACCACAACATTGAGCATGTTGATCACTAATTCTAAATTCGTCACACCTTAAGAAATTATACAGTAGATAATTACACCTTTCCGTCGAAACGAAAAGATTTTTACGATTTGCATTAACTCAATCTATTTGTTGTTCTACTCCACGCACAAGAAGGCGATAACATGATCGTTTGTAAAATAGTGCGTTTTTTTACCGTTATTATAATTTATAGCCCTAATGATATCACAGCCAGTTAGAAGAAATTCAGTTGGTATGTACACAAAATAGTAACTACTAATCAGCCATTAATAATAATTTTTCAATATTCTAATAACTATTTAAAGGACGTTATGGCGTAGTATTTTTAGCCATTGTCCATCACACTCTTTGTAGCATAACCACATACCACGCTTTTTATCATTTCGTAGACAAAAAACTTAAGTCGGTCAAACATATTTAGTGTTAGAAAAGTTACTTCGGAAAGTTAAAATATATTTGGTATTTTAAGTAAATGAACAATATCAGTATTAATTCAAGCCAACTTAATATTAATTATATATTAAAATATATATTAAATATATAATTATAGACGCCTGGAGTACTAGATTAACATCATTCTGTGTAAGGGTCGACGTCGGGCCAATCTTACGGACATAAAAATTCGCCAAAACTTGGAAAAAAAACCGTTTACGCAGTTATATATACTTATATATTTACGCAAGTATACCTACAGTGTTTTCCATGAATGATGTTCTACATAAGAATCATACTCAACCAAAATTAATAACATTTTTAAACGAATAATGTATTTGGAAAATTATATTTTCATATTTTTATCTATAAATATAGTTTGCAAATAGGATTAGTATTCAACAGATGTATAATATGTATAGAGTGGAAGCAATTTTGGCAATACACATTTAATATGAAAACAATTTGAATTTTAAGTGTCGATTAAAGGTAGAACTAATGATATCATACAGAAGTATCATAAAAATACTCGGTTATAATAAGTACGGTTACCCACCAATATTTTGTTGAAACTAATTATAAATACTAAAATCTAAAGCCAATATTTCACGGTTGAAATTTTTTATTTGATCAATGTAAATAAAAAAATGTACACGGGTCTTATCATTACATACATATACACGAGCATATGGAATAATAATAATAATAATAATATTGTCCGAGCACACATATTGTATTTACCATCAATATACGTTTTTTTTCCGGAAAGAGTGACGCGCTTAACAATAAACGAACTTCACCGCGTCCGTCGCACTACATATAATTACATAGTGTACACTCGCATGGGCTCCATGGTTCGTGGAAAATAGTAGACATTTGGACATCGGACGGTACGTGTAAGTATATACGTATTTGCGCTGTTGAAGGCAACGCGTTTTTCACGAGATTTTTTTTTCCCTTTTTTTTTTTTTTATCATCGTAATCGAACTAGTGGTTTTAAAACGACATGACGACGCGTGAAGTCAATAGGGTCCGGCTGCAATTATATATATAAGAAACGTCTCGACCGAAATCTATTCGATTTCATTCCTCTTCGCCGCACATAAACCGCCGCCGCGCCTGCAGTAAGTGAATGTGTAAACCCGTCGATATCTCGGATTTGATTTCCCATGTACGAGGGCGCGAAGCTTTTTTTCTTCACCCTCTCTCTCTCTCTCCGGGTTATATTTTTTTTTTTTTTTTATACCCACTACTTCAATCGGACAATGACTAATGTTGCGGAAAGTGAAAGGAAAACAAACATCCTCGAGACGCGCGACCCCTTTTGCGCGGCGGCAGTGACATGGGCGACTTTCCGAGGGTTGTTGGCGACGACGACGACGACGACGACGACTACCGACGCCCGGAGTGACGATGCACGTCTACGGCCATTAGGAGACGGCGAAACGCACATTAATAACGTTTATTTAAATTCGGCTCTTCTCGTTCTGTGCACGTATAATTTATTTGGTTTTCGCCGCGCTGTCGAGTCATGCGGGTTTTCGCGTCCCTTGCGGTGCGCTGACAGCGATATCGATGAGCTGAGCACCACCGCGCGTTGTACTATTTATATATGATATATAATACGATGTACTACTACGTGTTCTCACGGATTTTACCACGAGGCGTATCCGGTAAACGCACTTCGCCCATCGCGTTTACCCAATTTTAACAATGTGGACGGTGACGAAATATTCTGGTTTTATTTTCGCGCGTAATATGCATGTTATCCGAGAGCAATCGAATATGTGTAGATGGTCAACGCGCGACCTTTCGTACGATTAATTCAATTCGTTCGTTTACAGCAGGCTTTAACCGAGAACGTTATGAAAATATACAGCGTTTTCCGAGCAATAGTACAAATACTACAATATGACAAATTTCGTTCCATTCCCGCACGTGCGACCCAACCATTCGGCTGTAACTCAAAGGTGCAACGGGTGGAGAAACGACATCAAAGACTCGTGAACCGGCACGGAGAGCATTATCGACTACTACGGCGATAAACAAGAATCGCGGCCAACGCAACCCCCGGACATTGAAACTACCCGCAGCACGTGATATTATAATATTTTTTACGAAAAAAATAGTCTATAATACTCTTCAGCCTTGAATTTCGTCAGAAATTTCCGGAAAAAAACAATTGTCACATCGTAATTTGTAATTGTGTGAGAAACGCTATATACTATATTTTATGAACATTGTACACAAAAAAAATTATCGAATCAATTATGACCACGGTTAATATATTTATGGTCGCGTGACAACGCGAAAACGGTCAGAAAAAATGATCAGTGTATCCGTAGAGAAAATATATCCATGTTAGAAGATTAATGAAATAAGTAATAAATAAACACAAGCGTATTACTATTGATAATTAGTGACATTACAAAATATCAAAATGCTTTTGTTGTCAATTTTTTCACAGCCATTTTTCACCCAATAGCCCTTTTGTTTGAGGTCATGTTACAACTCAGGTATAACGTACACACGGATTATTCATTTAAAACATATTTCGTTCTCCGACAGGCGACCAGATAAATGGGATACAGTATACACATCCGGAACCTTTGCAATTTCAGAGATGCAATATGATCGAACATTCTAAAAACAATTAACGTTCATGCCTTTCCGTGCAAATCTCGTTTCGGAAATATCTATTTCGATTATGTTTATCTGATACTCAAATTGTCTGCACTCGATATTCTTTAGTATACGAACGTGAGACCGGACTAAATAATTTCTCGGACTTGTGCACCGCTACTGACAACGATTATTTTATGAGATCCTTTTTTATCTCGGTATACCTGTAGCTACCTGCCGTAGTTATAATAATACCGTTTTTCTCACCGAAAAATGAAAACAGGACCAGAAATATGAATATGAAAAATACAGGATATTTCGCCGAATGCCTAGGGTAGAGAAATCTTGTATCCGGGGTAACCAATTTACCGTCCTCTCTGCCCCGGGCACCCATGCTCATGCAGCATTTAGATCGACTTTACCCGAAATCAGGGATCACCCGAACGGCTATAATACGTAACGCGCATATACCTATATTATATACTTAATGTGGTACATGAATCCCGGGGAATACGCACATATATAATACACTAATACGCGCGCGGGTGATACTCTGCGATACGTTCTACACTTTACGGAAGTTAATTTTCCCGGGAAAAAGGAAAATAATTTGAAAATATGGTATGCACGAAAACGACGCGCGGGCCCGCCGCGTAACCCTTCGGGGAATCGCACGTACCACTTTTGTAATTTGTCGGTGCCCCGGTGGCGTAAAATGCGCCCGCGAACACACATACAAGCTTATACACGCACACACGCGCAGGGGCAAATAGGTATGTAGACGGAGCCGAGAACCGTGGTAAGGGATGCGACGGTGGGTAGCGTATGTCGCGGGGGTAGTTCGGTGCCATAAATACGAGAAGCCTCCCACCCCCGTCCGACGACCTACACGCACGGCCCTGTCCGGGACTCGGCGCAAGACAAGCAGCGTAATTATTATTATACGTGCAGCGTCGGCGGCGGTCCTCGTGGGAGAGAGATCGCGCGCCCGCACTAGACAGGGACGGTCTCCCAATTATTGGATTAATTGCCACCGCGGCGGAAGTGCACACAGGAAGCGAGGTGCGAATGCTGTACGTACACGTGTATATACATATATTTATTTACACGCGTGTACGGAGAGGGGCGGTGGGAAGACGGAGGACGGCGAAGGCGTTGGTGGCGTGGAGGGGAATTGATGAGTCAAGACGGTCGAGGGTTGGCCGCGGGGACGGTCGCAAGGCTCCGGGTCCCTTGTCCGGTCCCGTTAACCGCAACATTTGTCTTCGCGGGGCCGAATTAAACCCGCGGGCGCCCGGCCAACGGCGGGCCGCGCGTTTTTACCTTTACGTCCCGCAGATAAATCGACCGCCGCGCGTTCAACCCCCACGACCGTTTTTACCGGACACGGACTGTCCGACCGATCGACCGACCGACCGACCGACCGCACTGCTGCCGCCCCGGTCTTTACCCGCCCGATCGATCGCGATAATTCATCAGCCGCGTGTGCACATCACGTGCTGTGGCGTGTGCGAGGTGCACCGGTCGTGTACACAACTGCGCGTACTACATACGCTGAGGTTTACGGTGCAAAAATCCCGAGTTCCTGCACGACCCTGATTCCAGTCTGCATGTATAGAACTCGGAACCCGTTGCATTCGCGTACCGTTATCCTCGTCCGATCTTTAATGTTTTTCTGGCCGCCAGTAAATCGGTTTGAATTCGTGATTTCAAATACACAATGTATATCCACAACGTAATTGCTATTCGTATACGAGCCGCATATAAGTCTGTAAAGATAGATAAACTTCTTTACCACCCTGTAAAGCATCCGGTTCCAGTTATTGTTATGAACATGATATATGTATATTGTATAGTGTCTTTACACCGATTGCTTCAATGTATACTAAAACACACACCACACGCACACACACACTAAAATAATCAAACACAGATTTGACGAAGTTGTGCTAGAGAGATTGCATCACACCAGTTTTCACGTCCACCAACGAAGATCTCGTTATTGTTTTATCTTCTCAGTTTCACAACACAACATAACTAGGTAAGATCATATTTGCAAAGTTGTCTAAAAGCATATTTGTAATATTATATTATTTGACCTAAGTACGTATAATATTATTACTGACCACACTAAAAATATTGCTATATTGCCTTGTTCTATGATTTAAGTAAAAACTATACAGATTTATTAAAAAACTTAACCACGCAATCACGGATGAGAAAAAAAAACTTCTAGAAAGTCGCGTTGGTACATCATTCGAGATGCAAATTAATAAGTAGTATGATATTGTATGGTCAGTGATCACACGGCGCGTCGAATAGGCAACTATAAACTTTATATCGACCGTCTGATAGGGCTGGGAATGATCGTAAGTCAATTTTATCCAACAATAAGCGTTTCATACATGGCGGTATATTTTGTAAAACATCTATCTATCGTTGACGTCGTATCATTAAACCAACACCACACACAACGTACGCGCGCGCAGAGTTAGGTTTCAAGTGCAGCGAAAATGCACAATACTACACCGACAGCCGGTCCGTTGGAGCTCCAGTCGACGTTGCAATTGTCGAAATTATAGTGCAGGTCTTTCGCGAAGCCGCTCGTTTGGTTCACTCGTGGCCGTTACACATTTTCGACAATAATCGCGAAATAACAGCACGTATTACAAAAACACAATTTTTACAAACATTTATATTTTATGCACAGTTCATATTATATATATGTGTGTGTGTGTATTTATGCTTGTACAACACACGTATACATAATGAGCGGTAATCGATATTCGGTAGTTTTCGGTTGATTTGAATAATTTACTGTTGGCCGTAAGCGGAATCGTTTTTGGGTTCATCGGAGCGGGACGTTTATTCACTATGCAGAGTCTGCAGCTACTCGTATACGACCCCCTGATCGTGTTTCCTACCCTTAAACGAGACGCTTTCACCTCGTGACGGAAACTAATTTTAATAACCGTAAACCAATATTACTGTTGTGATATTGCCGTGCGATATCCGAGGTGAAACTCGCAGCGGCCCGCGTGGTTGCCCGGTGGCCGAACGCCGTCCATCAGTCCGTTGAAAACTTGCAACCGCTGCATGTCATTACAGTATGATGCACATGCACACGCGACTTCTGCGTTCACGCGGACCACGTAGGGCTGCGCAGGCGGACGACGCATTCGAACTAATCACGCACCCATTTGATTTACAGGGATAGTACGTAGGTTATTCCCGACTAGAAATATTTTACGCAAACACTGCGGTGTTCAGTGGTGCGAGTACGAAACGATACATCGGGCTTGATCAGGCGGCATTTATACGAACGTATACGCGTTACGGGCGAAAGCCGAAATTACCATTGTTTTGCGGACGAAACTTATTGTTCCCGGATTCAAACGCTCGTATCTAGAATCAAGATAATGTGGGACCAGTCGTACCTGCAAAAATGTAGAAATGTTTCTGTTTCATTACCGGAACCGTCAGGAATAAGTTGTTTTTCACAATCACATAACTACATCGATGAGAGATATTTATTACAGTTAATATGATATTTTAATTATACTAGGTGTTATAACGGTATAGGTAATCAATGTAAATAATTATATATACATTTCAGTGTTTATTTTATGATTTATTTTTAATTGCACCACAGAATTAATAGTAAGAAACGAGAAAAGGTAACATTTGAGTTATGCAATTTACATATAAAATAATATACCATTTTTCCGCAAACAGTTTTGAACAATTTAGGCTTTCAACGAGGATGTACTAAAGTATTTTTTCTTGGTAAATATTTAACCCCCTCACTGCCCCCCCCCCTTGAAGCGTAATATGATTTATTTAGACATGACTGCATTTGATAATTTAAATATACACTGAAAAATGTACAACTAATCTCACCTAACTACTATAGCTATGTCTTTTGAAAAAGAAAAAAAAACACTATATACATTATATTAATTTATACGACTATAATTTGTATGAAGGCGGATACGAACGCGCGCTACAATATTAATATTATTATAATCATATATTTCAACGTTTTGTTGAGTGGGGTAGGCGAGATAAACGGTAAAATATTCCGGTAGCGACCGGTAGGCGGGCAGCTTACAGGCTCTTAGCCGGGACCTGAAACAAACGCAGGAAAAAATGTAATTAATTTCAATTTTAATAAGTTACGCGGGTATTATAAAAGAGGACGTTTACATAAACTTTTACTCGTTTACTTAAGTCTGGCGTAATTATTTAAATGTACATCTTAAAATTGTTCAACTAATATTGTTATACAAGTTTGAAGTAAAAAACGAGCAGCGAGCAATGGATTACGCCTCATCTTAAGCTCAACGTTATTCGCGTGTTAACGTTTATACGTCTGTCTAATTAGAGATAACAGCTTCATCCTTTAATTCCATATAGAGTGCAGTTGGGCGCCATATATCCGTGCGGTATAAGATGTGAAAAAAAAAAAATTAAAATCCCGTTATATAATTCGTCGGCAACAAAATCATATACTCGTATACCCTTAAAATTACATCGTTATAATATATTTTATTTCGTTTTATTAGTGTAGACGGGCGAACCCTTTTTATAGAATTATGGTACATTGAATGCGTTTCGTTCGGTTTGTTAAAAATATAATACATGCGCACGTATATTATCCACATCACAACGGTAGTTTGAAGTATTTATAATTAATGGTCATTAAATTCGTCGAAATAAATGATTTTAATTTCACATCGAAAAAACGTACGTGAGTAATAATCGTATGATTGCGCAACATGTATTTTATAATGATATTAAACATTTCGTTCTGATCAATTATTGGAGGTTAACTCGACTTAGTTTTCAGCGTTGTGTACAACACAATCATGTTCACAACTACGACATCATTCCACGTTCACACTAATTGAATACGACACTGTGCATTGTTCGACGCGTCTAGTTTATTGGTAACCGATCAGTGTATGTAGCCAATGTGATCGAATGTATGAAACGTATCAAACTAACAATATCGCGATTCCACGCAATATATTACTGTAGCACAGAAAAAAATGTTCCTCTTGTAAAATCGAAAGTTATCTATGCAATATACTGAAACTCAGATCGTGTTTACTTTAATACTTGAACGTGTATAGCTTATACAATTATGTGCTCGTATGCTAAAAAATCACTAAAAGCACGTTATTCGCATACCGCACACATTTATCGGTTAAAAATGGTATATTTTTGAGAGTTTTAAACGTGTTGGACACAAACCACTCGATTCAGTGTGTTGATAAACGTTGTAATTTGATTTGATTGTTTACTTGTTTTTTTCTCTCCTTATTGTTAGTATGGTTTACGCGGAAATTTTTCGAAAATGTTTCCTCGTAAAGTTGAGTAACCGTTTGTTTGACATCGCCTCGAATCAGTACTTTAGCCCTGGCTGCGGACGGTACGAGTAAAATATACGAACAAATGAACATTAAAAGCACGCCTCAAGAGTCAAGTCGTTTCGAACGGTGCCCTATAGTGTACGACCGAACATTTACGTATTTATTTCAAACGCGTCGCCGCGGCACGTGTGCGAGTCGAATGACGTAGTATTTCGAATAGGTCTTCTCTCAAAGCCAACAGAATCAGGTCAGCATTCATCAGCACGATCGATTCCATCCTCCAAGGAAAGGGGGATGACGAACGTGCGGCCCAGGCTCTCCCACAAGGATAACCACGAGGACGAGTCATCCGGAGACAAGATAAACATAACCAACAATGTAGCGCGGTCGTGGCCACGTCAGGAGGCTCCATTGTAAGATACGCGCGGCCTCTCTGAAGTGGCCTGTATGTATATTATTTATTTAGATTAATACACGATGGGAGTCGGGTGAAAGTACTGTGATAAACTGTTTTCGCCTGATCCTCGGTTCAAACAGGATAAAAAAAAAAATTTAAAAAAAGGTAGTCTCTCAAAAGTCAAACGGATATCACGTGCTTGGCGACCCGTACAACGTCATACGTACGGCCTACCGTTCGAACTTGTGATGTAAACAATAACGGTGTTGAAAAAACGTGTAGCGTAACAAGTGAACAAGTAATGTAGTGTCGTCGCGGCGTATCGCAACTGTAATTATGTACAGCTTAACGGCCGTCCGTCCTATATACGTATGTACAATATGATACGTTAAATTGGGGGTGGAAAAACAACAACGACGACGAGCGAGGGTGTTCGGAGGGCCCTACGCACAAGACCGAGCCCCGCGTAAGATTCGAAGGTCGTGGCAAATCGATTTCCGGAGTTCAGTGTGTTTTCGGAACACGTCACCCTACGACGACGACACGTGTTAGCGAACGCGGGTGGGCGCGTTCGACAATAACAACAGCGGTACACGAAAAAGACGAACGACGGACTGTTAGCTGCCAGTGTAGATTCCCCGACCTCACTCTCATTCAAACATTTTTAAGTTCCACAACGCACCTTTCGTTCCGTAACTACTTTCAACGTCCTCCTGTGTACCAATCAAATACTTGTCTAACGAGCCATAAAGACGTATTATGTCAGACGCCTATACGGACCCCGCTTTTCTTATTTAACCACTTCATAAATCAATTTTTTTGTTATATTCTGCATCGAAACTTTCTGTGTTTGTTTTTTGTATAATACTCTTTATTTATATAGTTAAATTTTTTTTTCAACTATACCTAGCTCTAGTTTAGTCAATTTTGGGTTTAAAACACAAGATGATACATCAAAGTGACTTGAAAAAAATCCATGTATGATAATAGAGGTTGTCATTAAAAAAAATAAAAGTTTTGTTGCGCATACGCAAGATACACGAGTTAAAGGTCATAGGAATTTACAATTCATTAGAGTAGTCTAATGTCACGCAAACAGAATTGAAAAATATTTACAGGGTAATGTCTGGTAAAGTGGCCCCTGTTTTTTGGGACACGTGGTATATATGATGGATGCAATAGATTATCTCCTGGTCAATAAAGAAAAACTTACATTGGTTAATAAAAAAGGTTTTAGTTTAATTTCAAGATGAACTTAACGGTAAAATTTTACTTAAATATAATTACAGAATTTATAGGATTTAGATCAAAATTGTTTATAATTTTCTTTCGGAACAACTAAAACGAAAGTACTAAATTTCATATTTTTCGCGATTATGTTTTCATGACGTCACCTTACCGGCACCCAATATAATGCGTGTACCTACGTCCACGTTCAAGCGATCGACTGACAAAACCGAGCTTGCCGATTTCATCATCCAACCGAGAATTATTTTGTCCGAAATTAATTCGATCGAATTTACGCAATTCATCCCGTTAATTGTATTTTCGGCGCAAACCGCTCAGGGGGTTGATATATTGTACCTCTTGGGGTTGGAAATATGTAAGTGCGGCGCCACGGTCCGAATTCACCGTTGGTCAAGATGTTGAAATATTACGGTGATTTCAATAAGTGCCGTCCGAGATAAGGGTTACTGTCCAACGCTCAAGACTTTCGTCCGGATTGTACGGCTCGTCGACTCGATAAGTTTCTACGAGTTGATGTGAAATCCATTTCGGTAGACACCGCCATAAAATATATATATGAAATGATTTATTACTCAGTTCGTGAACGCACGAATCCGTTTATTATTTTAGAAACGCATAATTTTGTTAAGCTAACATTTAAATAAAATAATAATTTACCGTGTTTCGGGATGAGTTGTAATGGAATCGAATAATTTATTATAATTACAATTATGACCAAATTATCGTACGTTTTTATCTTAAAACAATATTTTGATGACCATATATTGTAATTATTTTTTTCAAAATAACAATTGTAATAACGTTGTATCTAAATGATATCGATCGTTCCATAGACTTTTTCAAATTGAGTTTTCTTTTCCGTTTCATTCTAGAGTACTAATTTCCTACGATTTTTTTCTCCACATAGTCACTCTAATTTTCGTTTAAATACTGCAGCGATGTCTTTGCAAGTCTATAAAGGGCATCGCGATCAAATATGACTTATTCCTCTATGTGAACACTTCATGTATCAGTTGAATCGTGCTATTAATGGCCAAACAATTTTCGACTTTCTACGGTATATATTTCTTACCGTGTTTAACTTTGTCATATATTATCCGTCATTCGTCATTATTTTAGCGGTTCTCCTTACGCGCGTCATCACATACAGTGATAAAATATAAAATGTTTTTCCTTCTGATGATTCCTTCTAATTATAAAAATGATCTTGACTAAATTCGTCGTAATTTTAATGCTTTTTAAATTTATATTTATAACATTCCCGCTGATGGGAGATCGAAACAAATTTAAGTATGTAATTAAATTACTTTTGTCCGTTTAACCTTTCCACAATGATGACTATAGCTATATAATAAAATACCATCGTAAAAATAATTTACCTGAAATCCACGATTTCATAATTGGCTAAATCAGTTATACGCATTGTAATTACAGTGTTAAAACAATTTTTTTCAAATAACTCATCATACAATTCGATATCATCAATAAGTTTATTGGGCAATAAAAATCATAAAAACAACACTCACGCCTATAATGATATAGTCAATTTTAATTACGGCAATAATATAATTGAAATAATGGTCATAGAAATAACGCGTTATCAGTGTTATATTATTCACATCGTCTAAATCGAATTGCACAATATGGAAACTCGGGATTCCAACGGCGAGATAGACTAAATAAAGAATAACTGTACACACGTCATCGCACATGGTTCTGCCGAAAAACATTTGGCTGGCAGTGCCGGACGATTCGGTCTCTCGTCGGAACAAATTTCAGCGCGCAAATAAAACCATTAATATTCAGAAAATATACAGATGCGCGCGCGCGTCTTTAGGCCGACATGATAATAATATGTTTGTCCACGCGATCGTTTTACGATGCGCACTAAACTTTCGTTCCCGGTAATCTCGGTTGCAAACATCAACAATGTTATTCCACCATTAGGGTGCAGGATGTGTGCAGTGTATAATGTAAACAACTGCCGTCACCGCCGCAGGACACAAACCGTTCGATCAAAACGTCTGTCACTCCGTTACACGCCGACCGAGGGTGCGCGCACACCCCCAGACACACACACACACACGTGCATATACATACACACTAACGCGCATTCAGTCACAGATATATATGATATCATGTGTTACGTTGTGTAGGTAAAAAGTTTTGACGGAGGGCCGCGAGCGAACGGGAAAGGGATGGACGAAAATCTGTCCGACGCGGAGAGTTCGCAACTATGTTTATCGTTTTACCACTGCAAGATGACATAACTCGGTCGTTCGAGCGCTCACCCCGGGTCAAATAATTAACGAGAACAGACATGCCGCGCGCGCGGTGTTTTCAGAAAGTTTACCGCGCTGCGATTGCCGGTCCGACTGCAAGTTAAGTATATATCATGCCACGTGATGCCTTTGTGATATCATTTCCCTTCAACAATCGTCGTCTCCGCTCCTGGAGGGCGACACAACGCGGCACCATGTACCACAATGATTGTTATTACCACTACTTCCGCTTCTGAAGTAGTTCGGCGGTACTTCCGGGTTAACGCTATATACCTATAAACCGTGCCGAGTATTTCTCCGTGTACAACCCCGACGTGTTCCCATAGTATATTGTGTGGAAAGGGAGGAAATTGGCTTTCCGCACGAGCCACATATACTATTTTTTGTCGAACCTCCTATTTTTGTTATTGCGGCAGTGGTAATTTGTAGCTCACTTTGACTTCATAAACTTTCATTTCCAGTCATTTTCTGTTGATTCTTAACGGAATTCAGTATGAAAACACAATAAAGCTAAATGTACACAAACGCAAACGCATGGACATTGAGAATGAAAAACGTATAGATTTGCACGTCGTGCAAAGAAATAGTAAAACGTGGCCGGCCGGAAAGTCCACTACATCATGTACACGTATATTTATCATGTTTCGCGGATATTTATTAATTTTGCCGAGCGACGAGGGTGAAAAATAATGTTTCCCTCCATATAGGGTCTAAAACTAGTCCTTTCCGCCGGCTGGACAGAAAATTGTTACTTTATCCAAAAAAGAGTCACACGTCTTATACATCTAGTAGCATTCAAAATTAAACTCTCGGTACACACGTGACAAATAAATATTTACAACGACACAAGTTTATCGATGTAGCTAAGTGCTTTATGATGATAATGTAAAATTTAATCGGAATACAATTTGTGTTCGTAGATATCGAGTTAGGTTTAGTTCTAGTATATCTTGCGCGCGAACGATCAGTGGTTCCAGATTTTAGTTCGAGGTTTTTTTAAATGAAAAATTTTAAAAAGTGCCCAAGCTATAGTGCTGTAACCGTGTGACGTAATACCGCCATTACATACTTCGAATGTGTTCTTTACCTATCACCCATCAAATCCGGGTTACCCTATATCAGCGGTTCCCAACCTTTTTGATACTACGGACCACTATGAGAACTTTCGATACGTCACGGACCACCTCAATTTTATACCTTATTTTTCTTACAAATAAGAATCAATTTTTTTCACATATTTTAGGATTTTGATTATTGTTATATGAATAAATAAAAAACAATGAATTTTTTTATGAAAGGCTTTTAATAATGCTTATAATTGGTTTTTTTTTATTAAAGTTTAAAATAATTAAAAATTTAATACAAACTAATATTCTAAAAAAATTTACATTACATTATTATAGTTATTTAAGGTATATTACAAAAATTATAAAAACAATTTAATGCGATTTTTGTGCTTGCGTTTCGTTCACTAACAAAGATATTCTTGGGTTGATACTGCTCAAAGCTACACGCAAGTCTTTAGTGGCGTCCAACCGATTTCTCTATTTATTTTTAATGTAGAGTAGTCCAGAAAATCCTTGTTCGCACAAATAAGTTGTCGAAAACATGACTAAATATCTTAATGCGATTTCTCGAAGTTTAGGGTACGCAATCGCTTTTTTACACCAAAACTCTTCGATATTTATGCCAGATTCAAACGTATCCTTATAGTTTCGATCGTTTTGTAACTCAATCAAATCTTCCTGGTTATTATCAGGTACCTCATTGATTTTAACGATAAAAGGGTTTTGAATCATACTTCGTATACCATTCGTTTCCAAATCATTATATTCTGGAAAATACCGATTAAATTCATTTTTAAGTTTTTTCAGATGGTGTAAAACGTTTTGCTGTACCTCATTTACGAGGTCAGCATATTTTTCGTTATCAACCAAGCTTTTCAGTGTTTGAAACGTTGAATAGTTATTCATTTCAACTTTACTTATCCACAAATCAATTTTACACATAAACACTCGAAGTTTATCTTCAAATATGAATATTTTTGCAAAGCCTTCCAGTTTATTATTTCCAGAGCCTTGTAATTGCAAGTTAAGCTTGTTTAAATGTTCGAAGATATCGACAAGATAAGCCATTATTAAAATATTTTTACATTTTGTTAGTATGGCTCGCGGACCACCTCACAATGTCTCGCGGACCACCAGTTTATGAAAATCAGCAACCACGCGGTCAATATGGTTGGACGAAATAATTGATATATGCGGTAACGCACGGTTACTTCACGGGTTTAACGTTGATCGATTGCGCATAACACGATATTGGTACCTAGACGTACCACACTCGGTCCAGCCAATGGGAAACGATTATTTTACGCGACACGTGACACGGGTGTACAGTGCAAACCCGTACGTATATACACTGTACACATACGTCGCCCGCACGTGCGTCTACGTTGAACGCGGTTACGATATATATTTTGGTCGAGGGGAACGACCCTCAGCAGCGGTATAATGTACCCCACGTTAATATACAGTAAAACGTGTGTAGGTAACCGCGTACGACCACCGATCCAATATCATATCTAATTCAACAGGTGAACACAAGACGTGCGTGTGCGGGCACGATGTGCACGGGAATCGCGCGGTTAAGTGAAACGACATTGCCGCGTGTCGTCCGCGCGCTCTCGTTTTATTTTTATTCTTCCGTAATTAGCGGACAGGGACCACTTGGACGTGTCTTTGCGGGCTGCTCCGGCTGCGTTCCATAACGACGGTTTTTTAGTGCTACCATTTGCCGGTAACGACGTTCGTTTTTCTCCTTAAACTATTTACGAGGGAGAGCGACCTATGCGCCACCGCTGTATGCGTACCGCACTAACCCCGGTCCGCGGCATCGCCCGCATCGTGGGTAAGGGGGGGGGGAGGGGAAACGGTTCTCAAGCGGTCGCAGCGTGCCGCGAATGGCGTCGTTATTGTCCTCCTTAAGGACCCCGGTAACGGCCGTTTTAAACGCGCACACACACACACACACACACACACACGCACACACACACACACACTGTCCGAAACAGGAGACAAGCGAGTGAGTGCACCGATGTGGATTACACTGCGAGTTCCTTCCCCTTACTCCCCGCCCCCCGCACGTACACACTATAGGTATATGTGATGTGCACGCGTATAGCGATATCTACAATATCCACGCAGAACGCACGTTCCGAATGGATATTGTAGAGAGAGCGAAAAAATGACACCGCGAAAAGCCGTTCAGTCCGCTGCTGCAATAATATCCGTAATGTGCATTTATAACACGGAAGACGTATGTATGTATGAAAATACAGGGTGATTATTTTGGTTTTTTTTTTTGAAACATCCGAGTTACCACAAAACATATGTTTTATATAACTTTTTATAATCATGCCAACTTGGTGCCCGTGGCTGTGCATACTTTGTTTTTTCTTTTCAAACGGGAACGCCATATCTTTTACGCAAAATATTATTCAATTTATTTTTCTGGAATTTTTGATGCAGTCTAATCAACATTTGGACAGACACTTTCAGAGTTATTCAAATTGAAAATAGCGCATGCATTTTATTCGTTATTTGTTTGTCGTGTTTTCTCGAATTATTGGAAATAAGCGATTTTAATCCTATTTTCCATTAAATTAGAATAATTCGAATTAAAGATAGCCGAACATTTGTATATCAACACGTATTTATAATTTGATTTAATTTGATTATTTATACCATGCATACGCAATATAGGTACATATAAGTAAATAACACGCCTATATATTTATTACTAATAGAATATTTGATTTAAATAATCAGTTATTTTATTTTCAAATACTGTTTTGGCTACAATCTGGTCCGTAACGTGCATATAGCGATAACTGTTAGTTTATACTACTAAGGCTTATGGCGGTGATAAATGATACGATTAGATTAATAATAATAGTTATTTTTATGCTAAAATTACATAACTGAATACGAGTACGTAAGTTTAACCGTTAAGTTCTAAATTAATTGTATTTTAGCGTATGTCAAATTAGTAAATTCGAATTATAGAGGTTCCGGCCGGCAATTTTCGAATAGTGTTTACGTCGTCTCACTTTTTATTAATATCGATTTATCGAGGGGACCGATAACACGACGTGTTTTCTTCGCTTTATAGAGGTTCTCTTATTGACCAAGCTTTAAGGTCGACTATAGAGATTTTCGAACTATCGAGAGTCTACTCTGTATATTACATAACTCGTAGTGCCGTACTCCAATTCTTAATATTATACTTGCAATACTCCGGCAAATGAGTTCCGTTATCTTGGCACAAAGTTGAACTTTCCGAACCTTTTTTTTACCATAAATTGAATCATCATTTGCAACAACATTTCCAGAATTTGTACCCAATTTGTATCTCAAAATCCATTTAAAATCATGGATGCCGGGGAAACGTTCTTTAAATATATTGGTACAATCTATAATAAGAAAACAGTGCGGAAAGTTTGACTTTGTGGTGCCAGGTTACCGTATAACCTAACCATTCGAGTAGTCTACAACGATTTGTGAAGGCGTGGATAGAAAGGTGATTTAAATTATTTATACGTTGTATATTATCTTAATTATTTTTTATGTAAGAATAAAGGTGACCTAAATCCATGACGGGCAAACTTGGCGAAAACAGTATGTCTCGATGACGTATCTTTTCGTGGAAATATTGTACACACAAGTTTTTGACCTATAGATAACTCCAATGACATTTACATATATTTAGTGAACCGCTCTGAATAATAATCATGTCCGCTTCGGCCGTGAAATTGATTTTTTATACTTATAAGTCATTATAGCATTTAAAGAGCAATCTAGATTTAAACTTTGCCTTTGAAAGCAAACATAGGTTTTCATTCGTAACATTCAAATATGTGAACGCGCATCCATTCATATTCATAACATTCGTTCATATTTCATTAAAAATTAGTGGAATCTCTAGGAACTTAACGTTATGTAATCGGTTTTGTTGTATAGAATTAATCACTTATACCAACAGTCACTATGTAATATTAAAAAATAAGCTATACTTGCGAGTGGTGAATTACGATTATGACACGAAGGTTCGTTATACACTCGTTAAATATTTAATTTTGTATTATTTATAAGTCGTTATAAATAAGCACAAAAATATGACATAATACTTACACATTGCATTTATATTATATATATAAATGCATGCACCCAGCTGCATGAAATAATAATATGTTTTTAGGTGATTTATAATATAAAAAACTAAACGTCATGCAGTAGTTTCAGGATAAGATATCAGTAAAACAGATTGTCTAACCTTTGATTTGTTGAATTAATCTTGACTGTCCTTATCTCAATTATGATGACATCCTTGCCCCGGACCCGACTAACCCCGGTCTCACGCATGTGTTGTTAGCGTTGAATTATGGTCACATTTACTTTTTAATGAACCTATTACGATATTTTGGGTCATCACTTCCTATACATAATAAGTTAATTTATTGTTGTTTACCGTATCAACGCGATTGCTCAACGCTTATTGCACTGTTATCGTTTCGTTACGATTCTTTTTTTTCTACATTCATCATTTAGACGCATAATTAAAAATAATTTGATTACTGGTCCGTATATATTACTATTAACTGCTACTACATAATAATATATATGTGTGTATTGAAACCGACTGCACACACGAACGGTATCCGATAAAAATAATTAAGGTGTCTGGTGATGCGGTTTCGAACTAGATTCGGTCACGTCCAAATGGCCATATGATGTGTGTAGGTCCCGTTTTAAACGAGTGTTCCTTGACTGGCAAATAAACGGGAAGCATTTATTTAGAGTATACTATATTGGCTTGTTCTTATTGCGGATTTGATTTTTTGCTGAGAACAAGTGATTTCAGGAGCAATTCGTTTGTAAAAATCGTATATTGACGAGTGGGAAAATGTCACTTTATATCGAGTAGAAAAGTGAACCCGCGAAAAATATTCGGATACACGAAAAGGTAAAATATTTAAACCAAATTAGTAAGTTTCAATTATATAAGTATACATGTCCTTAGCTTGCATAAACGCCGCGTCGGTGAACATTTTCCCTACTATTTCTGTCCCGTTCTTCTAAAGGCAATGCTATGATGTCTATGAAAATGTATAGTTATTTTGAAAACGCATTTTAAAGAATTGTCAATCTCGCGTTGTCAAACTACAATAAAAATTGAATTACTGTTTTTAAAATCGCTTAATTTCAAGAGCACAAAATAATCTATGTCAGTGATTTTTACCTTTTTGTGGCACGCGGACACGAGTAAAAATAACCTTCGAAACCACGGCCCCCTCCCCCTTCCGAGATTATGAGAAAAACAATATTTGATCAATTGCACATCAATATTTTCCGATTATCGTTTGTGCGTATGACCAGGAATACGATAGCGTCGAGGTGAAAGTATAAATTCCCACGTGAGATATAACATGTAAAAAAATACAAACAATGTGTGCAATACTGTGCATGTAAATTCTTACACGAATAAAAATTAAAACAAATTTTCACGTCATTCTCAATTTATTACCACTTAGGAACGAAATCATAAATTTATATTATACAGTTGGTGACTTATGGTGCGGTTAAAAGTTATTTGTTCTAGTGTTTCATAAGAATAAGTCTAATTTCTAAACGAATTTTTAATTTAAAATACAGAATATCAAATTTGAAAATTTGATAAATACTGAAATGCATACTTGAATAGAAAATATAGATATATAAAATATAATAACTCATTATATGTTTGTGTACACTACGTAAGAAATTTTCTTATTTATCGTATTTTTGTTCGCTTCCGAACTAACTAACGTGCTGGTATATTTCTTTTCGCTTTGGAATATATATACGTACCGGTATACTTGTGCTCGGGTCGGAACTTACGCAATATGTAACCGCTTATCTGCGGTACATATGTATCGTGTGGGAACTGACCAAACCCCTTGGACGCCTCTAGGACCGCACGTTAAGAACCGCTGCACGACTCGCTATGCGACCAAAAGTTGTGAAATCATTGGGCCCGTATGTAGACGAATTCGATGATCTTACATGATTTCTAAACGTTTTCACTGCACATAAGTTATCGTTGTCGAACGTTAACGTTTCACGGGGAAATCGAAAGCCGCATAGTATTCGGTATATTATGTATAAAGGTGCATATTATACGGTATTAAACGTTTACGCGTCACATTTTTTTATGTACCGCCGTTTACGCGCACGGGGTTGTTATTGCGCGGCACCGCGGTGACCGTGAATGTTTAACGATTTCCGCGTGGTGGCGCTCACAAATCACGGAAATTTCCTCGCGAGAACCCGTGGGACACATTTGTACCGGCCGAGACCTTGCAGCGTGCGTGCGGCGGGTTTGCCGGAAGTGTCGTCTCGGAAACGGACGTACAGCCGTGGTTTTTTTATGATTATTATCATCGTTATTATTATTTATACGCCCCGCAGGTTTCCGATATATCTAGCGACGGGGGTGGGTGGGGGGAGGGGGATGGCCGTGCAACGGGCAAGGGGAACATAATGTACGACGGGCATACGAGTATATACCGTACACGCACGTCAGTCGGCCGCATCCCGAGCACGTACTAGCGCCATCACCATTATCGCATATACATGCCCGGACGGTTTGATGCGAATTGCATGATGTTTTATTGACGGGACACGTCCATGACCGCAATACCTAATCCGGACGTGAGCCTCGGGATTAAAAGCATGTACAGATGATGAAGAAACGGACTGTTATACTTTGTACCCGAAGGAACGTAGCAGCAGTGCGCCCGAAGAGAACGCTATAGATATAGACGTACCGCAGTGGTTTGTGCAGTGGCCGGACCGTAGAGTTAATGCCTAGTACAGTGAAGCTTCCATGGAATGAAGTCTTACGGGTAACCAAGAAAAAAAAATCGTATTATAAAGAAATTCGTTAGATAGAATTACATGTTTTTTTTTTTCTAATTTCATTAATCACATGTACGTACGTAGGCTACTTCTATATTGTACGAAAAAAAACATCAAATATCGTATTGTACGTATTTGGTATATTTTTTCAAACTCATTTAATTTCAACGTAAAAGAAATAATCTGTGAGTTTTGTTTGTTTATAATTTTTCGTAAGACGTTTCGATTTCATTGTTGTCTACAACCATTTCTCACACCCGAAAAACGTTTAATCACTCGTCTTGTGAAAGTTTAGGTAGTTCTCCTGCATGATCCTCTTCGTCTTCTTATTGATTTTCAAATAACCTTGCAAAGTAACGCCATCACAGTGAACCAACTCCCATTCTTGTGGTAGGTAGATTACTTTTGAAAAGCATTTAATTTCCATTCACCTTATCTTCTGTGTTTAGAACATATTTAATAATTGATAGTGACAACACTTACAGAATCAGGTTTGTTACAAAGTTATTTTATACATAGAAATATCACATTTGTTATTTGGAGATACATTTTATTATAGTTAAGGTCATACGAGTAGTTCTTAAAAATATTTCGTTAAACAGAATATCTCGTTAAATGGACGTACGTTTCGCGGAAGTTTCACTAAAATATTGTTTCGTGACAATGAGTATAGAATATTGATAAATTATAATACGAAAAATAATTATTTCTTATACAACAATATTAGTATTAATATGCAAGGATTTTCATGAGATTTCCATTGGTAGTTCTGGGAAAGAGGGTAAAAAAAAATTCATTAAATGTAAATGAAATAAAAATGTATTAATGTTGTTTCATGAACTTTTATGAGGACAAAAAAAATGTAGTAGTAAAAAGAAATATACATTTCTTCGTTTCACACACTATATTACTATAACCTTATTTATATTTATAATAATAATAATAAATAATGATACTTATTAAATAACAAGTTTACATTATTTTTTCTGTACAGGGACAGTACTGTTTAATTTCTTCACCATTGAAGGGTAGTTAGGGCGGAGGTGGTGCATTAAAATCTTCCCTCGCAAGCGGCAAGTTTGTTAACACGGCACCGCTAAACATGCGCTGAATAGTACGCTTGTTGGCGATATTTGGATCAAGTGCGCTTAATACATATGTATATAAATGCTGCCAACTTCGCGGACGTGTTTTAAACGAGTGAATATAATATACATGCAATACAACAGTTGTAGTTTCGCCTGTAAACATAATTACACGTGATGTTTAATATGTGATCGTTGCGCGCCCGTTTCGCAATACGATTATAATTATAGTGTTCATACTACTACAGCAAACGGGTGAAACGTGAACAGCAAATGTAAGGGAACAATAATAAGGGTTAAAATATAACAACGTCTTTACCCGTTCGACTATGACTTTAGTACTATGCGATAATTAAATTAATTTACTGCGAACGTATAGAGGATTATATATTTCTAAAATATAATATGCACAAATCAATAATATTATTTAAATTAAACTACGAGTAACTAGTAATTGATACCAAATTAAAGTTGTGTTTTAATAGTTTTTAAACAAAAAAAAAAAAACCGATTCATCAACAATAAACAAACAATATTTTAAGTGCTACAATGCTCGACTGTTATTTGATCGTAACCACCTTTTGTTTATGATGTGCTGCGATAACATAAACGCAGAATAATAATATTTCCAACGCTAATATATGAAAACTCGGAGTATTTTATAAACACAATTCGTAAAAGAACGACTTTAGAATTTTTTGCATAACTTTTATTAATAAAATATGAATTTCATATAATGTGCGAGTATGCATTAATTTATAACTATACTAATTGATGGTTATATTTTGAGTCTTGCAGGATATGTTTTATGAGTAGCGAGTCAAGACGATTTCATATCCGATGTCCCCCTCCACTGGAAGATATTGGTATTATATCATTTGATACCACCAGTGTTTCGATGTATATTTATGTATAGTTGTTATGAGATTATGGAATTAATTCAGTGTGTTAAGTACTTAAGTTTTTAAGATTGAAAGGACAATTGAGAATGACATTTTAAAATTACAGAAAATGCACCGTATGTAAAAATGTTAACAATTTCTCTTTAATTAACATATTTTTTAAGATTATTTCACTGCAATTATTAAGAAAACGACAGTATTCAAAAAATGTAATACACCAGATTATTATTAAATTATATTATTACTATTATATTACCAGTAATATCGCAGATGGTCTCAAATAATAGCACGGCTTATGCAATATTCAAACAGTTTCTACAGCATAAAAATGTTGATAAACGTATCTATACCGTTCTGGCCGCGACATTATGTAGGATACCTACGTCAAAATGTCAAACGATCAATTTTGCTTTCACGCACCGATTAATTATACATACAGGGTGTTCTACCGTGATGTATTTTCTTTTTTAATTTTTATGGCTGCACTATTGATCTGCGTTATGTTATATCGCATTATCGTTTCTGTCGAACACCAGATTAGTATAATTTATTACAACAGTCAACATATTATGAAAAATTGATTTTCGATTGCGATACATTGATATTTTCACAATAACTTGTACACAAGTCACACAGCTATTTTAGGTCTTGTAGTTTTATGGAAATGAAAAATGCAAAAATCAATAGTTATATAATATAATATTAACGGACGCAGCTACAAGTTTGATCAAATTAAAAAAACTATTGTATCACAGTGTAACACGCTGATAATTTAATATAAATGTAATAAAATGAATTATTAGTCACTAATAAATAATAAATTATAATATAAATTAAAGTTAATAAAACGCTATGTAAATTTCAGAAATGTATTTTAAATTGTAGTAAAAAAAATAATATATAAAAATAACTACTATAATATAATATTTTTGCTTTATGAATTGTAATAAATTTTTTTAGCATATTTTGGTGTTTTTATTGACTAAAAATGCATATTTTATAATTTTTAGCGCATATTTTGTTAGCATATTTCGTAATTTTTTAGTGCATAAATGCATGCATATTACAGTAGTTTTAAGTGCATAAACATCCGAGCCCTAGTTATATTATTCGCAGACGGCTAAGGGATGAAAATACAAATTTGACTATAAGTGTATAATATTAGACTGTACTTAAACAAAAACGATAACACCCTGTATAGTTGTACACACATCAACAAGGTTGTTATATCGAATGGAAAAAAAAACGATTATAAGACAAAAAACGAAGGTGAAAAGCGGCAATCGTGTAAAAATAACGGCTTGCACAACGTTTCCTTATTTTATACCTACAACTCGGTTCAGGAACCACGTGCAGCGGCGGTGAGAGTCGGTATATCTTACAAGTCATATATATATATATACACGTGTGTGAACGGAAAACCTTTTATGTACACGTCGGCAAAGGCGGTGGCGGTGGCGAGCGGTTCATTAAAAGTCCGGTCCGAGGGCCTTTTATATTATGAAGACAGTTAATTACGACCGTTTGCACCCGAGATTTTCGGCGGTCCTTTCATTTGGGGCGAGCGTGACGTCGACCCCGCGACGCTGGCTGCAGTTGTCCACTTCTCATATCGAATACGTGATCGCCATACGCGCCCGGACAACGTCCGAGTGCCTACCCGCACCCTCCACACACTCGCACATCGCCAACCACCCCCCCCCGCACACGTACACAAGTATTATAGATAGCGGGTGTGCGTCGGCGAGCCGCATATGCACTTTGCTCTGGCGCTCTTCTCTCCTGTTTTATTGCGCGCGCGACGGACGGACGGAGAACGGCGATCGAGGGGAAATCTTGTCGCTTTTACGTGACGTGGTTTTGCGACTCGGCACGGCAAACTTTGTCATTTCCGGGCCTTTTATTTGCCCGTTTAATGTGCGTCCGATCGATGCGGCGACGGTCGAGATGTGTACGCGATATATGGTGCTGCTGGGCGCGTTGGCACACACACACACACACACACACACACACACACAAGCATACACGCGCACACGCACGCACAAACACATACACACTCTCGCGCACACGTATAGTGGAACTCGCTCGGTGGCGGGGCGGTAGATGGAGGTACACCACGACTATTGCTGTGTCCGAGTTAACGATTTCTAGAGCTGTTCACTGATTAGCACACCTGCTGCCCCTCGTCCGGTGCCGCAATAACTTCTGAATAGAAGAATGATTGGACTTTTTCCTTTGGGTTTTTTTTTTTTCGGTTTTTGTTTCTCCTCTTTTTGCTTAGTTTTCCGACGCAATTCCGAGACTTAAAAAATCAACTTTTTCCCTTCTCAGCGCTGTTCTCCCGAAAGTAGTACAGTGTCCGGACGAGACTTAAGAGTTACGACACACGGTTTTTTTTTTTTTTCTTTTTGCCACCGATTACTCAGCAAACACCACCTTAAATTGCGGCCGCTGCAGCTGTTTCGGGCGAAAACAAAGCGTCAATTATTCGTCTGAATCCTCTGACATTTTCGTGCAACGCGTATTCCGGTATTCGTGTCATAAACATTATGAAACAATAACAAATGTGACCTATTACAGACTTGGTCTACCGGCAGAAGAAATACAATAAAAAAATAATGTAATTTTATAATATCCTTGAAATTCACGAAGATATACCAAAAACACGTGAAAACTTTTAAATGAAAACAATAATAAACTAATGCTGCGTTCGAGAATAAATAATATGCTTGCACTTCTGAGACAATTTCGTCAATTAATTTTGTTGCACTTGACAATTTTTTTCGTAAGTGAAAAAAAAGATTTCTTTTAAGTTTTGTTTAAAATATATTTTTTAACAACCATACAATTTATAAACAAAAGAATAGTGTTTTCAAAGAATATTTACGTTACACTCGGAATAGTGTACTTTCCTAAGTATAATTGATATTAAATACTAATAATAATTAAACCAATATTCACTGAGTGTTATAATATTGACAATAATAGATTTATAGATGTTATAATGGTCAGTGAATTTTTAATGATAGTCGCCCAATTCGATTAAATGTTTTGATATTATTTTGATGCTATCTTCGATAGCTATGTAATTTCATCCGAAAGTTAAAGCAATTAAAAACACCCCGCTAAAAAAGAAACACTGAAATTTTTTTTTGTATTATAATGATGAATTATCAATAATCTCAAACGCTGAAAATAGTGCATATCAACTGCAACAGAGTTGTATGGAAAGACAACGAGTGACTTCATCTGCAGCCTATTCAAATAGATTTTGATGAAGAATTATTTTATTACAAATTTTTTATTTTGATTCTAATTAATAATTATAATTACTATCAATATAGGATTAAAGAGGTTTCGCATAAAATCTTCAAATAATGATGACGATAAGAGAAGTTATACAATATAAAAGCGAGAGTCCATTGGGTTCACAGGGAGTAGGTATAAGTTGTTGGTCTTACATTTACATCAAATTCATATAAACACCACGAAATCTTTGAAAACTTGATAAATACTTAAATTAAACCAGTAAGTCACGCGTCGAATTGAACTTATTCAATAAATCAAATAGCAGTGACAATTGTGAAAAAATACGATCGAGATAAATCAAACTTAAGAGTTAAGACAATAAGACCAATAATAATAATTAACAAGCCACTGATGAAATTTAATGATTAGCAATCGGTTATTAATATTATCTATACTGCACAGTCCTGAGCACATTATTTAGAAACATTGTGTTTCAAATGTTCAAAATTCAGTACAGCACTTTTGATCACGTAGGTTTTTCGGAAATCAAGCGTATATTATCTGAAAATTATTTCATTATTGTATTTAATTGTAAACACAACATTTTTAAAACCATACAATCATTTTTTTCTGTACAATATAACCCAACAGTGGGGGCTTATATTTATTTATATTTCACGTCAGTGGAATAATCGAACAGTCGAAAGTCCGACTTAGCTTGTCTCTCAAAAACCTGATTGTACATAATTTGACATTTGATTAGATGAACAAGGCAGTCCGAGACTCCTTTATGCTCTAACTTTGTTGACGTCGACATTAAGGTGTGTTGTATATGCATAGATAAGTAGTTTGATATCTGAACTTTATGTCCTATTCTATCAACGAATTTTACGAAACGAACACGCGTTCAATAAAACCGGGTAATTCCGCGCCCATGCTACCAACCCGACAATGTATAACTAATATAGGAAATACAGAGGTAAAACCGTTTCCATAATAACGCTTGTATGATAATTAGGTAATAGAATCATTTACATAAGTAACATTTTTTTTTTTTAATAATTTCATTGTTTATGAAACAATGTGCGAGAGAAATAGAAATAAATGACAATTAAATGTTAATTAAAATGATACAGTTTATCGTTCTGATGACATTGAAAATGTTATAAGTATTTATTTTATATTATCTATTGTAAATTCTGAGTGATACGAGGAATATATAGTATTATTATTGCGGTAACAGTTACATGTTCGGGTGTTACTATTTTTTTTTTATGTAGCCAGTACACTTTACTTTATTCGGATCATTCTTCTTGCATTTAAGTATAGCAAAATGAAGAGGTTCCAGAAATCGCCCAAAAAAACCGTATATTCAACTGACAGAAATAATATATTTTATTGATACGTGAGTAATAGTCTTCTGAAACAATAAAATTATTATAGTTATCTGAGGTTTGAATTTCTTATACAATCTCTTTTATTCACACCGCTTAAATAATAGGTAAAGACAAAAAAAATGAAAAATTGTGAGTTATTTTCAAGTTTTAATTACTATGGAACGTATTAATTATGACTACGCGATATTATTTATAATTTGCTTCAACGTAAATAAATGCGTATTTTATTATTTTTTTTTACAAAAGTTTTCTTTGTCGATAAATAATAATGAAAAATTAAAAAAATATAAAAGTAAATGAAAAAAAAAAATACGTCCTAAAATTTGAAGTATTCATTGACATTTTTTTTCGACTGCATTAAAAATATCTCGAAAGTATTGAAAACGGTCTAATATTAAGAACGTTTTTGAGTTATTGAGAATTCAAATAATGTTTAAATAACCATAGAATTTGATGATTTATTTTTATAGAATTTGTAGTGTTGGTCATCAGTCATTTTATACCTAAGATTTATAGTATAAATGCTTCCTATGCAGTCAATATATTTTAAAATCCATTTTTTTCCAATGCTAATTTGAATGCAAAACGGTCGTAAATTATTCTACAAGAAAAGATAATATTTCTAATCAAACCATTCGGTTGTTTAATGTTTATGGAACGTTTTCAAAATGTATTAACTGTGTAACGTAATATTTTCTTAATGAATAATTGAATACGTTACAGTGCATATACCACAAAAAGTCTTAAAACCGGGATTTTTACAATTTATTAAATAAAAAAAAATATTACATAAATAATAATCGCCATCATAATATTTTCGTATTAATACATTTTATCATCAGTTGCACATAAAAAACACATCAAAAATTTGCCAGGTGTGATTAATCATTATAATCGTCAATTAGACGTTAAATACGAACATTGTACACATATTTATGTTTATAATTAATAGTCGCCGTAAAAATAATACAAAAGCTAATAGCTATGTTATATAACTCTTTTTTTCAACGTGTTCAATATTGAAATTTTCTTGGATTTATGTTACACTTATAAGTACTACAGAATAATTAGGTACGATTGAAATAAAATAAATCGGTAAAAAGTAATATCTTCAATCCGCACGCTTCAAATAAGAAATTGTTCTAGAAACGGGCGGGTCGAGTAATCTTGACTGTGTTCAAAAGAAAAACGAGGAAATCTCTTCGCAGTAAAACCACTATAAACCGACGGCTCCTCGTGGCTTATATAATATTTTGTATGCGATTCTCAGAACTGATAAAAGAGCACAATATTATTTGTTCAATTGTTGAATTATGATCCACAAACATTGTTTTAATGAAACGTTCGGTGCGCGAACGGTACGCCGGGAATAAATCGTGTTGCCGGTGCGTTTTAAAAATGCAAAAGAAGCCGTACGTGCATAATATTATTATCTCCATCCGATTCCGATACCGAGACGTCTCCCGGGCGAGTCGAACGAGAACACAAAAAAACCGACGCATAAATGTGTACATATACGCGTGCGGGCACCGTAACGCGCGGTTCCAGTGGCATTTGACGTGGATAATTTATACACACCCTCTGCAGGCACGTCATACTAAATGCGCACCACGGTTAATTACCGTTACAGTTTTACGGACCCGTCGCGTACAAAACGCGAAATGCAAAATGCAAAAAAAAAAACGCGAAAAAAACCACCGACGTGTTTAATTGAATTTCAATTATACAATAATTTTGTTATTGAACAACGGAGACGGACAACGAAGGCGAAAAAACGAAATGCACTTTGCGCGTGTACACGTAATAAAGTCACGGTGTTTTCCTCTCTCTGTCTCTTTTTTCCCCCTACCCCCCGCGGAACTACAACACCAGAGACATCCATATTTTATGCTGCTCGTTTCACCGCACGACGTACTGTCGCGTTCGCGTTGCACACGCGGTCATAATAAATTCATAAGCTCTCTCGCACCCGCCGCGATGGAATCGCAAACAAATTGCCCTTGCTATTATAACGTGCTCGGTGTGTGAGTGCGTGTGTGGATGTGCGAGTGCGTGTGTGTGTGTGTGTGTAAGCTGTCAAAACCCCGTTGCACATCCCGGGAACATTATACAGTCGAGTCGCGATAACTCGAACCTCGATAACTCGAAAAACTTGACAACTCGAATTTTTTTTTATTCCCCTAGAAATTCTCATAACACTCAATGTACTATAAATCTCGACAACTCGAATATAAAACTGTGATAAATAGCTCGAAGACAATTCACAGTCGAAGTATTATATCTGTACCTGTATTATACCTGGGTATTTTTGTAAACATATTATGTTTTATCTACTCGAGTACTGTATAATAAAGATTAAACGAGTAGATAGAAACTGATTATTAGCGTATGCAGTAAGAATGTATTGGTTAGTATGTGGTTTACCTGTCGTGTTTATCGTGCGTGTTTTTGTGTTTTTGTCAATAAACAGCCGAAAACCCAAAAATTAATTACAAATTATTTTTCTACTGTATCTAATAAATAATACATATATACATGCTTATAATACCATTGTATCTATTTTAATTTTTGTATAACATTTATGTACATATATTTATCATGCATTTTTATAATTTTTATACGTATTTTATTATATTTCATTACAAAACTCGAAGTTTTATTTTAATTTTGATAAATTCGAGTTAGGTATCTCGAATATTACATATCTCGAAGTGTATTTTTATCCCCTTTTAACTTCGAGTTTTCGCGACCGGGCTTCCTAGGTCTCGGTTAAGATTCAAACGTACCGCGGATTAGGTTATGACGAGATCTCGACGGTTTTTCTTTTGACATAAAAATATGTTCTATTCGGGCTGGACACAACATTTTTTTTCGAGACCAATTTACGCATTGTTTTCGTTAAATTGTTGTTTATTAACATTTCATGACGTATTGTTTTATTATTTTTTGTATTAATATTGAATTAGACGTATTATTGATATTCAACATCCTAATGCTAAACGTCAAACAAATTTTCGGAAACGAGACTATGTGAATGTTCCAATAAAATATAACAGTTTAATCCGATAAAAATTAGGATTAATTCAGCTTTAATTTTTTTTAGCAATTTGTAATTGCTTAAAAAAATTAACTTGGAACGCTACTCAATATTTTTCCTCTACTGGTAATTATTTCAATTTCCTTATTATAATCCTAAAACATAACATTTATGATGCATAGATTTTCGTTGTAGCTACGTTATAAGTTTCAGGACTCAATCATTCGTGCCTGAAATTCTCATATTATTTTCTCTTCCTACTTCCGAAGCAAAATTCCTAACATTCCATGTGTTTGGTCAAGTACACCGGATAGAGCTACGGGATCATAACCGTACGGATCTCAACAATTGGACCCCACGTCGCTTGCGCGTTTTTCGCAGTCCAAAGAACTGCAGCCACGACAGTCGACCCTCGTCCTGCGCTACCTCTGACGCATGCGCAACAGAGACTTTGGGCCCGAAACGGCCGGCTCCGCTACGCTTCCCGAACCGCCGGACGTCTCCGTCGCGCCCATCGATCGACACGCGGGGTTCACAAGACGTGTGTTATTGTGCTACGTGTACACGTCACCCGTACAGGTGCGGGTAGGCACCCGTGGCGTGTGCGTGAAGCCTACACCCGTATACGCGTACGGTATGATATTATGCTCACGCGTGTGCACCTAGCGGTTTACGAGCGAACGCGCGAGCATCGATACACGTCGTATACCAGTTTATGACATCGACGGCGTGTTGTTCGCAAACACTTAACCTGTCAAACGGATTGACACGTGGGCACTTATGCGTTTCGATTGTGCCCATATCTATATGTGCAGTATATAATGATACGATTACGGCGTAAGGATCACAGTGCCCAGGACACGACAACGGAAATAACGCGTACGTGCGCACACGCAGCATTAATATTTCAACGCGTTATCGAACATTCGATTACACCGAGCTCGGTTAAATAATCATCGTTATTGTCTCGTAATCGCGGGGGGGAATCGACAGCACTTGGTATACACTATTTGCGACTACTAGAGCTTAAGTGTTGTGGACTAAGAGTATCGAGGTAGACCTGTAGACCCACAGGGGCTACGTCCCCGTACTCGTTTCCTTACAGATACGATAATCCGTCTGCGGTCCTCAATAGGTTCAAATGTTTATAGCCCTTATAATTTCTCCAAACGAATCCGAAGCGAAATTCATCCCCTAACACCTCTTCAGAATTTGTATAATTTCTATTTCAGTTGATGATAAATGTATGTTTTATTGGATAAATTCAATTGTTTAAAAAAAAATAAAATTATCAGCTCTGTCTAAGAATAAATATATACATCCATTAACTGCTTGTGATTTATTTTTTTCTGTTATTTACGTACATGTCGTGCGCTGTAACTGGTCATCTTTCAGTTATCTAAGTGGTCTTATCCCTTACTATTACTTCTTTGTACGATATTACTTTTGAAAACGGAAATACTATTTAATGTAAATGTCCAGTTTAAACTTTTAAGCACTGCTGCAGTGTACTATCACAATATTATTAACTTCGTCGGTACCCACAACATTATTTCATTATTTCTTTGCATGCTAATATCTATTATGAAAAGAAAAAGTAAACATACTATATATAATGTACAAACAACAACAATCAAGTTGTTGTACTTCCTATAAAATGTACACTAAAATGTAAATATTAAATGGCAGTTAATCGATGTTTCAATACTATTTGGTTAATAATAGATAATGAAAAAAAAATCGAATTACTAATCTTTTCATTTTTATGTGTAGTAATGAATAGCAACACAACAAATAATATAATAATATAGGTTTAGATAACTAAAGACCGAGTGCAGTTATTACGAGAAATGTATAGATTGGAAAATCATGTTTTTTTTTCTTTTGTTTTTCTGTAAACACGTTTTTACGTAGTCAATTTATACCAAAAGTTTCATGTAGTTCATCAATTCATCATATAAGATCTGATGAAATTGAACTTGGGTTATAGCACTTTAGAGACGTGATTTGTCTCGGTTGTTTTTCCAATATAAACGAAAAACCGAACAGTCAGGACATTAACACTCATTGTGCATTTTTCAATTATTTGGATATAGAATATGACCTTTTGTGTTTCATAGGTAATAAATTCCATTAAGCCATAGACTAATTGATATACTGAAACATACTTCTAGATTATTAAACGATTTAAGAAAACTTTTTAGTCACTTACCTATCATTAAAATTTTTAAATTCTGATAACGTGATACTCACTATAAAATAATATTGATTTTCACACGAATTTTTGCAATCAATTAAGATTGATTTTTATTGAACTTATTTTCTCTTTATTATTTGTCTTAATAAAATATAAGTGCGCGTCAAATTGCATCAATTAAAACTCGCAGTAATTATTAGAATTATTTTATTACGTAATAACTATTTCAGCTGTGCATTAACTGTAAGATATGATAGTAATCAATAATCGCTCGTCATCGTTTTTTTTTTTTATTAGCATACGGGTACCTAATATTGTAACGGTAATGTGGTGTACCAATAATGTGCTTTCAAAGATATGCAAAGACATGACCAACGAAAAAAAAGCTGAACGCACTCGCGGTATATCAGTCGATTTTGTTCGATCAAATTTTGGAAATTATCCTGACGATACGCCGTGCAATCAAACGGATACTGCGCGTTCTCAATATAAGTTCCGTTATAACAACATTATACAAAACACGTTAGAGGACATTCAGTGTGCAAACAAACAGGATTACAATGCTGTACATAATAAACATTATGAAGCTGTTGTTTGAATAATACATTGTCGAAAACAGCAAATGTCTATTATGATCACTGTTACAACGAAAATACTACTAAACTCTGTACGTTGGAACCCCGGTGTCGATGGGAATAATATTCGCGTTTTATATATATATATATATATATTAGACCTACACGTTTTGCCGGACCCCTTTTCACAGGAAATCGGGGAAAACTGAAGCGCGGGAGGCGGGGAGGGAAAATGTTTTCCGCGGTTTGTCGACAAAACGGCCGTTAATGCGGCTTTGACGACGGATGACTAGCCGCATTGGATCTTTTGCCCTCTTTTTCATTGTACACATACACGGCCGTGGTTTTTCATTTCCATTTTTGCGCCAGATTCGACAAGGAATTCGAGCAAAGTAATGCGGAAACAATGACACGCCGGAATCGAGGACCACCGCCAATCTTTTACCCTCTAGTTGTTTTTCTCCAACCACCCCTACCCCCTCCTGCGACACCCCCTCCCCCTATCGTCGTCGCTGCCTGCAGACCGTAGAAGCATTCCGGAAATACTATCTTGCCAACTCGTGTTTTTAAAACGTCCTGCGTGTACTTTGGACCAACGGTGGAAAGACATTTTTCTTCGCGAGAATTGTTCCCTTTGATTTATCAAAGAACGTGAAATGTGGCGTATACCGCAGTGAAGTTTAAGTGAACTTGTTTTGGGAAATCAAACTATATGACAACTACAACTACCTACACCAAATAAAAGTTGTATTATTTGAGTCTTAAAATTAATTAAGAAATATTTCCGTTTATTTTTGTTTTTGTGCGAGTAAAGGTTATATAATGTACCGTCACACGAGTTTTTCTCGGTAGGGCCCAGTCGTAAGAATTTAAATGAAATAATGTACACACAGTGATTAAAACATAGTATTGCGGTGCACGTCTGCAGTTATAATTTATTTTTTACTTTACAATAAAGTAACCTGGCAAAGAAAACGAGATAAATATTTTTTCCTCTATAGACGCGACGTAGGACAATTTTCCCTGATCTCTGAATAACACAAATTCTTTATGTTAAGACACATAAGCTAATATACAGCGTGGTCGACGCGTATTCAAAACAAAACGTTACAATGCAAGAGTGCAACGGAGTTTTCTTCACACAACGAAAACTCTCTAAGACGTAAGTATGTGATTGTTTCAAGACCCGTAGATTAATACACTCTTTACAACGAATGCAGAATTAGCCTCGCTCAATACGAAAAAACCAGTGCATTTTACATTCAATCAATTGAACATTTTTTTTTTTTTTCACGAATATATGATCCAAATTTGTCCCGGGCCTTGAAAAAAATATGGATAATACGAAAAAAGAGTTTCAATTATTTCTATTATAATAAAATTTATATTTAAGTCATAAATACTTTTGGAGTACGTAATTATAAGTTATAGGTAAGTATTGGTAATAATTTTTTATACGGTTGGTTAATATTTTTATTAACCGTGAGATTTCTTTAGTACTTACTTACTATTTACTAATTAATGTCTTAACGACAAACTTAAAAATCGCACAAGATAGTATTCTTTTTTTTCGTATTACCTGTCAAATACCAATTTTATATACACATTATTACTATATTTTTGTACATCGATGTAACTAAATTTACAAGTTTATGAAAATAAATGATTGTTATTTCTAAAATATTTATATTTTCATAACAAAATATATCGTAGTATAACTGTATTACGAGTATAACTCTACTCACAATCCCACAGTTGTCTGGTAATTGTGTAAAGTAAAAACACTCTGTTCAGATAAAAGTTTTAATTCAACTATACGTATGACGTTTATATTATATTATACGTTATAACTTATAACTATAGTCAATATTAGTTTTTAACTAATAAAGTAACTTTGATACCTAGTTCGTATAGTTACTAACCGTGTATCTGCAACTTAATACTAGACGAACGAAACCGCAGTAACTTTTTACTACAAACTACAGTATTAATATTTATTATTACTAGCTTGTTCAACAGTAAAAGTCCGGAAAATACATTATTTTATGTCCGACAGATTCAATGTTGATAACTTGTAAGTTATCGGTACGTAATAATATCAAAAAACGAATTAACCATTTAACTTTCGAAAAACCGAATTCCTCATAATCCCGAATGTATACATGCGGTTTGTTACGATTCTGGAGTCCGACCGAAAACTTTAATACGAATGAAACTCGCAATAACACTTCAAAACAACATTATTCGTAAAGTCACAAATATTTTATCGTCCGTGATGACGCGAAATACACTTTGTGTGTACTAAAACGTTCGCAATAGCCATGCAGTGTGTACCACAACGCTTTGTAAGCATTACTTTTTTTTTATCACTACACTCGTGAGCCACTTTGATTGATTCGCTAATTAATAATTACACATCCTAACGTTTTCGATACACGCAAGTTGATCTTTCGAAACGAATATAACTGTGAGATGACCGGTTGCAATAACATATCTGATAGAATTATGATCATAATATCTAACGATCGAGTTGAAGTGTCAATATTTGTTTTGTAATTAAATTTTTCGAATCGTATTTCAAATCATACTAATTGTTATTTTCACTCTTCGTTACGGTGTGTTTTCTTGTGTCGGTAGATCTTAAAAAAAAAAATATAAAAATATATTAAAAATGGATGATGTACAATATTGTGTAACATTGATAACACATTGTGTAACCTCTACAGGCTCCAAAGTCTCAACGGTACATGAGTTTTTGATACTTACTATACAATTACTTCTTAATTTCTACAATAAAAAAATATGTGTAGTACTTATCTACCTGTAGGACATGTAATTTTATTCATTAACTCGAAAAGTTATTATTTAATATTTTTCTATGGGTTAAATGTACTACATGATGACGATACGATACATGTGATGATAGACACGTGGCTCCCGGTTATACTATCATGTGACGTTATATATACTATGTATTACACTATATTACAGATTTCGAATTTGAGTAGAGGCTTTTTATCGGTAGGTTATCGCTGCCTGTCGGTACACTAGTATAATATTTTAGTTTTATATTTCTAATATTTTCGGACTGCGGTTGTAGTAAAAAACAATCATTTATTTGCATTATTTATAAAGTTCTAAGCACATAACATATGAGCACACAACTCTAATTTAACATAGAAACTGGTCACTACGGTTTGATTAGTAAAGCACAATAATCTACTCGTACGATAGTGCCATATTTACTCTATGTCAACTACCTGCTCTATCGGTTCTTGAATTTCATAATGTATTTTTAAAGGTTATTAATCAAATTTCTGAGCTGAAACTAAAACCATATTCACATAAATAATAATTGCAAGTCGTTCAATTACAAAGCCAGTTCAGACATTCCAGACAATACAAAGCGTATAAACGTACCACCACCGCAGAGTCAACTGGTACCCGACAAAAAAGTTTAACGTATTGTGAAAAATGATTGTTAACAATTATTTTAGTAGCTAACAAAAATCAAGGGAATCGGTTAGTTTTATGAAACTATGTTTAGAACGAGTCTTGGCTTTCATCGAGATAGTACCTAATATAAAA
This sequence comes from Periphyllus acericola, assembly GCA_949715065.1. Taxonomy (NCBI): domain Eukaryota; kingdom Metazoa; phylum Arthropoda; class Insecta; order Hemiptera; family Aphididae; genus Periphyllus; species Periphyllus acericola. The sequence goes on from OX454266.1 coordinate 14,949,378, forward strand.
ATACTATATAATTATAATTATAATTATAATTATAAATTATTCCTATTCTACGCTACAGCAACGATATTACTTTGAAATCTATTATTTTATCTATTATTTTTATTGTCATATTTGTAAAAAAATAAACATATTATTTCAAAATAACCGAAAATTTAATACCATTCTGGTACTTATAATATTATGTAGCAAATTAATTAATTGGATGAAGCCATTGTGCCAAGATTATTTTTATCTGCATCATTCGGGTATTTATTATAGTCACCGGGAGTACTATTTAACGCCTAAATTTAATGTGATCTACTAGAAAAATAGGACGTAAATTCTCTCGCTCTAGTTCATTGATCTCAGCGAGTTGAGTTCGGGGAAGGAACACATTCGATTGACTATTCATATCAAATAACGTACGTGGAATTTGGAACCAACTGAGCATTACAGCATACGATATGATACAGACCACGCTATGCGGACGACTGACGAATGAAATATTTGAGTAGTACTGTACTAAATAAATCAATTGTACATTTTAACAACGCCGATCACACAAAATACACAAAATATTATCGGAAGCGACGAACGTATCAATAATGAACGCAGTTCCGGTAGAAATTGTTGGAAGTTCGTCCAGCTAATTAATTGCGTACGTAACTCCGTGTTGAAACACACTCGATGAGAATTCCCAGAGTTTTATTTGTGTTTATAACAATTCGTCGAAAAAAAAAAAAGACGAGGTTAAATATAAAAGTTATAAAAGGTAATGTAAAATTCGATAGAATTGTTTTTATTTAGGTACTCGATTCGTTCAATAAAAGCCAAATATATAAAGTGCTAGTTTATACAAATTTCAAACAAAGAACCATAAGATTGATAATAAATAATTTATTAAGACATTTTTGAATCAGTCATTATACTACTTCAAAAAAAAATCAATTATAAGATTGAAAATTGTATAATATGTTAAATTTTGAATGCAGAGAGGAACGATAAAATTCTAAATAATGATTAATATATATTTTTTTCTTACGAGTCAACTTTCGAACAGTTCGTCTTCACTAACAGTGTATCTTATATTGTATATAATATTTGCTTAAGAAACAAACTCGAAAGGTACTTCAGTTAAGTATTCGTATTATTCCCGTTTGAAATGTGGAAAAATAATATTTTGAATTACGTTCAGCAAGCGTTTATTTTGGTGTTCTTCATAAATTACTGATGTATTCCGGGGCTGGACAGTTTAATGTAAGTCCAACCCTGTGCTTTATAGTTAAACAAAGTGTTAATGAAACGGATGATTTCGTTTGATGAATTTTTCATTGAAGTTTTTGTAAACTTCGGAAAAAAAAACGGCAAAATTGATTGTTTTCAAGACCATTGCTGTTGAATTATAGATATGTTTTCCACGATCAAAACATCGATGTGATAAATCTATACGAAAAGCGTTGGATATCAAACCCGATATTTGCTTCTCGCTCATCGATAAATCGTGTTCACGTCACAGGAGACAGACGTGTGTTTTTCGTACGGTATTGACCGGCGTAGAGTTAAAACGCTCGTCGACGACCCGGCTGATAAGACGCTTCATCTTGTGCCGTCGTGAAATCGTCGTTATGTTCACGCGCACACACGCACGAGAATGCACACACACACTAGCGTGCACACGTACGCATGTACATGCGTTTAGCTGATGGCAAAACGACGTGCACATAAACCGTGTTCGACACATCACATGTGTTTATTTTCCCAAAAGTCTAGTATGGTGTTTCTCGGGTGTGTGTGTGTGTGTAAACGTGGGGAAAGAAGACGAAGGAAAAAAAAAAAACCCGTTATGGACGAGGAATTGAAGCACGCACACGACGGACGCGAGTTTATTTATGGGGCGGCTAAGAATTACGCGACAGCCGGCCATTTGGGCAACGACGAAACGACGACAACTTCTGCCCCGTAATTAGGTAGACGTACAAACACACGCGCACGTACACGCGTACACACGCTCGCTGGCTCGCGCCCGCATAGACCCTTCGGAAAAACGTTAACGAGTTTCGCGTCGTGTGCGTGATAAAGACGCAATCGTCAAAAGCACATATAAATATACGTCTACCGGCCAATAGTGTTGGGGGGTGTGCAAGGGACGACGACGCCGCCACGTACCGTTTCCCACGGGAAAACTGCTCGGCGGCACAAAAGAATCACAACTTTTGCGCCTCTACCGCCCCCGCCGTTGTTGCGAGGTACTTTGACGGCTTAGGCGTTTCGGTAAGTATACAATAGCTACGGCGAAAATTGAAAGCCCGACGAATACAAAAAAAACAAAAAAAAAGGAAAACGGAAAGAAAAGAAATACCGCGCCGATGTATACACAACGATTAAATGTCGATAATTTATTGGTATTTATACTTCACGCGACGGGATAATCCGTTTAATGGTGTTTTAGATCTCTTGACTTCCACCCTGCTTCGGCTCAAGGCGTGAGCATTACACCATAGGTACATGGTCGTATTGTATCCTTTTTGCACTTAGCTCGGTACAAGAATCGAGCTCAAAATCAACGAAAGCTCGAGTGGACGAAAACCCCAGTACTACAATATCAAATGTTGTACACCATTACGCGTGTTCGTCTCTTAAACATACATTTCAGTCGCGACCGAACACAAAAACGATAGATAAGATTTTCTAAACACGTGCGTGATTAATAGACTATTAACAAATATATGACATGAGTACTGTCGCCATGAAATGTCCAAATATTTTGCTACGGTCACTATAAGTTATAACCTGTTACGGGTCTTAGAAGACCAGCACATAGGTACAATCTTTCCGTAATAATACGCTAACTCTGGAGACCATAGTAGATTAGCGGAGCCCTGGGAGAACTACTTGGAGCCGTATGGGAGGGAAATTCATTTCGACACATATTCTGACGAGTTCTATATAGTCCTGGAACCTCGAGCACCTATTGACGTCATTTGTTGTAATATTTTGATTTGAAACACTCGGAAATTATTTAAATAAAAAGTAATTTAAAAGTTTGTAAAAGGTTCTTTTTTTTCCATATAAGCCATCTTCGTCGACTGCTTGAATGTGAAATCAAGAGCGTTCGACACGTACAACAACCTCCGCCGTAGCGACGTAAACCATATAGTTGACAATGATCATCGATTATATCATAGCTATAGGAACACCGTATTCGTTATTATTTCCAATTTTCTAAGCACATTCTGTACATTGTACGTCTTTACACACAGTAATATGGTGTACTAATGATTTAATCGATTTCGAACGCAATTCAACTCGAATGTGTATGTACTGCAGTGCACTCTGAACACTATTTAAAAAATGAAAAAATACGTTCTTATAAATGGCACTTGCAATTAATATCGAACGTGGTCGCACCGAGAACTGATTTATAGATGCATCGTTATTAATTTATCATCATTCATTTAGGCGCGCAATTATTAATAATGTGTTCTCAATTTAAAATATTGATTACATCATTTACTATAATGTAATCATTAAACACTGTGCATGCTTTTAGCAATACGTTAAATTGGGTTTAACGTTTGTCTGACCAGAAAAAGAAATACGCATATTTTTTCCAAGTGATAATCTTGCGTACAATATGTTTATCCTTTACATAATGAATAATTATAATAATTATGTACAGGTACACGCCGAAATCGCAAAAATCGTATCACCGAATACATTTATTTATTATTGTTTATTACGGATTTATTACTTTTCATGATATATATTCCACACGTATAGCATTCATAAACATTAAATTAATACAAAAATTATAAATTTTATTTATAAGATTATAATATATATAACAATATTTTTTTATTTTAATACTATTACAACTACTCGTATAGTAATATAATTTAAGGTTCGTTGTATAAAATATGGAACAATTTTTCCGTCCTCTTTAATATTTTTTCGAATATGATATTACTGGTACATCTAGATGTAAAAACACGACACCTCATTATTACACTTTTAATAAAAAAAATAATTGGTTTATTGCATTACAAATTTCATAATCCAATGCTGACGTAATTTATTTATAATAGTGTTAATTATCCTAAGACCTAAACGATAAGACGAATTTTCATTTTTATTGCAGGTATCAGTGTTACGAAATTTTTTGAAAAAATGGTTTTAACTACTAGCTTCTAGCTACTGAATTATATTTAAACGAAGAAACCATTCGACATTGTTTTCACACATAAACGTAGTCGACCGTACGTCGTTGATAGTTGGCAAAAGTAAAGTCATGAAATAATACATAATTAATCATCGAAGTGTAATTTATAAATCTGAATTACAACGAAAAGTATCATTTAAAGAAACATATAAATTATACGTTTCGCGGCATGCAACTAAATAATAATCATAACTTATGATGTGCGTGATCATTTCTACGATGCGTAAATACATTTGCGCATAAAATTGATGATGATGTACAGTGATAATGATGAAATAATTAGTTCTACGGGAAATTTAAATCTATGGACAAACATAATGGTTGATAATGTAACTTTGTAATTTATTGGGATTCTGAGTGAAGTCAGAAATGTGGTAATGCATGTGTTCGGATTTTATTTTTATTTTTTTTTGTCTCTCATCACGATTTCGACCAGAAGGATATTGCTCTAGTCATTATTTATTTTTCTTATATGACATTTGGACTAGATGATGCATTCGGAAGGTCATTTCTTAAATTTCCAAATAGTTTTCCATATAATTTAGAAAAACTGTCGAAAGATTAAAAAATCATCGTATAAGGAATTTAAGTGTTCATTGAATGATTATCGATGTTCTATAGGTCTCGAGATGGTATAATTTTTAAAAGATTTTGATGTTGTTTTTTATTTTTATAGATATTTGAAATATTCTCATTTTTTTATTATTTATTTCGTAATACACCGATTAAATCATTCTAGTTACAAGAAAAAATCCTGAAATTGTAATCCTAAGTTCCTCGTACAAGGTTTTTACTTTTATACTTTCATCGCAAATATCATATATTTCATAACCTATATGGACATATATAAAAAAAAGATATTAAATTATGATGCGATAAACAACTTTTGAAGATTTCATAAATATCAGTTTCCTAAAAAATATTACAACAAAATTACTCAGAATATTTACAAAGTTACAATAAATTAAAATAATTTGACTACATTTTTGTTTAATGGAATATAATACTTTTGGACATTATTTTCAATGAAATGTATTTTATATGACGTTATATAAAGTATTTTTTACATTTTGGGAAAATATCTGATTGGAATGGAATCCCTCTGTAAAACTTAAAAATTTAAAATGTATAAATTTGAAATAATTCCAGTATTTTGATTAATAATCAATTCTTTGAAATTGAATACGTCTAGATTCCATTCAACAAAATATTTCTAGATTCCCAGAACCAGCTCCTATTGTGAATATCCAAGTAAGATTTTTAACGAGTAAGTTCTTCGTTTACTGATTTTTCTAAAAAAAATTATGGTTTTCAATTCTACAGTTTAAAATTGTAAAATTATTTAAATATTAAAATGTTTCGAAACGATAATAATTATTCAGCGCATAGAAAAAAAATCCCGTATAATTAATAATACATCAAATATTAAAGTTAAAAAAATTATTTTACGGAAATATAAGCATTCCATTCTTAAACATTTTTACTTGAAATAAACTCCATTCAAAAATTAAAAAATTCCAAGCATTTAGTTTTTTGTTACAAAAAGTTTCTCCTCCCAAATAATTTCATTTTTTTTCCGCTTGCTATTAGTGAATAATAATAGCCTCGCTATATTGCTGTAAAATTTTCATTAATATAATATTGAGTGAAATACGTTTCAAAACTTTGAACTAAATTCAAAATATCTTGGAACTTTAGTTTCCAATACGTATGAATTAAACTCAGTCATCTGCATGATATTATTAACCTATACATTTTAGGTATACATAATGCACTTATAAACGACCAGTCAAGCAGAAAAACAGAACAATTTAATTAAATTCTATGGAAGTTTATTATATATTATAATAATATTGGTTGTATTTTAACAAAAATTAGGACAATTTATATCCTATAGCGAACTGAACGTATGGAACATCTATTGCGGTTCCAAACTGTTAAAAGATTGTACCACCGAGACATTATACTTGAATAATTACATTAATTGATAACGAATAATTATTAATATTTCTCAGGATGAATAATATCTAAGCGGTAAAATATGTATTGATCCTACACTTCACATATGTATTGTTTTTATTTAATAAAAACTTGATAACATGATATGCTGCTTTATAAATTTGTGCTTATTAGTAATGATCTGGCTATTATGCTAGGGCTGCTATGTAAAACAATTAAAATGCATAATTTCATAATACTATTAGTATTATAATCGAAAGATATTTATTGAAAAATAGGTTAAATTATAACAATCACGCAATAACTATTAATAAATGATATTCGTGTAACTATCCCCTTTTAATCAGAAGCCGCATTAGTTGATCAAATAATATAATTTGCCTTATGACTATTCCGCAAAACGTTCATATTAGGTTAAGTTGTACTATATAAGATGGTCAAAGAATGAATGGGTATTCTGCAGTGATCGTACGACGCGATCCCTATAGGAAATTTGAGTTATTTCAAGTTATAACATTATTTATTATTCGTGTGTTACGTCTATTACGTTGAAGCTATTGGCGTGTACGACACATTTTTCAATCGGTAATGGTTTAACTTATTCAAACATTTCAATGTACACTTGCGATTTTATTTCACAACGATATTCGAACTATAGAGAGAGTGGTAAATAATTTTTATTTTAAAGCTATAAAAGTGAACTTTTCTTCACAAAACATTTACTATTTTAACTTAAACTTTATTTTAAAGTGAAATTATTACTACCAACTGTTGTACCAATATAGTCTGGGACAGTTGAAATAGTTTTTTTTTAATTTGTTATGACAGTTATACTAGTAAGTAATAAAAAAACCTATGAGTCCGAATCGGATTTTCAGGAGGGTGTGAATTATAAATTAAGCGTGCGTGTAAAAAAAAGTTAATAAAAATTACTCGGGTCAAAATAATAAAACTAAATTAAAACATACAATTGAACCAACGAATTTCTTACAAGCTCGTGTTTTTAAGACGATCGACAAATTTATAAAACACACTAAGAGGTATAGGTAGTTGATGTGTTATTTTTTAACAATAAGATCATATATCTTAAGTTAGTGATAGCTGGCAATAGCCCATGGCATTTGAAGAACAGGAAAATCACGAGAAACCGTAAACATAATACCTTTTAATATATAATACCATTATATATTATAATACCATGTACCTTATAGTTCTGCAGAGTTAAAGAAGCCGCGCACAGTTAACATTATAATTTACAGATCAAGTACAATGACGAATAACAAAACGGATATAGTACGATCGTCGTCCGTGCGCGTTCGAAATCATAATTATTGTAGAAGAGACATCAGCTGCGTATCGACACGTGTTACGTATTGTTATTGTGTAGTCGTATACCGCACCTTCGTGGGCATCGCTCTATCCTCTCTTTAGTAATCAAAACTAATATTAAATATTAAACTAAATATTAGTTCAATTATTAAGAGTTGATGGGTTTTCAAAATAAAACAATAATTCACACCAAAAGCCTATACTAATAAAACACAAAATAAAGCGTGGCGTCGTGGTCTCTACACATACGTGCTTCAACCGAAACACCCACACTCTGCCCAGGTCTCGTCCGACCGGCTGTCTTAAATATTAATTTACAATACGCTACCTCAGTTCATCTGCTTCACTGGCCTATCTTACTAATAAACATTGTCTATTTGACAATTTTTATAATAATTACATTTTGGCCTAAATGGCACATACAACAGTATGATCTCGATTTCGACAAGCGTCGTAGTAAAGCAACGGTTCGTGCGTTAGTCCACCGACGAAGACATTCTTCACGCGTCCGCGAACAATAATACAGGGCTCGTGAAAAAGCTTAAATCGATTTCCGCGTTCATCTCGGGCACGTGAACGAAGTTTTGGTGGATCCGGTGGTCGGCGGACACCGCGTTGGCTATAAATACACGCGGGAAACGCGAGTGGGACACGAAGAACGAGCGAATTATAACGTATAAACAACAAGGGCGTATGTACACGTTGTAAACGCGATTCATGCGTACATAGTGTAGGCTGCACGCATAACGATAATGTCGTTGGTCCGCGGTACAACGATCGCCACCTAGGCCCATGCGTAAACAGTAGAGCGGTCGGAACTGGAAATGAAATAATATGTAAAAGAAATAATGATAATAAGGCGGGGTGTTAAAATGTCGTCAATGCCTCCGCGTGCAGGGTGTAATAAATAAGAACTAATATCGATCTCTCTATTTCCTTCGCCGGTACAAGCTGTACCTACGCACATCTAAAGCCAAACCGTGGTGGCCTCTTCTAAGCTGCATGGTGTAAACCCATAGTATTTCTGATTTGTTGATTTAAAAGTTCTAATTTTTACGAGACGCAGAACTATCCGACTCAAAACATGTCCGTGACGTAGGTATACCGATGATAATATATTGTGACGCACAGTGTAAAATTATCGATTACAACTCGAACAAAACTTATAAAAGAAACGCAAAACCCAATATTTCGTGATTCTATCGAAAACAATAACGATTTCTTGACCGAGAACAAACTATATAAGATACGTTAAGGTTTTCGTGTGTACCATAATATTTTGCGTCTAACTCGGATCGATCGTTTTCATTAACCGTTGCACAAAAGCAACTTACGCGTAACATAATACGTACAAATATTGTGTGTACTACGTATACGCGGGTGAGGTGCGTACATCACAAGCGCTAATCACTGCATACTTATATTTACATATAGGTTCACGACGAGAGAACTCTATTACGAGAGGTTGAATTACACTTATTTTAGTCGAATCGCACTATTGGGTCCAACTACAAACGGGTCAAGAAAAATAAACTTAATTTATAAGCATAAATAATCGCTAATGATCTTTTAAAGAAGGAAAATCTAATACATTAATAATTAATTTAATGATATTGAATAATTTGAGTCTTTAATGACTAATCGTTTAATTAGGATAAAAGATTTTCTAATGTATCCTGACACGAGCATTTATTGGAAACCTAATACGATTAGATTCATCGAAAAAATGTATGAATATCACCTTTTTTTGGCCAAAGTGCAATTCGACTGTTTTAGTTTAGATAATACGTGCGCAACGTTCGACCATTCGCCTTCTGTTACCCGTGTAATTCCTGAGATATTTACCGAAACCCGTTTTCGCGTCGGTCAGTTTTGGTTCCTACTCCGCGCGCGCGCGCCAGAGCGGTGTTGCACTCGTTGTGTGCTGCAACGAGAAGGGAACACTGCAGTTCTGTCCACCGGTCGTACGTGCAACAGTATATAATATAACGTAATATATGGTGCGCATGGATAAATAATAAATATACTGACGCGATGACCGCGAATTCGTTTATCGTACTCATGTGTGTACGTATTGTAAATGTGTGTGTGTGTGTGTGTGTGTGTGTGTGTGTGTGTGTACGAGAGCGTAAGTATGTATACACACACCCGAAGCGATCGGTTTGTCTCCTCGTTATAATCGGTGCACCGGATAGAGATTTAGTGACGGGGCGAGAAGCCGTAAATCAAACCGCGCGAAACGTGATCGTCTTATCTGGACCCGTGACGGAGGCTGTGAAACCGAGCACGTGCAGTGCGCACTCCTAACCTTTACGCATATATTACGCGTACTCGGAGCACACGATATTATGCGAGAACGACATTATTACGAGAAAACGCGCGAGCACGGTACGCACGTATATTCGTACGGGCTCGGGGTCGTCATCGCGGCACAGTTGTCGTCAGACCGGACGACCATAAATCGCCGACCGCCGACACGTGAACGGCTCGGTCGCGACGTCTTCAATATAATAATGCAACGTGTAGGCACGCGTTATCGGTACGCGGCGTGTTCTTCGTTTGTACATTATTATTATTATTATTATTATTTTAAAAGAAAAAAACGATCGCATCGAAACCTAGAGAAGTAATTTATAAGCGTGTACACCTGAGGCTTGTCGCAAACGTGCGCGCGTCCGTTCGTTTTCCGATTTTTCCCCGACAACGTAATAATATACTCACATGCATTTCAATATACGTATACTCGCACGCATACAGGGCGATCTTTTTTCCTTTTGAACACGCGCATTTTCTCCGCGTCCTTTTTCGCAAGCGAACGTGATTTAGCTTTTTCCTCACTACACTATGTATCATCATGTACTATCGACGGCGACTTATTATATTTATTCGTATTCCGAGGCAAGATGTATTTATTTTTTTCTACGTACGTAAAAAAACGGTCGAGTATAGTTACTTACTATTTTGTTGTGGTATTTGTGTCGGTATAAATATGAAAGCGACGATGATGAATCATCATCATTTTCGAAAAATCGTCACTGCAGAGCGAAGGTTGTAATATTATATTTGTTTATTGAACATTTTATTTAATGGGGTTGGAACGTTGAACCCAAATGCATCACGTAATAAAACAGTTTAAAATGTTTGTTTTATTAGTTTTGCCACATTTCAAACGGTCCAACAAACGAAATGTAGTCAAACAAACGCGTATGACGGTTGTTCTTTTACATCGCAAAAGATAGCGACGAAAAAACCGAAGAGCTTATACGTTTCGAAAGTGCTTTGGATCATCTAAAATCGAATAAGTGGTCAATTTTAATAATTTATAAGTAAACAAAGTTTGGGTTGACGGAGAAGCGCACCAATGTTTATTTGTGTCTGCTACCGTACTATCCGTTCGTTTGAACTTAAAATACTTATAGATCATTGGTCGCATTAAACCGGCTTGATGTTCGATTTTTATAGTCGATGTATTATAGTATTCCGCTTTGAAATACTGTGTAATGGTCCAGTACACGTGCAGTAGACGTCGTCACCACTGGAAAAAGTACCTAATAGTAAAACTGAAAGCAGTGAGTAAAAATTCGCGGTCATCGCGTCAGTATATTTATCCATGCGCACCATATAATTACGTTATATTATATACTGAGTATATTTACTGATATATAAAAAGATTCAAATTATTCAATATCATTAAATTAATTATTAATGTATTAGATTTTCCTTCTTTAAAAGATCATTAGCGATTATTTATGCTTATAAATTAAGTTTATTTTTATATGATCTTATTGTTAAAAAATAACACATCAACTACCTCTACCTCTTAGTGTGTTTTATAAATTTGTCGATCGTCTTAAAAACACGAGCTTGTAAGAAATTCGTTGGTTCAATTGTATGTTTTAATTTAGTTTTATTATTTTGACCCGAGTCATTTTTATTAACTTTTTTTTACACGCACGCTTAATTTATAATTCACACCCTCCTGAAAATCCGATTCGGACTCATAGGTTTTTTTATTACTTACTAGTATAACTGTCATAACAAATTAATAGAAAACTATTTCAACTGTCCCAGACTATATTGGTACAACAGTTGGTAGTAATCATTTCACTTTAAAATAAAGTTTAAGTTAAAATAGTAAATGTTTTGTGAAGAAAATTTCACTTTTATAGCTTTAAAATAAAAATTATTTACCACTCTCTCTATAGTTCGAATATCGTTGTGAAATAAAATCGCAAGTGTACATTGAAATGTTTGAATAAGTTAAACCATTACCGATCGAAAAATGTGTCGTACACGCCAATAGCTTCAACGTAATAGACGTAACACACGAATAATAAATAATGTTATAACTTGAAATAAATCAAATTTCCTATAGGGATCGCGTTGTACGATCACTGCAGAATACCCATTCATTCTTTGACCATCTTATATAGTACAACTTAACCTGAATGAACGTTTTGCGGAATAGTCATAAGACAAATTATATTATTTGATCAACTAATGCGGCTTCTGATTAAAAGGGGATAGTTACACGAATATCATTTATTAATAGTTATTGCGTGATTGTTATAATTTAACCTATTTTTCAATAAATATCTTCTGATTTTAATACTAATAGTATTATGAAATTATGCATTTTAATTGTTTTACATAGCAGCCCTAGCATAATAGCCAGATCATTACTAATAAGCACAAATTTATAAAGCAGCATATCATGTTATCAAGTTTTTATTAAATAAAAACAATACATATGTGAAGTGTAGGATCAATACATATGTTACCGCTTAGATATTATTGATCCTGAGAAATATTAATAATTATTCGTTATCAATTAATGTAATTATTCAAGTATAATGTCTCGGTGGTACAATCTTTTAACAGTTTGGGACCGCGATAGATGTTCCATACGTTCAGTTCGATTTGTCCGTCCACGAGTCCGGCTATTTCATACACACACGTGTAGGTACGCTGCAACAATAGCACAAGAGGTCTCGGTGAACGGGGGCGCGCGCGGGGGTGGTGGTGGTGGTGGGGGTGGCTATTATAATAATAACAATATCATCCCGCGCGTTTGTACATGCCGGTCGGTCCGGATCGACGTGCGCTATTAACTGTTGCACCGACGTGCATCGAACGCGATTTGTCGCGGCCCGGACGATCACCGAAAAAGCCCCGCACACTTTGTCGTCGTACACGTATAGTCAGCTATAACCAAAGTCGTTACGCGCCGTGTCCGTCCGTCCGTCGCGCGATAACTGTAAACCGTTTATAAATACACGTATACTCGTGTACGTATATGGGCTATCGGGTGATTTTTTTCGACGTTTTACGCCGTTTCCTCCATTGATTTATGGGTTCGAAAAATGTTGATTCGAAGTCATTAACTATATGCGCCGCACAACGTACAATTTCTAAAACAATTGTATCTACCGTTTTTACTACTTTTTTTTTTTTTCTACTCACTGCCTTCAGTTTTACTATGGTTCGAATTTATATGCCTCATATAAAATAATAAGGCTATTATTACGTTAGATACTAAAATACTAAATAATTCATATTACTATCGAGAACGAATGTTAAGAATTGTCGATATAATATAGCAGGGGGTTCTACCTCCCCTAAATATAGCACTGTACGGATCGCTCATAGTTATGGACTACGAGCACGGTTTAGCGCGTTGGGCAATAAAAAAAAAACTATATACACGTAGGTACGTTTATTTTTGGGGCAACGCGCGTAATTTTACGTTCCCGATTCCGAGGGCACCCGCGAATAATTCACTATCGTGGCCAAGAGATATCACTGTGTTCATCATATTACATTCTCCGCGTCGTATTATGCACATATTTGTTGTGCACCGCATTGTTGGTCTTCACGTGAGCACGTGATAAAACACGTGCGGACTCGGTCCCGGTAAACACAAATTGCTGAGACCTTATACGATAAATCGCTCAAACAATCCTGTGAACCGATACCATTTTTTTCGCGTTCTTCATGTGTCATTTTTGGCATAAATGATTTCTTATTTTTTTCAGATAATCATCGTTTTAGGACCAGTAACCATAAATACGCGTCAAACCGCTATCAATAGAATGTTGGTACACGTTAAAACGAAAATTTAGATTTTATTACACAATCATTATAATAATATTGTAATAAACAGTGACTATACACGGTTTATATTTCAGCCTGAATTCGTGGGACCCATATATCCCTCTCTAATCCGAGGACAGTGACGGATAATTTTGGGAGTTACAAATATCTATTTGAATTAAATTATAAATGATAAGTTGTATAATTTAAATTAACATTTCACTGTCTGTTCATTTTCATTGTTATATTCAAACTACCTATTTAAATTGTATGCATCATAGATTCTGAGTGAAATGAGAAATGTATTGGTTTTATTGCGATGTGTGTTTTTTTGAGTCTGTGTATATGATTTTGATCAGGAGAATCGCTTCGATCATTAAAGACTATAGAGGTTTTTGATAGAAACGGGTAGAAACATTTCTACCCACAATCGATTCGCCATTATATCAAAACTTATGAGCTTCTATGTTGTATTCATCATTTATTCTCAAATATTCAAAGAACTACAGAGAAATTATAAAAAATGACTTTTCCAAAGTACCTACCAATCAAACACCCGTTTCTATCAAAAATCTCTCCAGTCCGTGATGAAACGGAGCAATCCTTCTGGTCGAAATCATGGGCGCAGATACAGAAAAGGAAACAAAAACACGTACGATTAGGTTCAAAGGGCCCGCGCTCGCCTGCAGATCTCAGGTGGTGCACGCGGTTAAAGGTATTCGGACTACGGATACGAACATTTCGCACACGGGTTACCTGCGCACTCGCAGACGTTCATAGACGGTCGTAGAATTACTATATCACCAGCGGGTCAGCGATCGTCGTTCGAAAACCAATATATATATAAAGATAGGTCGAGATAATAATTTATAATATTATATTGATAAATATTTACAGGTACATTACAATATAGACTTTAATTGCAAATATTTTGATAGCTAGAAACAACGAGAGCAATCGTCCTTTTCGCATTCGCCAATTAATGATATCGAAAAACGTGTTGGCGCGCCGCTACCATGTGGACACGCGTTACGCATAAGGTGTATTTATACTTCGTATAATCGCACTTGAAAATTGTTCTCCAGAATAATGTGATTACTAATTACCTGGAATGCGTGCGTGTACACGTGCGTTTCCTTAGGCGAGTCGCGGTAAAATCGAATTCTCAAAACAACAGAAACTATCTGTTCAGCAGGTACCTGTATTATGTAATGAATTACGTTTATCGGGTCCATAAATTATTTAAACGTGAGAGACGATTGTTGTGCACGAGAGTGTGTATATAATATCGTGTTCGTTCTGTTTGTGCCTTCTCGCCGTACGCACGCTCCAAGCACATCACTGGCGTGTAAATAATAATTATCATGATTTATGACGATCAAAATATTTTTCCCTCCGTCAACGCCGAAAAATCACGGAGAAGAAAAAAAAGGGGTTCCATCGATTCCGTCGATACTTCCGGTTTCGAGGAAAAATATCTACCGACTCTGCCGGCTGCTGTTCACGTGGTAATTGTCTATATAATCCGGCGGCTCATATTTTCACGTGGTTAAAACGGAAGTGAAAAAAGCACAGTGCTGTGAAAAGTCGACGCACCTAATTTTACTATCACTTAAACCGGTTATAATAGTATCGATAATCGCCATTTATAATGTTTGCTACAGGTATACATATCTTATTGACATTCATCGAACTTGACACGACATGAAGTAATCTGGTTTTTACACCGTAATAAATTATGTTTTTTTTTTTTTTTTATATAATTATATATTATTTTAAACAAAACCAAACAATGTATACATGATTTCTGTAAATAGTTGCCGGCGGACGGTATACGCCCGAAAAAAATACCAAAGAAACACGTCGCGGCCAAATTTTTCAGCTATAAATCTCGACCGACGTTTTTTTCTCATATCCTTCGCCGCGCGATGCTCACTACACCCTCGTCCGGCAGCAACCCATCCGAGCTTCTGAAAATGTTCACCTGAAGATCGAAAGCGCGTTTGCGTACAATTATTGAAAAACTAAATAATGTGCCACATTCTTCGTTATCATTACTTCTCTGCAACCAATAGTTACTGTTATAAACGTTGAAATCGAAACCCAAAATTATTGTACAAGTACACTCGTATCTCCGTCCGTGTTTTTTTTTTTTTTTATATTAGAAATTTAAGTTTTAACTGTGTTGCGTGACGGGTTTGAAATCAGCGGTAACATATTAAAGTGTTAGGATTTTAAGTTAATTTCAAATTTGTTATAATTGTGTAGTATTACGCTTTATAACACTTATTAAGCAAATCAATGTAGAAAACAGTATGTAATCACGAGAAGTTGACGATGACAACTTGGCGGAGCTTCTGTACTGAATGGCTGAATATGTCTGCCTTTGGTGTCGATCCGGAGCCGTTAACCTAACCTAATCTAACTATCTGCTTGAGCTTATCTCGTGCCAACTCAGTTTAGTTCGAAATTTGTTATTTTACGGCCCAAAGTCTCGTAATTTGATATCTGCTTCAATAATTTTTATGTTCTTTTAATAGATTGCAGTATTTTCATATACGTCGGTGACGTTTACGGCCATATAATATTTACCAGCTTAGCCCTGAATGGAAATTGCAACAACGAATAATTCAGTGTGAAAATACTTGCAGACTTATTGTGTAAAACGTAATGGACTCGACATTTGTGGGACAATTTTCAATTTTAAATCTGTACTAACGGAGTTGAACGGATGAATGACATAATGTCACATATTTTTACATATTTCATTACATTTTGATGTGGTAAAAAAGAAAGCATAACAATAATATTGATGTGAAACGTATATTTTATATTCATGTAAAATAGTACAACTGTACAAAAAAAGTTTTGTCATATTTCAAAAATCAATTCAACAATTATACTCCATTTACCACCAGTATAATTTAAAAATAATGGTCATACCATACAGGAATTGGATAAAGTTGTGCGCGAACGAGTCGTGCTAAGTGCGGTAACGGCCAACGGGTTACAAATTTGCGAAAAATGTGCGCAAATGGGTTGCAACCCCCTCGTCCTATACATGCACTCCCTTTAAAGGCGGACCTTTTCAATAGTATTAAAAATAAACAATACTCGATCACGTGTTGTTTCTGCTGACATTTGACTATATTCTTATTGGTCATACAATATAGTGTATCGTCGCATTAGCGTAGCGCGTAAGATCACGCGAGTCGTAATCACTCCTATACAAGCCGCCCGTGCGATATACTCGTATACTGCATACGGTTATTTAAACGTTTTGTGGCGCGCGCAAAAATAAAAATTATTAATAAAAATGATTAAATAATCTTCGAAGCCGCCGAGTGGACGGGCGAAAAATATTTTTAAAAAAAATGTACGATTCCGACGGCTAAATTGCTCGCGTACTTCTGATAAACACCGAGTGTGTTATACGCATGTACAACTCGTGGGTTGTGCGACGCTGGGGACCAAAGTAGTATCAAAATATTTGTTTACACGTGAAACTCCCTAAAAATAGGACAACACAGATGGGTGGTCGTTTTTCTACCCAAACAACACGGGCAACATAACTACGTTGTGTGCGACTTTGTTTATTCGTGTGCGCGCCCGTGTGCGTGTGTCAGTCAGTGCCCGTTCTGGCGATCGTCCTCATCTCTGTGTCTCTGAACATCGGTGTATATTATTTCCCCTCTCCGCGCCTCACTACACGTGCACTGTATATCATAACGTACATATGCGTGAGTTTATTTTCTTATTTTTTTTTTTCTCGCTCTTTCCACCTCTCTCTCTCTCTCACACACACACCCCCCCCCTCTCCGTATCTCCGTGCCGTCTGTTTTTTATGCTCTAAACAAAATGTCAACCGACCCGGGGCTTATTGTATATCAAACACGTTCGTCGTGCGACTAACCACCGCTCCACCCCCCGGCAGCCGGCCGCGTGTTTACGCTACCCCGTCTTACGATATCATCGGCTAGTGCAGCACCAGCAGTAGCAATAAACAATCCGTCCATTAACGCGCGCGCGTCTCACCGAAATAGATCCATCCCAAAAATCATTCCGGACACCGAAGCCCTTTTTCTCGGACACGCTACTGCGGCTGGTGCTCGCTGCTCGTGTACTATTTATTTATTTTTTTTCTAAATAAAACGCAAATCCCACGTATACGCGACCATAGTCTTTTCGGTTCGTCGGTTCCCGTGTACGCGCCTGCGTATTACACGTGTGCACAGTTCGTGGCGACGCCGAAGCTAAGTCTTGCAAAACACACATTTATACTCGCCCCCCGAAAAGTTATTTTTTTTTTTTTCAACACGTATTCACCCCGAAATATGATGTACGTTTCTAATTCATATTTCACGTTCAACATTCACAGATAATGCGTGTAGTATTAATAATAACTCGCTGGAGATTGGTTCCAATTCAACACCACTTTGGTCGTACCAAAATTCGGTGGCCATCCCGACCTACTGAATTAGAAATTATTACGTACTTAAGGTGTTGAAATCGCACCATCTATAATCACGGGTGGGTACTGCAAGGTATCTGGTAAGTGGTTAAATCAAACGGTTAACCAAATGCATATATCAAATAAATTATTTTGAGTAATATTTTATTAGCTTACGATAAGTAGAAATCAGGGTATGGACTTAATAACAATAAAATACGATTAAATGCACTCATACAATAAAAGGTTAAGAAAGTACCATATAAATTATAAAATTTTAAAAAAAATTTAATTTTTTTATTCAAATTAATAATGATTCACGATTATTCTTCTATTTCCCTATCTTATTTTTACCCTGAGAATTATTTCCAAAATATTATTCTACACTTTAGATACATTCGTTATGTGTTCACTTTGTGTGTTTAATTAAGGCACTGGATAATCAGATGGTGTTTAATAATTTAAAATACAATTGATAGGTAGGTACATAATAAATAGAGAATTATGAATTTCTTTTCATTTAGGAGAAATTTTCCGTAAACATTTTGAAATACGTAAAATATAAGGAAACACATGAAACGAACTTTACGCTTGGAATTAATTTTTTTGGAACGTAAAGAAGTGACTACTAACATTTTCATTTAGCTCGTTCCCTTATAGCCGTTACTAAAATGAGTGTTAGTTGAATGTTCTGAGTGGATGGGTGGGGTGGTTGAGAATTAGTAATAAAATTCGCAGAACATAATAAAAACGAATTCGGCACCTTCGCCTTCTGTTTTCATTAAGTATACGCATAGTAAGCGCCACTAGAAATTAAAATATTTATACGACAAATATTGCGTGTATAGGAAAACACAGTTTTCAAAATACATAAATCATTACACAGCGATATTGGGTTTTCTTATCGATTAATAAAATATTATCAAATTAAAATATCATATGTATCCTTAACAATGTTAAGAAGTATTTTTTATGTTAATCAGCATGACAACAGACTGAATATTTAATTTTTTGGGTTTGGGAATAAGGTTAAACTTTAAATAAAAATTACATATTGCAACGTGGTTGGAACACTCTGCTATAAAAACAATGTAATATACACTACAATAATAGTACTCAAGTACAAGTAAAAATATTACTTCATGGTGTTACTGGGTATGTGCGGAACTATGTACAATGATTAAATAACATTTTGAAGTCCATTTTACCCTTGACTTTCTTGTTTTTTTTTTTTTCGTTAACACGCTCCGCCTTAATGAAAAATTATTAGGGTAATCTTAATTAAAAATCTTGATTATTTATGTGCTACGATGTGTAGAACTCATTTATTGTTACTTGTGAATATTTGCCTGGGCAATTTTTAAACAATCGAATTAACAAAAAGGTTCAATGTATTTTAGCACGTAAGTATTAAAGTAGCAAATTTAACAGAAGCAAAACGAAACATAAAAATAACTCAGGAACTCCAACAGTTTAATAATTGGTAGGGGCTGGTTATTATTCCTGTTGTTGCTATCGCGTCTATTGACGTCAAAGGAGGAACTTTTTTCCTAACGACCAGCTGAGTAGTGAATTGATAGAGAAATTGAAATGTACATATATTATGAAGTACCTAATATATTTTTGGAATGTTATACAAACTCTGTAGTTCCAACTTTACGTACCTACAATAATAATGTACCGTTAATGTTAATAACATTCTTATTATTTTTTAAGTTACCCTTGAATATGTAGAGAGCGTGTGATTATCTTCAATTTAAATAGATTATGATATTATTATGTCTTACGCGTTATGGTTTTCAGCTAGGACAGTATTTGAGTCTTACACTTCCCCCAATAACGAAAAAGTTATCACATTGTAAAAGGAATAATTAACTATATAATGTATTTATGTAATAAAGAGTGATAATATACATATTTTATTTTTTATGTATAAAGAAAATGTATTGATGTTTTTTGTAGATTGAGAAATCAAAAACTAATATTTAATAAAGAATTAAGTATATCTATAATAGGTACTTACATAAAATGTTGTAACCTATTTCTACCACAGAGAGCATGTATAGTTTGTATACCGTATACGAGGGACAGCTAATAGAAATAGCTATAGAAATTGTTATTTTTATTATTTGCTGATTTTCCATATTACCTTATTATTTTAAACACACATTCTTGAAGTGCAGTTATAAAATAGATTCAAAACAAAAAGTTCATAAAACTACATAATAGTTTTCTTTATTCGTCAAAAACGTCTATAAACGGCAATGATATTGAAAAAAAATGCACCAAATTTAAGTCAAAACTTAAGACCTTCAAACATTTTAGCTTAAAGATCAGTATTCAAATGATCACACAACCATTTAAACATTTATGGTAAAAGAAGTATCTCTACTGTTTTTACAGGATACTTGTCTTAACAGTATTCACAGTAAAACTTCAAAAGTCGTACTTAAGAATTTAAATGTGGATAAATTATGATATTATTCGTTTCGCCATAAATAAATATAATATAATCTTTTCACATATTTATGTGTGTAAACTTAAAGTAAACATAACCATTGAAATAAAAGTAAGAAACTATGTCAATTTGATCAATAGGATAGGAACAGTACTCGCTTAATTTATAAAAAGTATAGATTAGTTATTGACGAGTCAAAAGTACCTAGGATGAAACCCTGGTTGTGTATTAAAATATCATTATTCATTCATCATTATTATCATTATTTTTTATGTTTTTCGGTAAAGTTTAACTTTCTAAAGTTAAATGTAGTTTAACTTAAGAAAGATCTTAATTTACATTCAACATGTATATTTGATATATTCATATCAAATTAAAAGCATTTATAAATAATAAGCTATTTTTTATTTAAAGCTAAATATTTAAATTAAAACAAATTATTATTGTAAAAGCATTCTTAAAAAATCCATCAATGTTAGTGTTATTATATTTTTGCGATATCTTATTCGATGTAGTTGTAAAAACAAAATTAGTAAACTATTTTCAGTTATCTACATGGCTCAATCACACCCTATAAAAAATCGAATGTTTTTTTAAAATTTAAAATTTTTTTTTTGTAGCTCCTGAGAATATAGTGCTCAAGTAGATAAAGGTACATATATTGTACTATTATATTGCACTCCGATAGTCTGAACAAATTATTATTTATTATACTGCATGATATTGGTGAAATTATTTGTCTCGTGATCAAATAGTAACTTCAAAAAAAAAAAAATTGTAATAATATAACATTATTATAAATTGTATTATAATAAAGTTATCAGTAGTACAGTCAATTTAATTATTTACGTACAGTGTAATAAGTATAATGTAAAAATGGTATCTACAAATAAAATTACGTAATTCAAGTACTAGTTACAATTTTATTTAAAGTTGGTATACACAATAAATTAACAAACATCAAAGATAGGTGAAAGCTAGCACAACTATGACAAAAAAAGATTCTCAACCACACAATAAATAGGTGTAAAAAAAATGTATATAAATTTAGGCAAACGTTTTAACTCTGCCATAATATCGCTCACATGATTGCATAAGTATGTTTAAATAATATAATGATTATATAAACATATTGTAATAAACAGATGCATAACAAATGTTCACAAAAAAAAATTAAACACGAAGAATAAAACATTAAAAAAAAAACTTGTCCATTTCGTAAAACGAAAGCGATGCGATGATCACAGTGGTCTGAACATTTTAAAGGTGTTTTCTTCGTGATGGTACCACTATGTCGCTGAAGAGATAAACAAAATAATGTTAGTTATAACTCAGTTACTAACATTCAATTATCTGTTACATTTTTTTTTAAATGTAAAACTTTCATCTGCGGTCTACGAAATAAATATAAATTTGTATTTACAAGTTACTTCAGTTTGTTTTTTGTTTCTTTGTTATCATTGTTGTGATTTCCAAATCATCTGTTTTCCGTTGTTCAGGCATTTTTTTGCAAAAATACATTTCACCTAGAAAATAAAACATGATTCTATTAACTTTTCGTCGACATTGAAAACATTAAAAAAAGTATGGTTAGTATAGTAGAAATTATTATAAGACGCTGCTATACATATTAAATTATTGGATTATAATAATATGATAATAGATTATAATGCATAAAAGTTCACTACATTTTAAACATAAAATTATTGACTTACTATACGCCCAAGGTATTGTAGCAATGTAGTTTCTTAATTTTTTCATTTTCATGTGCTGATCACCCAATTTCGATAAATAAAAAAATTGTTATTAATCTTTTGTAGAAGAAACTAATTATTCGCCACTTTTTATAAACATAAGTAATTGTATAAAAAAAACGAACAATATACATTTATTTAAACAATGTATATAAAATAATTCGTTTAGTATGTACCTTCTGAACCTTTTTAGGGTTAACAATCTTAGGCTTTTCCTGCTTTAATTTTTCCTGCTTGGGTTTTTTCTGTTTTGAATTTTCTTGTTTTTCCACTTGTGGAATCAGCTCTTTAATAACCGGAACCGGAAATTTCGCAACGTGAGCTATACGCCGTTTAGTCTTATCAGAATTCCACTTCTGATAAATTTCATTCTCTGTTATGTTTTCATTTATCAACTGAAATTAACATTTTAGGTTAGATTTAACTCAATCATCATGAAACAATAAAAATATTATTATAGTATACAAAAGTGGATGTTTATTATATAATTCGAGATGAATAAAAAGTAATTCATTCACGTTATAATTAATTTTACAATTTTTTCATTGAAATAAAGTTTAAAAAAAAATAACTATAAACTGTTAAGGTTATTAATAATATAACTTACAACAAATTTTATTTTAGTCGACAAACTGCAGGTAGCTTTCTATGGTTGAATGCCTAGAACAAAGAAATAGCAAATAAATAAATTGTTCTTGTTACCATTATCAAATGGACAGATGAAACCAATTAAATAATGACTTATTATTTAAAAATTTCAAAACCCAAACCTAGTAGTGTCAGACCATCCGATAAGTTATAATATGGCTTTCCTCTTAACTTTTTTTTTCGATTATAATAACTAGAAAATTATAACATTTTTCCATCCATCATATTTTCAAAAAACAAAAAAATTTTCTAAGTATTAATTTTTTTTTTTTTGAAGAATTACAACTTTTAAAATATTCTTTTTACACTTATAACGTCTATAAAATAAATAAATGTATTTATTACATTAGGCATGTTTTGACAAAGTAATTTTTTTCTAGAATGATTCGAGTTCTTACCACCTAAACCTCCTTACTACATTTTCCGAAAATTTTTTTTTTTTTTTAAATTTAAGAATAAACTTAATTACACATAGGTCATATGTAACACAAAATAAAAACAAATTTTTTTACCAAATTACAATATAGGTATATTATTATATATAAAGTCTATAATGAAATGATTAAATTTAATTAAATTAAACTACGTACTTATATTGTAATGATGACTTAATAATGTGGCCATTGTAGAACAAAATTACTTTTTAAGTCAATCAAACGTTAAACTAATTGTATTAATGATAATTATATAATTCGGTGATGTGATTAAGATTGTGTCTTGAGTAGGAGTGAAAGAAATTGTAATTTTTCGACACCTCGCAGAATAATAAACTATGAAATCAACAACTTTTTTGAGCCAGCACTATCAAACTTTGATTAAATTTAAATTATGCTAGTTGAATATTTCAAAATAATTTAGCGTTTACTTGCAAGAATTTGTCACATTTTATAATTTTAACTTAGTTTTAAACTATTTTATTATACTCGTATTAGTTTAACTACAAACTATCGAAAGTAAAGAATCTAAGACTGATAAAAACTTACCATAATGGATTTCGATTTTAAAACTGTTAGAAATGGTATATTTTAATAAAATCGGTTTTTTTTTTTTAATCTTGAATTTAATTCTTACTGAATATAAACTAATGAAAGGCTTTTATTATATTTTTTTTTATGTTCTTGTACCGAATTTTGATAGTATATTTTAATTAGCTAACACTATATACTTTTTATCGGTATTTGTGCTTTTTCAAATTGTTTACACATACCTCTTCACAATTTTGTTTTACAAAGTTCGAAATAATTACAAAAAATATATCCAACAATTTACACGCGAGTGTGCGCATGTACAGAATATTATACCATAAGATTAATGATTAATATAGTCGGGATTAATTATAAATCCTGACTGTCCCGACTGTCCCGTAACATTAAACCCAAAAAATCGTTCATTACAAACAACAGCAAAAAATTAACTTACTAAATTCACAATGTACCATCTGTGATTAATTTTTGTCGGTGCATCTCGGAGCACTTTTTCAGCCCAAAAACAATAAGAGAAAAAAAATTTCCCGTTTGTTAGGAAGAACCGTCCGCATCCGTTTTAAACATAAACACGAGTATATTATATTTATACTATTTATTTGATCGCTTTAAACCTGAATAAAAAAAAATTATTGAAGTTTTAACGTTTTTCATTCGAAATATTTGAGTTTTGCATTCAATAGAAAACTATTATAACCACATTATATACATATATATGTCACATCCATATCGCGGAATTGTACGTTTCGCGAAATGGAAAACCCTTTATTTCCAAGACGCGTAATTCCGCTACCTGGATAACATTTCACGAAATAAATACCTAAACTACAAATAACGGAACTATTTGTTACAATTTAAAAATAATTCGCAATTTATAATTTTCATAATCCGTTATAATATTCATAATCAGTATTTATAATTCTGTACTACGTTCAAAATATTAATAAATATTGTTATACACAAAATTGTAAATATCGTTACGCCAAGCGTTTGTCCAGATGACGGAACTAGTCCCGTTGTGTGTAGTTTAGAATGTTTAGATATCCATTTCGTGAAATGTTATCCAGATACCGGAATCACACGAAGTGGAAAAAAGCGTTTCCATCTCGCGAAATGGATATAAACTTTGTCCATTTCGCGAAACGTACAATTACGCGTTATGGATGCGAGACATATACACTCTTTGCGTTTTGCATAATAAGTTTTACTAAATTTTAGACAATTATTAATTGGTATTGAAGATAACAATAATATAACTGATTATGATGAGAACAAATAGAATATATATATATATATATATATTTTTTAAATTGTTTTTAATTGAACATTTAGTTAAATTTGACAACAAAGATCGTCATATTTTCTATTGTTTTAAAAATATATTTTATTAAACGCAGTGGATGATAAGAACTTCATTATTTTAGAAAATTTAACATTTTTGTTGACGTCTTCAGGTTTAAGTGCTTCGTCCAGGATGTTATTGTAGGTGAACATACGTATATAATATGGTATTCATACATTTTTATAGCATGCCATCTGAAAATGTTTACACATTAAAATTAAAATTGTACTACATCTTGTACATAATCATCGGTAAACAAGCTCGAGCACCACGACCCACACCGCGTACGGATCTAGGGTTCGCGAGTTTTCCAAAAGAACCCCGGTGCACCTACACGTCACGTATTACATTACAATCTATAAATCCGTTTCGACTTACTTTTGAAACGCGCGCGTACGCACCGGTCTTGCAGCGTATTACTATAACGTACGGTTTTAAATGTGGCAAGTTGTTTTATGAGCCCTGAACCTTAACGGCAATAAGGTGTCGGGCGATTTATACCGCGGCATTGTTTTCTCCTTATTTCCCTCTCGTTACCGGGGGCGTGAGGAATGTGTTTCGCCGGAGAACACACCCTCGCGTATGCCACGGGGCTCGTAGGGTACGCTGCGGCGCGCGGGCACTTAATAAAAAGTGTGTACGCGCCACGGCCATTAAGTTTACAGCCCAAAGCAGTCGCACATTAGTCGTACATATATATATATTATACATTTGCACACCGAATTGATTGCAATTTTTCTCGCGCGCATAGTAGGTACCACTACATGTATACATAACGAATGGTACGCCGACGACAACGATGTGCACCGGTCGGTGCAGTGGCGGATTTAAGGAAAAAGGCCCAGGCGGCATACGATATAAGGGGCCCAAGAAATATGAATCGTCGTAACTAATACTAACTCGTGAGGGCCTCCCTCTTAAAACACTGTTAAACTAGATAGGTATTGAAACAAAATAAAAAATAAATACATATTTTATTTAAATCGTACAAACTGGATATAATTTCTAAATAACCTTAACAATATAAATAAAAATACATGCCGGTGCGCGGTGTATATTTGACAGTATAATATGGGCAACTATAGTCACATATACAATTTACAACACTACACAGTATTATTATTACTGATTTCTTATTGTTATTACTTGATGTGTTACAATCTAAAACTTCACAAACAAAAATGACCATTCACCAATTATATTTGAATTTTTTTGTTGAAATGAAAATTAATGAAGACTGAATGGGGCCCGGGGGCCTTTTCGGGTAGGGGCCCAGGCGGCAAATGTCCATTTTTTTCCCGTTAAATCCGCCACTGGGTCGGTGCTAATATCTGTACACGCTCGCTGCAGCGTCGTGCTCCGGCGAGATGGTCATTGTTCCCGCGCGTAGACGTGATCGGTTTCTTAAGGGCGTGGCAAATGTACGCGTTTATTTTTGTATGATAACATAACGCTCGTGGCAGTGGCGTAACGATAGGGTGGCATGACGGGCAATGGGCCACGGGCCCACGACTCTAGAGGGCCCTCAAAAAAAAAATAGTACATTCAAAAACAAATCACCATTAGTGAAATTTATAAATACGATTCTGTTTAAAAATATATGTATATTCTTGTAAAATAAAATAAATTTAATAACTGATCACGATTATTTTTATAGATTATTTTATTTACCAGTCCGTCGACAATTGTCGATATTAATATTATTATTATACATTTAATGATATTGTTATTTGTAGAATGGAAATAACAATGAAGCGTATCACAATCGCTTGTCTTTGAAACCGAACGTAACATTTATATTTTATATTTAGATACTAGATTAGATTAGAACTATTCTAGGAAAAAGTGACCGTCGCTCGTTTAGTCGTTGTTACACTATGTTCTTTTAATTTATATTTTATTTTGTTATTAGTCAATGACGTGTCGTAGACCGATTTTGTTTTCGCCTTCTGCTGTGAATCAGTGATTCGTATTCGTATAGGTATTGTGATCAATCATGTCGAAAAAAATACCTAGTGGGTATGAAAAGCGTAAGAAAAAAACGGAAGAACAAGAAAAATTATTAAAATTGCCTAAAATTAGTAGTTTTTTTTCTAGTACCATTCCTCGTGAAAATAAAAGTGAAATAATAATTAAAAGTGTTAATACCGAGGTTAATAGTGAACAAAGTGTTGAACTTAGTTCTGTAGATAGTGAAAAAAGTGAAGAATCTGCCCCAGAAATGTTGTCATGCTGTTCATATAAAGGTACGAATCAAAATGAATCTTTTGATATTGTTTTTAAAAATATTATTGAAACTTCTTCTGATCCGACGGATATTGGACATTTTAAAGAAATCGTTTTAGATGCTCAAACTAAACGGTTCATAATTGAAAATGGGCATAGTAGACCTAAAGCTAAAGGGCCTTTCGCTAAAAATTCAGACGGTAGATCTTTTTCTGAAAAGTATTATTTTACAGTGTCCAAATCTGGTTTAAAAATCGAACGTTCGTGGCTATGTTATTCGACTATACTTCAAAAAGCGTATTGTAGGTCATGCTGGCTATTTGGAGATCGTACATCCACTGGCTTTCAAGAAATTTGGACTACAGGATATTGTGATTGGAAACACATAGTAGATGGTATTAAAAGACACGAGCAATCACACGTTCACTACATTTCCTGTTTAGTATATGAAAAATGGTTTTTAAATAAAACATTAAACGAAGAACTAGAACAGAATATAAAAAAAGAAAAATTATTTTGGCGTCAGGTTTTAGAGAGAATTTTAAATATTACTCTTACATTAGCTATGCGAAGTTTACCTTTTCGCGGCCACAGAGAAAAGCTCGGTAGTGGAAAAGGAGAAAACGGCAATTTTATTTGTTTTATTGAGTTACTTGCAAAATACGACCAGTACTAGAAAAAGTTATTAATCAGGGTAATAATAAAGTAAACTACTGTAGCCCTAAAATTCAAAATGAACTAATACAGTTAATTTCAAATAAAGTCGAAGACGATTAATACTTAATATTAAAGAAGCTCCTTTTTTTTCCATTATAATTGATACAACGCAAGATATTTCAAAGGTTGATTAGTTAAGTGAAATTTATCGTTCTTGTGTTATAGAAAAAGATGAATACGGAAACCCAAAAATGTATGTGTTAAGGAAACTTTTTTAGCATTTCATGAAGTTGTTGATCAATCTGCCTTTTCTCTTTCTGAACTAATATTACAGAATATTGAAAAAAAGGGATTGTCTATCGCCAAGTGTCGTGGTCAGGGCTATGACGGGGCTGCCAATATGAGTGGTATGTATAATGGCCTACAAAAAAGAATTAAAGACATTGAGCCAAGCGCAGCTTATGTCCATTGCTCTGCTCATAATTTAAATTTAGTTGTCAATGATGCTGTGAAAGAAATAACAGAAATGGAAATCTTTTTTGATGTTGTTCAACGAGTTTTTGTTTTTTTTGGACATAGTATAGTAAGATGGCGTATATTATCAGATTTAATTAAGGAATCGAACAGTCAAAATGGATTATTAATAAAAAAAACTTAATCCCACAAGATGGGCTGGTCGTTATGAAGCAGTTTTTGCGCTTAAAATTAGATTTGTTGAAATTCAAAAAGCTTTAACAAAAGTTATACTTTGCAGCTCTAAGTTAGATGAGCGAAATGAAGCTGAAGGGATTAAAAAACAAATTGAAAATTATAATTTTATTTGCACTTTAGTTTTTCAATGTAAAATTTTACAAATTATAAACCTAACTTCTAAAATTCTCCAGTCAAAGTCAGTTGATTTAGATAATGCATCCAATTTATTAAAAAACTGTTATGAACAATTAAAAGAATATAGATGTAATTTTAATGATATCTTGGAAGAAGCAAATATAGTTGCTAAAAGTTGGTCTATCTCTACAGAGTTTCAAAACAAACGTCGTAAAGTTGTAAAAAGATATTTCGATGAACTATGTACTGAAATGCGTTTAACTTGTCCAGAAAGCTTATTTCGTGTAACTATTTTTAATAGAACGTTGGATATATTAATAAATCAAATAAGTAAACGTTTTTCAAGTTTTCATGAATTAATGCTAAATTTCACATGTTTACAACCATCTTTTCTTACATCAGCAACAGATTTAGAGCTTTTAAATGAAGCTACGAAGCTACATATCAAAAACATTTACAAGTGAAATTTTAGCTGTAAGATCAACTCTTAAAAATCAAATAAGTCAACTTAATTCAACTAGAGATCTTGCTCAACTTTTAATGGTGAAAAATCATTCTTTAACAGCCAGTTTCCCAGAAGTATGTACTGCTCTTTTATTATTTTTGACAATTCCTGTTACATCTGCAAGCGCGGAACGGTCATTTTCGAAACTAAAAATTATTAAAGGATATTTAAGGAGTACAATGATGCAAGATCGTTTAAGTGGCCTGGCATTAATTTCAATCAAACAAGAAACAGCCCGAGAAGTTGACTTTGAAAATTTAATCGATATGTTTGCCGAAGCAAAAGCAAGAAAGAAGAAATTTTGAATATTTAAATTTTTGTATTGCTTTGTATATATTTTTTAAACCAAAAAATGTTATATACAATTTTACTATAAAAATAATATTACACTAAACATGCTTTTTATTGTTTGTAACCTTAAAGGGTAGAATTTTATAGGTGGTTAGTTTTTGTAGGCTATTCCTCATATCTCTTTTTTCCAAATTTATAAAACTAAGGGCCCGATTGGATTATTTTGCCACGGGCATTAAAAGTTCTGGTTACGCCACTGGCTCGTGGAGATAATGGACGTTGTCTCGTCACCCTGGTGTGATACACATCACCAGGGCTAGGATTTTTATGCAATAAAAAATTGTAAAATATGCATTTTATTTACCAAAATATGCAAAAATATGCATTTTAATTTTTATAAGACAAACACAAAAATATAGTTACAAAGAAAATATTTATTTATTGAAATACATCAGTGGTTGGCTGTTTGTCTTAATACAATATAATTGAGAAATAAAATTAAATATAATGAAATATAATATAATATAATATAAATAAATTATATCTTATCTTGGATTTTATATTGACCGAAATACTTTTATTAATTGTGTTTATCTTTCTCCGTCAAACTATTCAATCTTTAATCGCATAACTATTGTACTATAGGATTGTATTTAAAAAAATAAAATTTGTGTTTGACAAAAAAACCAAATTTTATACTTTAATCAGCAGATCTAGAATTAAATACGAAATATTAATATTAAATTAGAAATATTAATTACGAAATATAGTATAAAACATGCATTTTTCGCATTCTTATAATCGAAATATGCAATAATATTCATTTTATCCAATATATGCATTAATATGCATTTTATCCAAAATATGCAAAAACATGCAAAATAAAAACTCCACCATTTATCTCATCATGAGGTGATTCGTGGACATAACTGACAAAATCGATAATCAGATGTCGCAAAAAAAACATGCTGTTGCATACAAATCCTAGACCTGCACATCACATTAAATAGGTACATAATCACGGGAGTATACACGACTTCATGGACACGCACAGTTGGATTTATGTTTTTGTCACGTGATTTAAATCGCTTTCTTTTTTCAACACAAAAAACATATGTCTACCGATACGACACGTCAGTTTTCTACGTACCTACTGAATGTTATGAATATTACGGTTTTTAATTTTAAAATACAACGTAAGATGATGCATCAAAAAACTGTGGTGGCACTGTCCAAGTATTGAGGCACTATGATTGTTCCAGTCTCGAATTACCGACAAATTTAAAACTGCGTACGCCCGTGTGTTCCCGGGGTACTATTTGCCTACGACGATTAAACTTGAAATCGATAGTTTTCATGAAACCGTGTAAATAAATGTTTATTGACTTTTGCGACTAGAGAGATATGAATCTATGTATGTATTACAATTTACATGTAATAAAAATATAATCGTACGACAATTCGCGTGTTGCAATATTTATTCTTCTTATTTCGTTTAAATAATACTGCAAGTCTTGGCTAATGTCCCCCATCGATTTCTTATGTATATATGGTTAACTAATATACCTTAACATCTAACCGTATCGTCGTAAGTACCTATATGCGAATTGTGCACGTTAATTGTTAATTAACACTATAAAATATTAGAAATAAAGTTTGTAACGTTCGAAAGTAGATCTATCGGACTAAAACGAAACAAATTATTATTAACGTATTGTGTTTATTGTTTTAAATGTCTAATATTTTTTTATTTATTTTTTGCGTATAATATGAGTGTAGAAATCAGGAACGTATAATGTCCAAAATTATCGTAGATTGGAAATAATCTAACACATATGCTACTTACGACCCGTGTAGTATGTAAACTATAAACAAATCCAAAGAGGAACTGAAAACCACAAAAAAAAAAAACAAAGACAAATACATTTACACAGATAATCGATGTATATGATAGTATTCAGTAGGTTAAAAAAAATGTATTAAATACGAAAGACTTGAAAATTAGTGTCCACCTATTCCCTGTGATCATTACAACAAACACGTTTTATTACAGTTTTTCGAAAATAAATAGTTTTACCAATTTTACCAGATGAGGTTTTTAAGAAGCAGGAAAAACCTAAGATTGTTAAACCTAAAAAGGTTCAGAAGGTACATACTCAATGAATTACTTTATTTACATATATATATTTGTTTAAATAAATGTATATTGTTCGTTTTTTTTTATACAATTACTTATGTTTATAAAAAGTGGCGAATAATTAGTTTCTTCTACAAAAGATTAATAACAATTTTTTTATTTATAGAAATTGGGTGATCAGCACATGAAAATGAAAAAATTAAGAAACTACATTGCTACAATCCCTTGGGCGTATAGTAAGTCAATAATTTTATGTTTAAAATGTAGTGAATTTTTATGCATTATAATCTATTATCATATTATTATAATCCAATTAATTTAATATGTATAGCAGCGTCTTATAATAATTTCTACTATACTAACCATACTGTTTTTTAATGTTTTCAATGTCGACGAAAAGTTAATAGAATCATGTTTTATTTTCTAGGTGAAATGTAATTTGGAAAAAAAATGTCTGAAAAACGGGAATCAGATGATTTGGAAATCAAAACAATGATAACAAAGAAACAAAAAACAAACTGAAGTTACCAGTAAATTCCAATTTATATTTATTTCGTAGACCGTAGATGAAAGTTTTACATTTAAAAAAAAATGTGACAGATAATTGAATGTTAGTAACTGAGTTATAACTAACATTATTTTGTTTATCTCTTCAGTGACATTGTGGTACCATAACGAAGAAAACACCTTTAAAATGTTCAGACCACTGTGATCATCGCATCGCTTTCGTTTTACAACCACAATGGACAGGTTTTTTTTTATGTTTTATTCTTCGTGTTTAATTTTTTTTTTGTGAACATTTTTTATGCATCCGTTTATTACAATATGTTTATAATATAATCATTATATTATTTAAGCATACTTATGCAATCATGTGAGCGATATTATGGCAGAGTTAAAACGTTTGCCTAAATTTATATACATTTTTTTTACACCTATTTATTGTGTAGTTGAAAATCTTTTTTGTCATAGTTGTGCTAGCTTTCACCTATCTTTTATGTTTGTTAATTTATTGTGTATACCAACTTTAAATACAATTGTAACTGGTACTTGAATTACGTAATTTTATTTGTAGATACCATTTTACATTATACTTATTACACTGTATGTAAATAATTAAATTGACTGTACTACTGATAACTTTATTATAATACAATTTATAATAATTTTATATTATTATAATTTTTTTTTTTAAGTTACTATTTGATCACGAGACAAATAATTTCACCAATATCATGCAGTATAATAAATAATAATTTGTTCAGACTATCGGAGTGCAATATAATAGTACAATATATGTACCTTTATCTACTTAAGCACTATATTCTCAGTAGCTACAAAAAAAAAAATACATTTTAAAGTTATTATAATATAACTAATTATTAACAATCATATTCCCGTAAAACCTGTCTCTAAGATACGCCTATGCACACAGCATGAAATATAATGTAACTAACTTAATAACGGTTAGTCGTCTTACAGTATAAATTATACAAATATATGTTTAATTGATTGTAGATACCTAGGTCTCAGTACAAATTATAATCATCCTCCATAATAACGTACAATAATTATACGCTTCTTCTATTTTAATTTCAAAACTTGTTTTTTTAAAAAAAAAAAATATATTTTAACATAATAATATAATATAATAATATGCTTAATTTCAAAACTTAAATTCTTCTATATAATATGTATAACTTAAATATTCGACATTCGTTTCGTGTAATTCAACACAAAATGTACTGTTGTACCCATGGTCTTTTACATATATTATTTTAACTACCAATAATACCACGTCCGTACCTGCACATACGTCACTGTACTGTCCACTGACTCTCCGGTATATACCTATAGTAATTAAAATTTGTTGTTTATTTTATAATATACTGCAGATACGCCATCCTACTGTGGAAATTGATTGCGCTTACTATAGGCGTCGCTGGTAATCGTTTAAATTCAACTTGATGAAAACAGGTAAGTTATTGCTTTGCACAAAAATGGTTGTTCCTAATGCTGAATGTAAACACACTGCAGTGACATCTGATGTCCACGTATCTTAACAATAGGTCGGCGTATCTATTGCAGTATCTGTATATTATAAAATCAATGGTTATAACTAGGGCTCGGAAGTTGATGCATTTTGCATTTTTCTTTTGGAACGTTTTCCAATGCGGATCTGAATAACTAATTTTTATTTTGCATTTTTTGGTGTTTTTTACTTTATAAGTCATTTTCTGACATTTTTAGGTAATTTTCCCACATTTACTGATTTCACACAAGTTCACTTCTTATTGTTTCTTGTCGACCATTATGCCGATAACTTAAAACTCGGAAATTATAATATTTATTTAATATATTTAATTTCATTTGAAGGGCATTTTTTGTCATTTCTATGTCATATTTTGATATATTGGTAAGCTTTGATAAATTAATATATAGAATTTTATAGTGAAATATTTTAAAAAAATTGTATTTTTGTTAATTTAAAACAAATACTTGTAATTTTTTAGGTCATTTTTTTAGGAAATTTTTTGTCATTTTTACGTCATATTTGTAATTTTTTTGGTAATTTTTTAATATTTTTTAGGTCATCAACTTCACAGCCCTAGTTATAACCTACCCATTATGTACTTATACAACTTACGGTTGCCATACGTACCCGAGACATGTCACCGGTTTATAACTTCGTTCCCGGCCTTCGCATTAGACCATCTGAAAGTCCCGGTCAAGTGTGAGTAAAACGCTGTAGATTATAAATTAGGCTTTTAAGCGCTATAACTCATTAAAATGTGACTTACACAATTTAAAAATCCTATTCCGGCTTTTAAACCGAGTGCACTCCGATCACTATCTTTTTCCGTCCCGAGTTCGGTTCCAACATTTTGGTTTAGGTATGGTGCAGTTGGACGGACGACAATCCGCTTCTTAAAGGGATATAGTACACGGCCGGTTTTCGATGTCTGTTGACAAATTGCTAGAGATGTGCATGCTGCAAGAACCCGTAGTGAACGGCCATCATTTGTGCGCGTATATACGGGCCTAATCGCATAATATAGGATAAACTTTCGTACATACGTGGGTTAGTGTATAATTACGTATTGTATATATTATTCGTCAGTCGCAGTGATTTTTCCACTTGTAAGGTATTTATTTTGAAACCAGATTTGAACTCGACAAAACTTTTACCGTTGCCATTGTTTTACACTCAGATTTTCGACTTTTTAGTTTTTACATTTCTTCTTTTGGGTTGAAAAAAATGTGTTTGTAATTTTTAATTCTTTGCACTTAGCTGAAAGTATGCGAAACTTCAGCAAAGCGTAGGAGTCGATCAAAAGTAGGATTTTTTCACAATGCCGTTCCAAAATCTGTATCGCACATCGGCGCAATAGACCCTTGGGTAGGTTGACACCAAATATGTATTTTGACTGTGCAAGACGAATATCTGCCTTAAATTAAACCAGAAAATAATAACAGTTAGCACATGACGCAGAGAAATATTAAATATAATATTTTTTATTTTATATTATCATAGTTTTGTATTTCATTTTTTTTACCGGGTATTTAATATTGCTACGAAACTGTCGTACAAGGTGTGAGTACTCTCAGACTCAAGTATTATTTGATACATTTTCCTACTCTACCTTATATATAGTAAAAATGCAAACTATAATGATATGCCGGTTAAATTATGTTTTTTAAAATGTTAATGAATACGCTCGCTGTACATAAATATCAAATAAAACACAATAAAAACCACATATTTTGTTAGTTATGATTAGGACTAGAAACTTACGACCGTAACATTTTTTTTTTTTTGACCAAAACATGATGATAAAAATATGTCTGCACCATACCTATAGACGTGAAAAACAAAGAAAACAGTTTTACAATAAACATTAAAAGTAATTGTTTTTGTTATTCTTGAACATGAATAATTAATGATACGTACAATAGTATTTAATATTTAGTCAAGAACAGTAATATTGCATTTAGTGGATTTTTTTTCTACTTTTTTGAATTTAAGTAAAAATTTATAATTCCTCAATAATAGTTATAATATTTTTTAATTATTCTCGAATAAAGAGTTTTTTTTTATTATGAAACCTAGTCGTAACTAGTTATATTCAACCCATTTTATTTTAAATTCATTTTACTTAAAAATATTAATAAAATACAAACATATTATAAATATTATAAATACACGCATCCCTACTTGTAAAATAGGTAACTAATGTAATTAGGTAGTTACTTCTATCATAAAGAATTATTAAATTATAGACATTTTCCAAAATTAATTTAAGCTCTTGGTGGAATATTTGTTTGATTTGTTTACAAATAAGTTATGTTTTCAACTTTGACAAATAAAACATTTTAATTTCTGAAAAAATGCCTGTTGCACACCTATATAGTTTATATATCGGTACATCCCCCATATTGATTAGCCTGTACTCTATTCACAGGCATGTTTTCTTACTCTGTCGATTAATATGATTATGCTTTAAGCAGCATACCTATACGAGCACGTGTATATTACGATTATGATATGATAATGTACAAGTGCAAGAGACTATATTGTGTTTTTTAATATTTCACCAAATCGAAAATCTTACGTTCCGTGTAGCGTTAATCATTTGAAGTATAACTGGTACTTTGTATTCAGATATTAACTAACGGCCGTACGCTCATCAAATAGTAAAATGGTAAGATGAAAGCTTAGGATATTGTGTCCCTGCGCACGCCGGCAGAGTCAACGGACGTAATTGGAATGATACAACGCGTATCCCTCGAGACTCATCACTGTCGTCATGATATAGGTCTACTGAGACCATTGCGTGTTGATTAAAATCTATGCTATGTTGTACAACTGTGAGTTGTAACCCCTATAATTTCCTGTCGACAGCGATTCTGTTTGATTAATTGTTTCGGATTTCTATACATATAATCATAATATAAGGGTAGATAATTAATTATTATGCAGTTTAGATATATTACTACAATAATATGACTGTGATAAGTGTACCGAGGATATGCGTTAACATTGTTTACCGACTTGTAGTGTTAAAGTGAATATAATAATACAATACACTAGAATGGGGAGGTTTTTTATTTTTTATAATATATTATATCTTCCGACCAAGCACCACCGATAGAATATACCATTACGTCACGCATCACCGGCGCCCAATGGGTAGGTCTACCTATGTGACAAGTTCAATATTGTATACTCAACGGCGGAGGTTTTCCCTCAATCAAGTTCGTGTCGCTTTAGAAACCATCAACACGTTCAATAACTACGTTCATTGCTGTATCGATTAAAAAAAAAATGATTTCCGTTTATACACAAACAAATCTAGATTATTCCTCTTTCGTCAAAAGTGCTTACATCTTAAGATCCTACGTGACCTCGACGGATAAATTGAATTTAAATTTGATAGTATTTTGAATAATACGATTAGGCTTTTCCATTTCATTGCGGATAAGGCGTGGAAAAATAATGCGATTATGATGATAACACTACGAGTATTAACTTACATTAAACGATTCGATTAAAAAAAAATTTAATTTAAAGTTTAAACGTTAAAAAAAACTGAAACCAAGTTTGAAGCAAAAGAAATTTTATTCTTGAATGTTCCGTATGTTATAAACGAATGAGGATTTCTTATCGCAAAAATTAGTTGCAAACCGAAAAAACACGGCAACACTATAATATTTTACACCAAAATAATATTACGTAATCGTGTACACAAAAATATAAACAATAATTAAATTAAATTTTAAGTACACTATAAGTACTGATCAAGCGTAATTATATTTTCAAAATAAGAACCAATTTGTCTCAGGTTCTTCCCTAACTCTCTGAGCGTATTCATTTTTAATATTTTTCCCCTAGAAATTAATCATTTTTAAAATGATGTCAGAATTTTCGTACAAGTTATTTTGTTTTTCTCGTAGGTAGACTTTCGTGGTTAATTGGAATCGGTTTTGGACAAGAGTAAAAAAAAAAAAAAACTGAAAAAAAAACACCCGCAAACCTTTATAATAGACTCCCATTTATATAACAGGGTGTATTAATAACCAGGACTCTCCCTTATCAGGTTGTCGTAGTGCCGTCATCTGTTGTTCCCGAAAACGACTCGATCTAATGACAATCGATCCATCACTGGAACATCTTGAAGATTTCCTTCGAACAAAATTTAATATTTTTCTCAAGCGCATTTATTAGTATCTGCTAAGCGGCCATATGTGACTCGTCGTGTAAAATAACATCATGTTTTGTTTTCACGTCAAATCGAATGGGAAGGTTAAAAAAGATCTGAGATTTATTGTTTCTTGTACTCAATATTATGTGATTATATTGTATTTATTATACACATTACACACGTTTAAGCATACAGAAAAAACGTATTCATTATTTTGTGTTATAATGGTATTACATATTTGGCGACTACATTATGATAAATTATTATATAGTTTTATGTTGAATAATTAATATTTGTAAGAAATCAAATTTAAATTTATAATTCATAATATAATGAAACAGTAAAATCGATACTGTGAATTACATAATCTACTGTTGTCAGTCAATTTCAAATTTCTATACAATTTTTAAAACGAACTAATTGAACATGGATGAACACGTCATACAACTAAAATGATTATTACAATTGATTCTAATAACCTACATTTGAAATCACATATTTTTATTCTGAACATACCTCATCATTGTTTCAAGTGAGCCTTTTTTAATGAGTATTTTAACGAAAATGTGCTTTACAGCTCTATTGGTTTTAAGCTATTAGTTCCAAATAATAGCATTTTCCTTAATGTTTCGTTTCCGATCTCATGTTTTTATTCTGTCCAATATGTATATTAATTGAAACTTTTATTATGTATCCGGTTCTTATCTATAATTAATTCTTTAACTAACTAAAATTATGAAAAATGTTTAATTCTTAATTGCCGACCATTTACGGATAATAATTATTGCAGTTTGAACCAACTATACCATAGTACATTGCAGTATACATTGAGAAATTATTGGATAGTTTTTGTGCTCTCAAAAAGAAAATATTAGTAATTAGCATCAAATTTTCTAACAAATTCATTATATATATTACTATAACAATTATCCATTTTTACCCCTACCTCTCTTATCCAAAATGTATGTTTTACTAGATTCCGATTAATAGAATCTAGTGATTTAAAATACAACAATATTATAATTGGACGTAAAAAAAAATATATTACATTTTTTTAAAAAACATTTTTAACATTATTTGGTGTATTACATTGCAGTAAAAAGCGTTTATAATCGTGTTCATGGCACACTAGATTTCAACAGGATAAGCTTTGCGAACAAAGTAATTTTTTACACTTAAGAATACACGACACGAGTGACGGGCCAAGGGTTAATAAAGCTGGTGGTAATTGAATCCCGACGAAGATTGGTACCAGCTATAGCAGATTGCTCGGAAGGACACGGTGGACGGGAGATGAATATTACTGCACCGGGGATCGGAATGAAAGCGTGATTAAATTTAAATAATTTATACTTGTCTCAAGGAATAAAAAGGGTTCTAGGGGACAGGAAAAAAAAACAGAATACAAACACACACACCAACACTGAGGTCTGTTAGCGTGGAGAGCAGCCCTTTTATGTCGCCAATGCTCACCCTTCTTTCCTAATTCCAAATTGTCTCTCTAACATCTGACCCTGTCATCTGCAATTTCGTTTTTGATTCATATTGTTCTGTTTGAAAATGTTAAAAAATAAAAAAATAATGTAAAGAAATGAAAAAAGTTAAAATGAACATTTATGGGTAATTTGATTATTTTAGAGGGTACAAATGTACCCATGTGTCTTATCAGAATACTATTTTAACAAACTGTGGAGTATAAACTATAAAGGATCTTACGTTTTAAATTGAAAAATTTGAGGACATTTATTTTATAAGCTTAACATGTCACTTAAAATACGACATATGGCTGTAATAGTAGTATTGTCCAAAAAAAAATTATTGTATACCCAATTGATAGTACTTGTATCTGTACAATTTTCATATAAGTGACAAATCTTAGGAACAAAAAAATATGTGAAAAATAATGAAGTTTTAAATACATGATAATTTCTTAGTCCGTTAAAATTTAAAATTTTTAAAGAATCAATTATAATCAAGTCTTCGTATTATTTTGTATAAAAATACAAATCTGCCATAAACGTTGACTTTGCAATACAACTTTTTTTTTAAAATATCAATTGGTCCAGATAATTTTGATATTTAATATCTAATAAATATCATTATTCAAAACGACCTACTTTTTGCTACAAACTTTGTAATTTCCCTGACGTTGTAACAGCATGTTTAATATGTCTTACAATCCCAGTAACTGCAGTGTCTTCAGCAGTAAAGTCATTATCAAAACATAACCTCCTTAAAAAATAAAAATGATTTAAGAAATTCCATATCTCAAGAGAGACTTAGCATTATCGCTATTCTTAATATGGAAAGAATCCAAACTGAGAAACTAGAATTATAAAAATATTTAATAATTTCACTAATGTTAAAGCAAAAAAAAAAAAATTATACTACTTATTAGATAATTGTAACGTAAATATATAATTATAATTAAAGACTATTCATTATACAGTTTGTATTTATCTATTATGAACTTATAATATTTTATTATTCATACTGTAATCAATAAAAATTAAATAGGCCATACGCATCACACACATGGCCACCTCATGAAAAAAGAACCACCAAAAATATGCCCTACATGTGGAATTACGACTACGATCAAACATATTGTTACCGAATGCAGAGACACAGAAGAGGCACGACAAAAATTTAACATTCCGGAGCACCTGCACGACGCACTCGGCCCAGACGAAGAATCCATCAAAAAAATATTATTATTTATGAAAGACATTAAACTGTACAATTTAATTTAAATTAGTATATTTAAGTACCTATGTATACAAGCCAATGGTCCCGTTATCGAGGCTTCTTTAATAAAAAAAAAAAAAAACAATAAAAATTAAATACAATGTGATATTTATTGCTTTTTACAATATGTAAAGTTAAAATTTTAAAGGTAAATAAAGGGCCCACATATTTAATTTACACTGGGTCCCATCTATTTCTAGCTATTTTCTAAGGATTATGACGAACGTCATGAAAATATGATATTATACTTTTAAAGTGTACGTTTTACATTTCGTACGTTGTTTTTGTTAACCATTAAGTTATACATGAACGTTGAGTTAAACTTACTTATATAATTATAAGTATTATAATTTTTCCAATTTTATATCAGTTGATACTATAATAATATTATATTAGGCGAAAACGATTGATTCTTGATCGTTCCATCTGTAAATTATGCAGAATAGTATGTAGACATACAATTATAGAAGTACTGGGTATACAGTATATATATGCACTAAATATGACGGGTGCCTTCAACGTAATAAGGAGCCCACGTCAATCGAATGTTCTTACATTTCATGTATATATGTAACTCATGTTTATATAATATATCCTTCTGGGTATATCATTTTTTTAATACCAATTTACAATAATTATTAGAATGTCCAAATCATTAATAATCAAACATCCAATATTATAACTGTGCGGCGCCCTGCAGTCCTATCCAACTCAATTAAACTTAGTATTTTAGTGGGCTTTCATTTAGAACCTGCGAGCGGTTAAGATTATAATATAAAATTATTGACGAAACTTTTAGTTAGGTAATACTTATAATGAAGCTATAAGATATTAAGTTAAACCTGATCTACGCTCGTTTTATTTGCGTGGTAAAACTTCAGTGAAATTCGACTAGATATTTTATTGTAAGCGTCTTTCAAAAGTTTAAAATTACGAAATGAAAAGGCATATTATATATTTTACTCTTATAAGTTTTCAAAATAAGTGAAATTTCAAAAACTTTTGATTAAATTAAATTGAATTAATTAATTAGTTGTGTGAGTGAAGCATAGGTACGCTACGAGTAATAATTTTATTCTTAAAAACATGAGATATCTCATTTATTTGTAGGTACTATGCCATAGTATTATCATGTGTGAGTGACTATGTTTATATTATAAGCATGTAAAGTCAATATTTATACAATGGTTTGAGTAAAACTTGCAACAATAATAA
Source organism: Periphyllus acericola (assembly GCA_949715065.1). Taxonomy (NCBI): domain Eukaryota; kingdom Metazoa; phylum Arthropoda; class Insecta; order Hemiptera; family Aphididae; genus Periphyllus; species Periphyllus acericola. The sequence continues at coordinate 14,991,402 of OX454266.1, forward strand.
GACTATTATTCATTTATGAATCTAATATTTTGATGATAATTCTATTTATACTATCTCATGAGTATTAATTATTACCTGACCATGTGAACTTACATAATATTATAATGTGAAACATGTTATATGTTACTTGGGATTTCAATAAATCGGAGAACGTTTATACTTTATACGGTCCGTAGTTTCGCACTTATGTAAAATGTATAGTATTAGCACTATATTATATCTAATGGAGTTCTAGGAATCTTTTTTTTATTTCCTAGAATAACTACTGTCGTTGGACATCTTGAAAAAGCGAAGTCGGTCGATTATTCACTTAGCGCACTGCGACCATATAAAAACGCAAGCCGAATGTCTTTAGTTGCACAAAACCGGTACCCATATACAGCCAAATAAAACGTGGTTGTATTTTCAATGTTTTGTCTTGATTGGTCCAACGTGTAATGTATACATACATATAAATGGGATGTCATGATTTTCGGGTAAAAAATTATTAAAAGTACCCGGACGGGTCACACCCACTTCGGGATTTGACCGCTGCAGTGATTTCCATAAGAATGATTCTCTGAATATGTATAAGCACACGCGGCCATTAGAACTCTTGATGGTCCCGAGTACAAAACGAGCATCAATCAAACGATCTGTTGTGCGAATCGCAATTTGGGTTTTATTTTATTTAATTTTTTTTTTTCATTTAAAAATAAACTCGGACTATGATTTGACATGTGCGCATTTTTTATGCGCCCGAAACGTTTCGCAAAATAAACATAAATCAGTTAGCTGTTAGCTTCTTGTCATAGGTCAACGACTTCCGAGATCATGTATATTCGGGCGGCGATCATTCAAGTGTGTAACTATTTTTGATCAAACGATTACAACATAATATTATTTCAAAGTAGCTAGTAGAATTAATAAGATATTGAGAATTTAAAACGTAATAATAAAAAGTCATCAAAATCGAATGGGCTTAAATTATATAGTTGCACACGAGTTTGTAAAATATGTCAATGACAATGTACCTGAACTATATCGAACTATAACTATTGAACTATATGCAAACTAGAAATCCCAGCTTTATTAAAATATTCATTTTTTATAAATACGTTTACACTTTGTTAAAACTAATAAAGTAAAAAAATTGAAGAGAGGCAATATAAATACGAAGAATTTCATCCTTTTTTCTTAAATATTTTATCATTTATAGTATTTATATAATATATAAATATAAACAGCGTCTTATAGATACTCAATATATTATAGTGAATATAGTTTTTAAGAACTGTCAACTTTCAAAAAATATGAAAAATAAAATATTTTCTGTGTAATAAAATGTTTTCCTACCATAGGTTGGTAGGTTGGGACGACTTTGACGATGGGAGGCAAGATTGATTTTTATTGGAATTATTCATCTAATCTTGTCATGTGGCTACACTATTTACCTATATTGTATTAATGATTACAAGTTTGTGTATCGATAAACAGTTTTCACGTGATAATATTAATCGTTGGTACAATTTCGTAATTCATCTATCTGTTTTATTATATTTACCGACGTGTTGGTCACCACATTTTGCACAGTTGCGAAACGTATCAAAGAAAGTAAACATTGTATAATATTCGTCTCGTACCTATAGAACATAGATAATAAGTATACGTACTAGCTATTAAGTAAAAAGTCTAAACCGCATATTATCATTATAAAAAAAATTTAAAAACCGATCGTATGGCGATTGTTTACAATTAATAATTATTATTCCAAAGCCTCTATTATAAGTGTAATCCATCAAATGACGTGGTAAAAAGTAAAATTTCAAACTCCAATGTATTACGATTTACGATACATATGATTGGGATTTCGTGTGGTTCTAAAATAATAATAGCCAATATACGTGTATATATAAGAGTAGGTACGAAGTAGGTAAAGAACAAAAAATACGCTGCGATTGTAACGAATTCGTAACACAGAACATATATTTTTAAAAACCGATGGCGAGCGACCGCGGTTGTCAACAATGGCATTTCGATTAGATCTTGCGGTACACAGCAGGAGTCACCAACTGGTGGACACATTCTTTACGGGACCCGATGATCGCGTGATTATAATATATAGTTGCACTGTTTTAAGTCCGAGTACTAAGAAGCTCGTTTAGTTTCTTCTAGATGCCGACTGCTGAGTGAATCAGTGATACGAGGAATGTATTGGTTATATGATGCCGTATAATATGTGTGTTCTTTTTTACATGTGTCGGAGACTCGGGGAGTACGCGATTTCGACCAAAAGGAGTGCTCCGATCATCACGATAATTTGAGGTTATTGATAAGAAATTATGTCTATTTAGTAGTTTTATTTAATTCCTCAACAGTTTTCTGAATAAATAAGAAAAATTGACGAAAAGAAAAAAAAACCGTCTACACTTTACCTCTTTGGCCACCCGACCTCGATCACACAGAATCGTTTTTTCGAGAGCAATGACAGCAATATCGTTCATACGTCCTTGTACATCTCGCGACTGCGGATTCCCATCTGACTTATCGAAGTTTCATCTTTTTTTCCAACACATAAAATATATATTATATATATTTTTTATTTTTTGTTTATTAACGAGTACAAATTCGTCATTAACAGGGTTTTGGACAGCTGGAAGTATGGTAAGTTTCATAATTTGATGACATGATGAAAAAAAAAAAAAAAAACATTCTTATGCGAGCACAGAACCGCGGTGGAACGTGCGAAATCGCGAGCTCCACAAATGTCCGGTACGCACACAGGAAAATTATAATATGTGTAATACGCCGCGAAGATACTATTTTACTGGTACGCGTGTGTGTGTATGTGTGCGCGCGCAAAGGCTGATGAAAATCAATACGAGTCGATCGTAAATTTCACTTAAAGGCTATTAGGGTTGTCGTCGGCGGTGCGGTGCTGCTGCAGCAGCGGTATAACCTTAAATTAGTTCGCTAGCCGGAGCGGAGCCGTCCGAGAGGGTATAAAGTATAATACGTGCGTACGTGTACACCGCGAGAGAAGAGAGAGAAAAAAATAATAAATAAATAAATAAAAAAAAAAAAAACAACGACGGCGGCGACGGTGGTTGTTATATTATTATATAATCCGCGGGCGCGCGTTGCCTCCGCCGGTGGTGGCGGAGCGCGGGCCTGGGCCGGTGCCGCCGCGGCAATATTTCAATCGGCTAGCCGGCGCCGCGCGACAGGAGCGTCTTTTTAATGCGCGTTCCTAAAAACGAGGTTTAATTAATGTCGCGGCGGCTGCGGCACCGAAATTAATATCGGCTCCCTCTCCTGGCGCACAGCTCGTTTGCTCCTTTTTTCCCCCCGTTTTTTTTTTCGCTTTTTCGTCCCCCCCCCCCGTAAACATTTTTCTCCGCTCCGGCTCCGATTTTTTCTCTTCTCTCATCCCCTTCGTCTTGTACGCACACAGCTCCGTCTTCTCGCGCGCACGTTTTATACTTAATACTTATGCACGCGCGGTAAATACGCGGACCGAGTGGCCCTTAATGGGAACTGTTTTACATGATAAATCCATTTGTGCGGAAAGACCCCGGAGTCTTACCGGAGAGAGACAGAGAAATGAGAAAAACTCGTGATTAGCAAAATCTCGAGAAGGAAATCCGTAGCGACAAGTGCGGCGGCCCCGCAGTAAAACCTGCTGACGTCCGTGTCTCAGGCTGTGATCCTACAGCCGCAGCCGCTCCTGCCGCCGTCGCGAGATGACTACGATGACGGTTTTTCGAGGAAAACATTTTCGTGGTCGTTCAAACTATAAAATGTATAATAGCTCTAGATAATTGCAAAACGACAATACTCCCTGACACTCGACGTTCCCGCAGCTGCAAATGCATGTTTAACTGCAGTTAATCTAACATGAGCACACTATCACGTGGTTTTATGAACTTTTTTGTTACTAGTGTAAGATTCCGAGTTTTGAAGTTGCGTTATAGATGTCTCCTCAATCCAGCCGTCAAGCCTTGTATATTTATTTATATATTGTATTAATCGTGTACGGATTGTAAATCTTCGTTTTTTTTTCAATTTCAAAAATAAATAAAAATTCCGAGTGAATCAAAGATAATTTATTGATTTTATCATGACGTGGGTTTGTTTTTTAAAAATGTTTAATTTTTTTTTTGTTCTTATCGACATGATTTCGACCAGAAGAATTGCTCATCAACTCTTAAATTGTTTAGGCGGTGCATTCGTTTTAAACTTTCATACACTATCGTTAAACTATCCACCGACAGTAGATTTATTTCAATTTACGACGAGTACAGTTCACCTGTTCCTATATCTCGCATTCTCTCTGTTTTGTTACCGTTTGTTTTCGTCGTAAAAGCGAATGAGAAAAATCGCTTTCAACCGGTAAACCGTTTGTCATAAATCAGCTGCGTTTATTTATTTATTTATTCTTTTTTATTAGGTAGTAGCGCAATTATGATAGCTCAACAGCAGTCGCAACGTGAACAACAATAAATTGAATAATTAGAGCTTATAAGATCCGCTGCGTTATTGTGTACAATAACCGCGGACTCGACGGGAGGGATATGCGAACGCGAAACGTCCATAAACGCGCGTTATACCGCGCAACTCGACCCGCGAACCCGTCACAATTGCAATACGCACGTATTATATCGTCACGATTGGTGTACGTAAATGCGGACGGGCTAAAGGCTCGGTTAATCGGCGAAAAGTGATCATAACAGGGAGCGCTGCGCGTTATACACCGCGAACCTACGTTGAAACGTTGATCAGTCAGCCCTTCACCACCCCGCGGCGGCGAAGAAGATTTTTGCCACCGATAATACTGTTGATCTGTTTACTTCTAACAAGCCCGGGGCCCGAGGGGATGAAATGCGAACGATCGACTGCAAAAGCTGCAGCATGTCTCGGCGGTACCGTGCGGTTCAGGCGCGCGAAAAATATACGGTCGTTGTGTTATGAATACCGTACCGCCCGCGCGGACATAATTGTTCAATTTAACATAATTACAGTTGTAACACTACGTATTAAAACACTAGAACGCTGTTTCTTTTATTTTAATTTTATTGTTTCCTCTGTCGAAAATCAAATTAATGACTCGTCACGTATGTTATCGACTGCATGCAGCTCTATGAGTAATGAGTATGCTCTTATAATTACACAAACCTGTGCGCGGTAAATTTAATATACCATGTACAGTCGTTTATTTTCAAATATATATATTTTTTTTGTGTTTCCTACAAGATTATATTGCTTAATTAACTTAAAAAATTAAATAATAAGTGCACTCCGGTGTATCAAAAGACAAAAAAGTAATATAATCGCCCATTTCCTCTCATGGAATTCATATAGTAGCAAGTAGCATACATTTTAGTCACTGACCTGCTGCAGTAGGCGAAAGATGTTTACGTATAATATTATGAGTGATATGATGGACGTCAGCTATACAAATTAGCACGGCTAGACTAACAAATAGTAAATAGTAAAAATATTCAAGTTCAAGATCACTGATACTTATCTGTACCCGAATACAGCAATTTTTAATATATTATCCTTAATACGAAAAATCTAGATATTGTAAAAATCAAATTTTAAAATATTTTGTTTTTTTTTTATGAAAGAAATGAAAAATTTACAAATATAGAAACTCAAATAAAATATAAATAGAAACGTCGAGGATATGAATTTCTGTAGCGAATTTGCACGTTTACCTGGTGATTTCAAAGTGAATGATATTTTATTTTATTCTTCTAATTCCGTTACTCATTAGTACAACAAGTAGCTGGATCAGATTCTAAGCAATCTCGATCTTCTTTTAAAGCAGTATACAGTTTGCTGTTTTACTATGATCACTTATTAGTAATAATTGCAATTGAGGTGTAAGTTTTATATTTTGAAATTTACAACACGTACCTATAAAACATAAGCATTCCAAAGTTTTATTTCGTACTTACTTTTATAATTTGACGATATTTAACAAGTATAAGAACATTGTGAATATTTAATATCTTTCGAATTTATATAAAATAATATTTAATATTATGTTTTGAATGAAATAATTAATTTTTACACGGAGATTATGGACGGTAACGTCGTTGTCCGTGATTGTCAGAAACTCAGAACGTGTACACGGAAAAATATACAAGCGACTAAACATCAATTTTAAATTTATTATTTTTTATTTTTTTATTTAAAAAGAAAAAAAATGGTGTTGTTGTGAGAGATAACGTTTATTGGGCATTATAGACGTCGCGGTCGTACATGATTTATGATTTTCGCCTCCCTCTTTCCAATCGAGTTTTCTTTGATTACACCACTGCAGGTGATGCACTTTGCGTTTCGCTAAATTTCGGCTTACGCTCTGCACAAGTAGAATATAACGTAAACGTTCGAGCGACATCAATATAGGCACACTGCAAAAACAAAGACAAAGCTCGCGTATCGTTTAACGCTCTCGTTCTCACGCGTCTCCGTATGTACCGCGTTGCGTCGGGTCAATCCATTAACACATCCCTGCTGCACTTCTGACCCTGCGAGCCACTCCTAGCCGGCAGTTTATGTGCGTGCAGGAGACGCGGTCCGAGTGGCAGTGGAAGAGAGTTTGCCGAAGGGATGTAGACAGAAATGGGGCGAGACAGCGCGGGTGGGAGAAGGAGAGAAACGGTCAAGGGTTGGAAATGAGTGAGCGAGTGAGATAGAGCTTACGTGCAAGTAGGAAAGCCGCGGGTCGGGTGGTCGTCATGCCGCAAGTCGCAATAACAACAGTAATCAACTGGACTTTCTAAATGAACCTCATGTGTCACGTCGTTTTCGTCAGCGCGCTCCCCATCAATCCCTTTCGATCTCCCTTTTCATTTTCCTCGTCGCCGCCGACGAGTCCGATTTCCCAAACGCGTTTTTACCACCGAACACACATTATATATATATATTATATATATATATATATATATATATTATATATATATATATATATATATATATATATATATATATATATATATATGTACAACCGACCGACCAACCGACCACCTTCACGTATATACCTCAGCACTAGATGTATTCAACGCACTAGCCTATGCCGTCGGGTGTTCCCTCGGGATTCAATTTGGGAAACGTGAACACAAAACTTTTAACGTTCCGCCGCCGGGCGTGTGTATGTTGTGAGTACACACCAATATATTTATTTATATCTATATATATATATAACATATGTATACATGAACTGAAGTCTTGGACTTTGCAGGACACGACGCCAATAATAATAATGTTGGAGCGATGAAATCAAAACTCGTTTACGTGCGAGATGTGATACGAGTTATTTGCGATACATATGTATTACCGGTGAAACTTGAGTAAAGGCTAAACACAAAATTAAAATAAAAAAAATAGGACTTTCATTAGAAATATTCAAGTATAAATGATTTACCCGATAGTTTGTGAGGTCTTGCTTTCGAAAATATGATAAGTACCATGAATCATTATGGTCTATCCCGTAGTCGTAGTGTATATAGAGAACATGTATGCATTTAATTCGGTCGATTTGATTTCACTTATAAAAATTAGATTATTCCTTACGGCGAGCACTTTCAGCCAATTTCCTCATGCCTGTACATTATCCTTGTGCACATAGGATACTATCTATTACTCTTGCAGAATGTATCCCGCATCGAAATAATCTTTAATTGGTCGTGCTTATTCAAAAAATGAAATCGATACAACTGATGTCATGTTTCATTATACCAGGACCTTTTTTTTAACGCGTTATTCCAAAAAAACCTTCCCCTCCCCACAAGCCCCCCTCTCGTTACATAGATTATATATGCGAGCATTCTCCCATAAGATTTACTCATTTTACGTATTTTGAGATTGCAATTTTTTAATTTTTTAATTTAGACAGAGTTGTTTTAAAAGTTTTTTTTAAGAAAGTCGTTTTTAATAATTACACTATAAGATTGTTTACATATTAGTGCATACAATTATTTATTTCATAATACGTAATATAACAAATTGACGATAGTACTTTTGGTAGACACATAAGCTGCAAACGTTTAAGCAATAAATAATAGAGTTAATGAAATTTAAAATCATGGTTCTTATATTATTATCATCTCGCCTATTGGTACCGTAGCCGAAGGAATATTCAGCACGCTACGCTATGTATGTATGCTATTTACAGTTTAGAGTTTCGTCGTACCGTTCTACAGACGCCGGACGATTTGAGAACGCGTTGAAATCGAAAATTTCCTTTTGGGGAAAATAACAACAACATCATTGTAACTCCCGGAAAGATAACGCCATTATGATATGCGTCTTGTACGTCGTCGGCGAGTAATAGGTAAATAAACGCGTAACACGTACTGATGCCCGCGCAGCTCCGAAACGACAAACGGCAGCAGTTGCGACTCGTGTTACGTGCGTACCGCGGTATGTGCGTATGGTAAATATATTACAGTGCCCATCGTCACGGTAAAAAACTTGGACACACGAGTACACGTATATTATAGTGTACGCGTTTTCACACCTCTTTACGGAAAACGTCTTTGTTGGCGTAAAACCGCTTTACGACACGCGACGTAAGTTTTTATAATTGGTAGCACAAACATTTTTCACGAAAGATTCGATAATGCGCTGGGTAAACATACGCGTCCGATATAAACACGCCTACGTACGTACAACTATTTCACCCGTGTACGGACTGTATGTGCACGGGTCCGCCCCAAGTGCGCGTGTACATAAAATAAGTATAATAATACTACGTTAAAGCGTTGTGTGTACATAAAAGCGCTACCTAACCATTTCACGGTTTTACGTTTCTCTCGACGTTCCGAACGGTTACCGCGCACCGTTGAGTTCGAATCACAGGATTAACCGTTAACGGTCACCCGGACGAGTGTTAAGATTAATACGCGTACAGCACCGTGTTCGCGGGACGACGCGTTGCTCGTATACCGCAGTGGTTTTCAACCTTTTTCGGATCGCGACCCCCCCCCCCCATTTTTTATTCTTTTGTAGTGTGACCCCCTTCAAAAAAAATGTTGTTTTATTCACCAGAATTTGATTTAATTACCGATAAAACATTTATATGGTATACGATTTTGATTAATTTCCACTTAAAAATTTAATTCATTTATAATACAACATTATGTTAAAACAATACAAGCATATACAATAAATTTAAATATAAAAAAAACACAAATCAAATTTTAAAAATGTACAATTTAACTTGTTATTCAACTGTTTGTTCATCTGTTCACTTGTTTGTTAACTTTGTTGATGGGATACTTGAGCTTGAACTTTTGATATTATTGATTCCATATCAGGTTTTATATTAGAGACTGCAACTCTTAGATCTGATTCTATATTTAATTTTGTCCTGTATTTGTTTTTTATTACGGTATAGCTGAAAACGCCGTTTCACACAAGTAAGTGGATGCAAATGGTAGAAGTGTTGATAAAGCTATTTTTGACAATACTGGGTATTCTGATTTTATAGAAATCCAAAATTTATCACTTGTCATTTCATTAAACTTTATACGCAGATTTTGGTCGGAAGATAACTCGATTAGTTCCTCTTTCATAACTAAACTTAATTCAGAATCCATTTCATTTATACTGATAGAAAATTGGTGACCCCCGAACCTATCATTCGCGACCCCCTCGGGGGTCGCGACCCCCAGGTTGAAAACCACTGGTATACCGCATGAATAACACGCGTAATAACGTCGTGGGTACAGTGACTTACTATCGACGAAGGCTGCCGGGCACATGTGCTCACACAACGCGTATGCCTCGGCACGGTGTACTCGACGAATTTTAGTGTGTATTTATGCGAAAAGCGAACACATATTTCATAACAAATTAAATAAGTCATCGGATAACATGAACAAGCTGTACATACGTGCTCGCGAAACAGACAATAACGCATGTTCTAAACGCTGATCTGTACTTGTAGTATTTGTAAAATTTTATAATATTGCAGTGTATAACTTATTTGCGTAAGCGTAACAATAGACCATACACGCCTCGTATATAGGTTACAACGCGTTTTACGTTTCGTGCACGTGCACGATAGGTACGCGACAAACATATTATCTCAAAGTGTACGTGAAGAATATACGAGTACATTTTACACAGTTTCATTAATAATTCGTACATTTGTACGCATCGTCTGGCTGAATGTAAATGTATAGTTGTTAACTTATATATATATATATATAAGTGTTAAACTATACGAGAAAACTTTTTCGCGCCAAAACTCAGAGAATTACAGTACGTAATATAATAGGTACCGACAGACAACATCAAAATACAGGTTTAAGTCGTAGAGTAAATTTAATTTGACCGACCAGCGGTTTTTTTTTCAACCAACTCATTATCGCTAGTTTAAAAGTATATACATACCTATACCAAACTTGTTGTTAACATGACGTACTGAACGACGAACGTATTTTATACCATGGTCCGTAATACATTTGTATTCTGTAACCTTTGTATAGGCGGTTTACAAATATACTTGCCTCGGTGGCTCGTATAACTCCCGTGCATATATAGGTAACGAGTAGATTTTTCAATATTTAGATATACATTGTAGGTACAGTTCACTACGGTCTACGATATAATACTCCAGAATGTAATTTTAAACATTGGAATATGGTAATCATTAAATAAAACGTCTAGTAGATTTTATGATTTTTTTCGATGCTGTTATGTATTTAAATTTTTATTGAAAAATACAAACGTATTTTTACAGTTGTCCGTCTTTTTACCCGACCGTTGTTTTCCACCATGACAGGCGATGAATCTCATCACTCAAGTCGGATTTTAAAATCTTTATACAACATACTCGTTCACCAACTTTCTTGAAATTTTCAAATTGTGTTTATCTTTTCGTTTACGAATGTCAAGAAAAAAAAAATATATCGGCCACAAACATATTATAACCCATCGAACATAAGATAAAAAATATTGATTCTTTAGGAATCTTATGCAAAAAAAAAAAACTCCCAAAATAATATAAAATGTTCAACATGTTTGTACAATTAAATCAAATATTTGTAAGTACAACACACGCAATTCGGCATTCGCAATTATAGTAATCAATAATCAATAATCAATTTGCTAAGTACACCATATAAAAATGTATCATCAATATATTAACCAACGCATTGACTATAGAAGACATACATACTTTATTTTATTCACAATAATAATTCATACATTGTTCTCTTTCTTGGTATAATTATTGCTACCTAACTGAAAACTCTTGCTTGGCTATAGGTACAATAAAATATTAAAATTTAAAATATAACTGTTAAAAATATTTAGCAACTCTTTTTCTTAATTACCGTTTAAAAACTAATATCCGTGTGGCATATTACTTTTATCACTTTATCAAAACACTATTAGAACATACTTTAATGGCATTCAAGATATACATAATACCTAGTATTGTCTTACATTTTGGATTTTAACCGACTCAGATAATATCAAATTTTTAAAAAGTTTCCAACCGCCACTATGTATAGTATGAGTCTTATTACTTTATTTTAATTCCAGAGTTATTATTGGATTTCATATAAATGTAAGTAAGGATTCTACATAAAAATATGTATACAATAATCCAGTTTAAAGTTACATATTTAACTCAAAAACCGATTGAAAATCATTTAATAATTCAAAATATTTGAAGAAGTCTAAAAGATAACGAAAAACAAAAACAGTAATATTTTAATAAAAATAAGAATCTTTTGAACACGTGGTAAATTGTGACATCAGCAATAAAATTATTTAAAATTATAATGCAAATCTACGAAAACGCATAGTACGTCGCTACATTATTATGATTGATTTCACCAAATACGCGGGTTAATATATGTTTGTCTACTTTTCAAACAAAATATTCTCAGTTTAAAAATAAACCACGTACATATATATATTGTTTTCAAAGTAAATATTTATTTCCAGTTTTTTCTTGTGTGGTAGGTAAAAGGATTGAAAAAAGGATCTGTTGCGAAAACCCTTTTTCAAGGGGTTGAAAATGATGTATTTTTCAAATGTATACGTTGTCCCTGGGGTGCTCAATCATTTTGTTGACTTTTTTTCAGAAGTCATAAAATCGGTTTTTTTTGAAAGACATTCATAGTATACACCGCATCGTCCTACATCGTATTATATTATTTATATATGATAGCATTTAAGATTATTTTGATTAATTTTAAAATGTGCGTTCAATAAACACATTAGTACATATTATAATTGCGTAAACATTTTATTTTACATACATGTGTAATTTTATTCTTTTTAAAAAAAAATTTACAATCCGTACAAAAAATAACAATGAGCAAATTTGGAATTTTTTATTAAAGAAATAACATGTTGAGGAAGCAACCCATAATTAGTAACACCTCTTTTATGACGTATAATTTATAGTCTAAGTTCCTTTTCATTTGGAGGATTCTTCAAATTTACTTAAAAAGCCAAGAATTCTTATCTGGTGTCATATTTACTTATTGTTCGTTTTTTTATGAAACCGATTAGAAAATAAATGATGAAATTGAAAAATAAAATATTGTTTTAATATGTAATATACACTTACGTGTACACGTGTATGCGTCGTAATATTAAGACAACAATTTTAAATTATAGTTTGTATATTCAACTATTCAAGATTTGTTTAATTTAGTTAAATATTTTCACATGGTATAGATAGTGTATATACTCGTACATTACATAACACCAACCGATTAAAATTCGTACGGTTTTCAGTTTTCACTATTTCAACACTAAAATTACACTAAAACCTAACTAAAACCTTATTTTCATATGTGAAAAATATTTTTTAAATCATATACGGTATGGTGTAAAAAACCACCCCTCTGTGAATGAAACGATACGGTGAGATCATTTCGAAATAATGCGCTCTTTTCATTTGTTGTCATTATTTCCTGCTGGTTTTTAATTTATACGCGCCCTGCGTATTTGTACTGCTATTCGTTTTCCAATACTGCACCGAATAATCATATCGAATGAAATTAAACACGTGTTTGTTTCGTTATTAAAAACTGTAACTGAAAAATGATAATTAAAAAATTACATTTTTTATTGTAACGTGTCACAAGGGACAGGGGTCTTTTTCGTATTACCCACGCGCTCGTGCGCGAGCTTAGCACTCCCCAAAGAGTATTAATACAACCTAGCGCGAGATTTTCTCTTAAGGCATAAAAACCTATTAAGACATAAACTTTTAGACTGAAAAATATAGCGCGAATATACTGAACACGGTGCTATGTTTGTGAGTTACACCGATTTTATAAGTAAGACGTTAGAAAGGGAAAAAAAATTGATCATAATTAAAATTTATAGGTACGTATATATATACTTGGGTGTACACTACGCCACTACGAGACGACGGAAAAGTAAAAATTACTGATTTATAGTACTACCAATAGGTACGCGTTATTTTTTTTTTAAAAGTTCATATTTTTGAAACATATATGATATATAGGTGTCCGCGAGTATAAATACGTACCTGTTGTTTTTTGTGATCGAATAATTATTATTGTATTATTATTATTATTATTAATTATTGTACATTTCTTAAAAATTAGAACAATATTGTTTACGCTCTGCAATTGATTATATTATAATCAGGTACTCGTTTTCAATACAATTATAACTTGTTAACTTCGCACAGACGTACCACCCGGACTTGTGAGTTACGACGTTGGACTGTTGTTTTTATTATTACTGAATTGCAGTAAACCAGAATACTGCGTGTACATCGGATCAGTTCACAAACGGTTTTCACAAGTGTACGGGATCACTAATAGTCACTTGCACTGTATCAGTAGGCATTTTCTCGTACACTCAAATTTCCGAACAAAGACGTACCGTAGTGCGTAGTATAATAGGCGACCGGTATATTCGCCGTAGTCAATCATGGATAATAATACTATACAGCTACGTAGCGAAGCAAATTACCAAAAGCTGGAATTAATTAAACGTGTGTGTTAAGATACGGTCTCGAGGTGCCCTACGACAGGAACTGCGGATGACATAATTATTATTTTGCTCGGATAGATTTAAATATTTAACCGATAAATTACTTCACTACTGTCCGAGTCCTATGTGCACACAAAGAATTAAGGATTGTATGCGCTTAAAAGAACAATGCTCAATAATAGAACATGCAGCTTATTAGGTAATATTATAACGAGTTCCTTTTCCCCCTGGGACACTGAACTATGTTCACCAATGCTCGCCACATCTTAATGTTCCTGTTATTATTATTCGTTTAACGTGAAACTTAAATCCGAATCCATGTGTTGTTTAATTGTACACACTATATATTATTATAGCTACTCGATTACAATATGTTCGAATGAAATTAAAAAGTTATAGGCACACAGTTGCGCATAATAAACTGTAACCTAAGACCAAATTAGTTAAACGTATTGGTCCCGAAATTACAATTATCAATTATGTAAAATGTATCAGAAATTAAATGCCATCAATGGTATTTCCAAATTAATTTTTAGATGTTAATAAATATTATAATTTATAATAATTCATTAGAAATCACTATAAAGATTTTGGATATATACGAGTATAAGTGAATAATAAGTACCAGAATTCAGATAGTTAGCACAACTGCAGCACGCCAGAGAAGTATTTGAATATTTACATAGTTCCCTACATAACAGAAAATCAAAAAGTGACTGTTGCGCGTATGACTATCGTACAAGAACCAATCGAGGGGTTGTATGTAAAAATCAAAAAAATTTGGTTTAACAACTGCGATCGAGTATAAGAACCGCTGACGTCCGACAAATGATCGTGTCAAGTATATTAATTATAAATAGTCGTTAGATAATTTTTGAAGTTGATAGTGAACTAGAAAGTGATATCTGAAGAAGTCAGGACTATACCGATATCTAATCTCAAAACCCAGTATGACACCTCATCCATTATGGTTCATCATTTAAATAAATTGTTTTGTATTAACACGTGTGTTATAATGTGATGTGTTCCCTGTCCAGCTACTATCGTTTATAAGTAATGTGTAGATTATCATGCCTCGTTGTAATCATAAAATATACTAAGGAACGCGCAACGGCTGGTGAAAAGATTGAAAAAAAATTGGCCTCGAGTAAATTTTTATTTTTGTTTAATCCGATCGAAGTTTTTAGAACGTTTTCGGTTGGATGAGCGAGGTGGTGGTCAATTAGACAGTAAAATCTGTCTGTAGCAATTCAATGCTTCGTACTTTGCGACATCGCAAACTTTAGCGTATTTTTGTTCACAACACTCTGCCGACGCGATTTCCACGGGCGTAGAGTTGCGGGTCCGGTACATGCTTCGACGGTAATGGTTTCGGTATGTCCAGCTTCGTACAGGGCTCTTTCCGTTCGGTTATAATAAATTATTCCAGTAACTTTTTTATGTCTGCGATTTAAGTCGGCGGTTGTGACTATGCCACAACGTTCTGTTTCACGTGCTTGATCAAATAATATTTCGAAACATTTTAAAATTGGAACTTTAGAAATCGAAACGTTTTATTGCGCGGGCAATAATATCTTTACCGTTATTTCAACTTAAAGCGACTACCCCAAAGCTGTACATTTTTTTTCAATGTTCAAACTATCATAAAAACCATGTTTTTCACAAATTTTTTTTGTTCCACCTCTAGTATGTTCTGTGATTTTTGCTTTTCAAATGGGAGCACCTAATTTCCACTGCGGTGTTTCATTGTGGTAATTTTTCTATGAATTTTGATGTACCGATGTCAAAATTCGAATTAGGAGTTTTTGAATTATTCTAATTTAATTATTAAGGAAAATAGCATTTTAATACCTAATATTATGGTATAATTTGTAATTAAATGTTATCGCTAATAGCTATTAATTCGACATAACTCGAATTTTACACTTTTCATATGCAGTTTTAAATTTGAATAACTGCGTAAGTATTGTTCCGAATTTTGACTATGTTACATTAAAAATTACATAAAAATTAATCATATAGTATTATATGTAGGAAGTTTCTATTTGAAAACCAAAGTTTGTATCGTCACATTGCATACTTAGGATGGCTTGAAAAAATAGAATTGGAAAACATAGTTTTTATGGTAAGTTGAACATTGAAAAAAAATGTTTTCAAATTAAAGCATTCTTATGGCCAAAAAGAGGGTGAGCACCCTGTAAATAAATATAAAGCAGTTTTTGTACTTTTGTTTGTCAACTAACTGAAGTTAGTTACCTGAAGTACAACGTATATTTGGGAATGTGGAAATTTAAAAGAAAATGGCCGGACTGAGGATGTTTTAAAACATTGAAGCATCCTCCGCTTTCCCTACTGCATGCATATTCGACTGACGTACAGTATATGCTTAACGACTATATAGATTTACCAATGCCAAGTGGTGTCAGCACCGACAGCTGACTATACTACGGTCTACGAAAGGCGTATGTACGCATTTTGTTTCTTGCTTATGTTACAGGGCAATAGTGAAATGTTTGTTGCCAAGTAATTTTATAGTATAGTATTTTCATGTAAATTTTTGCAATCTCTTGTCCGTTTCAATTACAACAATTTGTTTTTGTTGCAATTTTAAATTTATCATACGTTTTGTTATTTTATTATTCGGTGAATTATTGCCATGCGCTTAGAGGCCACCGCCACGGTAGCACTATTTCTCATCTCTGCGTATACATCTAATACGTTACGGCACCAATAATAATAATAATAATATGACAATGGTCGTAACTCAAATTTGAAAATAAAATGAGATACGACCTTTTTAGTTGTGGCAGACGATGTGATGTACTCATATACCGGTTGTGGTATTATACATTTCGGTAGTCTTTGCGGCGTTTGCGGTTAGATCAAAGATGACGACAAAGACGAAACCATGCATATATGTATTAATTATTTCATGCGGTGGAACCGAAATTATTAGTGAAGTTTTGTGGCGAAAACAAAATATTTAACCGGACACGATACCCACGCACCTCTTCGTAAAAATCTTCGGTAAAATTTATAAGAATAACATGGCCAAATGTATCCCCTCATCAGTGGTAACCGTCCTTATAAGAGATAGGTCCCGTCGGCCCTAGATATAAGTATCGGACGTGTATTATTAGAAATTACACTGGTACGTAATGATATGAACAGAGACCGATTTGTGCATTTAAGAAACGTACGTACATATAATATGGCTTTTGCGTAGTAACATGTTTGGAAAATAAAAAGGCATATTTTAATATGTACCTCGATGAAACTTTATACAACCGTGAACAATTTTAATGAATAAATGTCCAATTATTTTGGAGTTACAATGCGAACAATTTTGGTTTAATTTTCTTTACTGATATTTCTCGATCATATTCGATTTATTGATCGGATTTTAAATATGGAGTGTTGGTTTACCGTTTACAGTTTACAGTATACAGCTTAGTGCTTACTGTGTGAATGGGAAAATTTAAAATGCACAGCTGTCTAGTACACGACATTGGAGGATATATTCCCACCGGGAAACACTTTGCCGCTATAATAATATTGTTAAAATGAAAACTAAAAGTAAAAATAAATTTACGATACGGACAATCGTGCTGCTTCCATATTCCACTGATTACGAATAAATAAATATTCTATACTCATGCTAATGATGCAGTAGTGCACAACTGTACGGCGTGCACATTACGAAATTATATTGCCGTTGTAAACAACAATATTATAATTATGGGTCGTGGTGTTTTTTTTTCCACAAAACTGTCAACTGGTATAACAGCGGCAAAAACATAAAAACATTTAATAGCATACTATCAGATACGTAATAACAATGTGCAGTATGTGTGTTGTGTGTACTGTTTTTTATTGCTTAATCATACCGTTCTCGTCTCGGGACGTCATTACGCGCACTGTAGGCGGGGACGTTTTGTTTACACAAAACTAGACGCATTTCGAAAATGTTTATCTAGAATAACTTATCCTTAAACCACCGGAAGCTGACGGGGTAAAAGGTCACGCAGGGATCTATATGTCGACGGCGACGACGACTGTCTTATCCCCGCCGATATGCATCGTGAGCACACGGTAGGTGTTATTTACACGCACGCACGCACACGTCTTATATGTGGTACGATATTGAGGGAGAACGCGTACACACGTACCAACGGGTCTAAAACGTTCTTTTCTTCCCCGTGAAACATTATCGATTGTGTTATAATTAGGGCTGTGAAGTTGATGACCTAAAAAACATTAAAAAATGACCAAAAAAAATGCAAATATGACGTAAAAATGACAAAAAATGTCCTAAAAAAATGACCTAAAAAATTATAAATATTTGATTTAAATTAACAAAAATACAATTTTTTTTAAATATTTTACTATAAGATTCTATATTAATTTATCAAAGCTTAATTTTATAATTATATTCACTACAAAACGATAACATCGAATGTAATCGGCGAGATAAAGTCGGATAGGTACTAATCTTAGTCCGTGGTAATTTCCAAGTTATAAGTTATCGGCATATGGTCGACAAGAAACGATAAGAAGTGAACTAGTGTGAAATCAGTAAAAATGACTTAAAATGTGGGAAAATGACCTGAAAATGTCAAAAAATGACTTATAAAGTAAAAAACACCAAAAAATGCAAAAAAATGCAAAATAAAAATTAGTTATTCAGATCCACATGCTAATGAAACACATTTGTGGCCAGAAGAGCATCGTATAAAACGTTCCAAAAAAAAATGCAAAATGCATCAACTTCCGAGCCCTAGTTATAATATAGGATGTAATCGTGGACATAAAAACGCAACACCATATGGTCCCCGAATGGTCGCACATGTAGCATTTACATACGTGTTCTCGCGCATACGTGCGCATCTCGAGACGGTCGTGGACTAAATTATTTTTACCATCATCACAATATTCTATTACCGCAGGTACACTGTACACGTATACGATACACCGATGTACACGCACGCTCATCTGTCGTACGCACGTTCGTCGCATTACGATGTTACGTGGAACTGCTGCAGGAACATTATGAATCGCACCCGTCCGTACGTCGAAGCGTATCATCATTACAATATTAAAATAAACGCATAAATACGGATTGCAGTTTACCGATTGTGATCCGCACGCGTAGCTCGGACGTCAGGAGAACAGTCGACGTGTCGCGAGAAACGATATTTTACCGTATATGACATCGGCTATACATGTAATGTAAGGTATACGACACGACGTACGTGAATTATTGTAAATTAATTGTCAACGGACGCGCATATTGTACATGTACGTATTATTTTCTGCAGCATTGCTCATATAGGTGGACGTCAAGTGAAGCAACCGCAGCGGTCGTACCTTGCGCACCGAACACCACGTTCTCGACGTTTGGATTTTTAGAAAGTCCCTTTGTAGTTGACGTTATTGAAAATGGATGTCCAACACTTAAACATAACTTAACGGATACTTTAAAAATGTTACTGTATTGGAATAGACGAAGGACTGAATAGCAGTTCGAATACAGCAGTTGCCATTCCGATTTTAGAAACATGTGCCTGCCATAGAATATCCAATAGTTACACTTAGCTCTCAGGAATGAATATACATTTTCGCAGCAATATATTCTTGCGAGTCTTTACACTTGTAGACGATGAAAATTATAAAATCTATACATCGCTCAAATTTAATGGACTTAATGACTACTTTAACAACACGCATAACCTAGACCAAAATAAAATATTATTATATTTTTTTATATTAATTAATTAAATTATATTAATATTATATTTAAATATTTAAAATAGCTTATGAAAAAAATGAACACGCAACAAATACGTTGGGTTCACTCACATATTAATTAATATTTAAGGATTTAAAAATATGTTTAAAATTAAAAAAAAAACAATTACTTTAATATTATATCAAAAAAAGTATATTTTTTTTAAAATTATTGCTTTTAAAAATTCTTTGCGTAGACATTTTTTACATTGGTATTCATTACGAACTGAAATTTAGTTATAAAATGTCATCCGAAATATATTTATCGTTTTTTAACAAAAATACTATAGATTACTTATACATAATAATTCAGTCGTCGGATATATTGTATCCAATGTATACGGGGTACATCTAAAACACCCCGTACATGAAGTGGCACGTCTATAAAGAGTAACCAGAATACAACCGAATAAATATGCCGAACATAAATACCGTTCGCGAAACAGTTGGTATGTATATACAGGGCGTCCCTTTGACGAAAAATCTGGGGATGCTCCATCCCTCACGAAGAAATACTAGTTCACGAGCCCGTGAAGTCTACGTCCTTCACCCCCCCCCCTCCCCCTGTTTTACCACACCAATTTTGACCAGTGCAGGTTGTGTAGATAAATTTGAAAATAATTTTGTATAGATTTAAAACGCGACCATTACGGTTTTGTTAGTTTCCTGGTTGAGAGATTATTGCGGATTATAACATATTATTTATAATAGGAAAAACATAAAAATATGGTCTCTACACCGTGGCTAGTCAGTTAGATATTAATTAATTTTGCTGTACAAAGAATTCTGCCGCGTCATAAATTGTACGCACTTAAATAGCTGCAACTTATTTACTATATAGCATAGACAAAACTATGCGCGTAAAAGTTATAGAGTCTCGTGAAAAAAAATACGGGGGTGCAAAACGCCTCCAAGCCACCCCCTTCACCAAATCGCACCTATACAGACACACGTATACGTGAATAGTATAGTGCACCTCTGCGCACATTACAAAACATTATATCGCGTGTATCCGCGTGTAGCGTATATAATTTATAACGCAATAATACGCGACTGCAACGCGGACGTCCGCCGAGAGAGAATCGAAAAAGGGTGATGGCGGGTCGTAATTAATTTTCTTCGGGAAATGAAAAAAAAGAAAAACGCAAGCAGCGGCGTATACCGTAGCAGTGCAGGGCTCGGGAGCGTTTCAACGCGCGCGAAACCCGTGTAGAAAACTGGCCCCCGGAGGCCGATGAAAATACCCCTTCTTCGTGCTCTCCAACCCCGCGACTCGGCTGAAAAATTAAGGAGCCCGCGAGAAGACTTGTGCGCGCACTATACGCGCACGACGAAGACACGGCGACGGTGACGGCGACGACGAGAAGGTTTTTATGATTAACAAGAGACGGCGGTTGTTCCGGCTTCGCATCTCTCGTTCGCATAATGAATAAACGCCGCGCTAAACGTATATATATATACCTATACTTGCTGCTGCAGTTATGTATACACGCTACCACCCGGCTCGTAACACGCTTTTCCATCCCTCTCCCTCGCACGCACGCCCACGACAACCCACCCACCTTATCACTCTCTCTCTCTCTCTCTCGACCCCAGCGCGTCTCCGCATCAACCCCTTTGCGAGCAATTCCCGATTTTTACGACGTTTTCATATTTTTCTCCACTCCTCCGCGGCTCGTCCGAGCGCGTAACACCCAAATCATGCACAAAACAGCTGCGGCGTTTTCTCCGCGCGTTTTCCCCTGAGCGCACGCACCGACGGAAAGGATAAAAAACGAAAACCCATTCGTCCGGGCGAGTTAAGACCAACGGAAGAAGTTCAACCCGTCTTAGTGAAATATTCAACACATCGTTTGATGAGCGAATCAATGGATCGTTGTCACTCGCCCCGACGACGTTGGTTTAGCGTACAAGTATACCTACTTATTATCGTATACTATTTATTTATTTGTGGGGATCATTTAAACGTTGCAACAGTGTAATGTGTAGATATGGACGATTGTACAGGCCAGATTTGTTTTTTTTTTTGTAACATGCTATATAGTCAAATACGGCTAGTATACTCGTATACTTACTAAATTTTATTTTGTATCTCAAACCTTTTTTTTTTTATTTTTTTTTATATAATTAGTGTGATAAATTTGTTACGTTTTTAAATACTATATTTCTCACAAACTTATATACCTACTATATAGACTATAGATAAAAAAAAAGGTGGGAGGGTTGGAAAAATAGCGTCTCCTCGATTTGAAGACTCACGCTTCGCCGCTGCTCGAACGCTTTTGGCAGAACTATGATACAATATGTATTAATGTATGTATTGATTTTACGCATTAATCAATTTAAATATCAGTACAACTCTTTGATTCTCGTCTAAAAAAAAATATAAATAATACTGAAGAATAATGGTTTAGATTAGAAAGAATTATAATATGTACCTATACGTGAATATTTGTCTTTGTTACCCACTGCAAGAGAAGCAGATGTAATTTATAATAATTATTAACATTTTTTTCCTAGCATTATTTTATTATTAATTGTTACAGCTCAACTCTTATGTATACAATTTTAAAAACCAAACCTATGCTTCAGTACAAAATATAGTTAAATTTCTTTAAAACTGATTAAAATAGTGATCTTAAGTAATACTTTTTGATTCGTTTGATCGCATTATTGATTAGGTACTACAATAGGTACATATTAGATAACTGTATTTAAAACGCAGCTAATATCTATAATTTTTCTCTTCCAGTTATTTTAACTTTAGGGTTTTCGAACCATGAAAAACAAAATCACTTATTGTTTAATGATAATTAGTATCATGTACACTCAAATAGGGTCGTATAGGGTAGCAAAGGGTAGCGACTACCACCCTTCTTTTACAAGGGGTAAAAAAGTCATGGTTTTACTGCTCTACAAAAAATCGCGATTTTACCACCGCAGTATTATTAATATTGTAACAAAACGATTACCAATACTATATAGTTCCAAAGTTACGATGTTAGTATATTTTATTGCAGTTATAAACGTTCCTATGTGTATTTTGTACCTACCACGTTAATTTTTATTTTTCAAATAGCTTAATATATAGTTACTAAATCTGTACTTATCGCTTATACTGCACTTTTAGTATGCATTTATAAACCATGGCTAAATGTGTATCAATATAATACTATCAAAAAATAATAAATTATATGATCCCTACCAGCTTTTCCTATTGTCCCCTATCTATCTCTATATATATATATAAATAATATTACTATCGATATAGATATTTGTACAAAATGTTAGGTATGTTGTTGAAACTTGTGAGTGTATACTTTTTTCACCGGACAAGTATTTACCGAACGATCTTAAACGGCGATAAACCAGCTCAAACATATAAGTTATATATTATATATATATATACATATGATACCTGTACATGAACATTAAGAGCCCCGGGGGGTTAGTGTGGCTTGACGACATAATTCAACAAGTACTTTGGGAAACTAACGAGAAAGTCGAAAGACGACCGCTCTGAAGTACTACTCCGCACATATATATATATATATATATATATATATATATATATAGTCCTGTACATACAGTTCAATTCCCGATCCATTGAATTGCGCCGTGAAACTTTTAGTGCTGCGTTTTACTACCGAAAAATGATTACGTAGAAAACAACCGTATAACTTTTTTAATACTAATATTCATTTCTCGCAGTTCGATACGTTTCGGTACGCCACTGTACTAGTCTCTTCAAAACTCCCATGTCTATTACAACCGTAGGACCGGTCGTGAGTGGAAAAAAAACCGAATCCTGCAGCAGCAGCAGCAGCAGCAGTAGGTACAACTTTATCTATTTCAAAACGTTTTATAGTTTTCCGTTCGTTTTTCATGTGCCAACTGTAAGTCGTCACCAGTTTATTTGTCGATTTTTTGAATTTACAAGCATGGGATATATTTTTTGAGTGCAGTCCCGTCTTCCTGCCCGTTCACCTATCAAACCAGGAGACTCACCTCGTCCACACGTAAACACAACAGACGTCAAGGGCCGCAGCAGAGATACGCGAAAGCCGAGTCGAACCAATACGCTCGGAAAATTGTTCAATATTATATTTGTAAACACAATTTAACATATTTAGGATATTTTATATAAGTATATTATACATAACACTTGCTGAATTATACGCCCGGCTCTCAGGGCCGGCGTTACGTAATATTTTTGAGGGGTCGTGGTCAATAAAATTGACGACTTCAATTCATGAATAATTATATTGTTTTTATATTGTTATAATAGTCAAAAAAAAAAAAATATTGCTTAGACAAAAATAAGTATTATACAGTATTAAATATTACAAATGAAAAATTACAACAAGCCATATAATATAAAACATAATCAGAATGAACATACCAAAAAACAGAAATTGTAATAAATATCACACAGAGATTCTTCTTTCTTTTAACGAAGCCCATATTTTAATCATATATTTTGTAAAATCAATATTATCTAAAAAGTCTTTCTCAGAATCAAGTATAATCAAATCAGAGCTCATAGTTGTTCTCAAATGATTTTTGATTAATTTCAATTTACTGAAACATCGTTCAATCGAAGCTGTGGTGACCGGTGATGTTAATGACAAACGGCAAAGTGCATTAGCCATAGGATTTATGGTCCTTAATTTATTAGCTACATCCATAACATTTTCTAATGATATAACATTTTCAATTTGAAACCTTAATATATTTATCTCACATAGTGCGCTATTAAAATCTGTCGCATTAGAAATGTCACTGTTTTTTTTGGAAATAAGGCAAATGCTTTTTCTATATCTTCTACTGTTATATTTGAACTTATAGGTACTAATAATTATTTAAAAAGTGGTTGAATACAAACCAGACAGGATTTCAAATTTTCTGATGACAAATTTATTAGTGTGTCTAAAACTTGAAGAAATTCTTTTCTATAAAAGTCTTCATAAGTTAAGTGTACATGTGATTGTGGATTTGAATCAATTTTTTTTTTTGGTTTTAATCTTTTTCTATGATAATGATTAAAATCTCTATCAAAATCAATATCTAGTTATAGACAAAATAATTTGGCACTGGCTATAAGTTCATTTATCAGTATTCTATTGTTATAATAATAATAATAATATTTATTTTAAATAAATAAATATTTTAACACCCCAAAGAGTAACAGTTATTGTATACTAAAAATATCGCTAAATTAACAAATGAGAAAAACATTAAATACAACTAAATCAAATTAAACATCAAGATTTAAATTATAAATACAATTTCTTAGCTTAGTATAAAAGTCGAAAAAAAAATCAAAATTATGAATTAAATTACATGTTATTGGTAGACGGCACACCGGACTATTAGTAAAGTAATTATATTTAGAATGAGGAATAACAAAAGGTGGGTTATATCTTGAATTAAAAGAGGGTACTTTAAGGCCAATTTTATGTAATAATTCTGGACAGTTGATAACACCATTCAGGATTTTATAAATGAACGTGATATCATATACTAATCTTCTTGTTTCAAGTGACTTTAAACCTATTGATTTAGCAATTACAACAGTGTTATTATACGGATATTTAGTTTTAAAATTGTTTTGTATTTTTTCTAATTTATAAACTAAACCAGATTGATTTGTATTCCATACTACCGTTCCATATTCAAGTAAAGATCTTACTAGCGAACAATATAAAACTTTCATACATAGTGCATCGTTGAAATTAGAGCAGGTGCGTTTAATGAACCCTAGAACACGAAGACTTTTCCCATAAGTTGAATTAATATGGGCATTAAAAGACAAATCGGCTGATAGGATAATACCTAGATCCCGAACTTGGTTGACAGAGTTGAGAGCAGTACCATTAATAAAATATTGACAATTTATACAAGATTTTGAACGTTTAAATGAAATGGATACACATTTAGAGGTATTCAGAGCCATACCATTCAATGAGCACCAACTAGAAAATAGATCCAAATCATGTTGTAGGGAAGTCGTATCATTGGGAGAGTTGATGGGCATGTATAATTTCATATCATCCGCAAATAATAAAAACTTACATGATTTAAAACAATTATTTAAGTCATTTATAAATTAAATAAATAGCAAGGGTGATAAATAATTGTTTCTAGTTTTATAAATAATCTATAAGTTTATAGATCTATACGTATTTGATTATTATTATAAATTTTACTTTTGTTTAAAACATTAAATAATAAATACTTGACATATTTCATTACTATATTAATATGTGTGTAAACCTATGAAAATATGTGGACATGGTTTTTTTAGTAAATAAAATCGGTTTTTACTTGCCAATTTAAATTATTCATTGCGTTACTCGCTTATCTTTTTTATTTAGTGAATCTAAGCTTTTTTTATACCATAATCAATAAATGGTATACCTACAATTAATATGTCTCCGAAAATTAAATTAATAATAAAGGTACTAACCTATTATAGTAACATTTTTGATTATGTTTTCAATTTTTTAAATACCTACTTAATTGATATGTTAACTTACTTGAGTTTCCCGTTGGAAATTCAATTGGGACGCAGTAAAAGCCAAAAGGGTTATTTTCTATTCCAAGACTAATGTCTTTTACTTCAACACGATTACCAGTTACCACCATGAATTTTTATTTCATGTTTACGACGATAGTGGTGGTCAAACGAACGTCCGCATGATAAACATTCCAATTTAGTGCGTTTGCGTTTCCTTTTATTATTGTCACCAGGGGCGAACGCAGGGGGGGGGGTTTTGGGGGTTGAAATATATTAATAAAATAAAACAAGCTGGGTTGCAACTTTGCAAGTTATGTTTGATACAGACTCGTTTTTAACATGATATAAAATTGTCATTAACATTAAGACATTAATCGATTAAATGGATTGATGCTATTAAACTTATACAGAGACGTGGACATGACTTGCAAAGAGGTCATTGATATAATAGCAAAAGTTCCAAGACGTATAGATTTTATTTTATAATGTAAATTGACAAATTTTAATAATTAATTAATCTATAATATGTAATAATTGTAATATGTATATAATGTATATACTATAACTTATAAGTGCCTAAAATAAATAGTAAAAGACAAAAGTGTCATACATAATACAGTAAAATTTTTATGAAACTTTACATTTTTTAAACCCCCCCCCCCGAAATGTTTTCCTGCGTTCGCCCCTGATTGTCACACATATTTAAAAATGTAGTATCTATGGGAAAGTAAAAAATATAACGACAAGAGTACAAACTACAAATAATGTGAACAACTGAATCGACGACCGCCGTAAGAAGTATATACTGTACTTCCGTAGTTGGCACAATAACCATAGTCCATGATGGAAATAGTTATCATCCTATCATGATTAATATTATCGTAACGTCATGTTGTTCAAAAATATTTATTATTATTGTGTCTGTTTTTATCGTCGATAAGCGATATTACCTACGATAACAATGACAGCACGCCAGCGGCCAACCCGCGACCGTTTGCTATCCGGGTTACAGAAAATACGTTCATTAAAACCCAAAAAAACCCCCTAGGCTATGTTAATTATTCCTGGTTACCTTTCTTATTTATCTGTTATCTAATTTAAAATTAGTATAATAAAATCGGTAAAATATTTCTAATTCATTATTATTTAAGTATAATACATAAGACTAGAAACTAAATGTATTTTAATAAATTATTAAAAAAGTCAAAACCTATACATACATTTATAAATTATATGATTATCAGTATATGAGTAAATATATGATGATGATTTTTAAATGAATAGTAAATTACTGATATTTAAATACTAAGTACAAATTGATAGATTATTAAACATATTACATATTATTGAACTTTAATTGAATAGGTAGTTTTCAATAAACTCATATTACTGAAGGTCATTTATTTTCTATCTTAGAACAAATCATCAGATAAATGTAAAAAACTTTCTTTTTTGTATAATTTATATATAATTTCTAACAAAACTAGTTGAAATTGTAAAAAAGTGAAACACATCAACAAACTGAGCAAATACACCAATTATGTTCAGTTTTAATTTAGTCTCACAGTCTTTTCAATTTTCAAATAATTAAATATTTACAGGTACATTTTCTTACTGTGTTATAACTTATAAAATACATTAAAATTAATCATCAAAAAAAGCAGTTGTACAATATCAGTTAAAATTTAACATGTACATATATGCTTAAATTATACGGAATAAAAATTGGTTCTGCGATAGAAGACTTCACTGTTTACTATACTAGAACACAAGTTCATGCTACTACAAACAATCTTATTGAATATTTCTGATTAATTTAGACTCTAATCTGTAAAAAATCAATACATTGTTGGCAGTGTCACAAACAGTAAAATATTCCTGGACTTAAGCCTCCAGACAGTTAAAAACAAAATTAAATGTACACAATTTTAGCAGTATTTCTGTCCCAAGTATTGTATACATAAAGTATATATCAAATAAAATATATATAGTAACAAATTTAACATTCTTACCAACAAATATTTTATTAATAAATGAATGCATTTATCAAAAATATCAATGGAAACAACTTTTATTCTTTACTTATTTTTGAGAGTGCTTCCAGAGATTTTGGAGGGGCTAAGCCTGAGCCTATTTGCACCACTGACTGTTGGACATCTACTCTGTGTACGTATTCAAGCATTATATTATCAATATGTAAGGGATTATAAGTGTAAGATAGTATCATAAATATTATATATTTATACATCTGATAAATAGGTATAATGTTACGTTTTAGCTACTAACAAAATAAACTGTTCTGAATAACTTTTGACTAATACCGTTGATTACATATACTTATTACATATTATAATAGGTATATTAATTAATCAACACTAATACATCATACAGTATTTTAGAATTTTTTAGACAATACGTATAGATACAATACACACAATTTATTGCTCTGTGGGTCTCGGATAATAATATAAATTGAATTGATCCGGCGATGTTAAACACACCTGGTATTTCATTGTTTCATCACATTATTAAATTATTTCACCTCATTTAATCATATAGTATTCATACAAATACAAACAATGTTTAAGCAACAATGATTTTTTTTTGTTTAGAAAAAAAATGCAAACATTAGTTTTATCAATGAAAAAACAATTTACTTAATCTAAATACATAAAAAAACATACAAAATAACAGATATTTTGACTTAAAAGATTAATATTTGTTAATCTACAATAAAATAATTTATGAAAAAAAAAAAAATACTACTAGATAATGATATTTTTGGGATAACATAATATGATTGACAATAAAATATGTAAAAAGGACGTAATGTGAACTGGAATGATTACAGTATTTTATTAAAATAATAAAAATTTAATAATAAATCATTTATCTAACAGCCTATAACAAAAATATTAGTTGAAATATACTAATATGTTATTAACATATTTTAGTAGGAAAGCTCATTTCTAATTATTGTTTTGTTAATTTACTTATAAATATTAGTTGCTCATAATATATTGCAGTAAATACCAATTTGTATACTAATTAGTAGTTAATATTAAGTATTTGATCATGTGGGAGTTACTTTTTGAGTGGTTATTCTTCACAGGTCATAAGACTGAGTATTAGGTGCAGAATCCCTTCTGCCAACAATCATACGTAATTGATCATTTGTCTTGTTGGTGGTCACTTCTTTGATGGACGTCAGTGTTTTCTGCAACCAAGGAGGTAATGTGTTTTTGGATGCTTGAAGTTCCGAAAATGTTACACCCAACCTATGCCCCAAATCCTGTTAACATGGTAGCTTAATCATGTGTAACTTGTGTTAACACATTGGAAAAAAAACCTGTACATACCTGATTTCTGCACTCTGACTCTACTAAGGCCAATTTTGTTTGAGCAAGTTCAATTTCAAGCTCGGTAATTCGTTTGGAAAGTTTATTTTCTTCCATTACAGAATTCGAGGTGGTTCCACTTTGAGATAATATGTCATTATTTAACATTGGTGTTTCTATGAAAGATCTGCATCTACTACATTCACCTAACGTATTCTACGACAAAAAAATATTGGGTTAAAAGCCAAACAAATAATTTGGTGAAATATACAGATGAAATACTTACTTTCAGTAATTTTATAACAGCTCTCATAGAAGCTTGTTCGGCATCTAGTCTTTGACATATCTATAAATATAATATTTTACTAATAACATAAACAACAATACAACCAAAGCCAGTTAGATCAATTTTTAACTGTGGAGAATTATAAGCAATAATTGGCACGGATTTATGGTATGTTCGAGGCAGTTTTCCCTACCTATACTACAGGAAAACCTCTCTTTAAATTTAATTAATATAGTGTATAGCCTTCAAACTTTATTATTTTCAACAAAAATTATTGCTGAACAACAGTGATGACATGGTGATATATCATAAAAGAAAATTATTAAATAATAAATATTATGAAAAATATTTATAATTTTTTAAGCCCAGCCCCGTTCAGAAAATAATTGTTTAGCGCATCTGCCAATAATCATTATTCATTACCCTATCATTTAATATTAGCAAAAATTAATAATCTGTTCTATGAGAGACTATGCTGAGCCACCTATGAGAGAAGGTCATCTTTGATCATCCCCATACCCCGACCTTTGATTATTCCAAATGTTACACCTAACTATCGACAGTCTTAATTAGAGGCAAGTGAATACACATACCTACTACAGAAAGTAGACATAGTTACTCATAGAAAAAAATATAATTAATAATTGTATATATATTATGTCAGTTCAATGTTTACTTGTTTGTATTCTTTTATGATGGTTTGATCTCTATTAATTTCAGTATCAGCTTTGGTAATTTCTTTCTTTAATATATGTTTTACCTTAAAGCAAAATATATGGATATTTAAAATAAAAATGTTCTATCTAGTGTCACAATAATATTTTATAGATAATGTGTTACCCTAGTTAGTTCTTCTTCTAGGCGATTTTTTTCCTCTTCAGTCTGCTTTAATGTAATTTTCACTTGATCTAATTCACTAGTGAAATTTTCAGCACATTCTTGAGCCTCTATAAACCAATTTATAACAAAATAAAGATTATATATTTATATGTGTATTTATTATGTAACTATATTAGAAATACCA
The DNA here is from genome assembly GCA_949715065.1 of Periphyllus acericola. Classification (NCBI taxonomy): domain Eukaryota; kingdom Metazoa; phylum Arthropoda; class Insecta; order Hemiptera; family Aphididae; genus Periphyllus; species Periphyllus acericola. The sequence goes on from OX454266.1 coordinate 15,022,346, forward strand.
TTTAATTAACCGTTTTACCTTTTAAATTTAAAAACTGTTGTTCGTATTTTTTAATTTTTTTCAGTTTAACAACACATGCATTCTTTATTAAATGTCTGGCAACTTCTTCGTTTCGAACTTTTTTTGGCATTGTTACTCTAAAATATTTGAGAATGTTTTCGAAATCCAATTGAAGTAAGTCTTTTTTGCAAAACTAAAAATTTCAAGTAGTTTACTATGATAATACCCTAAGCTTTTATTTTCAAAAATATACCTGGAGTAATGCAATTGCAACTTGGAATAATGTATCTAGCCCTTGGAGAAGTACAACATCCATAATACGAAATACAAAAAACAATGGGAATCTTGCTGTAAAAAGTGTAAGAAACCACTGAGAGGCATACATATGAGCTTCAATTCCATTAGCATTAAAGTGATTAAAAAGTTGAGGAATTTGTTCCTAAAAGAATAAAAATAAATTTTAAAAATGAAATAACAAAAATATCAAACTAACTAACTTCCATGAGTTTATTCAGTTGATAAAGTTTTAAGTAAACTGTCTCAAAACCATCTTTGTAAAATTCTCTTAGGCCATAATTGTACATTAATTTTAACAGAACACAAAAAGCTTGTTCTTCAGGCATCTAAACAAAATGAATAATAATAACAATTAAGAAATTAAATAATATTAATCATCTCAATCTAAATAAAAATTAAATTAAATTCTCTTACATGTAACAGTAAAGTTGCAGCAAGGAATGTTAGACCTTGACAATACCCCACTTCAGTGTCATACACAGCATAAGCTTTGGTTAAATGGAATAAATTATCTTGACCCACACCTCCAGCTTCTTTAAAAAAATCGTGGGCTGGAAAGGTTCGATGGATGTCACGTTGAATTGTTCCACCACAATCACAGTCCTATTTATAAATAATGACAATAACAAAATCACATTGATTTCATGAAATAAAAACTTAAAATAATGTATCAAATTTTAAATCGGCATTTTATTATTTTACTCTGAAAGTTAAAAATGAAATAAAAATTATCATAATTTGATACCTTAGTAATTAGTATTCTGTATGTATCCATAAGTTTTGGGTCTAAATCAGCTTTGGCTAAGCGCAACCACACTTCTCCCCGTAAAGCTTCAGGTATACCTTCTTTAACAAGGACAGCTAATTGCCGTGCAGGAGGAGACTTACAAGTAGCCCATTTTAATAAAACATCTTTCCATGATTCCAATTCCACTTCATTACATTCTTTAGAAACGTCTCCAGTACCACTAACCAATGGTTCATCATTATCTATTAAATAAATAAATAATATTTAATAGTAAATATAAAACAAAATATAAATATAACTACAAAAATAAAAATGTATTTGTCTTCTCAATGTTACTTTGAAATGAAATAAGCTAATAGACTCAAATTTTGAAAGTTGATTGACTATGGAAATAGTATTATCAAACATATTAAATTATCATCATTATAGTAAATAAATAAATAAATTAGTGGGTTATTCTATTACAATTTAATATTAAAAAGATAGACACAATGACTTAAAAACAACAAAAGGATGACAACAATTTGTTTTAAATATAATATTTTGAATTTTAAAGGCTATATTTTATTAATATTGAAGTAATACAAACATATTTAGAGCATTACAACTAAATTTAGGTGTATAAAGTTTTGATAAAATGCAATAAAATACTTAAGAAAACCATCCGAAGAAGTAAATAATTTTTTTTAAGCCAAGTAAAACATAACATTGCCCTTCATTTATATTCATCAATGCAAGATTACAATATAATTTAGATGTAAAATAATTGGGTGAAAGTACTGTGATAAACTGTTCTCCTCGGTTCAAACAGAGGGGGAAAAAAAAGATGTAAAATAATATTTTATTTTAATAGTAGTTAAACTATTTGGTATATTATATAAAGTGTGCCAGAAAAGAAAAATGTATCCCTTTATGTCAATATAAATAATAAATTACTTAATATTTAAAAAAATATCAGAATCATAAAGGATAAAACCGAATATAATTATATTATAAAAATAAATTAATATTAAATAATAATATTGAAGATTATATTATAAGTTCAAGATAAATTAAAACAAATAAAACTAAATTATTATAATTTACCAGATAAATCTTCATCTTTAGGAGAAGGCAGTTCAATTGGGTTGAGGCTTTGAGTTTTAATGAAATTAGCCAAATTATTTAAAGTCATATTTAAACGACTCTTATCCATTTCACCAGAAGAATCAATATTTAAAAGTTTATAGTCAACATCAGCATTTCCAGAATTAATCTACAAATGAAAATTATAGTTTATAACAATCACAAATTAATTTAAATAAACTTACTTGCTGCAAATTTAAATAAAATTGATGAGTAACTTGTTTACGCCCAAACACCCAAAATCTTTCATTGGAAGCATATACTCTGATAGGAGTCTCTATAGATAATCTTACTGGCTCTTTAATTTTGCGCATAACTAAGTCTACTGCAACAGTTATATAGGAACATTGAGTTTCACTGTTAAGTGGTTCAAACACCTTGTCTGAAGGATCCCAGTGGCCAGTAATTAAATAAATGGTATTGCATCCATCAGTATCTGATAAATCGGTTCCCATGGATACCTGTTTGGTCAATTACAAACAATAATAAGTTATGATAATTATACTATAGACTATATCCTACAAAACATACCATATCTAAGAGCTGCATATCACTTTGTTTTACATTACGTCCAGGACATACAAGAACACCAAAACATCGTTCCAATTGCAATATTCTTTGCTGAGTTCCAGATACTACTTGATTAATTGTTAAACAAACTTGTTTTTCAACATTCGCTCGAAGTTTAAGAAAATTTTTATCTCTTGGAACAGATATAAATCCTCCCTGTCCATTTAAGAAGCACAGAAAAAAATGTAGGTCAAACCACACTAGTGAAGTTTTTGTTACAAAAATAATTTTAAAAAAAATTACCTTTCCATCATCTTCTTTGATTTCCAAGCTTACTTCAAAAATAAAAATTTCTGTGGAGCCGTTCTTATTTTGCATATCTAAAGTTACGTTAGAACTTAACTCTGGTGATGCAGAACTTGAAATAGATTTTGATTCTTTTTGAAAGGCCTTCACAAAGCAATTGGATACACGGTTCACCTGTCAAATAAAAACAAAAAAGCATTTATGATAAAAAAAAACTGTTTAAACAACTGTTATGCCAGACAAATAAATATTATAGTTATAGTACCAAGCTTCATGGAAAATTAAAACATGTCAAATATAATTGGATACTATTATAATGGGAAAAACAAAAATGTAAATCATTTTATAACTATAAAAAAAAATACAATTTGGAGACCAGCACAATGTATGGTCAACCAACAAACAGCTATCGACAATAAAATGCTGTATGTAGAACATGTAATCTACATGGGAGATCCTAAATATATTGAACAAATAGAAAAATCCCTCTATCAAAGAAAAAAAAAATCATAATTGTGGTCACATACAAAGTGGTGATTACAACTCACAACCATATAAAGATCAAGAATATATTTCAAATAATAAAAATGAAGACAAGATAGAAAATAACCAACAGAATTATGGAAATCAAATATAAGTCCAAAGAGTATTAATTGCTTTGTTTTGTCATCATAAAGTCAATTTTTAATCGTTGAAAATATAAACTAACGTTAAGGCAATTTAAACTATGATTATTTAAATTTATTACCCAAGCCCACTATTAATTATATTTTAATCAACTATAAATACATATACATAAAAAGTACGCACTGCTTCTGGGATTGAGCAACGAAATACATGACATTGGAATAGTGCATTTTCTTTAGTGTCACCATGTGCCCAACTGAATGCAAAACATGATGCTTCTTTAGTTCCGCTAACACCATTAGCATAAAACATAATTCTTTCAATTTCATAACGGGCTATTATTGTATTGCTTGTTCCGTCAAATAAACTATATGACAATTTAATATTTATTACTTTCAATTAGTGTATTGGTGTGTTTGCACTTTTATCCAGCATCAAACATTTTTATTTCTTAAAATACTTACATAACAGCTCCATCAGATGAAATCGGAATGGATACTGATATTTTCATATCTTGATCAGCGACATGTTCTCCATTTAAAATGGCCATGATCCTTAATATTTCTGTCTTGTCTTTGGGATGTGTTATACTAGCTGATCCCAGGTATGAAATCCCGTCAAACATTGTACCTTTTTGGATTTGACCTAAATTATTATTTACATGGTATATACATGCAAAAGCTTTGGTAGATATAAAACAGTAATAAAAGATACACTAACAAATCAAATTAATTATAATGTAATGTTAAATTATCAAGCATAAATAATAATTGAAAGTAGCTCAATGTTATGTATAACTATAACATGTAAAGATCTCTGTTGCTTGTGTGTACCTTATTAAAAAGTTAGTTCCATCACAAAAATAAAAATTATGTTTATTTTAGATATTTTTGATATTGTTATTAAACGATAGTTTTTAGTAGAGAATAATTTTTCGATTACGAAATAATGTTTTAGTTTTGAAAATAAAAATTATTAAGTAAGAAGTATTCAAAAACAAAATTTATTTGGAATTTCAGAGAGTACTGTTAAGATAAATTCCTTATCATGCGCTGAATTTTAACATAAAAGTCCACCATTTTGAAGAAAGCAGTCAACAATTTATAATTTGTATCCTTTACTATACGTCAGACCTATGATAAATTGTGGAATATGGCGAGTGAAAAAAAAATATCCAACATTAGCCGATATATGAAAAAACCATTGAACATTAATTTACCTAGATCATCAGAAACAGGTTCTACAGCCTTGATCAGAGGTGCATCACTACCAATATCTTTATCAGCCATGGTATTGCTTATTGATTGATTTTCATTCTCTTCGTCTAACAATTCACCTAGACATTTTTGCATGTGTTCTACATCGCCGTCACCACCAATCTTCAATTCGGGCCGACTGTCACATTTCTATGGGAAAAAATTAAACTCCATTAGGTAGGAAGGTGTGACGATTTTCATGACTACGGCGACTATAAATAATATACAGGCGCACATCACGTTAATGCAAATGTTTATTACATTGAGCACGCTCGATGGGATGATTTCGTACTCGTCACTCGTGCTCGCGGACTCGGTGGAATCGACACTCGCTCGATCAGCCATCAGTCGACCGTCCTAGTCATCGTTGACCGTTTCGAAGTAACCTCTATGGAAATCGTTTCAAACGGCGTTCGCGACCGAGGGGCAAGGACGGGCGACGGTCTATAGACGTGCAGTTCGCACGGTGACGCCGGGTACAATATGATATTACAGTGCGCGTCACGAATTGCTGCCGTTACGCCAGAGGAGCGTAGAGGAAAATCAAAACGTTCAAAGTGCGTTCGCGTGCAGGGTCCGACGATTACGTTGAGGGAGCCCAAGGGTCGGTGTCGGTTGCACTCACTCACGGCCAGGTCGAAGCGTTACACCGAGACGAGAACGGGCGACGGGCGAGAAAAAAATGATTATCTATACAGAGAGCTGCGAGTTGCGACACAAGGACGGACGCACAGTGCACTGTTATTATTATTATTATTATTGTTGGTGTTTGTTGTTGTGTGTGATAACGGGAAACGCGTGTCTTATCGCGAAACCTATAGTCCCTTACACCTCCACCCCTCCATCCGACCGCCTGGGTGACCACCTTAAATTTGCGAACCGAACCACGGTCCAAGATTTTCAAATTTATACCGACTGCGGCCTCCGGACCGTTCAGAATTTCAGATAATCAGACCGTTGGATCGTAAAGTTCGGTTAAGAACGAGAAAAATATGTTTTGAAACCGGACGCGTTTTATTTCGTGCGACGAGTTCGTTTCTGTACAATCGAATCCCGTACGAGTGTACGACTATTATCGCCGTCCATCCACCGGGCACCGGCCAGTTCAGACAACAAGTGACAACGCGTCTGGCAAATATTTACACACATGTGAGCGGTATTTACTTATTATTAAAATATTATCATCGTAAACGAATATCGCGATAGCCGTGTAACGCTTGAATTTGTGCTCCAGCGGTGTTCGATTTTAATTGGCGGTTTTTATTTTTCTGTGCTCACTGCAATCGTACAATTAATCGCGATATGACGTCGTCGATATGGTGTCCGGGTTTCGTTGAGAAAATGCTTCGAATTCCGTACGTCCGTTAATCTTCTCGTGATTTATATTTTATACTGAACAAACTATTGGGCGAAAACAATTATTTGATCTATCATAATGATAAAAACGAAACAATATTTGCTCTTGTGTGTTGTTTATATGTTTATCAAGAGACGTAATTAATGTTATGATATTAACAATGTAGATAGTATTTAATAATAAAAATAAAGAATTATTCGTTATTCCTTTTTATAAAAAAAATTGTGGTAAAAACTCATTCTTCCCTCGAGCTCTTGAATTAAGCTTATTAGCTAATAAGGTTTCCATCCATCTTTATTTCTTATTGTATAATCGTCATCAATTTAGAGGTAAAGTTTTTTATGTATTAAATAATTTAATTTAGACGTTTTCTTTCTTCTCTTTTAATGTTATAATATGTGTATTTTATTTTATAAATTATTTTTTTTTTTTTTTAAGTTCTCCTGTTAACTGTTCAATTTAATGTCATTATTTTTCCTTTTGATTGTACTTTGTAAAGGACTTCAGTCTGTTAAATTTTAAGCTAATCAATGTTGTACATTGTTGCTTTATTAAATAAAAAAAATAAATAAATAATAATTTTACTGTTTTAATTTGAATTCCTTGGTAAAAAGATTTTTATGAACAATTTAAATTTCTTATATTAACTCTGATATTTTAGGGGATAAAATATTATATTATATTTTTATCTGGTTGGTCAAATAATTCATTTTTTTTAGCTACAAGCGTTAAACATTGTTAGCGAGGTGTCATGGTCGAGTAGGATAAGGTGGCTGTGTCTAAACGCATGGTGGCTGGTCTGGGTGAAACAGCTCAGAGCGAAAAAACTGCCAACACCCCTATTCCTCCGCCCCATCACTATCTGAATCCATAATCACAAAAACCTACTATCTCAAGTTCTCTGTTGCCTGACCCTCCTTAAAATTAAACAATCAATTACAAAAAAATTAAGCATTATTGGTTGTTAAAACATTTTTGAAAACTATATATTATAAGTGTTTAGGTATAATATATTATATACATAGTCAAATTTATTTTACTTAATATTTGTCTAAATAACATCAAAAATATGTTAAAAGTTCATTCAAAATTATGAAATGACGTTTTTAACTGTACACTTAATATTCTTAGTTATTAATACTGTTTTCTTAACAATAACAATTGATTCTTTACAAAATGTATGTTGAATTATGTAGGGAATTAATTTTAAAATAGTTTGTTTCTATATGAAAACCATTATTTTAGTACTAAAACAGCTCCAATACAACTTTGAAATGTTGAATATAAGTAAATCTGTACAATTTATATTATTAACTTCTAAATTATTTTGAAAATATGCTTAAATTGTTTATATGTTTAGATTTAAACGTATATTGAATACTATGAGTTCCAAAACAAAACAAAAGAAAATGGCTGAATATGTCACAACAGACAGTTCAAAAAAAAGATCTAGAGACAAAGATGGTGATGATTCTGTATCTAAAAAGGCAAAATCAGGACAGGTTGATTTGAATACAATTAATTTTGACTGTGAAAAAAAAAATGCTAAGGACAAAACTTGGAATATGAAGATAGTTTCTTGGAATGTTGCTGGTATGAGAGCATGGCTTAAGGTAAGGTTATTTTTATACACGTATGAAAAATAAAATTACTTATAGACGATTTCCATCCTAATTGTTATCATAAAATTTCTAGCTAAAACTTTAATTATTAATTTTATTTTTAGAAAGATGTTATTGGATACCTCAAGAAAGAAGATCCAGATGTCATTTGTTTTCAAGAAATCAAGTGCACAGAAAAACAATTGCCAGAAGAAGCCAAATTAGATGGATATAAAATCTATATTAATTCAGGTTCAAATGTTTTATGTAACGTGTAGTTAAATAGCTTATACATTTATAGCTTCTATTCTATAGTATGTTAATTATTATGAAATAATTATCTAAAATCAAGAAATAATATGAGACTTTTTATGTGGTATAATTATGTAATTATAAGTTAAACCTTTAAAATCATTTAAAACTTCTTTTTTTCTATATTGAATTAAACAATTTCCACTCATTACTTATTTTTAGTAGAAATTATATTAATATTGACAACTTATGAGTATGGAGTATTTATACTGATTCGTTTATTTAAACTTAAACATTGTGTTAACTTTTCTTTAAATAATTTGAACCATAAAAATGTAATTTCAATAATTATTACGACAAATAATTTATAGTCAAACTATAACTTCTTGCATACACATTTTAACAGTTAAATAATATTTGTTGTGGTGTAAAGTAAATATATGTATAACAATTAATTTGTACTCTTTTATACATAACATTTTTACTTTTAGATTATAATAATTAAACAATTTTTAATTTGCATATAGGTGACAAAGCTGGTTACTCAGGAGTTGCATTATATTCTAAGAAAACCCCTATTAACGTGCGAATGGGGAAAGAAATAAAAGAATTAGATGACAATGAAGGTCGTGTTATAGAAGCAGAATATGAACAATTTTACCTGGTTTCTACTTGTAATACTAAAATTCTTTAAATTTTTACTTACTATGTTTTTAATTGTTTAGTAACATATAATGAATTTTTAGATATTCCAAATGCCGGAGCTGGGTTAAAAACATTACCTAAAAGAATGAAATGGGACACAGAATTTCGTAATTATTTAAAAGAACTAGATGCAAAGAAACCGGTTGTGTTAACTGGTGACTTGAATGTTGCTCACCAAGAAATTGGTATGGTTGAATATTTGTTGAATTTAATAATTCTAAGGTTTTTTTACTAAAGAAATATTAATTGTTTTTATAGACCTTGCAAATCCAAAAACTAATACAAAAAGTGCAGGTTTTACTCCTGAAGAAAGGGATAATATGACATTACTTCTTGATCAAGGATTTATTGACACATTCAGAACATTAAACCCTGAGAAAATTGGAGCATATACTTTTTGGACATACTTTAGTAATGCAAGAGCTAGAAATGTTGGATGGTTTGTAGAATAACATTAAAAATATAGATTAAATTGTGTAAATAGCACTTACTCTTAATTCAAGTTATTGTTATACTGTAATTATTCAATACTAAAGAGTAACTTTATATTTTGCCTAAGATATAAATTATTTTTGTTGACTGTCGGTTATTCAATTAATATAATATAATTTAATATAAATAAAAAATTAATATTTTAGAATAGTATTATTTAATTTATTGTGTCAGCATACTTCATGTTGACACAATGTTGCATTACAAAATTCACAGACCTTGGTCAGTTTAATTAAAAGTTATGTTTTTAATACATTATGCATTTCATAAAAAGAGAGAGGGTATTTTCTATAATCTAATCTAATCTAATGGGTTTGGTAGTATTCTTTTAGATGTAATGCGGAATGTTCTTTTAACAGTTTGGATGTTTTTTCACCTATTTTAAATTAGAGAGCTCCTTCAGTTTTATTTAGTCACTCATGGAAGTTTTTATATTGATAGTTAGGGTAGTAGGTAATTTTATGTTATTGTTTAGTTGTATATTTCTCATGAACCAAAGAGCCTTTAGAGCTATTCTTGGAAGTTTATTTTTGAGAATCTGTAATTTGTAATTTTTGTTTAGGATCAGTAGCATTGTTAAAACTAATTATGGCTTATTTGATTCTACTAATTTTTTTAATAATCCAAATTGTAATATATAATGTTATGTACACATCTATTATTTTAATTTTTTAATAATAAATTAAATGTAGTTTAGTAATATTATTAATTATTATTATGTATTTCAGGAGACTTGATTATTTTATATCATCAAAAAGATTCATGGATAATGTTTGTGATAATGTCATAAGAAGTGAAGTACTTGGCAGTGATCATTGTCCCATAGTGTTTTACATTAATGTCTAATTGTAAATATAAAAATGCGGTATTTAGATATCATCAAAATTAATAATCATGAATAATGTTTTTTTATTTTTAAATATTACAGTGAACTATAAATTAATTAATCTAAATTTAAAAAAAAAATGTATTATAAATGAACTATTATGTGTAACTGAAGTACAAAAAAAAATTTAATAAAGTCTGAATTTTATTGGTATATGTTCTTATGTTCAAATTATCTTAATACCCTCATGCTCAACTTAATAATTAATAAATATTTATATTTATGATAATTTAATTTATTTTGAAAACATTAATTTACAGACACTTGACTTTTTATGTGATTGTCTTTTAGTATGTAATGTTTGATGTATAAGTTTCATTAATGATTGAATAATTTGTAGGTAAAAAAGTAAGGGTTTCATTATTGAAAATATTTATAAGTATATAAATATACAATTGTGTATAATAATGTACTTGTTATATTTGAACTCAATTAATGAGGCAGGTTATTGCATACTGCCCTACAACTGAACTTGAAATCTATAGACTAATTACAATGGTTACATTGGCTTGTAGTGTTGTAAATGATTTATTAATCTTTAAGTGTAGGGAAATATAATAAACTCGTATACCCTGAATAATTTATTATTTTTTAGTAAGTATATTTCTATTTTATTGGTAAGATATATAGTTTTGCTAGCTGGACTTAATAGTTGACGATATGGTTTCAACGTTGGAAATAAGTTAGAATTATACAACAATAAGGTTCAGTATGTAAGAGTAGTGTAATCTGGATAAAGTAAATCTTTACAGAACACTGATATTTATTTAGTTTGATCTTTATAAAACTAGTATACATACTAATTAATACAAAACCAGTTATCAGTATCCAATTTTCTATTTATATGTATTATATGAAGCTTTTAAATAATTACATTAATACCCACATGACCAACTTATATACAAATAACTCGAAAAGTTATAGGTACATGTCACATCCACTTGGATGAAATACATGTATTTAAAGTTTATTTAAAAAAAAACAACACATAATAATTTATAACATTCTAAATGTATTTAAACACCAGATAAAAAAGTCTAAATAAACTTCAATAAATAAAAAAAGTAATTAGAAAGTAGACATAGGACGAAAATCGACGATAAGTTTCTCTCCAGAAGCCAGAAGATGGATATCCTGCGAACATTGTTTAATTGTATAACACGTCTCACGTGTACTATCCAAGACCTAGGGTGGTTAGGAGGTCAGTAAAGCCACAGTTAATATTTGTAGATAAAATTGGCCCCTTGGTAACTTTGCCTTTTTCCAGACTTTTCGGACCTAGAATTTACTTGCAAATTGAATGGTAGGTGTACATCTCATAAATGTACACTTTTTAATTTTTATATTACATTGTATGAATTTATTATTATTATTAATTTTATATTATATTGTCTTAAACCTTAGTAGATAATTGAGTGAATCATATTATTTTATTAAGTTCGACGTATACCCGTACGCTCGCTGCGCTGATATTTTTGTATATTTATAAACCAAAAATAGGTCTGTAATAACTAATAACGCTCAATACCGATTATTGAGTCTAATTTGTTTATGTAATACATAGTATCATTGATTAAATAAGTACTTATTTAATCAATGATAGTACTTATGTCTATTGTGTGTACCAAACTGTATCTATCGGTTGCGACGTTCGTTCGCAGAATTGATGAAACAATGTGTATAACTCGACGTTAAATATTTAACCAAACCCCGTTAAATATGTTTTTTTTACCAATTACTTATTGTTACGGCCAATTTTTCGTCGGGGGATATTGGTTTAGGTACTCGCATAGTTGGCTCCTGTGTAAGATCTTTTTTGACCAGTGAATAAAATAAATGTCAATTGAATCTGTTTTTCGACGACAACTATGAATAAATTTAAAAAATATAATATTTATACACATGAATGATCATAGTTTTTTCGCAAGATATAGATTTATAGTCCAGTTTGAATCCTAATAAGTGGCCTCTCAAAATGGCATCACCCACAGTTCCCAATCAGTGGATCCGCCCTGTCCAAGACCGACCCGGTCGTGAAAAACATACACGTAAAATGTAAATTGTATTGTAAACCGTAAACGTACCTACAAGGCGGACTCTATCAGTCCTGGATTCATATTGAAAAATGGGGTAATGCCTGGGTTTAAATTAACGGGTGGAGGGTTGATATTATTATGTAGGACTAACAAGAGTACATTAAATGTATTTAAAACTGAAATATATGTGACAAATACCCGAAAAGACGCTTAAATATTTTAAGATATTCTATTCGCAATATTTACTTATTTTACTCAAAAAGTGAGTACCAAACGTCAAAGGTTGTATAATATAGTAAAGGCACATATCTAAATGGTTAACACGTAATTGTCATTATGAAATAAGTTGTTTACAATTTCTAAATACACGCAATTCTTTTAAATTGATCAATGTTAAATTTGATTAATGTTTGATGGTGCTGGCTTAAAAAAGTTGTTGATTTCACAGTTTATTATTCTGCGAGGTAAAGGAAAAATTACAAATTCGTTCACTTTTACTTTAAACACAATCTTATGCACATCTCCGCATTATAACATTTTTACTAATACATTTAGTATAAACATTTACCTGACCTAAAAAGTCATATATTTCTACGATGGCTGCATTAATGAAGCATCATAATAATATAAGTACGTATGGTTTGATATTTTATTGTAGTCTTTACATAATGTACACTGTAGTATTTGACCAAAAAATAAATTTTCTGTTTCGTCGAACCGATGATACAGAAATTTGCATTGTAATTTTTCAAAAACTTAATTCTTTGAAAAAATATATGGTCAAAACTTAGCTCATGCTATTTATTAACTAATTTATTTTATAGATGTTCTTATGTAAAATGTTAATTTTGAAATGTTATTACTTTTAAAAAATAAAAATTTTGATTTTTTTTGTTTAAAGTTATCATTTTTAAAAAAAAATTCATATATTGAAAAAATGATGGGCGAGAAAATGTTTTTTATTTGGATTTACTAATCGAACGTATAAAAAAATACTAAAATAAAATTATCGGTTAATCCGGAAAAGGTCTTGAAATGTGTATAATTTTCATTATTATTTGGTCAGTTTTTTTTGTCCATTTCATAACAATTAAAGTAAGAAAACATATTTATTTGCTATTTCTTTGATCTAGGCATTCAACCATTGAAAGTTGTCCGTTCGTCAATCAAAAATAAATTTGTTGTAAGTTACATTGTTTTTATATACCTAATATATATTTTCTAATACATATTTATTTTAAAATTAATCAAATACTTATAAAATACAATTGAATTTCGTTTTGTCTATTCCAAAATGTATAATAAACGTCCACTTTTGTTTACTTTAAAATTATTGGTTTCTTGGTGATTAAATTAAATCTAATATAAAATTTAAATTTTAGTTGAGTAATGACAACCTTACCAAGGATGAAATGTATCAGAAGTCGACATCTGATAAGACTAAACAACGTGTAGCTCACGTGGCGAAGTTTCCGGTTCCGGTAATCCGAGAGCCGATTCCAGTAGTGGAAAAACAAGAAAATCTGAAACAAAAAACGGCGAATCAAAAAAAACATAAGTTGAAAAAGCCTAAGGTTGATGAGCCCAAAAAGGCCCAGGTATGTACTCTAAAAATTACAATTTATATATAATAATATATAATATGTTTAAATTAATATTGATTATTTGTTTTTTAAGAAAATTACTTATATAATAAAAAGTGACTAATAAAACTAATTGTGAGTTTTTAATTTTTTTAGAACTTGGGTAACCAGCATCTGAAAATGAAAAAATTAAAAAACTTCATAGGTACAATTCCTTGGGCATATAGTAAGTCAATGAGTTTATACTAATTTATTTATATTATAATATTTTATATTTCCTATTCGAGGCATAAAAAATATTAAATAAAAAAATATTATTTTATTTTCTAGGCGATACATATTTTGGCAGAGCAATATCTGAAAAAAGAAAATCCGATGATTCGGAAATCATAACAGCGAAAGCAAAGAAACAAAAAAACTGATGCAACTGCATGGAAATGCAAATGTAATTATGTGCATCTTAATATACAATGTTGTTAAAAACTAAGTACTAAGTATAAAGTTGTAACTAATAGCATACATTTGTACATATCTACAGGGACATAATTTATGTCTTCGGTGCCTTCATAAAGTAACACCTTGGTGATCTTGAAACCGACCAGATCGATCATCGCTTTCGTTCTGCGACAATATTGGACACAATATTTTTTCTATATGATATGATAATTTTTTTTTAATGTTGAAATATTTATTCTACTTACATTTTTTTTATGCACCTTTTTTTGTTTATATTCTTAGTTATTATATTAAGCATACCTTTATGCATATGAAATACTTTATTTTGTCAGAGTCTTACTTTTGTTTGTATTAATTAATTTTCTTTCTCTGTACATAAAACATAATTAAAAATCTTTTTTTTCGTTACAATTGTACCTTCTAACTTTTTACATAGTTTTGCTATTTGTTAATCATTTATGTATGCAGAGTTTAAATAAAACTATCACAGGTGTTTGAATTGTGAAAATCGACTTGTACTATTTATATATTGCACTGAAATTTTATTTTTGTGTAGATAAATAAATTGAGTAAACTATTCTGAATACTTTATTATAATGTTATAATAACAATTTACTATCATTTTCTTTTTTATAACACATCCTACTTTAAAATTTGGGTATACGGCTTGAAGGGATACAACCCGTTTGGACCAATTATGAAGACCCGTTTAGGCTAAAAAATATCATCATTACACAGCCCGTTTGGACCAGCGTTTCCCTTCCCATTTTAACAGGCTTAAGACTGTCTTTGACATGGTTAAAAATGCTGTGCCTTGTTTTTATCAATATAAAATACTTATTTGTTCTATTAATTTGTAAAATTACTTCGTCAAACTACTATCAAGCATGATAGGATGTAGGAACGGCATGATGTAAACATACATGGTAAGAAACAAGTAACAACCCATTGTATATTATTAGGCAACATTTTTAGTTAATATTTTAAGTAGGTCATTTTCCAAAACTATTCTCCAAACAAATTACAATTCATACATGTTTATCGTACTATCGGTGACAAAATAATCAAATTATTATTATCATCTTAAGGCTAAAGGTAGGACATTAAAAAATAGAAACAATATTTTAGTAAAGTCTGTAGAAATTTCGTCTCGATGACCTAGGTATTGCTATATATGCTGACCGTTTTATAAACTGTTAAAATATGAGGCCAACAATATTGCTAAAAAGTAAATAAAAAGTATGTTCTTACAGTCGTACAGTCCACTGCCACAGAATTCTCCCCCTGTGGCAACGTTCAGCGATGAGCGATGAGTGGCTCTCTCGCGTCGGACAGTACCCAGTTCACATCCCCGTTAATAAAATTCAATTGAAAAAAAAAAAAACTTATAACTAATAAATAAATACGAAATGGTTAAATAAAAATTTAAATGTTCACTAATTTGGTGCTAAAAATAACCATGCGCTTTCGTGTTTGGTTGAAGTAATTAAATTCGTGATAATATTATTGAATTCCATTATATTTATTGATAAATTGTATCGTGTTTAAAATTCACAACTTAAAATATTTTTATCAACATAAAAAAATACTCGCTAAAAGTTTTTTTAACTTCGAATGAAAATTTAATTGCTTCGTGCTTACTACAATCTTTAACCATATTTTAAGGAAAATGTATATATGATTACCTGTGCACTTCACAGGTTTGTGAGCCATTAGGTCTTATATATTTGGAGGCTCTGGTGCTAAAGCATCCCTTGCGTGTACATTCCCTATTTTTTTTCTAAATATGAGTCTCATAATGTTTTGAAAGTGGTGTTGATTTACAAATCAGATTTGGAATTAGCCTATTTTTGCGTTGGCCATAACGATATATTTTACTCGTTTTAACAAGTTAAACGTTGCCAAATTTGTGGCAACGAAATTTTAACTGCGGCGTATCGTACGGATTTGACATCACTTGACATTCTGCGTGTTAACAGAACCGATGATAAAACCATACTTCCAGTTCCAGTTTATGAAAAAAATGATTTTCTTCGGAAACACGAGGACGACGGCGACGAGGTTATAAAAGCTACATCATCAATATGATAATATTAACACGTACAAGGTCCTCTGGTTCGAGTTTCTCGCACTTTTGCAAGCTGTTAACCAAATTCCGACAGTTCTGCATATATGTTTCCTCCTCGTGTTCGTGTAGTATCTGTTAAATTACATTTTAAATCAGACGTTTGTTTTTCCCAACAAGTAATGACGTTATGAGAAGTCATGTTTTGACGCAATAATCGTCTGATTGCATTTTTTTAAATAAAATATTTTGTTCAAATTGTGTAGTATAATCTGTCGCAAATAATAGGTAGTCGTTATTATTATGGCAATTCCAAAACACATGGTGACCGGAACTTTTATAGATTTTTTCGAAAACTACCGCGTGCGCTAAGCACAGTTTTTGAAAAAGGACCAAGTGTGGACATTGGCGCCACGGCACACATTCACAAATACTTAAATACTATAGAACCAAGATGGTCGTGGAAGGAGATACCTTTTTCGTTGCCGACGGACGAGGGGAAACTTTTCGACGTTCCGCGTGCCTAGTGATGGGTACTGGGTAAATACCCGATGGGTAAGAAATTTATTTCGGGTAAATACCTGGGTAAATACCCATGACATAAATACCTTTCCAAAATCAGTTGAAGTTGGTTTACCTATCTATTTTAATATTAATCAAAGGATTGCATTTTTTATTTTTACTAAGAGAATTTTGTTGATTTTGTTATGTTTTATTCTTTTATACCATGATAATGTATGTTATAAAAATTATAATTTGTTTTTATTTTATTTTAAATAATTAAAGCTTTAACACTACATAAGTTTTTAGCATGATTTATCTAAATATTTAATTACAAATTGCAAGTAACATTTTTTTAGTTACATTATATTGGTAAATG
Source organism: Periphyllus acericola (assembly GCA_949715065.1). Lineage (NCBI taxonomy): Eukaryota > Metazoa > Arthropoda > Insecta > Hemiptera > Aphididae > Periphyllus > Periphyllus acericola. Next base: position 15,039,528 of record OX454266.1, read on the forward strand.
GTTTTACAATTTATTTAAAATTGAAATAAAATAGAAAAACGCAATAAAAATAAATACCCACGGTGGAAATTGCTGCAAGCACTGTGGCGTACGCGTCCTTCCACCCCCGCTCGTAGACGGCCCACATCACTTCGTCGGTCCTGAGCTGGTCCAATTCCATGCCGGAGATGGCAGACTTGCTGAACGATGGCAAAGACGACGACGACGAATATGACGAACGCAATGAGCACGAATTCGATCCGTTGCTCGCGACAGCGTCACCTTCGTTGTTCATCTCGACTTCAGTAGCGGTTAAGTCAACGAAATGCATCTCGGATTGATGTCGAAAACTGTTGTCGGCAGATTTGGAAACTTATTGAATTACTCGGGTTCCTGTCGTCAACCGGCAACCAGATTACAAATTGAATCGCGTTCGATTCAATAATTCCTTGATTATTATTGATGAGTGACATTTTTATCAATATTAATCGCTAAAATCACTTTTTGATGAAATAATAGTGAAAAACGGGATTAAAACAGGACAATCACGTAAAAACAGGACTAAATGTGTCCTGTTTAATTTATTTTAAAAAACAGGACATCAAGCAGAAAAACAGGACAATCCTGTTTAAAACAGGACGTATGGTCACCCTAACCTAGCACAACGCATACATCGCTATTACGTACGGAGACAAGCCTTTCAAAACAAATATAAACGATTTTGTAGTGTGATACAGTACGGTTCGAATATAATAATACATTAATATATGACTTTTAAAAACGAACACACAAAAATCAATTAAACGATTTTTCTTCGATAACAGTTTACTTAGATAAAATACTAAAAATACGTCGGTCCTTTTCCTCACTATTCGCAAAGACAGACGCCAATCACTGACGCTGTCCTATAAGTACCAAAGTGTCGCGATTCTGATGCCTTATTGCATCTTTCTGGCTTCATATGATGGCATCAATGGCATCGTTATATGATGCAGCTTTTGTGAATCGTAACTCTACAGGAGTCTCGTAATGTCATGGGACTGCTATGGGTGGTTTTAGAAAGGTCGAGGGGTGAAAAAAAAAATATTTTAATACAGCTTACGACGTCAAATACAAAATTAAATGTTATCCACTTGTACTTGTATTACCTCCGTTGGAAATGTTATCGAATTTCGAGCAGAACAAATATTACGAATGTATTTTTTTAGTATGCAACGTCAACAGCTATAAATGTGAAATGAGATTGCCAGCGTTATTTCTTCTTCCTACAACTACGCTTATGGTAAAAATAATAAATGCGATTCACCATTATATATTATCGTTGTTGTCATCCTTCATCCACACAATATTACAATGTCTACGAGTGATAAGTGATTTAAATTACGTGAAATAATAAATTTCATAAATGTTGTACCTATTCGTAAAATGGAACGTTGTGAAATGCCGTAATAGTACCTATGCGTATGTTACATAATGGATTTGGAGTCTTGTTTCAGATAGAACAAGACTTTGAACCGTTCTAATGAGCGTGTGACGCAATGGAATCATTTTCCTCCTAACACCGCAGAACGTGTGTTGTGTTCACGTGGTGGACGGCCACGTACGAAATCATACGTAGTACACAAATGACGAGTTTCCGGAACGTTTGCGCGCGAGTTGTCCTGCACGGTTTGAAAACGAAAAACAAAAGGAAATAGTAATGTTAATATAATGTTATATTGTCATTTCTAATGGATTTATTTAAACGTCAAAATTAAAACCGTGATACTATGAAAACGAGTTTGTTTATAACATAACAATGAAAAGGCAACTTCGTGGTTAAATAGACTCCGAATGCATTGTACCTTGGTCCCCCATTGAAAGCGGTCGATACTATAGTCGAGTGTTATTTTTCCATCCGTTTCTACGCAGCCGAGCAAATCTTCACGGTCGCTGAATCAAGCTCCGATCGCGTACAAGATTCAAAGGGAATACGAACGAACAGATTGCACAACCGGCCCTATAACCAGGAAAACATTGTGCAAGACGATAACCGATATGGACAGCATCAAGCAAGCGAGCAGCGACCCTAGCATTCGAAGGGGAACGGGACCGTCTGTTCGGTTCGCGCATTTCGGCGATGAACACCGGCATTCGGGACCGACCGGTAACCGGTATTCGAGCACAGGGTAAATAAACGGGCATCGGATATCCGATCCCTCGAATATTATTGCCGGTCGAACAACAGATCTTATGATATATTACAGTGGCGGACGCGGGGGGGGGGTTTTGGGGGTTCATGAAATGAATAGATGATTAATTTAAAACGTAATAGTTATTTTATCTTATGTACCTAAAAACAATTAATTATTCAAAAGACGTTAAAATATGCTAGAAAAAAATGTTTTGGTAAGAAAAGTGAATCTGTAATAATTTGTAATTTTTCAATCTACGTCATCCACGTTATATCAGTCTATACATCGATTTTTGCAAATTGGAGCAACACTTCCCGTTTCAGTTGCTTCGAGTGAAAGATCATTCTCTTGTCTCCGTAGATTAAAAACCTATTTACGAAACAAGACGGCGGAGGACCGATTGAATGGATTAGTATTATTGAACTTATACAGAGACGTAGAGGTATCTTATGAAGATATCTTGAATATTATGGCAAAAACACCGAGGTGGATAAATTTGATTTTATAATTAATTGTTATGACTTCTAAAAATACAATAAATAATTATTTCAAAACAATGGTAATTATTCTTATTTTTTCAAAACCCCCCCAACATTTTTTCCTGCGTCCGCCCCTGATATATTATAATAACAGTCGTGATGTTAACGACGCGCCAATAGTATTACTGACGGTGTTTGTGGTTTAGAAACAACAACGAGACGCAGTGGAGGCGACCGGCTGCCGAACGGTCGGAGCCCGGTAGTGGCGATTCCGGACCGCGGTCGTGGGTGCGTACGGTACCGCGAAAAGTGGTTGTAGTGCACGGGTTAGAAAGGGTGGCCGTGAACTGTGACCGGGTATTCAACCTGTTTTGCCTTTACGGAAACGTGGCCGCGGTGAAGATACTGAAAGCGAAGCAGGTCCTCGTCGAGTTACAGGACGTCGAGGACGCTAAACGATGCGTAAAACATTTGGACTCGTTACGGTGGGACGAGATCAACGAGTTGAGCGTGAAGTGAGCTACGCTTCTGTACGGGGATATTTTTAGGCGTGCCCGACCCCATTCTTGGCCGTAAGAATTATCGAAATTCAATTTTTTTTTTATCGTTCGAGTTACCATAAAAACTATGTTCTCGGCATTTTTTTTTCACACCCCCTTAACTATGTCCTCTGGCGACACAAAGTTATGTTTTTTGAACGCGAATCCATTTTCACTGCGGAATTTCATCGGCGTCGTTTTACTGTGAATTTTGATGTACCAAAATCAGAATTCGAACGAGTAGATTTCGAATCATCAAATTTAATTGTTAAAGAACATTTCATTATAATACCTAATATTATGATATAATTTGTAATTAAATATTATCACTGATTGCTATTAATTCAAGATAACATAGATTTTAGCTTTTTCATACGCATTTTTAAATTTGATGAACACCGAAAGTGTTGGTCCAAGTTTTGACTATGTTACATAAGAAATTGCCAAAAAAAGAAAAGTCTAAAAAATCGCCCTGCACAAGGATAAACATTTTTCTAATATCGAGAGTGGGGTAGGGTAAGGGTGGGTTGAATCTCATGGCTTGAAGACCCTCGGTCGAGAGCGTGCATTGCGCGCGCATACGTTGCACGAGAACAATACTGTCCCGAATCGTCTCGGGTAAAGTATGGGTAAACTCGGTTTCGAACGCCAATCGCGAACGTGTCCCCAACTTGGGGAGATGAACGGTAAGCTCCTGAACGAAGGGCCGAAGAACCCACTCGACATAAGCGCCTTTAAACACGATAATAACACACCGCGTCCACCGGATGTTATTCAGGTACTCGAGGCATTCTTATATAAATGAAAGCGGAACGATGAACACACTGCCGGACGGCACTCCCGCGAGAAAAAGCTATCTAAAGAGCGCGCTGAACAGATTTCCAAAGCAAGGTACTCACGTGGATCACAGTCGAACCGCAGCTCCGTCCAAAGTGAGTGAACGCGCTTGTTCGTAGTAACACGTTCACATCGACGTATCGATGACACGCTTACATAATACGTTAAAACTGTAAAACGATCGAAACTTACTTTGCTTATACCGACCGTCTTACTTCTCGAAACAGATCTTACACTTTTACAATGCACCCCTGGACGTGACCGCCGCGGAGATTCACAAGGCGGTAACGGACGCCCTGGGCCGCACGGCAGCAATAAGCTCCGTAGCCATTCGTAAGTCGTTCGCCGGAACGCTTCGGTTTCGCGCGAGAACTTGATCGGAGTGATTTTTTTCTTTTCTTTTCTGCAGTGCCCAAAAAACTGCCAAGCGCCAAGTGTTCGTCGGGCCTGATTGTGATGAGGACCGTGGGATTGGCCGTGAAGGCCATTTGCCTTTCGAACCATATGACACTCAAATCCTCGAGTATGTTTCAGTTATATTATTTATTATGTTGCGACCGGGTTTCGGGTATTATGCGCGATGGAGTGATACGTTAGGTTAGGTTAGGGCCTCGGAGGATTAAAAGAACAGTGGGGTACTCCGAATGAAAACAGAACCCGTTAAAAATAAATAAACGTAAAAAAATATTCCAGCAATTTAATGAATCAATCGGTTTAAAAGGAATAAGAATACAAAAAACTATATATATTAAATAACGTTGGTAAGTGTAATATTTTATTTATGAAAATAAGTTGCTCCTAAAACGTGTGGGGAGCGCTAAAACGTATAATAAAAACTTTCTCACCCCCCCCCCCCCCACCCCACCCTCAAGACCGTCGACTACCGGAGTCGCGCGCTGTTGTGTTCAGCAATGCATTAACGAGTCCATCGCACGGTGCGTGCCTATATATTCTACTCGCAGGATCAAGGTTCCCGTTTACCGCGAAACTGTGTTTCTCGAGATGGTCGGATATCCGGCAAGAGTCCAATGGTTCACTGAAACTGATGTTAAGTAACACACCCCACGCACCATGGCTGGCGCACAATTCCGAACGCGCCGTGTCTGCAGTGGTGTTTCCGGTTCCGCAAACCACCGTGTGGAAGACCAGCGACGGCGAACCGTGGACGCAATGGGAAATGAGATCCCTTGTGACGGAGGCCGTCGACCCCGCCGCAGGAACCCCCCCGCGGAACCAATGGGCGCGTCACGTCGCAAGTTGCATGCCAAACGAACGGAACTAAATTTTTGACGGCCCCGCGGGACACGAAGTGCAATAAGCCTCGTGTCACGTGAACGTTGCTTCCGGCTTAGAGATATTTAATTCACCCCGTTGGGTGATTGTTTTACAAGAAATATAAATATCATTTAATCTCATTACACCACGTCTTATGCGTGACTCTTGTTTGATTCCGCCGTCTAACATTAACGCGAAAGGCTTATGCGTCACATTACTAAAACGTACAAGGTCGTGCAGGGTATACATTTCGATAGAATCACCTGACTGAATAAGCGAGTATGATGTCTTTTGATGGCGTTTATTGTAGCTGAGGGGTAGCAAATCAGTGCATTATAAACAATGTGTTAACAATTTTAACGCAGTCAAGTTTTAAAGCAGAGCGAATAAAAACACATCGAATTTGTCGGTAGTACGGGTTACAACTTATCGGTACCTACTGGTGCCGATAAACCATTTAATTCGAAATAGTACAAACCACGGTTTTAGTACTTAATATTTCCGCTATATCGATTAAGCGACCTGACGATCTTTGCTTTTTTCGAGTACACGTTTACATGTTAAACTTATTCAATGTTCTGTAATGTTTTCAAGTATAGAAATTGCAATATTATTATTTGTCGAATTGCAGAATTTTGCAATTTTTTATATTCCGATATTATTATTATAACCTCAATACAGGGCTGAAGCCTTCTATTCTACCCCCTCGAAAAGAGTTTGATTACCATAGCGATGGCGATTAAGAAGTGAACTTACATGTCCTCGCTCAATGACATTATTGTTCCCTAGAAGGTTATGGGAAGTGTCCCGGCGTTCCTTCTAATACCGTGGTACAAACACAATATTATTATCACGTACCGCGTATACCCACGCACGGTTCGACACGTGCAACGTTTTTCGTGACTTTATAAAAAAGGGTTCGTCACCACCACCTATCGGCCCGTCGTAACACAGTGCGTAATAATAATAGTATGTTAATTTACGTTCACGCGCGCCACGAGCGGCGAGAGTCGACTCCCGGGGGTACCGGTGTCGTCTGAAGACAAAATAATTGTTTACACCCGACGAGTCAATCTCTCGGCGATATATATATACGCCGGCCGTCCTACACCGTGTACCAACGCCTATTTGTCCGTCGCTCGTTATTCACGCTCATCGCGGCACGTATATCCTCCTTCTCCTCCTCCTGCCCCGTCAACTTGCGCCCATCAACCGACAAGTCGTCGCGCGGATTTAAATTACAACGCCGCCGCCGTGTGTACGCCTTATCATCGCCCCGCGAGCCTCGGCGTACCTGCTGCAGCGATCGGAACAATAAGTCTCGTGGCGCGTAACCGTGGTCATAGTTACTAAAATAATAAACCGTATTACGATGCGACTGCTGGGCAAGGGATCGTTCTCTAAAATGCGATTTTACTTTGCGGCTGGTGTATAATAGTTCATTTTATTCCAAATCTAAGTAGTGTGCAAACGTGTTTAGTTTAAAACTTTTAATAATTATTGCTGTACCTTACAAATTTTACGAACTGCTATAGAGGAAATTATTATTAATAATAATAAAATAATTAGTCTTCTATTAGAGGAGGAGGAAGAAGAAGATGAAATGTATAATTCATTAGAAATTAATAAAAGAAAATCAATAGACAGTTTTTTTACAACTCGAGAAGATGAAGGTTTTTTTGAAATTCTAATAAATGGACTTTAGTCGTCAAAACTCACAATGCCAAATCGATAGTTCATTGTTAATTATTTTAATTGAAAATTGTATTCAAAGTCATGTACCACATCAAAATAATAATGATCACAATTCACATTCGGTTATTATCGACGGAACAATAACAATTAGGTACCACCTACACATCTATTACCGTCTACCACTACCAATTCCACCCGAGAACTTATAAAAAAAAAATAACACACACAAATTTAAGTCTTTGATGTAATCTTTGCTCATATCATAACTCTAATAACTTTTTTACCAGGTATTATAATATTGTAAGTTGTAACCTGCCATCATTAAAACCGTGCACGGCCTACACGAAACATTCAATACAATTACATTTAGTAATTAGTTTAACCCGTCGCGATTAAATATTTTACTGTTTTCTATGTATTATCTACTTTATAAAATAATTTGATGGTCGTATATAATCGTAAAATATACCCTCACCTAAAGGTTGGGACACAACACATAACCGCACCGTACCCGATCCGCGTGTCGGCCGAGTGTTGACCGTCACTCGGTGAATGAATAGTGCAATGATATAAATAACAATAGTTCTGACATCACCGTATCACGGACGAGCGCTATCGCCGCACCGAGACAGAACCGAGTGCGATTAAAATATTTTAATAATTGACGTTGACGGTGCGGGCTCGGCGTTTCAACATTCGGCAGTCAGTATAGTTTATAGTTTCAGTTTCCAGTATCCAGGTCTTTAGTCTAGTTTCTAGCATTTTTACGAAGCAAGTATGGTTGATGTAGAAATGTTCATTGAATAAATTCGAAAGTTTCCAGTCCTATACGGCTATACGACCAAACCAGCGAAAAATACGGAAATTCGGAGTATAAAGACTTTCATTATCCATTAGATGAGGTAACAACGTAAAAAATTCCCCCTCAATGGTTCTTGACTTCCATGGATTGTGTGTCCACATTTTTTTCTTTCTTGCATGTTGACTTCTCAATTTCTCGTCTTCTTCTTCTAACGCAAGCGTTATAATTGCTAACTCACTGTTTTTAAAACTTTTAAACATGGTTCTCGCGTCCTCCCTTGTCAAAATGCTGAAACCAACTGAAACAGCTGAAGCTAGTAGGAAAACAGCGTGGGCGGCACGGACGAGCTACGGACAAGGTACGGATATATGTGCGTTCGTGAACGACGAATAGTGCCTCAATCAATACTCGGCCGATACGCGGATCGGGTTCGGAGCGGTTATGTGTGTCCCAACCTTAACTGTACGATTTACGAATATGCGACAATATGCTTTGAAAAAATACGCATTTTTAACTGTACACGTAGAATATTTTGTGTTTATCATCAATCAAAAAAAAAAAAAACATGCAAATACTTACAAATCAAAGATCTAATAATATTAATATGTACTAATCAGTATAAGCCACGATTTGAAATATCTTAAAGTGTGCATTTAATTGAAGAGCAGTGTTTATTACACGGCAATTGTTAAGAAATCACGATGAATAAATAACAATGAATAAGTCGAATAATTGTGTTCAGGCTTGCGACTGTAAGAACCAGAAAGAGACGATAGTGTGCACCATAGACATAAAAAAAGAAAAAAAAAATCATGTTACATGTCTATGGTGCGCACCGAGTGTCTCGTATAATAACGAGTAACGACCCTATATCCGGGGTCCATTTGTACCACGCAGATAGTAAAATATCACTATTAATATCTGTGATTTGCACTAAGCGGCCGGGGTCCAAATGATCAGTAAATCTGGTTACCATTTATTTCGCCGGCACGTGCCATCTATGTATTATTATACCGATCCCTCTCCGTGCGCCGTACACAATACCTACTCGAGAATTGATCACGGTCGCGGCGCTACGGATAATAAAAAAAAATTCTTTATCTTCTACGGTGACGTATTACACCAAAACGCTCCGGTGTGTGCACGCCTTATCAACATGACGTGCTGACTGGACACATTTTGTTCGTTTGCAGTTATAAATACTACCCATCTCCTCGGATACGCGGCGCGACGGCCGTTTTTCGTAACAACACGAACAACTCGATAGTTTCCAACAAGACGTTTGTATTCGATACCGTTGAATAGCGTTCGTCCGGAATGGCCGACTGGTCGCTGTTGGAGATGCCGGATGAAATGTCGTTTCTGGTCGAAAAAACATACACGTGATGCGACTGCCGGGCAAGGGATCGTTCTCCAAAGTGTACCTGTCCCGGGTCGGGGAGGTCGCGGACAACAGAACGAAATTAGTGGCGACGAAAGTGATCAACAAGGACCAGGTGTCGCAGAAGTTCGTCGAGAAGTTTTTGCCCCGCGAACTCGATTTTTTCCGTTGTTAAAAATGAAATATTATATATTTTACATATATGAACACAACAATTTTTATACGATTGTATTTTATCAAATTTAATTTGTATTTGGTTGTCATAGACATTGTGAAATCGATATTGTTACATCAATATTTTATCAGCCTAGTCTATATGAAGAGGGCATTTTTTTATTTCGATATTTTTTGTCATTGCTATAATGCCGAAACTAAAATAAGTATCTCAATTCTGATAGCATTTTCTGAATCTCCTGATATGTCTTCTTAAGTGGACCTAGTTATTTTTGTTACAGAGTTATGGCTTTTTCGGGGTTTTTTGTTTCGAAACTCGACTATATTATTACCTAAATATTTTATATACACCATTATTTTACAAACATTTTATCATTATCAAAAATGTAAACTTAAGAAAACGCGAAAATATTAGTAAATTATAACTGACATATATGAATAACATGTAAATAATCAGTATTCATATAATTTTGGCAAATTAGTGATTGAACTTAGAACCGATAGGTTTTTAAAACACGAATGTCACTGAACAGCATTATTTCAATTACAGTTTATAAAACACAATATTAATAATGTTCTGTTTTCTTAGTTATAATATTTTTCAGCGGTGATTTGCTTTTTACTCTAAAGTAAGCACCACTTTCACGGGCCCCCCAATAGCGCGGAACCTTAAAGAATGCTAATTCACACAAGAATCTCTAAATAAAAATTGAATTTAAAAACGAACCATTCGTAAAATGGGATAATTTTGTAAAAGTGCACGATTTAGATTGAATGATAAATTGATATGATTAAAAGACAACGCTGACTAGCAATACAAGCTGAACTTAATATTTTCATCAGCAAACGTGGTGTTGCAACTACAGATGGCGCCATATGATATTCCACAATACGGCGATTTGTGTTTCCTTTGCCATTGAAGATTTCGCAAAAACTAACGATTCTTTGACAGTAAACATTTGTCACATATCTATCGGTAGGAAATCAGCAGGATAGGGCATTTGTGAACAGGAGCTTATGAAAACTTGTTGACTATTTTAAGATGTATTTAAAATATCATGATTTTATGAACAACAAGAATAATTATTTGAGGACTTTGATGCAGAATAATTCATACAGCTACTCAAACCAATTCGAAAAAAATATACGGAAAAAAATCTGAATTTTTAAATGTTTTTAGAATATTTATTAAATTTTACGTAAGTGTTATTAATTGGATTTTTAATACTCGAAGGGACTGAAATATGAATTGTCTAATCAGTTTAGATGAAAAAAATATATGCTGGTTAATTTACTTTTAATTGTACGTCTCAGCATTGACGGTGATATCAGTGTAAGACTAAAAAATAATGTTCACTGCACATTATACTACCGTCTTCTCGATGTCGTAGAACCGACATCTGGAATTGTATCGAAATCAGTTTCAGAAAACATTTTGAACCGCAGACCAAACGGTTATTCATTAGAACTATAAGTCGACCCTTCTCAAATAGTTCTTCTCGATCAAACCTTGCTGCCATAATGATCCGATGACGTATTATAGAATGGTTAGGCAATTAATATAATGATTAGTATTAATGCCCAATAAAATTTCATGAAATTGTGGTACATCAAGAATAGAAAATACATTTTGTCCTTTAATATTAATGACAGGGTTGTCTTTGGTAAATCTTCTTGCCAGCAAGAAATGATTTTGAAGGTTCGGTGGAATAGGAAGAGGTGCCAGTACAACTTTTCCAGATGCACAACACATACCAGTCGTTTCATTGCGGAATTTGAACGCTTGACAATATTGGCATATTTTATCCATTGCACCAATTATAATTTTAGTATGTGCAGAGTAATTGATGTCTGGTGCATATTCGAACGGAAGGCGACCGAATGATGCACGTGTTAATGCACTGTTGGATTGTTGTCTCTCTCTAGGATTCAAACCCCCCCCCCATGGTAGAAAAAATCGTGTTTTTCATTATTGATGTATCACCTATATGTAATATTTACTAATCTCATTTGTTATAAATAATAATGCATAGCATAATAGTACAATACTATAATAATTTAATATAGTGTTGTCTTCACGTTTGCTGTTTATCGACTTTCATCATAGTTGCCGTTATCGATAAAATATAATGACAATAACATTTGTATTTCATAGTATTGTTAAAAAACATTTATAATATAGATACTTACAAAATGAATAATAAATATAAATATGTTATAATACTGTTTGCTAATAATTGATGTATCTGTGTTATACATTTTTTTTTTCAAAACACCCCCCCATTCTGAAATCCTGCGCACGGGCCTGCGAGGTACCATTTCCCTTTCTCCGGGCATTGGCATAAGTGATAACATGTCGTCATTGACACGTGCCGTCGGTGAGCGTCGGTCGTTTGGCGGTCCAGGTGGGAACACTGCGGCCGGGTAACCGGGGGTATGCGCGAAAACAGACCGATTTTGGTCGGCGTTCTCTCGCTGGACCAGAGTATATGTGCCGTTCTCGCGCCGATCTTGTTCTCAAATTCTCAATATATTTTGTCGCAGACGTTCATCACGCTGTTCTCGAGACTCTTGTCTGCGAATTTCTGCTGTTCCGATTTGTTGAGCTGCGTTTCTTGCTGCAATTTGTTCTTCCGATTCATGAGCTCTATTAGCACGCATACGTCGTGCATTTTTACCATACTGATTGTTAAGGTTAGATTTCCGCGGCATTATACTAAACTTAAAAAAAAATTAAAGAATATTCAATAGGTACCGAACACTGCACAATAATAAGGCTCATTTCACATTTATACGGTTCGATTCGGTTCGGTGCGTGTACGATTCGTTTTCGGTAGCCGTCGGAAAAGTGTGAAACGGTGATACGGTGTGTGTTCGGTACCTAATAGATAACTGATAACTGACCGAAAGTCCCCTCGACACGAATCGGTTTCGTTCGGTTTCCATTCGGGTCCAGAGTTCACAAAAGCAATTGGTCGTTTACACACATACGGTTTAGTTTCGGTTCGGTCACGTTTTCGGCAAGGTAGAATATTATTTCATTTTCATTTTCTCATTTTAAACTTTGTAATTTACATTGGCAATGTGTGATTCACTTGACAATTTGTCTTCGTGCTTCCTTAATTTCGGAAAAATGGTATAAAATGCACCAAATTCCACCCATTATTCCTCTTTCGTTTTTTGATTCTTCTATAGAGAAATAACATGGCAACAATTTGTCTTTTCTCCATAGCGAGCATTGTGGGCAAAGTGAGTGACCGCGTATTCGATGATTCGGTGGTGAAAACAAACCTTATACCAACCGAGTGTGTGTGAAGAGTTTTCATTCGTTTTGGGCGCTACCAAAAACGAATCGAATACGCACCGAACCGAATCGAACCGTATAAGTGCGAAACGAGCCTAACACAATACAAAGTATTTACGGTTAGTGTGTAGGTAAAGTAAAACACGAAAACACTAAACCAATAGAAATTAAACTGTATAAATAAAAATAACAAACGAAACTCGAGACGGCGCGATTAACTTTATAATGACTGACTCGGTCAGAATGTGGCGCTTTATATTAACGGGGCAGCGACAGGCATTCTAGAACGTTCCACCCGACACGCGGCAATAGTTACCTGCCGCGCGGCGCGACCGTTCCAGAATATTATCGGCGCTCGCCACACATAAATATTGAAAAAAAACTATTCTATCTTTAAGGTTGGACCATATTATAAATGGTTACCAAATTTTATCAAAATCCGTTCAGTAGCTGTCCCAACACGGCGTTGCCCGCGTATTAGTTTGTTTTTTGTCATTTTCGTAGACCGTGTATTATTGTTATTATGTATGAGAAAATATTTTGTTTTTTTTATTTGTAGTTTATTAGTGGTTTCGGAGATCATAGCGTACAGTAAACTATTGGGTATGTCAAATTAAAGTAAAAGAACTTCGCATTTTATACCTTGGAAGATTGACATTTCTAGAACGACGCTTTAGGGATCATTTTATACGACATTGTTGATCTTTCTCGAAAATTCTATAACATTATTTATTACAATAATTGCAATGCAATAATATTGATGGCCAAAAAATAATATAAAAAAATAATTAAAAATAATAATAATATTAATCGAGATAAAAACTATCCTTTATATTATGGAGATAATTCTCGGAACAATTTATATCTACACGCCGCCGACGTTAAAACACACACAATAGCAAAAAGGTCAGGTTACAGATAGATTTAATCGCGGTCGGCCACGGAAAAACCCGAAATACACCATGCAATTATACAAATGTATTAAAAAGTTAATTAAAATATTTAATATATTAAAAAATTTGAAATAAAAACCATCCTATCTTTTAAGTTAGACCAAATTACACACGGTGTAAAAAATTTCATCAAAATCTGTCCAGTAGTTTCGGAGTTTATCGCGAACATACATCGTGACACGAAATTTTTATATATATAAGATGAATATTTTACTTTCTTTTCTCCAAACATTCCTATACTATCCTTATGCAATTTCAGAATATTTTTCACATTCCTAACAACAACCTGGTCAACTCAGTTTGATAATCAATACAAGGCAGGTATCTATTTTGAGCATCAGGGCACACTAAAACTAGCGGTATCTCATTGGAACCTCGTGACATATTATAATATGAGTATCTATAATATAAAAATGAATCGCAAAATGTGTTGGTATGCGCATAACTCAACAACGCCTGGACCAATTTGGCTCAATTTTTTTTTAAATGATAGAGAATGTCGGGGAGCGGGTTTATAGCATAAATTATGGACCTAACTCCTGTGAGTTAGAGATTTAGAGACAAAAACTGAGTTACACCGGTGGCGCCCTCTAGCAGATAAAAATAAAAATATAAATATAAATATAATATAAATAATAATTATTATATTATTAGTATTAATATTGAGTGACATGGCTGTGTTTGGCATTGCTGATCCAAATGCAAACGATGAGGTGATGAAATTTCAACTTGGACGTTACGTGAGTTGTAATGAGGCAATTTGGCGGCTGTTTTCATTTACAATTCATGAACGTCACCCGACTGTCGTACATTTGGCAGTTCACTTAGAGAACGGCCAGCGTGTATACTTTACGGAAGCGAACGCAGCGCAAAGAGCAGAACGACCACCAGCGACGACATTGACTAATTTTTTTTTCGACATGCGAAAGCGATCCGTTCGCGAGGACTTTACTATATTCGGAAATGCCACGCTATTATACATGGAATGCTGCATCAAAGAAGTTTCAACTCAGGAAGAAAGGTGATGCTGTTGCTGGCTTCGCAGATGTCTATTCGACTGATTCCCTCGGACGAATATACACAGTTCATCCACGCCAAGACGAATGCTTCTATCTTCGCTTACTTTTGGTGAACGTTAGGGGCCCGACATCCTTCAATTCCCTGCGTACTGTCGATGGTGTACTGTGCACAACTTTTCGGGAAGCTTGCCAATGCTTGAATTTGCTCGAAAACGATTCACATTGGGACTTAACACTCGCCGATGCAACCGTTTCTGCGCCAGCAAATCAAATTCGTACGTTGTTTGCGATCATCATAGCCACATGTCATCCATCGAACCCGAATGCATTGTGGGAGAAATACGAGTACAAGGACGAGATGGTTGATGACATTTTGCACAGAGTTCGAACGACAAATTTTAATTTTGATATTGAAAGTAACGACGATATGCGCAACGAAGCATTAGTTCTGATCGAAGACATGTGCGAGCTCATGTGCGGCAGTCTGTCATCGGCTGCTAAATTCTCGAGACAACTGCTGGCGCTTGGTAATGGACACATTCCGATTGAAGTTTTGACTGGATTAATATCGTTTCCGGCAAATTTTTGTGAGTTCACATCGTCGAAGGAAGAACTCATTACAAAAGTGTTTCCAAGCATTGAGGTCAATTATAACAATCTTGATTGGATGAGTGAACGGGCAATACTAGCAGCGAGGAATAAGGACGTCGATAGCTTGAATTTTACAATTCAGAGTAAAATTGCTGGAGAACTGCGTTCATACAAATCCGTTGACAGCACGACCGACGAAAACGAAGCGGTCAACTATCCGACAGAATTTTTGAACTCGCTTGATGTGCCAGGAACTCCACCTCATAATTTACAGGTAAAAGTGGGATCGATCATAATTATGTTGCGGAATCTAAATCCTCCTTAATTGTGTAATGGTACACGATTGTCCGTCAAGAAACTGATGAACAATGTAATACAATCAACGATCATCAAGAGCAATTTCAAAGGGGAGGAAGTCCTTATCCCACGAATTCCGATCATTCCAACAGATCTTCCATTTCAGTTTAAGCGGATTCAGTTTCCCGTTAGATTGGCTTTTGCGATGACAATCAATAAATCGCAAGGCCAATCGTTGGAAGTATGTGGGATCAATTTGGAATTTCCATGTTTTTCGCACGGGCAGCTGTACGTTGCCAGTTCGCGTGTTGGAAAACCGTCTTCGTTGTTCATTTTTGCACCAGAAAACAAAACGAAAAACATTGTTTATCAAAATGCAATATATTGATTTCTGTAACAATTCATTACAATGGAATACTTGAATTTTATTATAAATCTAGACTTTATTTGAAGGCGTTAAGTTCACCGGGTCAACTTAATTTAAAAAAAAAAATTAGGCAAAACAACGTTTGCCGGGTCAGCTAGTATTCAATAATAATGAAATAAATGCAAACCGAATAATAAATTACACTTACACGTTGTGTCAAGATATTAATTCAGTGATGGAGAAATCTTGTCTTAATTTTAAGAAACAGACCGATGGTATAGCAGCTAGGCTGAAGGGGGAACAGGAATATTTGTATTGTGAACTAGGATATCAAAAGAGAAATAAAAGATCGATATTTGATTTTGTGGATAAAGCCATGCATGTTTTATATGGACTTTGTGACATGAGTGGCGGATACGAGCATTCTAAACAGATTGCAGAATTACAGGAAAAGAATAGTGATAAATTGAGCATGAGACAGAGAAAAAATTGAGAATTATAAAATTAGGATTAAAAAGAATTGAGGACTTTAATCATAAGATTATTGAGGAGGGCCAGATAATTTCAAAAAGAATAGGGGATACGGAAAAAAAGATTTCGGAACTAAATAATGTTACAGAGGCAATTTACTATCAACAAATGTTTGTAACACAATTTTTATTAATTAACGGAATGTTTGATCAATATACATTAGACATAAGTTTATTATCGGACATTGTCCACTCAGCACAATTTGGGAAAATACACTCTAGTATTCCATCACCAGCGAAAGTCGAAAGTTTAAAAGATATAAAAATGACATTACCCTCAGGAACAGACTTACCAGTAGGATTTACAACTCGTGAAGCCATAGAGTTATTACAATTATCTGACATTACTATATATTTTAAAAATATGAATTTAGTATTTGTAATTAAAATACCTATTATTAGTCAAAATGAATTAAGATTATATAATGTTATACCAGCGCCAATTAAGGTGCCAAATAATGATATTTTTGTTTATATAAAACCAGGGGTAGATAATTTAGCGTTAAGGGATACGAAAGAATATTATACAACTTTTTCACACTCTCAATTGAAAGAATGTAAGAAAACAAATAATTTTATATTATGTCCACAACATCAGATTAATTTAGTTAATTCAGGTAATATAAGTTGTGAGATGTCATTATTGATTAATCCAAATACAAAAAGTGAAAAATGTAAATTAATGTATGTTATGTTAAGCCATTCAATAATGTATAAAATTAAAGATAGTAATAAATGGTTATGTGTAGTAGAAAACGAACAACAAGTAGTAACTTGTCACGCACTAACCACCACGTTAGAAATAAAAGGAACTGGGATATTAACATTAGACTCGGATTGTAGAGGATATACCTCACGAGAATTGTTAGTACCTTCTCAATCACTTAATTATAATTTAGACAATTGGACAACTAGTCTAGACATATTAAAACACGTAGCAAGTAAGGAAGATTTAAATATTATAATGGGTCATTTAGAATCGCAAGGGGTAAACACAATATATGATATTTATGATAAAAGCATATCATTAAAAGATATAACAAGAAATAAAGAATTGATATCACAGAGTATCTATTACCATACAATAATGTTATATGTATTAATACTGATTTTCTGTTTATACATATTCATCACTATCTACAAGAAATGTAAAAAATTAGATTGTTTTTACATTATTCATCCATTGGAGCATAACCAACAACCGGGAACACCAACACAGGGTAACCAACCAACGGGACCAGAGGCGGACCATTGTTTACCATCTGCACCCGTTCAAAAACAAATTACGATGACATCTTTGACTTCCATCCACTACCCAAGACTCTAAGGAGGGTCTTTTCAATAAGGAGGGGCGTGTAATGAACGCCAGTTCTACCGATAGGGTCAATTATAAAGACCTATGATTGTGCCTACGGATTACCATTTATATGTATATGCAAATTAAGCGATTCTTGTTATTGTACTATTATTGTAATATTGTAATACTCAGCATAAAGTGACTTATAAATACAGCCCTATGAGCGCTGTAAGTACACAGTACACTCGGAGAACTCTTAGAAGTCACTTCATGCTGTACTTATTTGGTTATTGTAAATTATAGTCAATTTGGCAACCGGCCTTGGTCATTGTCGATATTGTATTACACTGTGTTCAATAAAGTTAAGTTTTAACGTAAAGTTGTTGCATTCACTACTTGATTGACACGATCTATATTGTTGTTACCCTTGGGTCTAAGACACCAACATACATATATTATAATAGCGTTGGTGAGATGGATAAAATAATTTTTATTGAAAGGAGAAATACATTTACAAAATGTATTAACATGTATGAAAAAAAAAGTAGATGTATACATATTAAAATTGTTTATATATTTAAGTACAATATATAAATAATAATAATTAATAAACAACAAATAAACACGAATATAAATAGTTAATAAAAGGAAACGAACAACAATGATTGAAATTGGAGGTTAAATGGTTAGCTCAACAAATATCATAATATTATTATAAGTTAAAAAATAAAATAAAATAAAAATACGACCAGTGTGCGATCTGTTTACGATCATCATCGGCAGCAGATATTTTTGTACTACAGCGAATGTCTACTATAAATGATTGAAAAAGAAAAAAAACCGTTTAATATTAAAATATTAAATTTTTTTTGCAGGCAGTACGATTAATTAAATTATCAAAACTTCATACAGAGATGATAAAAACGTATTGTTCTTTTCTTTTTTTTCCCCGTTTCGCGTACTCGAACACCGCATATTTTATTAGGTACATCATGATGATTTTAACGCGCGAACCGGATATTGCATTTGATTTTTTTTTTTCGGAAACAAGAACCGAAAATGTCGATTACACATCGTACGTTATCTATTCTATGGCGCAACTCCATCGAATTCTATTCGCCTGGGCATGACGTTCACACGTGTACAAAAATGAATGCACCTCTATAGAAATGTGGCGTTTTTATCACGTGGGCTGTGTACCTACGAATACATGTTTGTAATACGATTTCGTTCGGCGGGTTGCCCAGTCTAATCACTGGTACGTACACGAGGGATTGGAAACGTCTTCCGACTTTAAACTGAAAATATGGGGAGGGGGGGGGTGAAAGGTTTTGTTCAGCGGAGTATATTAAGCGTTGTTTGAGAATAATTTTGAAACTTGTCTTCTTGAAAAAAATCACTTGGAAAAGGTATTGTTGCACAGCTTCAACGGTCGAGATGTGAGAAGGGATGCATACATTTTTATACTTCTCCTCGTATCGATAATCTTTGCATTGTACGCATGCGTGTATTTTGGACGAGACAAGTGTGGAGATGAAAAATGTTAATTTAACAAGCGGTTATTGTATCTTGTATACGTAGTACGTACCATACAATGCATGCACAAATGTACAACGCAAACATTTTCCGAAGGATTTCAGATGAGCTATGTGTCCCCCCCCCCCTTATTTTTACCTACGCATCGGCGCATAGGGGTTGTTAAGAATCAATATTTATGAAAATATCCTCATGTGGTGGACTAGTAGGGTTGTAGAATAACGACGAGAAACAATACGTATGATACATGCCTATAAATTATTTTACGAATAATAAGTAGGTATTAATTTTTTTCTTTCTAAATTGAATTTTATTCATTTTTGACAGTAAAAAGCATTTCATATCATTTCGAAAAAAACATGATACATTGCAAACGTAATTTTGTACATATAATATGTTAATTGATGTGTACAAATAAACAGATATGAATCGTTGGTATAACAAAATATGTATAAACTATAAACAAACGTCTCACGGATACCGCACGCATTTGTTAATTCTTATTGAAACAGAATTTTGTTCTAATTTTGTTCCTCACGTATTGTAGTCGCGTTCGCGTACTTTACACTTTTCTAAGTTTGCATTATTTTCAGTTATACTTTCGCGCACATATTATTGTTTCACCGCGTTAAGCTTACTGATTTCCACTTTTTTTTTCTCACGTACTGAGTTTTACGTATTTTTGGTATTTTTTGACAATCATTTAATTATGTCAGATACAAGTAATGCCAATAAACTGGAAGAATTCGGAAAAATTAAGGTGAGAATGTCATTTTAATTATTAACCGATCGTCAGTAGCAATTATTACCTTATTCATTTTATATGTTGTATTTATTTTAATTTTATTTTTTGTGTCTATGTTGATGGTGATAGTGAATCATTGTTTTTGAAAATAGACTATTTTTTAGTCGTTCCTTTTTCTATGGCTATTCATAGAGGTTTCACGAATGATTCAGAATATTTTCCTTTTCAATGTTTCAACTGTTTAATAGTTGTTCTTTGTGATTTGATTGGTCCTATGGGTATCTTATTATAAAAACCTTGAGGTGATTCCTTCTAATTAATTATGGATTTATTTGTATAAAACAAATTTCGTATAAAAATTAATAATATACAATTCTTATTTAATTTTAAACCTCTACTTATTTTCTTAATATCCATTCTGGGTTATTTTAGTAATATTAAGAGAAATATTCCTTCACAAAAATCAAGTTTGGCTCTATCGATTGGACTGAATAAAAATATATAATATATAAGTTGTGTATGATGTTCCTGTTAGTGTGTAGCCAAATTCTCAAATTTCTAGATTCTATAATATCATGAGTCTTACTCTTACCTCTTAAAAACTAAAATAGCAGGTCCATTCATCATAGGTCCACAAAAAAAATTGTATTAATTACATAATAAAATATTATAGGTATATTTACAGTATAGTTGCAATAACTGGTAATTTAAATGAAAACTGGTAATTCCTGGAAGAGATAAATATAATATTATAGCCCCCCAAAATGTAATTAAAATCAAAATATATAAAGTGGAAATATATGGGGAGAGAATCCCAAATTAAGATAGTTTTTCAAAACTACTGTTTTCCTATGTATAATTCAATTTTATTTATTTCCACCCTTAGAAAAACTTCTTGTACCAAGTCTTTTTCTAGAAAATATTTCTGGAATAGCACCTGAAAAATATAGTGTCTTTACTTTCTCTCTTTCTTTTAATGTTTGAGTTTTTGGAACTTGATAAAGATATTTATTATGATTTAAGATTTAAAAATTTATTTAAAAATTTTTTTTAGGTTAATGATCTGAAGAAAGAGTTGAAAGTAAGAGGTTTGAGTACAGTAGGAAAAAAACAAGAGCTAATCGATCGTTTGATGAATCATTCGGAATCTTCAGGTTTGTAACGCATAAAAATTAATACCAGATATAAGGTTTAGAAAACCAACGAAAATTCAGTTTCAGATATCGAGGACACTGTGCTGGATGAGCACAACACTCTTGATGAAGATGACGCTCTAGAGGTATTTATTAACATTAATATAGTTTTTACATCTATTAACTAATACTATTTATTTTATGTTTAAGTATGATTTTGGAAGTTCAAAACTTTATTGGAGGGCATTTAATTAAAAAAAGGGGGCATTGACTGTTTTAATTTTTTAATTAAAACTAAAGATGATATTTTAAAAAACACCAGATACATCAATCTCATCAGGATACTTTTTTTTTATTTATACGTATCGAATATATTTAGTTAAATTTGGAATTTTTTTCAAATTATGTATTAAATCTGTTTAATGAATACCATATATATTATAAGTTTGTTATATTAATTAGAACATTATAATTACTATATTTAGGTAATACAACCTAAAAAGGTAACTTTAAAACGTTCTTCTGTGACTATGCTGAATGGAGGTGATATTAAACCTAAAGAAGAAAGGAAAACTAATGATGAAATTGAAGAATCAATTAATAAAAATCGAATTATTAAGATAGGTGAAGTTGAAGCAATGAGTCAAAATGAGGTAAAGTGTGAAAATAAATAAAAAATTAATAAAGAATTTAGTATTATACATTATATTTAGAGAATACAATTGAGAGCTAAGAGGTTCGGAAATGTAGCATCAGAGGACAAAAAATTGGCTCGATTAATTAAATTTGCTGCTGTAACTGATCAAGTATGTAGTATATCACTATTTCTTATCAAAAATTATAATAGCTGTTGCTTATTTATTATATTCAAACTATATAATATTTAAGAAATGTCTTTAGCATATTGTACAATTTACATTTAATAAGCAAATTGTAATAATTTATAATTAATTATTACATTCTCTAATTAGAAATCAGTAGCCAATGTTGACAATGATAATATGAAAATGAGCCCTGAGAGATTTTGTGAAACAGTTTCTAAAACCTTACATGATGTATGTATAATATATTTATAATTTAAATTCAAGTTTATTTACAATAACTGTACAGCTGAATGAACATTACAAATTAGTTATATAGCATCAAAAGTGTTAATGTGCTATAATTACAAGTTCATGAAGATTACAAAGAGTTTAATTAATATTTTAATATTTATTTATATGAACCGAATATAAATACTGTGATTACATATTTACAATTCCAATATAATTTGAACTGGAAGCTTTTTGTAAACATTTGAAATATCTTTAATAACTGGAAAAAATATTTAATGGTTGTTACTTAATGATGAATGTTCAATATTTTATCAATATTGTACAATCATAGTTATATATATTTATATTTATATATCTGGTTTGGTTCTATAATTTTATGTGTGCAATAGTGTGCATGTATGTAAGGGGACATAATTATGCTTTCATATATTTTTGAAGAGCCATTTTATGTATCAAGAACAAACCTTGATTGTTTGTTTTTTAGAGAATATTTCAAGTTAATGCTATAAAAAGAATCTAAAATTATACCACTTGTCGAGACTATTATATTAGACTCTATTAGAGTGAAATGTGGAAATTCAAGGCCATAGCTAAGAGGGGGGGGGGGTTCCAGGGTTCAAATCACCCTCGAATTTTTTTTTTTAAAGTCTTATTATGATTTGTTAAATTGCACAAACTTAATTTATATAACAATTTTTATTATTGAAATTATTATATCAATTTTATATCAAACAGATTTTGTAGAGATTTTTTTCGTCATAATACATCTTTATAATTTAAACTCCCCCCCACCCAAAAAAAAAATGTTATGCTGACTACGGTCTTGTATGGAATGTATTGGTTTTATCATTATGTGTGTGTTTCTTTTTTTTGTTTCTGTGTACACAATTTTGACCAGAAAACTTTATTGGAGGGATTTAGATTAAAAAAAGGGGCATTGACTGTTTTAATTTTTTAATTAAAACTAGAGATGATATTTTACAAAACACCAGATACATCCATCTCATCAAGATAATTTTTTTTTATTTATACGTATCGAATATATTTCATAACAAAACATGTACCTTCTTATTTATAAACAATAAATAATATTTCATTGCAAGTACCAATACATTTTTCTTTGAGGAGGGGGGCGTCTGTGGGATTTATTTTCAAGTGGGTGGTGAAGTTAAAAGTTTGGGAAACACTGATATAGATGAAGCTGTAAATCTCCTGACAAGATCTGTAAAAGAAACCGCTTGGTCTTGTTCTACTGGTTGACAAAATTGCCTACACACTAGAAAAACAACTAATGCCCTGGTGCCTTCCTAGATATTGCACAAGCCTTCGATAGAGTCTGGCACCAAGGCCTTCTATTCAAACTATAATCTATCCTTCCCCCATATTACTATCTTTTATTCAAATCATATTTAGAAAACAGAAATTTTCCCGTAAAATCAGGATCATCTACCGACTGCTCTAAATGTCCAATACCTAGGCCTACACCTAGATCGCCTACTAACTTGGGCAACCCACATCCATCACAAGCACCTTATCTTAAACAACCGCTCCTGCCAATTACACTACCTTCTTATGTCAAAACATCTCAATTACAAAACGTTCCTCAGACCTATATGGACCTATAGGCTTACAACTTTGGAGAGTTGCTAAACTCTATAATATTAAAAAAAAAATACAAACATTTCTATCCAAATGTCTCCGGGAAATAACAAAAGTTCCATACTACGTCACCAACCATACTCTTATAGTCTTATACTCTTACTTAAATTTGGAATTTTTTTTTTAAATTATTTATTAAATCTGTTTAATGAATACCATATATATTATTAGTTTGTTATATTAATTAGAACTGATCAACATTATAATTACTATATTCAGGTAATTCAACCTAAAAAGGTAAATTTAAAACGTTCTTCTGTGACTATGCTGAATGGAGATGATATAAAAACTAAAGAAGAAGGGAAAACTAATGATGAAATTGAAGAATCAATTAAAAAAAATCGCATTATTAAGTTAGGTGAAGTTGAAGCAATTAGTCAAACTGAGGTAAATTGTAAAAATAAATAAAAAATGAATAAAGAATTTATTATTATACATTATATTTAGAGAATACAATTGAGAATTAAAAGGTTCGGAAATGTAGCATCAGAGTACAAAAAATTCGCTCGATTAATTAAATTTGCTGCTGTAACTGATCAAGTATGTAGGATATCACTATTGCTTATCAAAAATTATAATAGCTGTTGCATATTTATTATATTCAAACAATATAATATTTAAGAAATGTCTGTATCATATTGTACAATTTACATTTAATAAGCATATTGTACAATTTATATTTAGTAAGCATATTGTAATAATTTATAATTAATTATTACCTTCTCTAATTAGAAATCAGTAGCCAATGTTGACAATGATAAATTGAAAATGAGCCCTGAGAGATTTGGTGAAACAGTTTCTAAAACCTTACATGATGTAAGTATAATATATTTATACATTTTTCTTTATGGAGGGAGGTGTCTGTTGGATTTTTTTTTCAAGTGAGTGGTGAAGTTTAAAAGTTTGGGAACCACTGATATAGATGGAGCTGTAAATCTCCTGACAAGATCTGTAAAAGAAACCGCTTGGTCTTGTTCTACTGGTTGACAAAATTGCCTACACACTAGAAAAACAACTAATGCCCTGGTGCCTTCCTAGATATTGCACAAGCCTTCGATAGAGTCTGGCACCAAGGCCTTCTATTCAAACAATATTCTATCCTTCCCCCATATTACTATCTTTTATTCAAATCATATTTAGAAAACAGAAATATTCCCGTAAAATCAGGATCATCCATGTTAAAAATTTCATCAATAAATGCCAGAGTTCCCCAAGGAGCTGTTGCAGCATCCCTACTACTCAATCTCTTCACCACTGACCAACCAACCACACCCTACATCAATGCTGGCGAATTCGCCGACAACAAAGACGTTCTAACAATCCACTCTGACCCTGAGATGGCCTCAAACCTGATAATAAATTACGTAAACCTTCTAGCCACCTGGTATAAAGAATGAGGCTTCAAAGTCAACGAAACAAAATCGATCCAGTGCACATTCACATTAAAAAGAACATACTGCCTTCACATACACCTACCAACTGCTCTAAACCTCCGTTACCTGGCTTACACCTAGATCGCCTACTAACTTGGGCAACCCACATCCATCACAAGCACCTTATCTTAAACAACCGCTCCTGCCTATTACACTACCTTCTTATTTCAAAACATCTTAATTACAAAACGTTCCTCATACCTATATGGACCTATAGGCTCACACCTTTGGAGAGCTGCTAAACTCTATAATATTAAAAAAAAATACAAACATTTCTATCCAAATGTCTCCGGCAAATAACAAAAGCTCCATACTACGTCACCAACCATACTCTTATAGTCTTATACTCTTAGTTAAATTTGGAATTTTTTTTTTAAATTATGTATTAAATCTGCTTAATGAATACCATATATATTATTAGTTTGTTATATTAATTAGAACTGATCAACATTATAATTACCATATTTAGGTAATTCAACCTAAAAAGGTTACTTTAAAACGTTCTTCTGTGACTATGCTGAATGGAGATGATATTAAACCTAAAGAAGAACGGAAAACTAATGATGAAATTGAAGAATCAATTAATAAAAATCGCATTATTAAGATAGGTGAAGTTGAAGCAATGAGTCAAACTGAGGTAAATTGTGAAAATAAATAAAAAATTATAATGAATTTAGTATTATACATTATATTTAGAGAATACTATTGAGAGCTAAAAGGTTCGGAAATGTAGCATCAGAGGACAAAAAATTCGCTCGATTAATTAAATTTGCTGCTGTAACTGATCAAGTATGTAGGATATCACTATTTCTTATCAATAATTATAATAGCTGTTGCTTATTTATTATATTCAATATACCTTCTGTAATTAGAAATCAGTCGCCAATGTTGACAATGATAAAATGAAAATGAGCGCTGAGAGATTTTGTGAAACAGTTTCTAAAACCTTACATGATGTATGTATAATATATTTATAATTTAAATTCAAGTTTATTTACAATAACTGTACAGCTCAATGAACATTCCAAATTAGTTATATAGCATCAAAAGTGTTAATGTACTATAATTACAAGTTCATGAAGATTACAAAGAGTTTAATTAATATTTTAATATTCATTTATATGAACCGAATATAAATATTGTGATTACATTTTTACAATTCCAATATAATTAGAACTGGAAGCTTTTTGTAAACATTTGAAATATCTTTAATAACTGCAAAAAATATTTAGTGGTTGTTACTTTAATGATGAATGTTCAATATTTATCAATATTGTACAATCATAGTTATATATATATATATATAATTTATATATATATATATATCTGGTTTGTTTGTATAATTTTATGTGTGCATGTATATATGTAAGTGGACATATGCTTCCATATAGTTTTGAAGAGCCATTTTATGTATCAAGAACATTGTTTGTTTTTTAGAGAATATTTCAAGTTAATGCTATAAAAAGAATCTAAAATTATACCACTTGTCTAGCTATTATATTAGACTCTATTAGAGTGAAATGTGGAAATTCAAGGCCGTAGCCAAGAGGGGGGGGTTCTAGGGTTCAAACCACCCTCGAATTTTTTTTTTAAAGTCCTATTATGATTTGTTAAGTTGCACAAACTTCATTTATATAACAATTTTTATGATTTAAATTATTATATCAAAAATTATTATATCAATTTTATATCAAACAGATCTTGTAGAGATTTTTTTCTTCATAATACATCTTTATAATTTAAACCTCCCCCCACCAAAAAAAAAAATGTATGCTGGCTACGGTTTTGTGGCATGGTTGATACTTATAATTTTTAATTTATATGACTAAGAATTTTTGTTTCTAATTTCTTTATTGTTTTGTATTAACTGGATTATTTATTATATAATATTTTATTTTTTTTTAGAGTGAAAAAGAAGACAAACTTAAAGCTCGTGAACTTCGATTTTGTTCAATTGACAAAACCGTGTTAACTGCTTTTAAAAAGCGCAAAAATAGTTATGTAAGAAAACAAAAAAATAACACCCGAGGTGGTAATAGAAGTTTCCCGTACAAAAAGCGGTATTAATTATATTTTTTTGTAATGTATCTACAAATTTACTGTACATTTAATTTTTTTAATACATTATTTACATTATAATAAACAATTTTCCTTCCCAATTTGTTTTTACCTTTATCAATATTGTAATTACTTGTAACAAACCTTTATATCATCAATTAATTTAAAGGAAGTTGTACATTCCTTAAATCATCTGAAAATATTTTATTTAGTTACTATGAATATTTGAAATCATCAACATTAATGACAAGTGTTTTAGGTACTTTAAATTTAGTAAAGATAAAACGATATATAAAAATTTGAAATGTATTGGTTATAGTATTTTCAATTTTTTATGTTTATAATGTTGTCCTTTATCTCTACATTTTATAAAGACATTTTGGGTTGTGTATACAGTATGGGCATAGATTAAGCATACATGTAGTATATTTAATCTATGACCATATCGACTTCGGATTTTATATCGATTCCATCGGTTTCGTTAATATCGCTCGTCGCGATAAAAGCATAATTTCAACGAAATTATATGTCTAGACAAACAACAACTAAACCGCACGCGCTCTAGGATTTCCATACGTAATATTGTTAGAAACGCTGTAAGGACACGTCAGAGGAGCAACGTCGGCCGACCTCGAATTGAACATTTGTAATTCTATACCCGTAATATAATTTATGTACCATGTAACGATACTGATTTAATACGCGCGCGCGCGCTCACAAACACGTGAAGTGAGTAACCCGAAAGGATTTGTGAGCATAATATGTGCGTCGAACGTTATTTACACAGTTTTCTCTATCCGCAGCGCGCCTCTATGCCCCATCATTTCTCTCTCCGTCTCTCTCTACCGTCGTCGGGACACCCGCCCGAGACGCTACATAAATAACCCACGAGATTAGTAGTTTTGACTCCGCCGCTGTCGCTGCCGCCGCGTCCGAGTCGTACGTCGAGTTGATTTCCACTTGTCAGCCGCTCGTATTATTGTCAGTCAGTCAAGAGATGGAAATCCGATTGTGTGCACGGCACCGTTTGCATTCGAAGACAATGATTTGCACCCGGATGTACTAACTCCCACTAATTTCAAACAATAAATACACTAAACTAAAAACAAAACTTCAAATTTATAAATCCTTAATGAAGCCTATGTGGACCTATGGCCTTCAACTTTGGGGTAATGCAAAAAAAACTAATTTAAATAAAATTCAAACTGTTCAAAATAAAAACCTACGCAAAGTCACTAATGCCATACCTTACATTTCTAATCAAAGTCTCCATTCTGATCTAAAAATAAAAATCATTAAAGAAGAAGCCAAAACTTACTTCAAAAGATACCATGCTAGACTTTCCTCACATCCAAACTCCCTTATATCTAACTTATGTTCGCTCTCAATTACTGGTAATCCCCCAAGACGTTTAAAAAGAAAATGGTACAGAGATCCACTAAGCTAAAAAAATCTTAAATTTTAAAATAAAACTAATCAACTGGTAGTGTCACCACTGGGTGACTTCTTTCTTCAAATTTTAATATCATATTCTATTAGCACATATTATTATTGTACCTAAGGGTACAGATTGTATATATCTTGTAAAAATTAAAAAAAAAAAATGTACTAACCCCAACCGGTAAAAACCCGTGACTGCCGTGACAACAGAATATATCAAATTTAGCTTGAAATCATGTAGGCTATATTATCTGCAAAGCTGTACACAACCGCAGAATAAAAAAAGTCGGCTGGCTCGATTTAAAGTGGGATTCAAATTACTCGTTATTATCATTACCTACGCATGATATTTGACCGTGATATTACGATTGTTCTTGTAGATTGTAAAATAAGAAATTACTATATTCGATTAAAAATTATAACATTTTAGTTAAAATTTAGTTCAATAATTCAAGTATTACATATAGTGAGTTCAATTACGTATTTTTAAGTACTCAACAAACCAACTAAAACTTACAATTTTCCACTTTTATGCGTAAAAACTTTGCTTTGGTTTGAAAAAAAATCATAACAGTGCTTAAGATTATGACCAGTGGAATGCCAGTGATATTATGGTTTTAATAGTTTTAAAATTGTGTGTTTTGCTATCTGAAGTTAAAATTTCTTAGAGTGGTAAAAAAGATCAAAATGTTTTATGATGCCTTATCACTTTATTCTTTAAACACGAATTACTCTTTAGAGGATCATTTCTGTAAAATATTATTCATCGTTGTTTACAAGGATATCATGAACATTTTACAAAAAACTCATGAAAATGTTGTAGCACCTGGTTTTAACCAATTATTGACAAACTTGAACACTTCTGAACACACTTTATATTGCTATGGACAACAGTTTACTTAACAATCTACAACGTTCTTGGAAATGGACGGCATTTATTGCAATTTCGAAACACAAAGGAAGAGTGTATCGCAGAATGGTGGCGAACAAAAGTACGGATCCATGCGAAAAATCGTTTCGAAATCTTGTTTTTGTAAATGTATGTAAACGCAAGTGCTAATATATTACATGCAATTCAAGTTTTAACGATATTGCAAACACGTTTTTGATAAAAGACGGACGCGTTTAATATGCAACAATGTTGAGATATTTAGGTCGTCAACAATAGGTAATAATAAGTAATTAGTTATAGCACGAAATTGTATCCGCAGAAGAAAACCCCCGGTGTAGTTATTATCAGACGTGTTTACTGCTCCCACGTGTGTGCGTATGAAAATATTGAACCGTTCACGTGCACGAGTAAATGTCTAATATGCGTATTGGTGTATATTTTTTTTCGCCACTCGGAACAAAGCGGAATATTGCTCGAGTCGTCTGCTGCCGTTCTCGTCGCGTGCGTTCATTGTGTTTTACTCGAATAATAATATGGAGCTAAATTTTTTTTTTTTTTTTATTAATAGAATCCATTTATTACATAAATATAAAAATTACATAATAAACTTATAGATTATCTACCTTCTAAAAGCAAATGCTTGTGTTGAAGGTAGAGAGCGACAAATTACTTACAGATAGTAATTAAATAATATAAATACAAACAAAAGAATAATACTTAAAATATAGTAAACATATTACATAACTACCCTATTGACAATATTAGCCAGTCATTAACAGTTTTTTTGACATTTTTATGTTTATTGATTATATTCTTCTTAATAATATTTGGCATGGAATTAAAATAAGTAGGACCCAAGTAGTCAACGAATCTTTGACCAAAAGATTTTTTAAAATATATCACTTTAACATCGTATGCTAGATGTTCCCTTTTTGTTTTTCCATTATTTTTAGTTATCCAATTATCTATGTTTTTACCAATCCATAATAAGGCAATTTTTTTAAATAGTAAATCCACAGGTAATACATTTAATAATTTAAAGTTTTGACTTGTTGAACCTTCAAGAGTAGGTTTCTGCAGACATATTCGAACAATTTGTCTTTGTTGAATTGATAAAGGTTTTAAAGCATTAGCAGAAAGGCCCCCCCCCAAATAAGTAGACCGTATTGCAATAATGCTTGATATAATGCTATATAGATATACTGTTCGAACAACATGTATTGGTACTACCACTCGTAATTTATAAAAGTTATAACTTATAGTACGTAAACGCATTAATAAATTGTTTACGTGCAGATTCCATCTTAAATTCTTGTCGAAAATTAGACCTAGATAACGAATACTAGATACCCTTAATAACGTTTTACATTTTATTTCCTTACATGAGTTATTATTATCACAGACATGAATTTTTAATGTATCAAAGTTTTCCTCTCTATCATTAATCATAAAGTTCATAAACATCGTTTTATCATAATTTATCGATAGTTTTCTATGGTTAAGAAAATCGACTACTTTTTTAAACCCTTTAGTAGCTTTAATACGTACATCAACCCATGTGTTTCCTGCGAAAAGTAGACATGTATCGTCAGCATAAGAAGTTATAAGTCCTTCAATTTTTAAGTTACAGATACTATCCATATACAAAATAAATAAAATGGGACCCAATACACTGCCTTGTGGAACTCCACAGTTTACTACCATTTCATTGCCGATAAAATTATTTATTCGCACTATCTGTCTTCTGTCATCCAAATAACTTTTAAACCAATCCAAACTTAAAGAATTAATACCAAATTCAGGCAAAATATTTAAGAGTTCTGTGTGATTCACCGTGTCGAACGCTTTGGCTAGGTCCAAAAATATAGCCATTACTTTCTTATCATCATCAAGTGCAGAATTTATAAAACGTGTGACGTTATATAATGCATTTTCTGTACCTAATCCTGGTCTAAAACCAAATTGATTTTTAGACAGAAGTTCGAATTTTTCTAAAAAAATTATTAGTCTATTTTTAACAATTTTTTCAAATATTTTGGAGAAATTACTTAGCATTGAAATGGGTCTATAGTTATTTATGCAAGTTTTATCTCCGTTTTTGAAGAGAGGTTTGATTACTGCCACTTTAAATTTCTCCGGAAATATACTGTTTTTAATACTTAAATTGTAAATATGTGTTAAAGGACTTATTATTTTAATAGCTACACTTTTAATTATTTTAACCGAGATTCCATCAAAACCTGCTGCTGTTTCATCTTTTAAATTATTGATAACTTTTAGAACGTCAGATACACAAATACTTTCAGTGAAAAATTGGTTAAAAGAAACTGAAAAAACATCTTTTTTATATGCCGTAGTCGATATTTCAATATTATTGGATAAATTTTTGCCTATGTTAGTAAAAAATTCGTTGAATGTATTTGATACCAATTGAGGATTTTCACTGGTATTTATTGTTCTATCATTTATCTTAATTTTTTTAATGTCATCATTTCTTGTGTTTTTCCTATCTGTGATCTCACTTATCACCTTCCAAGTATGTTTTGGACTACATCGCGTATATACATAATACAAAGACTGTGTATTATATCATACTCTAGAATAAAATAAAAAAAAACCGTATAATATTCCGTCGAAATTATCCCACTCGAGACGCATCGTCGGAACATCGAGATGCCTGGGCAACATCTAATGAAATAGCTGAGCAATATTTTTTCGTTTCCAATGAATACGATATTGAGTCAACTAATCGGTTGATTTGATGGATTGTTGAATGTCTATTTCTAAATCCAAATTGGGAATTTGGAATGATTTTATTAATATTAATTAGTTGAGATATACGCTTTAAGATTAATTTTTCGGATAGTTTCGCAAATAAGGGAAGGAGACTTATTGGACGGTAAGAAGTTGGTATGTCCGGGGGCTTATTTGGTTTAGGAATTAAAATAATAACTGAAGTCTTCCACTTAACAACTGTTAATCCTTATTGTTGCGCAAGTAGTACGATTATTATTATTATTTGAACGCATCTGAGAGCAATATGATAAATGATCGCGTTTCAAATGAGATTCCGAGCGAAGATCCGCGTTTCATGAATAACGATGGGGGAAAAAATACCTCGATGAGAGATTTTAATGGAAAACAATGTGCCACCCCGCGAAAACCCGATCGGAAATCGTTTTCTGTTCCCGTAATAACCGTTATATTCGCGAGAACAATCGAGCTCGTCATGTTCTGCGCGTTAAAATCCTAACGAAACCGGTCGGGGTCGGTAGCGTCGAATAATTGTTTAATGCGTACGAGTAGTGTAACACAAAATAATGCGCGTTCCGCTGTTTACGGGTTTTTGTTGAACGCGACCGAAGTTGTGCGAACGCAGACGTACACAACAAATCTATTACGTGTACACGCGAGTGCCTACACGTCGTGTGCCTTTTCGCCGGCGCGTGATCCCTAAGTCGGGCCCGTCCAATCGTTTCGGTTCGAGTTAACGTTTCACTCGCTCACAATGCCTATGGTCAATGGCGTAT
This sequence comes from Periphyllus acericola, assembly GCA_949715065.1. NCBI lineage: Eukaryota > Metazoa > Arthropoda > Insecta > Hemiptera > Aphididae > Periphyllus > Periphyllus acericola. Next base: position 15,072,702 of record OX454266.1, read on the forward strand.
CCAGGGGGGGGGTTAGGGAGTTATAACCCCCCCCCCACCGAAAATTGTGAAGTTTAAAAAAAATTGCTAAATATTCAAATAATAATATAATATCATATACCATGTAAAAATAAAACACAATAGTTACAAAAATTGTAATTAATAACATGTGTTGATAGCTGAATATTATATTATAGTTATCTATATATGAACAAAAATGCTATTGATGTATACTTCGAAACAAGCCCAGACGTTTATCCAATAATATCCACACTTCTTAAAATTTTCATAACACTCCCAGTGTCTACTGCCGCCGGAGAACGAACATTTTCGACACTCCGTCGTTTGAAAACATACTTAAGAAATTTTTCTGGACAAGTACGTTTAAACATACATCGCGATATTAACTTGGATATCAATGCTGTCATAGATGAACTTGCCAAAACATCAAAGAGAAAAATTAAGATACATTTATAAATATATATTATGTATAATAAGATAAATATGTATTCACTTTAAATTCATCAATAAGCATTATGTACTATATTGTCATCATGTATAATTAGAATAAAAATGTAACAAAATTCAAAACAAATTAGTTAGTCATATTTTTTCAGAACCCCCCGCCCCCCCGAAAAAAATTTCTGGATACGCCACTGCCTATGGTCTTACCCGCGTAAACCCCTCAGCGGTCGAAATTTTGTTTCCACCGCACTATACATCATCATAAGGATATAATATAGATCCGCGCGTCCGAGTTCACCGCGTCGAACGTTCGACGGACACGTAATAACAATAATGTTAACAAAACAATGCGGCTTTGGTTGGGAAACTTCCACGAATCGATCAAATAATGTTTCCTTTTCCGGATACGTCCGAGTTTTCTGCAGCGCACCACACGTCGAACACAATAATAGTATAATATTTCCCGCGCATTGCCAACGACGTCGATTTGAATATTGTCGTTTTACGCGTACAACACTGCAACAGCCAAAAATAAGAAAAAAAAATAAAATAAAAAAAATTATTATAAAATAATAAAAAAAAACAGGTATGCCAACAGGTAGGTTACCCACTGACGCCGATTATAGAGTAACATTTTTTTTCATTTGTTCACTCGTACTTTCTATGCAATCGATGGTATAAATTTAGTTATGATAGGTGTACCTTGTTTTTTAGACTGTATAATTATTAGCACTTTAGCACGTCAGCGGTAGCGCGGTGTCGATTCTAAATGACAACGAAATTACGATTTATTTATTCTTTTAGTATTCGTTCGTGTCCCGTATAGTCGGTGACATTCAGCGTTACGCTGCTGCTGACCGTTTTATGTATTTTAATTCGGTAATTATTTACACTTTAAAAGTTGAAAATGTACAGTTTTGTTGTAATAACGTAGTTATTTTTCGAAAAACTATGTTTAAAGTAAATTAAAAACACATTTTTTTCGTCCATATAAATTACGTCTGAAATAAAAACCGACAAATTTCACACATTCAAAGTACTTACAATAATTCGGCTACAAGATTCCAAATATATTATATTTGTTACGGTAAAAATTAAAATTCTACACTACCTATTAGAGCCTGGTTTGCAATGCAATGTCCACATTTTTTTAGTTGATCTTAGACAATGCTTTCCAAGTACTTAATTTCTTTTCAAGTAACATATACTTTAAAAACGAAACTTTTGTTTTGAATTATTCTATGTTTTATTTTTAAACCATTTTTTAACATTTACGTTTTTGTTTACTAAAAACATCAATCAATCTGTATATTGTATATTATCTAATTTATAGAAATATCAACGTATGTTTTCCCTGTGTGATGATACATTTATAATTTTGTCATATTTAAACAAATCGTAATTATATAGTCGGACTTTATACATTTTCGCTATTGAAAATATAGTTGTTGAACTGTTGTCAGAAGAAAACAAAACTGTAGTATTTGTATACAGACTTGCACCATCTAAATTTAACGATTGGGTATTTACAGATGAAAAATATGCATTTAATAAATATTAAAATATAAAAAAAGTATCTTATTTTTTTATTTACACCTTATTTATTGAGATATTTTTAAATTAAGATTAAAGTGTGGGTTTTGGCTTTTAAAGTTATTGGAAAACAAAGATGATTTTTTTTGATATTTTATTTTTTATCATATTCATTTTACACTGCAATGTCACTTAAATTAAAACAAAAAATAAATTAAAATAATGATTAAGATCAGTGAAACTCTTTTTTTGAGATGTTTACAATAAAATTCAGGTTCCACACTTAGAGCATATAATAACAGTTGTCTTACCATCCAAATACATTCGATAAATTCGGAAAAATACATATTGGCATACTCATTTATGAAAGCTTTTGCAAATTTGCAATGCACAATTTTTATCAGTTTTACGAGATGTTTAAATAAGTAGGTATTAAATTAATTTTTAGCTAAGCTTAAAAGTCATGTGCTAGTCGAAGTCAGACAAGTTAAAATGTTTTCTTGACTTGTTGAAATTATGATTTTATATACAATTCGCAAATACCCGTAATAAAAGTGTAAATCAGTGTTTTTAAAGTATACATTATACGGAAAAAAGTTCTTAAATATTTATAGATACATGGACTAAATGAATTTAAATTTCCTAGAAGATTTAATATTCGACTTTTTGTACTTTGCCGCAGATTTACTAAGTTTAAGGACAACATTTGAAGACTCAAAAATGCGGGGTAAATTGTTTTCGTAAGATTAATATAAAAAAAACAAAAATTAAAGTTGGCAAATTTCTGTTAATAAGCTTATGGAAAGTTCCATTTTACTAATTGTTCGTAAGTTTACGCACACTTTATCATAATTTCAAAGTTTACATCACACTTATTTCGCATTGGAGTACAGTGCGATGATTCATCGGATACGGTGAGTCCTCTTTATTATTTATTTAATATACTTAAGATTAGGATCAACGGTACAAATCATGTTACAAATTAAATTAGCAACAATACTAATGTCTGCCTGCCACTATGAGTTGCTATTTATTTGCAAGTTATAATATAAAACTCAACGAAACCGCAGTGGCTCAGCGCAATAACGAAGAGTAATTACTACAAAAGTACATGTACTTAGTGTATTACGAATGAATAGCTATTCGTCTAAAAATGAAAATGGATCACTTGCGTCTTGCGGTGTCTTAAAAACTTTCAAGAAATAATGAATGTATTGCGCAGTGTTATGGCCAGACTTCTTTCGTATTTGGTTTCAAAGGAATCAATTATATATCGATTACATACAATGTTTAATTAAATTCCTCTACGTATTGATTCGCATATTGAGAACGACGTAGTTGAACTGTTGAATTGATTGTATAGTTGTATATTGTTTTATTTCGCGTTAACTATAATAAGTGATTGCGTAAAATAATTTAATATATATGTTATATGCGTGCAATTAAATTTCAGAATTTTCCCTCGGAACTCGTGGTACCGAAAAACATTACGTAATTATAGCGTAAATTACGTAATTCGTTAAAGAAGTATAAAATAGTATTCAATGTTACGTTGAGCGTAAAAGTCGCAAAACTCCAATTTCATTTTTAACTTCCATTCCATTATTTATATGCATGTCAAATGATTAAAGTCTAAACTGATTCTGCGATCAGTCGATCACGTGTAATATGTTTTTGTTTGTCACCGTGTTTGTCCTCGTTCATAATTTTCTTCCCAAAATATAATACTTCCAAGTACGTTTGTCAATTGTTATTGTTCTTATTTCCATGAGCGATCAATTATAATTATTTTATTAAAATTTGAAAAAAAAAACAATGTCAACACAACTTTCCAGAGGAAAATTAAGCCTGGATACAGGAATAAATTACCGGAAAATACTAATGACAAAAGAAAAAAAATAATAAGCTGAAAGTGCTCGAAAAAGTTATGGACGTGTACGAAAACACGGCGTGTGTACACGAATTCCGCGCGTACTTCGCTAGAAAGGTATTCTTCACATTGGGTTAATTCAATCACCCCGCGTTTATATGGCTGTACACATTTTATCGCCCGAGCAGAGGAGGTTTAATTGCGCTTAAACGGCAAGCGAGTGGTCAAAATCGAATTTACTGTTTGCGAAGTTTAAACCGTCCGGACTACCTACGTAGTTTCAAACGTTTCAATAATAGTGCCGTTTAAAGTACCTCCGGCTGATAATTATTATTCGTCGGATGTTGGCGGCAACACGCGGTTGACATTTTAGCGTAACACCGTGTTGTGTCGGGCATCACCTTTTAATGGCCCGGCGGTCCGCTGTGGGTCAATAGGTGCGCGCGGATAAATAGTATATAATAGTTATCATCATTATTCGATTGTGGAACACGGAATGCCCGCGAATCAATACGGTTTCATGTGAACGCCTCAACTCGCGCGCATAGAACGTAATCGTAATAACGTGGTACGTGTCTTGTTCAAAAACGTTTATAGTGCCCGTTCGAATCGGGGATTTCGTAAATAAAAATTAAACTTTCCACCGCCGCGTCGTCTGCCGCACATGGTTTCTATGCGCGATTCCTTCGGACGACCCGCAAAAGCGTTCGATTGTTTTTCGAAAACCCGTTTATATGTTTATGCTGTTCCACTTTCCATCGTGTGTCTATATAATTGTTTCCGTTTTATTCATTTAGGCCGCAAAACAATTGACAAATTCCAAAATTGACCTCCCAAAATTGTCAAAACGTGCTTATCAGAAGAAAAAAAAGGTGATGATCGGAGAAAATCCTGTCGTCTCTATCGCACAGAAAAAAAACGATGTTAAACTGGGAACGCGAATGACCAGGGCACGTCACATAAATACTATAAAGTACCCCATAGTGCATGCTTGCTATTCATAAAATGCTTTTATTTAACGAGTTATAAATCTGGTCTTATTAATTTGAAAACCAGTATTGAGGCATTCAGATTTATAATGCAAACGAAACCATCAGACTTGTATTACGTGAAAACCAACCGGCGCGCCATCAATTGTCACCATTTGTCCGGTAAAATAGACTAAATTCATATCAATCTTGAACTTTTCGTAAGTTTTCCAATAACCATTTGACAAACACAGCTCGTTATTCAAAGAATATCGGGCACCATCGGTGTCAGACAGTTGAGTTGTAAATATGATATTTTTCTTTCGAAAAAGTGTTGTGGTTTTTCTCATTATATTTTCATGTGAAAATCCGCTGACAAAGTAAAAAAGCAGCGCGTGGTCTTGTATCGCGACCGTTCAACCTTCCGAACACCCGTGTATCAATCAACTGTTATTCAACTATAATTTGTCCCGGGTACAGTACTCGTAATCGATTTCCTTGTAAGTCCTACGATTGATTGATTAATACGCAACCATAATCTGCACGTGGCGTCAAGTGTTTGGTCGCTATGCGATACAAATCACATTGTAAACTATAAATATTGAAATGCTAGCGCCTAAAATATTATCCGGCATTACCATTCGACGACGCCTTGCGAACGTACCTACGTAATATTGACATATCCTCACTGTTGGAAAACGATATTTCGGTTCGTGACACGAACGTTTGCGAATTACTTCGTCGATATACCATGCAAGTTTCATCTGCGACTGGCGGCAGTGCAGCGACGATGGACTACCGCGAGGTTTGCGAACACGAGTTCGGCGTGGCTGTACAGCCTCATACCGTGGTCGTTCGCACAACCAGGAAATGGTTTCGAAAGTGTTTTCGTTGCGGCTCCCGGAAATGCTATTCGACCATGGTTCGGTGCATCAGTACGTATAACTTGCACGATAACATCGCTTACACAGGGTTGATAATAAATTACTATTCGTTCGCTCCTGCGCCCCTCGCGATGCCGTATCATATCCTACTACCCCACGCATTCATTCGATCGCCGTTCGTTTTCTCGTTCCAACAGAATGTCGAATTCTCGTTCACGAACGATGCACGAATTTCGCTACTGCCCTGAAGACCGTGGACATGGCCACAAACACGGAACCGTCCGCGGTGACCGTGGACATGGCCACAAATACGGAGCCGACGGCAGCGGCTGTGAATATGGCCACAAACACGGAACCGTCCGCGGTTACCGTGGACATGGCCACAAGCACAGAACCGTCCGCGGTGACCGTGGACATGGCCACAAATACGGAGCCGACGGCAGCGGCTGTGAATATGGCCACAAATACGGAGCCGATGGCAGCGGCTGTGAATGTGGCCACAAACACGGAACCGTCCGCGGTGACCGTGGACATGGCCACAAGCACAGAACCGTCCGCGGTGACCGTGAATATGGCCACAAACACGGAACCGTCCGCGGTGACCGTGGACGTGGCCACTTGTACGGACCCGACCGCGATGGAAAATGACGTGGCCACTGACGACAAGGCGGCCGTGGTGGCAACCGATGAGACTGTTGCTGCTGATACGGTCGTACTAGCAGGTCCTGATCGAGCGGAAGAATCGGTAGACTGCACCGACCCGTCGCCGGTCCACTGCGATCATAAGGCCGTGCAGGAGAAACCCGCGGCACATGCGCAGAAATCATCAGTCCTCCCGGTCAATGCGGACCACGATGGAGGACATGGGGCCGGCGATGCGTCTGGTGCCGAACCGCTGAGCGAGCGCGACCCGTTCGCACGATTAGTGTCGTCGTGCAACCCCTCCATGCGTGCGCTTAAGGTGATTACAGCGTTTATCGTACGACACTATAAGACGCACACGATACCAACATCATTAGTCTACTCCGACGGAAAACGGTCGAATTTTTTTTTTTTTTCATCACTTTGAAGCCGAAACAACAAAATATATTGGTGGCTTTTAGAATTGCACAAATGTCGTTTGGGGATGTCGAGTTGCTTTTATGTTACCTACACATGAAAACGGGAGAGCTTTGAACGTTATATTATGCAACGTTGTTTTTGGGTTATCTTCAATTAAGTGGTATCATTTTGTTGCTTTTAAGAAGTTGATGATATTGTTGACGCTGGTTGAATCGGGTCTTCGTGGAGGTTATATACTAAATTGTCTATTATAGCCTATATCACATAGGAACATATATGTAAGGGTGATTGGTTTGTTTTATGTTCACAGGAATTGGATTTGGAAACAGTTAACCCTGAAAAAGATCTTTGCTATTCCATCGATATCCTAGATCAGATCGCGGACGAAGAAGGGTTGACATTATTATATGAAAACATCAGTTCCAACGGTACACAAGGAATTTAAATATCATATTATATTATTATATTTCTTTTATCGTTTTTTTAATAACAATGTCTTATTATTTTAGCCGGTGAACTTTCATATGTGCAACTGTCAATCACCCCAATTGACACAAGCACAGTTGGTTCAGGAAATACAGTGGTTGAAGCCCAATCACAAACAGCGTATAACTTCTTGTTGTACCTCAAGCATAGCATGAAGTAGGCAGTGATGCATACACTCCAAATATGATAAGGCATGCCTCCTGATATTTATAATTAACTGTCATATTACAAACCTACCTATCAAAAATCTATCATCCCTCACAATTCCAGGAAACCCTCCCTAACGTCTAAAATGTAAATTATTTAAATATGTATTGCAATAAGCAATTAAATATAAAATTTTACATGATACTATACGATAATTTAAATAAAAAATGTCATCCCTCAAAATTACAAGAAATCCTCCAAGACGTCTAAAACTTCAATTATTCAAATATTTATTGCAAGAAGCAATTAAATATCAAAAATAATTTACTCGTGTTCATATTTTCTTCTTCTTTCCAACCTCTCGGCCTTGAGTGGAATAGGCCTAAACGGGGAAACCACTATAAAAAAAACGCGCCACGTGTAATACCTCATCCTATTTAGTTAGACGACTTTATTTGGCGTCTAACGTTATAGGTAAGGTGGTGAGGAAACTTACACATTTATCAATTTATGAAACCCGGTCATGCATAACCTGTAGTTGGATATATATAAAAAATGTGGGTGCGCATTTTTTTTCAGTAGAATTGAAGAAGATTTTTCCATCGACTTTTTGTTAGTACGATTTTAAATTGTAACTGTATGTTTGTCTTGCAAATAGTTACTATTGCATAAATTACGTGAGGTAACATTTCAATTTAATCAGGCTTGCTTTGTGCAAAAAAATATTGTTCGGGTGCTTGAAATCATTATTTGAAAATGTTCAACCACTCATTTCTCGGCCTGTAATGATAGATAAATAATATATTATCTATTTTATCATAGATTTTATATTATAAATTACATTGTAAATTATTATTATAGGACGTACTGTTCTAGTTATGTTTGTTTTAATACCTACTCGACACGCATGGACGTCAATATTGCTTATGCACACACCGTTAGGACAATGTAATTGAAATTATAAATATGAATTATATTTATGTATATATATAAAAAAATAAATAAACGTCAATAGAACATTTGGTCGCATGAAAATACGGTAATGCCTCACATTGACGTCCATTTGGGGTAGGGGAAGAATACGTGACACTTGCCCTCCTACAAAAATAAAGTAAACTTGTAACTTAATAATTCATATTATTATATTATTTGAAACAAAGATATTTACAGTTGTTTTGATTATATATTATTTACCATTACATGAGTGCTGACGCATCAAACCAAAAAAAAAGGATTATAAAATGGTAGGCAATGTCGTATATCGGTGCGCCCTTTCATCCCGTGGAGATCCCATTTACATTGCTAGTCATGCGGTTGAAATATCTAGTGTTACCTCTTAACGCGAACACACTGTATATCATAATATTTAATACATTTGTACGTAAAATGAATATCAGCATTCAGTAGCGATAAAATCACATTGAAAAAACCATAACCATCAACCGGGTATAAAAATAATGATTAGTTTTAATTATGCGCGCTGTCCACTGGTTAAGCTCGTAAATACGCGCACATAAATAAAATACAAAAAAGGCCTGAAAAAATAAAATCGTTTTAATAGCTTTTTAGTTATTTTTTCTCCCCGCTGAAGCGATTCGGTAGCGGAAATTGCTCAAAGGCCCATCGTCGTCTCGCATACATATACGTGGTGAAGTGTACATTATTATTATTATACAGGCACGCGGAAGAACACGATATTACGGCCGAAAAAAATATCAAATTATTATCCGTAAGTTTTTTTTTGTTGTTGTTGTTTCTCGCGTTTACGGGGTTTTGACATTGCTGATTAAAATTCCGGTCGCCGGATACGCGATTTTTGCACGATTGGGTTTGATTTGGTCCCGCCGAGCGTTATTACCTATTTGGTATTACTGTATGTGTCGAAAAATTGATAGTGAAAGCGAAGAAAAAAAAACGCGGTTGAGTTTGAACGCCAGCCGTCGAGTTCGGGCGCAATACGTCCAATGTCATGTAATATAGAACCGTGCGGAACGCATTGAACAGGGAAACAGGAAATCAGCTGAACGGGTTGCTGCTGCTGCGAAAAAAGCGGGAGGAAAAAACTGATCGAACCGTTATCAATAAACATTGTGCGATGGGGTGCTTACAGAAGTTCAGTGGCGAAGCTACCTATGAGACAAAGAGACATTGTCTACCCAGTTTTTGATTGCATATTTAATATACTATAATATTGTATATTGTAAATACACTGGCATTTTACATTTAATTTTTCATAATTCCATCGTTAAATTATGTTTATCCTATATTAAAATAATATTAATCATATAAGTATATATATATACAGACACAATAGGCATATTATATAGGTTTAATTTCGGCCGCGGAGCAACAAGTCCAAACAACCAAGATAAGCCCTCTGAGACACGGAAATAGTATGTCTCATACCCTTGGCCGTGTGGTGTGGTGGGCGACAAATAAAGGGGTACCTCATGCAAGCCACTAAAGAGACATGTCTCACGAACAATTTAATCGATTAATAATTGGTTATCACTGTATTAAGAATTTTCCTATTTAATATATTATATATTATGTGCTTTATCATCTCATAATCTGTAACGATAATGTACACGTTATTACTATCGCTATCGTGATTGAACCGGGATATCCCCAAAAACAAAACGTAATCGAAATTTCAAAACCAATTATTATATTATATAATAGAATAAAATAGAATAAAATAAATATAATAAATAGTATTTGTCACTTGTCAGTTATGAAGTACATAAACTGATAAACTACATACTGTAGTAAACAGTAAACATAATTTATTTATGTTATAATACATTTAGTTGTTATTTCCCGTTGGAACGCGAAGTGTTTTAAATTTAATAATATGGAGTGTTCGGATATAATTAGTGAAATTTTAAAAGTAGGAATTCACAACTATTCTTTCGAACATAAACTTCAATTAAAAACGAAAAAACCAACACCTCGTTTAAGTTTGGAAACGGTTGATGGGAAAACAATACGAAAATTTCAAGTATCATGGTACACAAAATATGCGTGGTTAGCTGGAAGTGAAAATCTAGGTAACGACTGGGATCCAATAACTATAAATATGGCATATGGTTTATTGCATAAGCTATCAAATCTTAAATTTGTATATATTTAAATTTGTCTACCCTAATCCCGAACCCAAGCTTCGCCACTGCAGAAGTTGTGAAGTACTTAATTTTGAACCGTATCTCGATTGCGTTTTTGTCACGGTCCGTATAAGCTGTAAACGTACATGCGTATACGTTAAATTCTATACGAAATTAAAAAAAAACATTTATGTAATAAAGAAAGAGAAGGCCCTGGCCGCGATACCCGAGAAGTTCAAGTTGATAAACTAGAACAATTTTAGTTGTAACCTACAACTTATGAGTAACTTAGAACCAGAGTGCAGATATTGGAGGACAGAAGCTTGGGACTTTTCTTTAAAAAACTATAACGATGCTTTACATGATTTTAGACAAAAAACATTTGGAATGAGAATTTCATAACGCAGAAGTTTTGCAATCAAGAAATATATTGCCCCCGTCCACCATCTCCCAAACAAATTTCCATTTCCTTCACTGAGTTGATGCGATGAGCGACGATGTTTTCGACGAATTCGATTTTTGCTAGCTATACCCTTCACGAGGGTTGTCCGAGTATTATTATAATATTATCATATCTTGAAGAAGCGTTACACCCACTTTCACTCCAGCCGTCAAGCCTTGCATTTATTTATATACACATACATTACGTCTTATCGTATAAATTGCCAACACAACACATTGTAAATATTCGTTTTTTTTTCAACAAAAATTATCATTTTTAAGAGAAAAAAAAAACTATTGTTATCACTTGTACGTAAACACGTACGATCTCGATTGCGGTTCGTCGGTCGATCGGTGGCAAAGAAGAAGCTGAACAACTGAGACATTTCACGCGAAATCCCTACTCTGTCGCGCGCGTGTGGGCAACAGACGAACAACTGAAGGGAGCGATGACTTTTATCGCGACTCCGAATGCAATGGCCGATACTACGTTTTGCGCAAACCGTTTCACGCCCAGTGAAGAGCCACACGACTTTTATTGACGTAACAATATTATAATGCTATTACCTATGACGTTGCGAACGGGCGCATAAATAGAGTGCCGGTGTCTTAGGATTCTATTACCCTCAACAATTTTTACCGGGGGTAATTATATCCTAGGATATTTTGATATCCCCTGGGGGGTAAATATAACCTAGGATATATTTACTCCCCGGCAAAAATTTGGTCTCTGGGAGGTAAATATATCCTGACGTATATTTTTACCTCCCGGGTGAATATAACCTAGGATATATTTACCCCCCCGGCAAAAATTTGGTCTCTGGGAGGTAAATATATCCTGACGTATATTTTTACCTCCCGGGTGAATATAACCTAGGATATATTTACCCCCCCCGGTAAAAATTTGGTCTCTGGGAGGTAAATATATCCTAACGTAGATTCTAACCTCCCGGGTGAATAATAACTTCGAGTTATCGCGACTCGACTGTACTTCGATTCCCAATTTATTCTATTCTAATCTGTTTTAACACTACATAATTTACTTCTTCTATTGAAGTATAAATAATATTTTATTATTGTCTATTGTGGTGTAGGTACTCAGTACTTAACACATGTACTTGTGTCGTTGTGTCATAATGTTTCCATTGGTCTTTCGGATTATGATTTAGATGAAGATACGTTTTCAAAAACTGTACAAACGATGCTGGATTTAAGAGGTAAATAAAATAAATAAAATAGTTATTATAGTTTGATTATTTTTGTACTTGTGTTTTTGTTTCTATCTACATGGTTTCAAACTAAATTTTAAAACTTAGTGGTTGAATCATTAAGATGAAAGTTGACCGTATGGGAGTTGTTTCTGGTAGCAAATGTTGTCAAGTTTGTGGGTTATGAATGTCATTTTTTGATGTTCCCAATAATTTTTAAACATGAGAAAAATTTAGTTTTTTTTCTAATAATATCGATAATATTTGTAATAATATTTGTCGAAATTTGTGTTAAAATGTTCCTCATAATTTGTCTTTACTACGATATAAAAAATATGATCATAGCAATTCTCGTAAATTGCTTATTAAATTTAAATTTTAAATCTGGAACATAAATGACTAATTAAAATAAGGATAAAATAACTACCTTATAAGATAATATTTATAAAAAAATTAATATTATTGTAAACATAATATTTTTAATTTTATATAGGTGTTATAGAGAACAAAGCAAAGCAAAATATAAACGCATCTCAACTAAAACAACGAGAAGCGTATGCAAGGCGACATTTAAAATCAGACACAAAATTTAAGCCCGGTGATAAAGTTCTTTTAAAAAATCTTAGAAGGAATGATAGGAAAGGTGGATGGTCTGTAATGCCATGGGTAGGACCCTTCACAATTGAATTAATATCCGAAAATAACACCTGTATTTTAAAAAGAGGCGATAAAATAATGAAAACACGGCAACACCTAAAAAATATAAAAAAATTTTATGAACACGCAACAGATAAAGAAAAAGAACTAGACATATGTCCCCTTAGTGAATCTGAGGATAATGTTAAACCACGATGGTTTAGACCAGTCACCAAACACTGGATGGTACAGCGATGCAAGCAAATCAATTTAGATTTTAATATCATTAAGTGTATAATAAAAAAAATGTGCAAAATCGTTAACTAATCCTAAAGATTTTATTGATGTGTTGGGTGACGGCAACTGTTGGTACCGATGTACGTATATCTGTATGGCTAACTGGTTTTGAAGATTACCATGAACAAATCAGAAATGAACTTTATAAGGTAATTTCTTACTATATATTTGATACAGTATCTCAGAAAGAAGCACAGTATGTGTTATATCTTATTTATTTATTGTTTTTCTTTACAGTTCTTTCTTAGTGATAGTCGTATTCAAAAATTTGTTGGTGGCAACTTGGAAGATTACCTTGACGTACACCCACTACATATACCGGGAACATGGGCTACTGAATTTGATATTTTTGCGACTGCAATTTTGTTTAAAACTAATATCTATGTGTACTCTAATCAACTTAAATCCTGGATATTATTCGAAAAAAATGGTATAATTAAATACAATGTAAGATATAATGAAAATTGTATATACATAGCACATGTGAATAATAATCACTACAAAGTTGTAGCTGACACAATATAATTATTCATTATGTGTATAACCAAGAGACGCAGAAACAGTGTCTGTTATATTGTTATTATTATTATTATTATTATAAGTGTAAAATTATTAATGTAATTGATATTTTGATTATTATAATTAATATTATAACTATAATATATACTTTATTTATTTTTAGGATAATTATAATTATTATAATTATGTAAAATAACATATTGAAAGGTGAATCAGAACGAACTTAGAATTTAGGTATTTTGTAAAGATAGTTATAAGACTTTATGATTATAAATTTATAACAATAGATAATATAAGTAGAATATAAATGTAACATATAACTGGACATAATCAGGGACTGTACCCACAGTTTTAACGTACTGAATCAGAGTAAAAGTATATAATAAGATAGCTATATTTATATAGTGCGTTTGACGTCATATACCAGAGGTCACTAATTAATATTTTTGGAGGGCCGAATCGGGAAATTTGAAAATTTTCGTGGGCCGTCAAAATAGCTAAACAAATATTTTTAACATATTATGTAATGAAGCAAAAGTATAACACAAATAAAAAATAATAAATTGAAAAAAATAAAGTAAAATAAAATACAAATTAACAGCAATATTATAATATAAATAAAAAATCAGGGTAAATGTAGTCGGAAAAATGGCAAGTAAGTTTGCTATCGAAGTTTATTCGTTTATTATTATCGTTTTTTACTTCTTTTTCCTTAACTACGGGCCGGATAAAGTGTGTTCGCGGGCCGGATGTGGCCCGTGGCCGCCATTTGGTGACCACTGTCATATACTATTATGTACATCAGTATAGAAATCGAAAGTTACTACCTGACCTTATAACTAAGGACAATAGATAAATACAATACATAAGTATTTACAATGATTAATTACTAAATATTAGTTGTACATTTTAACAAAACATAGTCTACTCGTATATTTATATATTCAATATAATAAAAGTTACTGCATTTTTAAAATCATGCTAAAAATCCTAGGTTATATTCACCCGGGAGGTAAGAATATACGTTAGGATATATTCACCCGGGAGGTAAGAATCTACGTTAGGATATATTTACCTCACGGAGACCAAATTTTTACCGGGGGGTAAATATATCCTAGGTTATATTCACCCGGGAGGTAAAAATATACGTCAGGATATATTTACCTCCCAGAGACCAAATTTTTGCCGGGGGTAAATATATCCTAGTTTATTTTGACCGGCGGTAAAAATATCCTAGGTTATGTTTACCCCCCATGGGGATATCAAAATATCCTAGGATATAATTACCCCCGGTAAAAATATCCTAGGATATTTTTACCGGGGGAGGTAAAAATATCCGGGGGTAAAAATCGCCTGTTACACCGGGACTTTGAAGCACGTATCGTTCGCGGTGGTGCATAAAAGCTTTTGGTTTTCCAATCGATTATCCGTTGAAAGTTGTGCGAACTTTACGAAAATACGGTCATTGAATTATTATTATTATTATTTTTTTTTTTCGGCTGAAAATGAGAACGCGCGACATGCAGGTAAAAATATTTGTCTTAAGCTTTCTAACTCGACCAAACGATAATCAGTCGAATCTAACATATTAACACGGTCATTGTTTCCCCATCATCCCCCCGCCCCCTTAAAGTCGCCGCGGTGCTCATTCTATATTATGGTTTAATTACAAAAGTTTGGCAAATCACTAATTTCGTCCGTTTTTCACGACGTGCAGCTCTTTTACCGAATTACCTTTCTCCATTCACCCACGGATTTAGTGCACAAATTGTTTGAATAAATTTATACATCATGTGTAACATCGGTTTTACATAAACCGTCCGATACGCTGCCGCTGAGTTATGGTAAACATTTTCATAATTTGAATTTGAATTTTGCGCAAATCAGATAAGCCCCTGACAACCCGTGCGACGATTTTAATACCTACGCCCGGGATTCGCCGGTAGTGATACCCAACACGCATTACCGGTTAGAATTTTCGTCCGACCCGATCGCGCGGTGTATCATGCGGCGGCGACGCAAATTCGTTAAAAATAATAATAAATAATGATCAAACGGATCGAATGTTTTCGTGCCGTTTAATAATGATTTATGTAATAGCTTTTTCAATAAATTTCATGCGCGCATACGGAAACGTTAATAAAATGAAACGATTAGTTGATGGTAGGTTGGATTAAGGCATAATAATAATGATAATAATAATAATAATAATAATAATGGTGGCAGTGACCTTATTTGAATATTATGAAAAAGTACATTCCCAGTTGTAGGAGTTATATAGGGTGGCAGGTAGACTGCACCAACAATAATATTCAATGAAGGAGTAGATATTTGAATAAATAAATGTTCAATAATGTTAATTTTAGTAGATTTTAGGGCTGATGAATAAGTATATTTTACGGCTATTAGTTCACTACCACCTTTTGTACAAAGACTTGTGTTAGGATTTCTGTCCAAACGATATATTTTATACTTATAACGATCTAGTTCTGAGAAGGAGAGAGCCAAGTTTCTGCCAATATAAAAATATCAAAATTTCCAAATATTTGTGAATTGGTTTTGAGAGATACGAGTTTTGTTCCTAGACCATGAACATTAAAATTGAAAATCTTTAGATTAGATGTGAAGGAGTTATTATAAATTCGTAAAGATCATTTTTTTTATGAGTAGTTACAACATCGAAAAAATTATTGACTAGATATTATTTAATAGATATGGCGAGCTTGCATAATAAACATGAAGTAGTTGTAAACTCCAAGATCTAATATCACATAATTAAACTATGGGCGACCAGTGGACCGTATAGTTTTTTGTCTAAATCGTACAAACGATACCTGACTTACTGAGTAATGAGTATATAGCTTAACAGAAGTGGTCGGGATCGCCGGGCAAAACTTTTAAGTTACGTAATGTCTGATGTGTAAGTGTGTATACTCGTATATGTGATTGTGTGTACTTAAAAACAATGGAGTACGGTAAATAAAATAATGGAAAAAAGAAAAAAACAATGGTAATAAGATGGTAACTATATGTTTCTGTATTGTAATTTAAACAAATATATATAATTTAAAAAATATCTAATTATTCACAGCAACACACAAATGGAATAAATATAATAATTCAATACGAATAGGCCCAACAACATAACAAATGATTTATATGAATATTGCAATGACCAATAATAATAAACTCACAATATTATCGGCGCGTACATTGGCCAGCGCATGTAAAAAGTCTATAAACCAATAACAGAGATTAGCGCAAGTTATAAATGAGTATACGGACGGCGGCGGTCTACACACATAGAAGATCAACGCACGACAAAAAGTAAAAATCACATACGAATATTACAATAATACACACACACACACGTATCGGCCTTTTGGGTAACATGCAAATTCTCAACACACCATAATGAACATATTTTAAAATTGATTTAAAACTACGTGTGCGTGTCTGCGTGTGCTTCGTAATCAGGTATCGGCGCGTACGAAATTAGATGGCAAACTTCAAATACTTGTCGCGGCGGCATCGCCCACATCACCTAATGAAAATTGAAATCCGGCGCTAACAGTAGTAGAATAACTGAAATGGGCACACGTTTGATCCAATAAAATGTTGAACTGTAGGTGATAGCATGCATTGGTTGGTTGTTTAATGCTGCTTTGTCGTCGGCTGGAACACTGCGATCAAATCCATTTAAGTAGCGGATGGATATATTTTTATCGCCTCCTTCTCGTCTTAAACGCAGCTCATTGTAATGTAATAGACAATATGCGTATTACAATACGGCTGATAACTCGATGTGTTTGTTTAAAAGAAAATTGAGTTACAGACAATTCTTTTACATCTGACGAATGTTCACATACCATGGCACGTACATACACTAATGTAAAACGGGGTGCGATGGTGTCTAAACGACAGTCTACTTCGTCTCTGTCGAATAAAACAAATAATTGCTCGTGCTTAATCATCGGCGGAAGACTATCGTGATCGCGGTTGCTCTCGATATCGTCGTAGTCCTGACAGTCCATGCGCTCGTCGTCGATGTCCTCGTAATCATTGTCAGAATCCTTGCGCTCGTCGCCGATGTCGTCGTAGTTCTCGTAGTACATGCACTCGTCGTCGTAGTCTCGTGTTCCATGCAGTTCTCGGTGTCCTCGTATGTCTCGTTCAGTATCTGATATTTTACCGGCCGATTTGGATCGGAGCAAGACGGCGATCGACTGCGCTCCCGAGTGGAATATACCCCACCAGAATTGGTAGTGATGGTTTTCCGCCATGCTCGTCCATATGCAGCCCGGTGCTCATAAATCTCGTCGACTGTCACACATTTGGCCGGTCGTTCCGGATACCTCGATGGCGATAGACTACGCTTTTGAGCGGATGCACGTTTCGAGCTCGCATCACAATGCTTGCGGGTATCGGTCGCAACAGTCCGGCCCTCGTAGTGATGTTCAACTGTGAATTTGCACGGCCGGCACGGGGAGGAGGAAGAATGCGAACGACTACGCTTAGCCGTACTGATGTAGCCTGCACCATCAGCAGTGCCGGTAGAATCCCAAATCCGTGCTGGCGGCACTCTTCCAACTACCCGACTCCTCTCACGGGGCACGTCGACAATAAAACGCTTAGCGGGACGGTGAGGAGAGCATGACTGTGAACGACAACGTTTTAATTTCGGATCTACTCGCTTTGTCTTCCGTTGCGACTGCCCATGATCCCGTTGGAGGCACGTCGGGGGACTCGCTGTCTCTTCGCCAACTGGAATGGTCTTCAAGTGCCTTAGCACCTTCGTGAGGCTCTTCTTAATGTCACGGGTGATGTTCCTATGGCATAGTGTGTACCTTATAAGGTCGGTTACACCTTCAATCGCCAGCTCCAGCTGATTCATTTTCCTTTTACTCTTCTTAGCCCGTGGATGCCGTCGGATGCTACTGGAAGCTGCCAGTTTTTCGCTTATTCCCCCAGGGCTACTTTCAGTGAACCGTCCACTTCCTCTCCTCGAGTTACCAGTTGCTATACCAGCAACGGGGGCCTGGTTGGCTACCCCCGCGCTTCTTTTCTCCATTTGGGCGGTTGGTGATCCGTTGTTGTTTTTTATTGTTGATTTCATATTTATTCCCACGAGAACACAGGAAATGGTCGTCCGCCGCTACAGAGCCCGGTGTAGCGGTAAGGCTGTATACTGTATGGTTCGCCAGATGCCACACAGGATCTTCGTTGACACGTACCTATCCCCGTGCCAAGAGACCCCCTTGGCGAGTTGGCATGCTCGGGCCTGCTGCCCCAGTCAATCAAGCCCAGAGACAGGTCGACGTAGAACCAGGGGTTGTGCCCCCGGCAGTGAGCTTGTCCGCGACCGTTTATTCGTCCATGCCGAAGCTATGGCTTATTTCACGGCTACCCTGCATATCTGCAGGGCGTTCCCCTATCCGCAACCTGGGGACGCGCCCGATAGCATGCTCATGCTAACCGGGAAAACTGTATTCATCACCTTTCACCTCACGTAACTAATGACGGGGCACGGTCGTTTCAAACGGTTCCTTCGTGCAATCGGCCGCACTCCACATGCACGTTCTTGTGTTCATGCAATGTTATTTGTGTTTTACATACAACAGATTGAGGGTGCCACTTGAGCTATATGTTAATTTTTGATTTGAATTATTACCGATGAACAACTCCGCACGACCCATTATTGAACTTGTGCGTAGTTTGATTATTATTTTTGTATAAGCTCTTTTAATTTTTTTAATATTTGCGTCTTTTTTAATTCCCAACATGTCATAATAGTTATTACAATACCTTAAACTGAAAACACAATGAAATAAAATATGAGTAGTGTAGTTTGAAATAGTATTTAAATAACAAGCATAATAGATGTAAATGGACTAAATATTTAAGAAAATTAATTGTATTGAAAGACAAATTTCTGGGTGGAGTACCTATAAAATCAAGACACAAATAATCAAATTTCTATAAACTTGAGTGAAAGATATTAAAATTTAGCTGTTTTTCTGTTATACACATTTGCCCCATCATTTTGGATAAGATCATTCAAATGATGACATATGTATGAAAGAAATTCTCAGTTCGAAATAAATAATAAGAATTAACTCCTGAAATGTCAATCGAAACAAAAATATATTTGATAATGTTATGTTTTGAAAAATTTTAATATATTTCTGGTTAAATAGTGCAAAGACTTTCATTTAAAAACTTTACAATATTGTTACAGGTATTATATAATACTAAAATTGGGTAATTAAAATTAAAAGTTTGTAGTAAACTTCTCTTGGTTTGTTTCTTTGCATTACATTTTTATAAAACAAATTACAAATATCTAAAACAATCTCTTGAAAAATAAAAAATAAAAATTACTTACTTTTGGAAAATATTAGCAGCTTTTTGCAATGATTTCTGCTTACGTTTTACTTTTAGTTCTCGTAGCTCTTTTATAAATCCTAAAAAATGATTAAATAGTCATTATAACTAATATTTTCAATCATTATTACCTTTACCAATTAATACTTATATTGAGGTACATATTCGATAGCGATATAAAGTGAGATATAATATAATGCATAAAATCAATATAATGCATAAAAAACTATAAATGGGAATAAATAGAATGTCCTGTTGCACGTCTAATTAAAATATTTAATAAAAGTAAAATGTCCCAATCGATGATTTTTTATTAAATACGTCTTCTAACCTGAAAAATTCATCAACGAAGTTACCTTAAGATCGAGACGGTAAAAATCATAACTTTGTACGCATAAACAGGTCAGTAAGTAAAGTTGCAACAAAAATAACAAATAGCAGGTTGTTTCGTCGCGCTTTGTCAAAAGAGATACGGAAAACATGGGTATAGGGATAAGCAAACAAAGTACAACATATAACACCTAAAATAATAAGAAATATTTTTTAACAAACAAAATATACCGATAGGTACGATTCATTGTGAACAATACACTGGTAAAGCAATGACAATCTGAAATAACTACAACGTGCGGGACTGCTAGGTACTTTAACACAATTAACACTTAATAATATACAAATTTCATACCCGATTTATACTTTCCATGATCACGCATAAAGAAAATTATAAATATCTTTACGTATTTGTCACTCATCGCGAGATCGTCTGTTAAAAAAAAATAAATACACTGTTCACTTTTATTCACTTACAAGAAACTCATTCTAAAATGAGCAAAAATTTAAAGTTGGTTCGAAATAAAAATGAAAATGTTTAACTGACGTGAGCACATAGAGTAAGGAGATAGTAATATAATGTATTTGACATAGAATGCATATAGTTCATACTTTCAACAATGACACCGGCGCGGCTCAGCGTACCAACAGCAAAATAACATATATATATTATATATATATTGATATTTATTTGCAACAATTGATTCAATGGTGGACAACCAAATTCTTCTTAAGTATCCCTTAGCAAAATACACCTTTTTGCCTGCTACGTTATCACCAAGATTAAAGTAAATCAAATTAATTATATAATTAATAATATTAAAAATTGTATTTACATTATTGTATTTTATTACCTCACGATTTACTGTATTGGGGGCACCCTCTGTTTCAAACGATTATTATAGTATATATTTTGATTTCCGACACTTACATTTTTTAGCTGTACATTTCTCTGGCAATCACATCTCAAAAAACCTTAAAAAACTTTATTTTATCGATAACAGGGTAAAATTTAATTAATTTTTGGAGTAAATGTAAGACATATGTTTTATTTCCATCCCAGAATAATTATCATACACTCAGATTAAAGGAAATAGCAATAATTCAATAATTTTGATGTAAAAAAAGAATCTTGAATTGTAACAATATTTATTTTTTTTCGAAACGGACATATATTGAAGTATCATTTAAATGCAAGTATGAAATGTGCATCTTGAACGTTATTGCTTGTTTTCAACGCAATCATTGTCCAGATGATGTTGATAAGAACCTAGATATGTGCAGGGTAAGAAAATATTTATTATAATGAAAATACGTTTTATTTAACCAAACACATTTAATACCCGCAAAGGGCGACTTTAATAGTTTACCGAGGAGTGTCCTAACAACTTTTAGTTCGTTATTAGCTAGGTTAAATTTGAACAATGAAATGGGATCGTTTTTAAATCACAACTATATAAGTGTAGCTAATTTTTTTACTGGAACACATTTTAATCAAACGATGAGTTGAGGTTAAGTGACATGTGAATCCTCTCAGAAATCCGCTCAGATAAAATGTTAACATACATTAGATTATACTATTACATATATATTATATGTTGGTAGGTTTCATTGTATCTATCCGATCAATGTTACATTTTATTTTATATTCTATTAACTGTTTACATTTGGGTAGTTTAATAAATTTAAATAATAACTGAATATAATTAAACAAAAATTGTGTAAGAACATCGCTTAATCTTTTTTAGTCAAAAATTTGAAAAACAAATTGTTCTTGATTTGATTCACCACGTTGACCGTATGATCAACCAGGTTTTATATGGTATTTTTATAGGTATTATTTATTAGTTTTATAGGTATTATGGTAATCTTATTATCTTATTATATCTTACTATCCAGCAAACAATTTGAAAAGTGTTTTGTTTTATTATTGTTATTTGAGTATTGGCCTATTTCATAGGAAGATATAAATAAATTTAAGTAACTTTTTTTTAAATCATCATTGTCAAAGATAGATCGTACCTCAAATACTACATTAAAAAAAAAGCTTCATTCAAATACTTAAACTTGATTATGAGCTATGAGGACTTACTTTCCAGTTAACTAACATAAACTGGATATACTTTCTTAAATTTAAACATATATTAGAATGACAAATAGTACACAACTACCTATTATTGATATTATGTTCAAAATATATTTTAATTTCTTAAAATGGAGAAGTAAATACTTACTTACATATTAGAATTTTCCTGCTTATAATGTTTGTAAACACACACTTTATAAACATACGTGTATAAATCTATTGAAATTGATATAATAATTATCTTTTACACGTAGGACATGATTGATTTCAAAAAAGTAGTAAAAAACGTCATAATATTTTAAAATCTATCTATATACATGTATATAAAAATAAGTGTACATTTTGAATAAATTGTATAACTCAAGATCCACCTAACCGATTTCGATAAAAATTTCGGGGCACATTAGTATTGATATGTAGATGTTATTTGTGAAGTTTGTACGCTGTGCAATAAGTGGTTATGCTCAAGCCATGGAATAAGTGATGAATTTGCCAAAACTTTGCTGTATTCAGATGTAACGCATTATTACACTTGGACTGCACAAAAAACATGGCAACGGCGTAAACAAGGAACAGCATTTTATGGCCATCCAGATCTTTTCTATGCAGAACCTATGGGAAGACTATACACAGTTCATCCAAATATGGTAGAATGTTATTATTTGCGGCTGTTGTTAGTGAGTGTTGTGGGGCCAAGTTCATTTGAAGTCTTGCGAATAGTTAATGGTCATTTATGCGCTACGTATCGTGAAGCGTGTGAGCATTTGGGATTACTGGAAAATGATGCACATTGGGATTCCTCACTTCATGATGCATCGATCGCTTCATATCCACATCAAATACGTATGCTGTATGCCAGAATAATATCAACATGTTTCCGCGTGATGGAGCCTTATGTATCATTTATATTTTCTTGTTTAATTATATCTTAGTTTCTTTTTCGTGTTCTCTTTCTTTCTTGGCACTATATTAATTATACTCCAATTTTTCTATTTCATATTTTTATATTGATATATACATTTTATTTTTACACTTTTTTATCCTTCATAAAAATCCACGTCGCTCCGGCCTCACCAGGTCTCGGCTCGTGGTTGGAGACCTTACCAAATATAGTTGCTAGTCAAATTAAACTTGTACAACGGTTAGGAAGGTAGTCATCGCTTATATGAGATGTCACAATATTTAAATTATTATAATAATAAAGATAATGCAGTAAAATCATGATTTGTCTAGTACGAATTAGTATTTACCATATGTAACATATAGTATATAGTGTACGAGACACGAGTGCGACCACCTTAACATAACTTATAACTTTTGTCCTGTAAGGCGCTAATATAGTCTCAAAAGTAAATTTTTTTTCATTTATTCGCCCTCAATTGAACGTCATCGTGGAGAACGAATATTAATTCAAGTAAGTGGTTCATAAAATGTTATTATACGTTTTATAAATCCAATATGATCCTGTGTTTCAAGGTAACCATATGATCTCGGAGGAAAATAATTTTCGGGGTTTTCAAGTGTCTATATAACAGTACCAACGACGTAGTGTTAGAGAGTTTTTAACAAGTTTTTTTTAAACTATACATTTTTATTATAGTTCCTACCAAGTTAAAAAATGTATTATGCTTTAGTGTACATATTACAATTTTTTTAGCAATGTTGCTACGATTTATAGAATCTGGAAAATATAGTTATATAATTTTTTTCAAATGCAATATAAATATACATAAGAAATTGATTATACATATATAATGTTAAAAAATATATTTTCTTCGTTACACGTGTAACATATTTTAAATTATAATTAATAAGTGTTTATACTCAAGCTGCTAAAGTAGATGGAAATGAAAGGAGTATTTTAAAATACCGTTAGGTTAACCACGTGAAAAAGTGTTGATGGAAAATATTAAAAAGTTAAATAAAAGTTAAATTTGCTACTCATCTACCTTCAAAAAGTAGATAACTAAGTGGGTATAATGTTGATTTCTGTGAAGTTAATTGATATAATCGATAAAATTTTAAGTGTATTATTCCATGTAACCACCAATTCCCAAATTTGTCTTTGTGTGTACAAATAATTTGACTAATTAATTATGTTTAAATTAATTTATGTCTAGCCAAAAAATATTTCATTACATACACAAAACTATTTATGACTTACTTTATACGAGTTGAGAAAAAAAAACAATGTATTTGAGTAAATATTTTTTTATTGGTTGTGACAACTGTCAAGGTCAAGGATGTATAATAAATGCATGTAAATTATATAAATAATAATAATAATGTACATTTTATGAATATAAATTATTTTATGCCATTTCTTAACTTGTTACCACTCGTTACAATCATACACTGGAAATATAAAACATAAATGATTACAAACACTTTCAGTTAAATCAAGTTTTATGTGCATTGAATAAATATAAAATAATATTTAATACAAGCATAATAGTGACAAAAATATTTACTTGGATATCCAATCGTATGCAATACACGTATGGTTGTTTATGATCCATCAATCTATACTAAGATCGTAAACCATACGTGTATCTCTATTCATTAATGTATCGAATGCTTTTTTAACCCCTGATAAACATAAAAAATTATATCTCATTCTTGAGCTATATGTTAATTTTTTATTTGAATTATTACCAATAAACAACTCCGCACGACCCATTATTGAACTTGTGCGAAGTTTAATTATTATTTTTGTATACGCTCTTTTAATTTTTTTAATATTTGCGTCTTGTTTTATTCCCAACATTTCATAATAATTATTACAATACCTTAAGCTGAAAACACAATGAAATAAAATATGAGTAGTGTAGTTTGAAATAGTATTTAAATAACAAGCATAATAGATGTAAATGGACTAAGTATTTAAGAATATTAATTGTATTGAAAGACAAATTTCTGGGTGGAGTACCTATAAAATCAAGTCACAAATAATCAAATTTCTATAAACTTAAGTGAAAGATATTAAAATGTAGCTGTTTTTCTGCTATACACATTTGCCCCATCATTTTGGATAAGATCATTCAAATGATGACATATGTATGAAAGAAATTCTCAGTTCGAAATAAATAATAAGAATTAACTCCTGAAATGTCAATCGAAACAAAAATATATTGATAATGTTTTTTTTTGAAAAATTTTAATATATTTCTGGTTAAATAGTGCAAAGGCTTTCATTTAAAAACTTTACAATATTGTTGCTGGTGTTATATAATACTAAAATTGGGTAATTAAAATTAAAAGTTTGTAGTAAACTTCTCTTGGTTTGTTTCTTTGCATTACATTTTCATAAAACAAATTACAAATACCTAAAACAATCTCTTGAAAAATAAAAAATAAAAATTACTTACTTTTGGAAAATATTAGCAGCTTTTTGCAATGATTTCTGCTTACGTTTTACCTTTAGTTCTCGTATCTCTTTTATAAATCCTAAAAAATGATTAAATAGTCATTATAACTAATATTTTCAATCATTATTACCTTTACCAATTAATACTTATATTGAGATACAATAGGTAGTAGGTACATATTCGATAGCGATATAAAGTGAGAATTATCCTAATGTAATTTGAAGGTGGACAGATGTAGTTGAGAAAGATCCGCGGAATGGATAGGAATGAACCATTGGAGAAACATAATTTCTAGAAAGACTTGGCTTGAAGTTGTGATGGCAGCAAAAACTCTTGTATAGTAGTAGAAGCCAATAAAAGAAGAAGAAAAAAAGAATATATTTTGTAATTATATCTATTTAAAGCTGGATCCTTTGTTAATATAATAATAATAAAGTCGAAATATGAGGTTTAAATTATTATGAAATATGATACCAACTGCCAATCTCTAGAAAGATCAACATCATAATCTTAAATTTTTTCTTACATTTTTACGTAATCTTTTTTATTCAATAACATTTTAAGAAATGTAGAATTTTTAAGTTACAATAATCCGCCTTAAATTATTTCCATAAATCACTATGTATACATTAAGTATTACGATTCAATAAAACTAATAATTGTCTATTTACGTTTCATATTGTTTATTTTCAAAATAACTTTTGTATGTTTATGAGAATATTTGGTGATTATTTTAGTTTTGTAGAATACAAAATCCTTACTCCTTTGATTATATATCGGAGTAATATAGGTAAATATATTTGAAAATAACTTTAAAATTATGGATAAAAAAAAACTTTCAACTGAATAGTAACTATGTCATTTCTCAAATGTTATGTTTCAAAAAATAAACCACTTCTTGCGATCACGAATACCTTTATAGAGCGAGTACACACAAATATTTTTCTTTTCAAATATTGAACACTTCCTATTTCGAGAGATATTACCCCCTGCATATTATTCAATTTTTTTTAACGCTTTATTGTGCGTTTTCAGCATTTACGAAAATTATTGTTTTTTTTTTTTTGTGTTCAAGTGTGAAATAAATTTATTTAGGTATTATTTTCTCAGTAGTCATCGATAAACTGGTTATTTGTATATAGCACTGAATACGAATTAATACTTTGTTAGTGCACAACACAAAAGTGTAGAAAATAGGAAAGTACTCTAAAAAAATTAAAAAGTATTCCACCTAAAATCCAAGCAAATTATTTGAAACTTACATATAACTAATCAAATATTTTAAAGCAAAAACTTAAATTATGAAGTGTTGAACCAACCTTTTTGTATCTGAATGTTTGATTTCAATATTTCATGTTTCATACATTTCAAAACATCTGAAAATATTTTTATTACATTTTTTAGTATACATTTATTGTGTTCATCGAAATATATAATATTATTATTATCATTTTAATTCAAATTTTAAATTTCTTCATATAAAACATTTCTGAATTAAAAACACGCCTTTAAAGTAAACCCTGATTCATTTTTAATGATCTTAATTGAATGGTCTTTAAAAGGGTTATTGTAGATAAATATACGTACAACTAATATTGAATAACATAAGAATGAAAAAAAAATGTTATACACTATAAATAAAATGTAAATTTTAGTTGTCAGTTATAAATGTCCCAGCACAAATTAGTGATCCTATTTATTTGAATAATTCAAGACTGTTACAGCAGAAAATTGTTATTCTAGACAAAATTGGATTCTAAATTTATTTCATTATAGAAGAATATATTATTATAATGTTGTATACCAAATTTCACAAAAATATAAAATTTTCAAAAAAACTACAAGACGTTTGATTACTATACTCGTATAAGATTTTTGCATTAATTTAGCATTCATATACATAAAGTTTTACATGTAATGATTTAAAGAGATATTTTATAATTTTTATTAGAGCCAAATGTGATAATCCAATTCTGTCACAAATGTGTTAAAATTATAGTGGTAAAAATATAAATTTAGAAGTAAATTAGCTGTACAATTTTACTTAAGAAAACTTTGTAAACAAATTTTGTAACTCACCTTTCGTTTCGAATGTATTCAGCAATTTATGAAGTTTCATAGCACTATTCCAAGCATTGCCTAAATGATTTCTGAAAGTATTTGATGCGATTGATGCAATATAGCGATCAGCTCTTTCATCGATACTCTCCATAGTCTTTTGCTGTCTACAAGTAATATGAGTATTGTGATTAATATTATAAACTATAGAAAAGTCTAATAGACGTTATAATAAAAATAATTTACATATGTCTTGGTAACTGAAATTGGAAGCTAATGATTCCTTAAATCACTCCTTCAAAACAAAAACCAATGTATTATAATTATCGTTCTGAAAAAATTATAATAAATATCGGACTGCTGCAATAAGTTAATTGAATTTAACAATAAACAAAATTATATATAATAATATTTTAATATTTATCGTCTTGACGATGGATTTTATAACAATTATTCTATTTATCTATTATAGATAGATATTTTTCTATTGTCTAATAAAATATATTTTTCTTTCAATTATTCTCACAGAAAAACGAATGAAATCTAATCTTCAAATGATCGTGGCCTTTTGGCATTATATTGATTTAATTGTTTTTTATTGTATAGAATTAGTCATTGTCCCCGAAGGAGTCATGAATGAAATAGTTTTCAAAAATTTACGCATATTCTCTTTTACTTTATAATTTTATTATTTCAATAAGACCAGCTCTATAATATTACCATCTTCTATACGATTTTAGAAAACGATAAATCAAATGCTATACATCTTCGCCTGAATAAAGTTATTAATATAGGTACTTAGACATCTTTTGTATGGACGTGAGTGATTGTACACACTACTTGAATGTGGTTGCGGCGACAAACAATTAGCAAATATCAATACTTTTTTTCGGTTGAGACTCTTTTGCGCACATATTAATATATTTATTAAATTTATGACAACTCGTTTGCGCACAAAATTATGAACAATGGAAACCTGCTTGTAGGTACGGTTTTGGGTGTACAGGGTGTCTTAAAGTATAACGATTATTTTCAATCATGGTTTCCCATCAGTTGTCTATCAGTTATCTATCAGTAATAGGGACTTCATAATCGTGATTTCTGTGCTCATCAAGTGCATAAGTCGTGATGGAACTTTTACGTATGCGCCAAAATATTTCATGCAATTGTATACAATTCATGCTTATACAAATTATTATTATTTACCAGTAGTATACTGTTTTTTAAAAAATAAACATGCATCAACATATGTGTCTATGTGGAAAACCATAATGAACTTGTCAATGCAGTTAGTAGGAAAAAACTTAAGTGTAAAAATATTTCATGCAGATTTTGAAAAAGCTGCACACAATGCTGTTCTTCAGAGTTTTCCGCAGTGTAAAATAGTTTGCTGTAAATTCCATTTAGGACAAAGTTGGTTCAAGCGTTTGCAGAAAAATAAAAGTTTATTTAAAGAATACTAAAAAAATGATTCTGAAGTTGGAAGGTGGCTTAAATATTTTTTCGGTTTACCTTATTTAGACCCTAATGACGTTTCGGACGCATTCACTGAAATAATTTCAATAGCACCAAGTAACGTAAGTATGGATTTTCCTGACTATATATTAAAAAATTATGTTGATGTTGATGCTGATTTTGAGCCAGAATTATGGGCTAGTGAACCAGACAATAGCCCAAGAACAACGAACGGAGCTGAAAACTTTCACATGCATTTCAATAGTCAATTTTATACCCCCCACCCTCATATTCACCAAATTATTCAAACACTTATGGAAATTCAAGTCGATACTGATTTAAAAATTAATTCACTAAAAAAAAATAAAGGAAATACCCATAGAAAAGAAGTATTAAAAAAACAAAATTATATGAAAAAAATATACTCTGATTATAAATCTAAAAGAGTTGACATTTTAACATATTTAATGCAAACGCGTACCAATATATAAACATCAAAATTATTTTAATTATTTAACTTAATTGTCAACAAATTATTGCAATTGTAAATAAAATTATTTTAGGTACACAGGTTATGAACACCCTATACGTGGGTAAATTTCTTCGAAAAAAGGTTTCTATTGTTCGCAAATTGTGCGCAAATGAGTTGTGTTTTTGTGCGCAAACGAGTCGTGAAAAATGTAAATGTGCGCAAACAGGTTGTAGCCCTTTTTTTCTTCTGCGTACTTGTGGTTTTGCTGTCGCTTGGATGTGTGCAAAGGGGTTTTGACTACTAATTTAAATGTAATATGATATTGCCTATATTAAAATATCAGTACCTGAAACTAATCGATTATTACCTTTTATTAACATGGAGAAAAGCTTTTTTTAGTTCGCTAAAAAGAGCAACTTCTCTTATACATTATATTACATTTTAAAGTCTTAAGTATTAATATTGATTGTTTATAAACTGATAACTACAAAAAATTCGGCAGAATTCATGATTTTTACTGATTTTCGAATTCAAACGCTTATTTATAAAAATTGGGAATTTAAATTTTTGATTTTTAAAATTTTTTCTCACGGGTAAAAACAATGTATGAGGAACATAGTATTAAAATTTTTCTATTTATAAATCAATCCATATTATTTTATTGGTATTTTACGAAAAAAAAAACTAATTAGTTTCAAATTAATAGCACAAAAAATGTAACACTGTTTGAAATTTAAACCATACCTAAATTATTGCCATATAAACTACTATTGATGATAGGATAACCTTTTCTAAGACCAGTCGTGATGACATACATAAAAAAAAGAAACACATAAAACCATTACATTCATTGTTTCAACTCAGATTCTAAAATGATAGATAGTAAAAAGTTGTAAACATTTTTTTAACAAAGCAAATTATTTATAACCATTAATAGTCATAGGCTTTTGCCAATGAGTCTATGGCCAGCTACTGATAAATATTGCAATAAATTATCTTTACTTTTGGAAGATTTATACTCATTATATGCTTCATGGCTAATATAAACCACAGCTCCACGTACGTGGTGCATCTGTCGGGGTCGTCAATCGTCTCCTGCATGGAGCGTTCAACAATATATACAATAATACATCGACGTAAAAAATACGCTTTAATATTACATCATCAACTTAAACATGGACGAATGGTAATATTTTTCCAGTGCTATAATTTAAATCCATATTTATCCCAGTCTTATTATAATCGTACCACCCCTTATATTGCTAACCAGTCTTAACATCTTATGACTAGCACACTTGACAACAAAGTACACGTTAAAAACTACGTATACATAATAAAGAACAACATAATTATTTTCGACCTATGAGCTTTCAGAGTTCTTCATCGGCCGAAAAGTTTGAGATGTTCTGTACGACTGTGTTGAAAAATGCACTTTTTGAAGCAACGTTTTCATGAAAAGGATTTTCTAAAAATCTGAATGACTGTTTAAGTAATTTTTAGCCTTTAAATCTACCCATTAAAATCAACTCTGGGCTTTTACATATTTTTCTTTATATTGTGCGGCTCACGACTCTCTTATCGCTGGTATATAATAATCCAAAAGTTTTGGACCAAAACCCACCGTACGTTTCACGTCGTGTTTTCCTAGTTGTATTGGTCATTTATTTTTTTTTTATACTGAATAACCTTCAACTATTATAATTTTTTGGATGTTGCAATCAGTCATTATCATAATATTGCTGGACGATTCGTGAGTTACATAATTTTCGTTGGAAAATATGAATTTTGAGGGTTTTTCCAAGAAGTCAACCGTTTTGATCGTAATATTAATGGATTTACACATTATAGGTGTGCATTACTGTAATTATCGCAGCGAAGTGTAAATAAATAATTTTTGGAAACAAGTCGATACTGTCACAATAGCAAAGCTATTTTACCGCGAATGGTGTGTGTAGTTAAAATTCGTATTTTTATTAACACGATATAATAAATAACCTCTTAGATGTTCTGCATTCTAATGCGCTGCATTTTGCACGCAATTGTCAACTGCAGGCTGCAGCGTGTAATTAAATAACACAATAACACAGGTGGGGGTTGTACAATGCGACAAAAAAGGATGCACAAATATCATTTCAGTCTATATTACGTATTTCCATCCAAACAATTAATTCGTCCGAAGCAAATTGATACAAATGCGTGTCAAACAATACCGAATTATTAATTTGTTAATTATCCTCTATTCCATGGGTTCTTCTCTCCGTTGGTGTTTAATAATATTTACATTTTTTCAAACTCGCATGTCTACCTACAATAATAGTGTACCCAAGTTTTCGGTTTTGCGTAATCATCCTTACCGCCTCTGTGTAACGTGTACAAACTAAAATGTGAAATATTTTATTTCTTTTCGTCATCAGTCTAAGGAATCATTAAAAACAATCGATTTGTGTTTCGTTTTAACTATATATTCGACTGTAAATCCAACCATTAAAACCTTTTTCGGTATCAGTCGCTGACGAAAAAGTCATTTCAACTCATTCCGCTGCAATAAGCCGGATACATTAAATTTATAAACACTTTGAATACACAAAAAAAAATATTTACGAACAAGGTATGTACGAATACTTCCTAATATTACTACAGTTTAAGAATTTAACAATAATCGAATAGTCCTCATTGTTAAAAATAATATCGATAAAAAGATTTATAAATGCAATTATTGCGCTGTACTCGTGGTATTTTATTTCAGAAAAAACAACTTAAAATTACTTGACAAATTATAAAAAAAAAATTTAATAATTATAATAATTCAACTTAATAAACCGAAATTCTAAGATTAGATGTTTTGTACTCCATTCAATGTTTGTTATCAATGTTAACATGTTTGTTGTATGGGTGATAAAAGGAAGTAGTAAAAACGGATACTAACTGATCGCAATTTACATGCTGTACTTTTAAGCACAATTTAGGATTATAATTTATTAGTTCACCGATTTTAACAGTCAATCATGCACAAATATAATATTCATATATTCATGCTTATCTCACAATTCTGATAAAATGTATCCAACTATTGGTATATTAGATTTCTACCAAATTCAAAATAATTATTTTATGATTTATTATATACTTGATTATCATTTTTATTATATTACATAATTTTTATTATTATTATATTTTCAAGAAATGGCTACGATATGATAGTTTTGGATTTTGGTGTTGACGGTGTTGCTTCCTACTTCTTACTTTTTACGCAATAACGTGTAGTTCACACTCGGAATAACAAATAGACTTGGACGATACCTCTAAATCGTTTTCCTCGATCGATACGTTTTAAATTTCGTTGGATTATCGCTAGTGTTAAAAATGATGTTTTGCTTAAAGAAGTTGAAACAAAGGGAGGTAAATTGATGCTGCTCGTTTTGATCACTGAGGATATCCGATTTGATAGAAATCCAAAATTTAACTCATGCATGTTATTGAAATCTTATAAGCAGATTTTCATCTGATAGCAGATCAATAATTCTATGCTTATTTTCAATTTCCTACATCTATTGATTTATGACGTGACATAGTAAAGAATAATTTTATGATATAAATTTAATTTTTACATAGTATAAATTATATCATGCAAAAAATTATCAGCGACCACCGATGTAGCAAATAGTGATTTTAGATTTTAGATTTTAGATTTTAACTCGCCACAGCATGGGTTGTTGCTCTCGATCAGTCACGGTATGTATTTTAAATACGCCAATGTGTTATCAAGTATATCAATTATCAAGGTGTAGAATATTGCACAAGCAAACGTGTACACATGTGGGCAGTCAGTGTCATCAGAATAATTAAAATTGGAGTCAAAATTAAAAGTTTTGGGGTTAGATAATGTGTCTATTTCAGCAGCGTCTCTAACTACCTAGGATCGGTTACACTTGTTTTAGCCGTGCATTATGTGTTTATAGAATTCAATGCATTTCCGCATCGGTTTCACGTTCTTTGTCTGTTGATATCTAAGTGACCTTAGAACAGATTCACATTGTACGGCAGATGTTTTCATAAATTTTGTGTTGTAAAAGTGTAAAACAACTTACAAGATATATATATATGTATAAATAGCATTTACATGTATACATTTATCGGCTTATCGCTGTGATACTGCTTGTTCATTATTCATATACTAGCTGACCCGTCACAGCTTCGCCCGTGATTGGTTGTTTAAGGCATAATTTTGCCTTCGGACCATGATATGTAGAATTCAAATATTATTGTTTAATGTGATCAGCAAGTAAATATAAAAAAATGGTTAATGAAAACGGATTTAAATTTTTATAGTTATTCATATATTAAGTATCTACACTATTTCTAAAATAACTGATCCAAAATGGTTAGGTTATACAAAAGGTATCAAAAGGTTAGTTGACCTAAAGTTATTTCATACATTTTGTTCATTTTGAAAAAAAGTGGTTCATTCATACCTATAATAAATTATTTAGTATTGTTATAATTATTATAATTATTACTACTTAATTACATATTATTAGTTAGGTAAATAACCCGGCTTCGCACGGAACAGTCTATGCCGGGGAGGCCATTTTTTTAAATGCATTTTTACAACACATCTATATACTATTACTTCCTCACTATTTCCTATTTCAAGTTCATACGTTTTATACTTTTTTTTAGATATACTGATCAGTGAATGACTATGGTAGTTGAATTTTATATACATTTTGATTAATTTACATATAATTCAATCGGTAATTACAGTTACTCAACTTGGATATATCTTATTATTTTAAATTCCAAAAAATTACTATAATTTCGATGAAAAAAAAAATTGAGGTTGAAAAAGCGCAATCGTCATATATTATAATGATATTTAATTTAATTTATGAAGTCTACATCAATTATATAAATTTACATATACCTCAAACGGTAAATATACCGTAATTATTATTATTATAAATTTATAACATATTAAACAAAATAAGAATATAAGTAAAGGAAAAAAGAAAATTTTTTACATCCGTCCCAAAACTAATCCTTAAAAATGAAAAAAATCCATTCTTATTGCATATCTACCTATAGAGTTTTGAGTTCAACAATCTTGTCATTTTTTGAGATGTACCGATTAGTGATTGAGAAGTATTTGATTTTTATACTTACATGGTGATATTTTTACCATAATAAAACATTTTTTTGGCCGTAAAATTGATTGAATTTGGATTTTTCAGTTTTACCATGATTTACTTCAATTTAGCATAAAATCTCTATGTTTTTTATAACTTTTTTTTCATGACACCAAGGGTGACTTGTGGCGATGCAAACTATTTTTATTCAATTGAAACACCCTATTTCCTCTACGGTAATTCATTAAGGTCAACTTTCCATGAATTCTGATTTATTGAATTCAAAATTTGGACGAGTACAGTTTTTGAGTTATTCTAAAGTATTAACGAAAATAATCATATAAAATTAGTTAATTACTAATTAGTACTGATTTGGGATAACGCGAATTTTACACTTTTAAATTTTTCATATTTTAGCAATTTCGCATAATGTAAGAGCATATATGATATATTTAAGGGCATAATTTTATACACTTCATAAGGTTTTTTGAGCATGAAATCTCTGGCCGTAATTATTATTAATATTCGTTCGGCAAGGCGCGCGTGTGACGAGAGTAGAAGCATTTGTTGTCATGAATGTACCTAAATTGCATATACAGTACTCCGTACGTTATTCGTGCTAACTGTGCAACGATCACGTGCCATTTGTGAACCGACATTCAAATACATCTCAGGACAGTTCAAGTGGGAAAACTTCGTAATATTGACCCGTATACAAATGTACTTATATTGATAATACGAGTACAATATTTGCAAAACTTATAAAATAAACTATAATACTTAATATACTTTTTTTTCTTCATTTTCTTTTTTTAACTGTATTCAAACACCTAACAAGAAAGACAATAGTTATCCTTGCCCAAATCTACAAAGCTATGCTTCGTTTATCATATTATCCCATCGTATATCGATACCTTGGTATCCTTATCGATCATCGACTTAGATGGAATTTTCACATAAAAATTAAGACATAAATACTAAACAACCTGTGCCGACTCCTTCTCCTATTTCTAACTTCTAAACAAATGAAACTACCTGTCAAACTCCTGTTCTACAAGCTTCTACTAAGACCCATACGGATATATGGCATACAACTATGGGGTACAGCCAAAATTTTAAACATCAACCGCATCCAAAGATTCCAATCCAAAGCCCTCCACATAATTTCCAAAGCTTCTTTCTACCTCTTAAGCCACACTCTCCACTCTGAACTTGCCATACGTACTGAAATATCTAAGACTCACTACAAATGATTAAACAGTCATAGTATACCACAAAAATACGCTTATCACAGAACTACCTTTCAACATTATCCCAGATAACCAAATTCAAATACTTAGAAGGCAATAGTGTAGTGACCTGCTAACTTAATTAAAAACTCCTCATAAGAAGGCCTCTCAATCTGTCATATCTTTCTATTTATTGAACCATATTTATTTTTTTTTTTTTTTATCATCAATTGTTCTTATTGTTCCGCATGTATAACAGATTGAATAAAAATTGAATTTAAAACAAACAACTTTTTTGGAATTATATAATCTGTATACGTATACAGGATATCCTACTGGGATCTTCAAATTTCACAATAAATTGTATTTCAAAAAATTTATTTTTTTACTTCTTTAATAACACACTTATGTTAACCAAACTATTGACAGTAAAAATGCCTATTCCCAAGACCCAGGGATGCTCATAAAAAAAATTTTAAAAATTTCAATTAACTCTATTAATACGTGAGATATTGCTCTGTGTACATCCCGGTGAGTCACCCTAAAATGATTATTACAATAAATACAAATGACAGCTTCATGCTAATATGAAATACAGTAAAATATAATGAAATTAAATAAATAAATTATATATTTCATATTAAGGCTATTGTAGGCGAGTAGCTATCAATCGAATAAAACTTCCCGTCGTACCGTCGTGGGTGTTACGAGTATGACTTATGGTTTTAAATTTTTACGCTCAAACTATTATTGTTCTAACATTAATATTCCCTATTTTATTATACTGTATTATACGGTAATTAATTTAATAAATATTATTTTTTCCACAAATATAATGTATTGAATTAACACGGTTTTTTAGATACTGTCGGCGGCAGTTGCGAACATTTAATATGGATTGGTTGCAAAATAACGATGTAATAATTAACTTGGCACTGTTCAAGCAATACCATTTTTATCATCTGTTCAACCCGAATGGCCCGAAAATATTCAATTACAGTGTCTACAGGCTTATCCATATCGTGTTCATCGTGGTCCTTATTTGTTTCACCGTTTTCTCGGCGTCGACGTTCGTTTTGGAGACGGGAGACCAGGATTTCGAGGATATCGAATTGCTACTTATAATGTTTATATACAACACGATTGGCATTTCTATTTTCAAAATTCTGGTGTTTCTGTACAAGGCGGACACGGTCTGGAACTTGTTCAGCTTCTCGCGCATAGATTTTTTGTTCAGCGAACCGTGTCGTAAGCACGTTGCGATCCTCCACAAGTACCGCAAGAGATCGATAAGAAACACCAACTTTTTTCAAAACTACTGCGTCGCCGTGTTTACGTTGTGGATGGCGATGCCGTTGTTTTTGAACGCGTTCGCGAAGCCGGACACCCCGGATCGGCGTTACCTTAACATTTTCAACATGAGGTATCCGGTGAGCACGAGCATTTTTAACGAATACTACTACGCGTTTTACTTTATTGAAATTTTCACGGGCCTCTTCCTGCTGTACTACTCGGTGTTGATCGATAATTACCTGATATCTTTCTGCTGGGCAATAATCGCTCAATTCGAAGTCATCACGTGTGCGTACGGAAGCATTGGAAACGAAGATACGATTATTGAAAAATCCCAAGATGGTAAGTTTGTCTATAGATATTTCAAACCTTTGAAGAATTTACAGTACATAGTGTTCACAAAATAAGTATAAATGTGATAAAAATAGATTATTAAACAAAATTATGTGCTATTGATTGCAAGTACTTACGTTTAACCGTAGTTTTATCGTATCGTATAAAAATAAAAAAAAATAAAATATGACGTATAACCGAAAAAATTTAAAAATTGTACCAAGTTGGTGTACATCGTATGTGTGTTTAATCAAGACTTTCATACCGGAAGTTAAAGATTTTTAAAAAAAATCCTTGTCAAAATATGTGTATTGTGTTCCTTTTATAACAATTTTTATATCAGAGGAAAATGTTTGAATTCATATTTTTTTATTATTGGAATATTTTGTAATGGGACATTTCGGCTCGGGGATATTTTGACCGAGATATTTTGACATGTATTGGATTGTATATTTTAACGAATTTTAGAGCCAAAATAATATAAATTAAATTTTTGGGGCATGCTAATTATTTAACAATTAATTTTTCATTTGATATACGGATGAATTATCTTAGGTAAAAATGTATGAATAGGAGACGTCATAATTATATACCAACTTCACTATCATAATCTTATTACAAATTGTATAGGATGATGATTAATCATTAATAACCATTGATTATATAAGAGTTAATATAATTCATATAAATGACCGGGATTATCGCATCAAATAAAATAGTTTAATTAAAAATAGCCATGACTCATGATTAATAATTATATATGCCTCGTAACAAATTAATAATCATGAAATTTTTATTTTTATTTTCAGCTAGTGGAAATAACTGCGCGGAAGCATATTATGAAGATTTTAAATCAGCTCTTCAGGACCACATTAACGTAAACATGTTAGTCTCCCATAATTATCATTGATCAGCTGTTTAAGCATTATGTTATAACTTTGTGCATTACACAGCTTAAAATGTTTAAGTTTATACATAACTGTATATTTACACGGTTATAACTTTTTATAGAACTTCAGGACTAAGTGCCGAATACTTGCGAATCAATACTTCTTCTAAATATAAAATCATAATAAGGACACAAAAACAATAATAACACATACGAGAAACATTTTTTGGGTAACAGTTGTTAAAAATAATCAAAACAAAATATAATGTCAGAAGTTGACGGATTTATGTTCATTATCTTATCCAAAGCCGGGGGGGAGTCAGAGATTTATCCCCGGGCGCATAATTTTCGTGGGCGTATTTTTAAAGTTAAAAATTAAAGTTAATTAAAGTTAAAATTATTTTTAAATTATTAATTGTTTAAACTTGTATTGATCCAGTATAATGCGAACGGCTATATAAATGGTAGGTATTCATACTATTGTGTGAGTGTGTTTGAATTTTCGTTAAGAAAATACTAATTCTGGCATCTCCCTGAAATGGGCGTACATTTTTCATTTTCCCCGGGTGTTCAAAAGTTAAGATCCAGCACTGATTGAATCTAATGCATTGTAACTTGCACGATTACAGGGACCAAGACTTATATTTAGTAAAAATATTTACTGTAATGAAATATAATAAACACCATTCGGACGCGTTATAGAAGTATATTATAATTTATAATTATACACTACGGTAATTTTTTGTCCAGAAGTCACTAATTATTTAACTTAAAAGTTATAAATATAAAATAACCACGTTGAACGGTTATGTCATTACCTTTAAGAAATATCACAATAATGTTTTCGAACTTCGGGCTTTCGAGCAAAAGGTATCATTATCGGATACATACATAATTTGAGCAACATCCTTGTGATGACATATCCTAACATTTTTCGGAACCTAAAACGAATCTTAAGTGTTGCATTGAATATTTGACGTTCGTTAAGGATAAATATAATATGTTAAAATAACTTACCATTAATTTCACCCACTGATGGTAATTCGATTAAACAGCGCGTATGTTATTATATTATAGTACTAGTATACACATTATGCTTTTATTTTATTTTAATTTTTTTTCAGAAAATTGAAATCGTTTTTTTCCGTGGTTTCGATAATAGTTGCAATGTTGATCGTCGTTAATTCGTTTGTAATGACTGTATTGTCATATGCGTTCATTTCGGTAAGACTTGTAATTTTTTCTCATTTGATCTGTGAAATAATATTATACATTACACATAATCCTGGGAACGAAAGCGTTCCTTGTATAATCGATTCCGTTGAAAATCGTTTTCATTTTTTCGCCGTAACCCGTGAGGCCGGAAGCAAGTATGTAGTGTAAAATACAAGTTGACTTTTTAAACGTGCTCACTCCCCTTTTTGATCGTTAAAATGCTTTAATTCAACATTCGTTTTTGTCAATGCTAAAGTTACCATAAAAACTAATTGTACCACTTTTTTTTCATGCCATCCAAAGTATGCCTTGTAGCGATACAAACTTTTGTTTTTTAAATGGGAATTGCACGCATAATACACGTATTAATCTGGAATTTTGATGTACCGCAGTCAAGATTCGGACCAATATTTTCGGAGTTATTCAAACTTAAAATTTCATATAATAAGTGTAAAATTCGCGTTTTCTCGAATGAATAGTAATTAGCAACATCATGTAATTACAAATTATAACATAGAATTAGATACAATAATGCTATCTTCCTTTAAACTTGAATTAAAATAATTAAAAAACTAATTCTAGTTTTGATTTCAGTGTATAATAATTTGCAGAAACTGACCTCAATGAAATATTAAAGTAAAAATGGTGCGTTCTCATTTTAAAAACAACATTTTGTATCCTCAAAGACATACTAAAGGTAACAGGAAAAAAATATGTGGAAAACATATTTTCATATATGTTTTCCGCATATTTTTATGGTAACTTGGACATTGAAAAAAAAATTTTCAAATTAAAGCGTTTTTACAGACAAAAATGGAAGTGGGCATCAATATATAAACCCTTCGGAACAAAACTCTTTGATAAGTGTCCGCTTTCGGTCCCTTCGAGGTATTTATCTCTTCGATGGCAATGCGAACACACTTTCCGGTTATCGATTGTTAATTATTAATTATTTTGTTAACATGACTTATTGACTCCAATCACTATACGACAAAGCAGCTGTACATCGGTATAAAAATAGGATAGCCATTATTGGATCTTCTGGTCGTCCCTTAATGGTAACAACTAACAACTAAATAATTCAACATTTACAACCAAAACCATAAGCGAAACTACAGCCTGGGGCAACTAGGGCATGCGTTCATATAATCTATAATGCCATTGTTGCGATTTACTTAAGATAGATTTACACCTATTCTTATTTAAAAGCTAAAAACGATTATGAAGACTACTTTAACTGTATTGTGCAGTACTTGATATTTGATCACAGATTCATTTATTATGTGATATTAGTAAGATATCGATTATGTTAAGGAAAACTATTGTCAATTATCTTTGATGATAATGCCTTGAATAGTCGACATGTCTTTAATGAACTAAAACTTAAAAGGAGTGTTGAACGTTTTTGCCAACTATTTGCTGCATTAGTTTAAAAGATCATTGAATAATGTTTAGCTCTGCACGTACTTTGAATAAAAAAACTTATACACTTACAGTTACTACGGTTATATTTATTGGGAAAGCTCTTGGCTAAGTTCATTATTAAAATACCTAGTTTCACCTATGACAAAAATTACAAATATTTAATATGTTGTACATAAATACGATACGATATGTTATGTTTTTAATTGAAGATATACGAAAAGCGTTTCCTTCGTCACTGTGTGTATACGTAATAATCCGTAACCTACGATCTTATTCATGAGTTCACTCGTTTTTTTAGATTTGTCTGTCCGCGGAATCGTTTTCCATTTTCGACATAGTCAGGTTCTCCACGGCATTTTTCTGTTTCGCGTTCGAGATAGTTTTGTACTGCTATCTATTCGACGTGCTGAACACGAAAGTAAAACATTCGTATACATATTAGTCCAGGGCTCGGAACTTTATGCACTAAAAAACAATGAAATATGTGCATACGTATGCATTAAAAAAACTCAAATATGCAGTATAATATGCATTTATTATTTTGTAAAAAAGCTATATTTTAAAGTACAATTATAAAAAAAATTATTTTTGAATCATAAATATTTTATTTATATTTTTCTTTTGATGATTTGAAGCTGTTATACTGAATCATACATGACAAATACTAAAATCACAATTTTACGTGGAACATAAGCGGTAATTGAGCACGACCCATTTTACTGACATACACCTCAACAATACGATATCATTAGTATATGTGTATTTTGTTTAATTTCATCTAACGAGCTAACTTTAATATAAATATAAAAACCTAGCCGGTCATTACGATTACGAGTTACGGCCTATTCTTATTTTCTTAGTATAAACTATAAAGTATAAACTTTATAAACGGTACGGGCGACCATCGCCGATAACAAAAATGACAGCTCTTGGAAAAGGCCCGGTGTGCAGAGACTATTTATTTGTAAATCATTTAATTTGAAATATAAAATTATTGAAAACTTGCTTATTGTTGATTTATAATACGTTTTTAACATAAAATGCATTTATATACTCAAAATATTTAAATATGCAAACTCATATAAATTTAGTAAAATATGCAAAAATATGCAACATAAATTTTTGTATTTCAACTGTATGGTCAATGAAACAAATTTGTATCAAATCAGATTTGAAATATGCAGCTTCCTGAGAAAGATGCAAATGCATAAAGTTCCGAGCCCTGCATATTACATACCGTTTCGTAGGTCAATTAAAGGTCGTCCACTGATTTTCCGTGTTAAATCTAGAATGAATCCATCAACTTTGGCGTTTACTCTTGCAACTGGACCAAGATGAATTTGAAATTTAAAAAATTATTATTACTTACGATGCGCATGAATGATTCCAATCAGTTGAAACTGAAATCATTTACCAACAAAATCGTCAATCTACAACTATTCTCCAACGTAACGTTTCACGTTATAATACCTATTCTATATGCACGGAACTGTGGCATTCAACGAAAACTAATATCACTTTGTTTTTAGGTGATTTCGACAATCTTCAACATTGTCTCCGTCATGCTGAAAACGTTGAATAAAAAACGTTGAATTATCAAACAAACGTATATGCGGTTTACTGATTTAAATTAAAGTTTTACTTTATATAAATGTACCTGTTCAACGTTTTAAATACATACAGAGCCTTCTACACTGGGTATAAACAGTAGGTTTAATATAAGTAGTATAATATACAGTTTAAACGTTCGAATTTCTTGATTGTAATAACATTTTCAATAAAACATATATTCCTTTTTGACAGTAAAAGATTGTTTCACACTTTTTCAATAAAATGTATGTATCTTTTTGATAGTAAATTATTGACTCAACTATTGATGTTTTTTTTTCACGTTTTGTGCAAATAGAGTCACAACATATGAATCTTATTTCCTTATCATAAACCAATCGTTTAACTACGAGTATTATTCAATGTGACGATTAAATGTACATCAATTATAATTTTAGTGTTCTCAATTTGTTTATATTTTCTCGATGCTTTAAACATTTTTATGATATTTCACACACTTAGATCACCAGCGGAATCTTATTTTCTTCAGGGGAGTTCCAATTTTTTTTTTTTTTTTATTTCACCTAAATCAAATTTTTACTAAAATCC
Source organism: Periphyllus acericola (assembly GCA_949715065.1). Classification (NCBI taxonomy): domain Eukaryota; kingdom Metazoa; phylum Arthropoda; class Insecta; order Hemiptera; family Aphididae; genus Periphyllus; species Periphyllus acericola. The sequence goes on from OX454266.1 coordinate 15,116,121, forward strand.
AAGACTGCTTTTCAAATCAACTTTGTTATTTTAAAATTTTAATTTTTATTAAAAAAATTTTAGTGAAATTCCAATTATATAATTGACTTTTTTTCTCCTATTTTGTATAATTAAAAAATTACATTTATACAACATTTAATACTTCTACACTCTCTATATTGTAGTTAATACAATTTTAAAATGACACTGATCAAATGTCTTATACTTCCAAAATATAAAATATTAACAAAGTATTAAAAAAATTAGTTTTATTGTAGCTGCTGGAATACATTAAAATAAAATATTCTAAAAAGTTCATTAAATTTATTTATTTCTACAATAGGTAACATAAGTTAAGTGAAATATATAAAAAGTACAAATCAAATACCGGTAAAAATTTTATTATAACTTGGTATACGAGTACATAAAAGATAAATATAAAAGTTAGTACAATTGTAACGAAAAAAAAGATTTTAATTTATGATTTGCGTGTAGAAAAATAAAATTTATAAATATAAACAAAAGTAAAACTCTTTCATTATACATCATATGAATTGCGATTTGCATAAAAGTATGCTAAATATAAAAATTATGAATAAGAACATAAAAATTTACAAAAAAAAAAATGCATAAAGGTATGCTAAATATAATAATTAATAATTATGAATAAGAACATAAAAATTTACAAAAAAAAAAAATGCATAAAGGTATGCTAAATATAATAATTAATAATTATGAATAAGAACATAAAATATTTACAAAAAAAAAAAATCCAACATTAAAATAAGTTATCAGATCATATTGAAAAACAATTGTGTCAAATATTGTCATTGGACGAAGGCTATGATCACATGATCGGTTTCAAGATCACCATGTTGTTAACTGTGTGGAGGCACCACATCAATGATGTCCCTGTAGATATGTATAAATTTATGCTGTTAGTTATAATTTAGTACTTAGTTTTTAACAACATTTTATTTAAAGATACACATAATTACATTTGCATTTGCCTGCAGTAACATCAGTTTTTTTGTTTCTTTGCTTTCGCTGTTAGGATTTCCGAATCATCGGATTTTCTTTTTTCGGGTATTGTTCTACCAAAATATACATCACCTAGAAAATAAAATAAGATTTTTTTAATTAACATTTTTTATGCCTCAAATAGGAAATAAAAAAGAATAGTATGTATTAAAAGATGTAGCTGTTTAATCAATTATTCATTGATCAGAAGCAATTTTATCAAAATTCCCTATATTTTTAGTATAAACTCATTGACTTACTATATGCCCAAGGAATTGTACCTATGAAGTTTTTTAATCTTTTCATTTTCAGATGCTGGTTACCCAAGTTCTAATAAAAATAAAAAAACTCACAATTAGTTTTGTTAGTCACTTTTTATTATATAAGTAATTTTCTTAAAAAACAAATAATCAATATTAATTTAAACATATTATATAATATTATACATATATATATTGTAATTTTTTGAGTACATACCTGGGCCTTTTTTGGCTTATCAACCTTAGGCTTTTTCAACTTATGTTTTTTTTGATTCGCCTTTTTCTGTTTTAGATTTTCTGGTTTTTCCACTTCTGGAATCGGCTCTCGGGTTACCGGAACCGGAAACTTCGCAACGTGAGCTACACGTTTTTTAGTCTTATCAGATGTCGACTTCTGATAGATTTCATCCTTGGTAAGGTTGTCATTACTCAACTAAAATTTAAATTTTATATAAGATTTAATTCAATCACCATGAAACCAATAATTATAAAGTAAACAAAAGTGGACGTTTATTATACATTTTGGAATAGACAAAACGAAATTCAATCGTATTTTATAAGTATTTGATTAATTTTAAAAGAAATATGTATTAGAAAATATATATTAGGTAAAAACTTATAAAACTTACAACAAATTTATTTTTGATTGACGAACGGACAACTTTCAATGGTTGAATACCTACAACAAAGAAATAGCAAATAAATATATGTTTTCTTACTTTAATCGTTATAAAATGGACAAAAAATGAAAATTATACACATTTCAAGACCTGTCCCGGATCAACCGATAATTTTAACATGGTATTTTTTTATATATTAGATTAGTAAAACCAAATAAAAAACATTTTCTCGCCCATCATTTTTTCAATATATGAATTTTTTTTAAAAATTACAACTTTAAACAAAAAATATCAACATTTTTATTTTTGAAAAGTAATAACATTTTACATAAAAACATCTATAAAATAAATTAGTTAATAAATAGCATGAGCTAAGTTTTGACCATATATTTTTTCAAAGAATTAAGTTTTTGAAAAATTACAATGCAAATTTCTGTATCATCGGTTCGACGAAACAGAAAATTTATTTTTTGGTCAAATACTACAGTGTACATTATGTAAAGAATACAATAAAATATTAAACCATACGTACTTATATTATTATGATGCTTCATTAATGCAGCCATCGTAGAAATATATGACTTTTTAGGTCAGGTAAATGTTTATACTAAATGTATTAGTAAAAATGTTATAATGCGGAGATGTGCATAAGATTGTGTTTAAAGTAAAAGTGAACGAATTTGTAATTTTTCCTTTACCTCGCAGAATAATAAACTGTGAAATCAACAACTTTTTTAAGCCAGCACCATCAAACATTAATCAAATTTAACATTGATCAATTTAAAAGAATTGCGTGTATTTAGAAATTGTAAACAACTTATTTCAGAATAACAATTACGTGTTAACCATTTAGATATGTGCCTTTACTATATTATACAACCTTTGACGTTTGATACTCACTTTTTGAGTAAAATAAGTAAATATTGCGAATAGAATATCTTAAAATATTTAAGCGTCTTTTCAGGTATTTGTCACATATATTTCAGTTTTAAATACATTTAATGTACTCTTGTTAGTCCTACATAATAATATCAACCCTCCACCCGTTAATTTAAACCCAGACATTACCCCATTTTTCACTATGAATCCAGGACTGATAGAAACCTACCAAAATGTATTTCAATTATATATAACTACAGGCTACAGCTGTTGAATGTGGGGTATATTAATAAAATCGTTTTTTTTTTCATATTTTTGGAAAATAAACTACTAAAATAAGATATTTTACTTCGCTGAAAATTATATTACAAAGTCCGCCTTGTAGGTACGTTTACAATACAACGAAATAGCAAAATATGAACGGTAGAATAATGATGACAAAGGAGTTGACGTGAATATACCGATGAAGCCCCTATGTGTAATCTTAGAACTCGCTGTCCAATATATTTTGCATTTCTTCAATAACGCACCGTTAGACGTATGCACAACAATAAGATTCATAGGGTATATGGTCGTACGAATGCAGTACGATCTATATAGTCATTCGTTAGCAGTTTTCCAAAACGTTTCAATTCAATAATATGGGTATTGTAAGTTTTTATTTTCGGTGCTAGTCATTCCATCGTAACTCAAATTTATAATTCGAAGGGACTTGACATTTTTACAGAACATTTATATAAGCGCATTCTCATAGATATTTGAAATTTAGATAAAGTAGATAATAAAATTTAAATATTAACACTATTACCTGGTCCTCCCGACCTCTTTTACTCATTATCTTGTTTTCGAAAGAAATGTAACATTGGTTTCAAATTTAAAAGACCAATACAACAGTATAATTCACCCTACCGTGGAGTTTCACACGACCTATGAGTCTCACCTTTTTTTATTTTGTTTCATAAATATTATTAAGAATTCGGATCAACATAAAATATAATATATAACCGTATTATTAACATGAACATTAACATTTTTTATTCATTATTCATGAACAATTTTCGATTTGTATATAGAATATAAAAAAACAAATTAATCATAGAGAAAAAAAATTAATTCATAATATAGTATTGGTACATAATGAGAACGGTTTATAAAATATCTTGAAGGCATGTGAAATGTATGTGATCGTCAGCAACGATCTGAAACATTAATAATTACCACCCGACACCGGTTTCCCCGTTAAATCTGTCATCGTAAAATCGTCCGCGAGACGTAGACTACGGAACGCGCTCCTCGACACACGGTTCCGACCGTTCTTTGGGCCAATTATCATTTTTCTACCAACACGGGAAGTGCCTTATAATTATTTTGATGATGAGTCTGTCGATTGGTCAAGAACAAAAATGCAAATTTTGTAGTTCTCTCCCATTTTCTATTAACACTTATAATATTAAGGGTATATTATATTCATGTTAAGGATAGTTACAGGAGTCCCAACAAAAAGAGGTATAGTCTTGTCGTCTGACGTTTTATCAATTTTATCCAAATTTCAAATACCTATAAATAGCATCAAAATTGTTGAAGTTTTTTAAAATTTACACCAACACTGGAAAATATTTATGTAAGTGTTATATTTATATAAGCTTTGTGTCGTTATTGCGTCTGGTTGGACTCGTTCATTTTTGTCGAAAATTTAACCCGAGTACAAACAATATAATTTCGTTCCATTATAAACCTACGCCCATCAATACATTTTTTGTATTCGAAATGTTTGCACTCTTTGGGTGCTGACGTGAAGATGTCACACAAACCACACGGCCAAAGAACGGCCCGAACTGTGCGTGTGCTTCAGGTTGCGGTTCAACGTTTGACTTCGCGTGGTAACCGAATGGGTTATTTACTAGATTCGATTAAAACAGTCGATGAAATCGACACTACAAAGTTATGTTATTGTAATGTTGCTGTAATGCGGTTAACGTGATGAATACACGTCGGCTGATTTGATAATCATACAAGCACACGAGGTCTTTCGAAGCATTTGGAACCGTTTGGAGTACTTAACAACGTAACGTTCAAAGATCACTAGGTAACTTGTGATACCTATCTTTCAAGCGACCCCGTTTAGTTTTCCTTATTTTTAGTCCCCTATTTTATTACAGTTCGTTAAATCCCGTCGTAGCGCGGTCGTTACCAGAGTGGTTAACGATGTACATCAAGCCGGCGTGTCCTGAACCAACAATATTTTTAGAACAAAATAAACCGAGGGCGCTAATTCGTGGACTTGGGGTGCTGAGCTACACGGTACCGTGCGCGTTTAGCAATTGGGCTCGAGGGCGACACCGCAGTGTTTGTCTTACGGAATCAAATGTTTGGGACTACTTAGTACCGGCAGCGTTTAATGGGATTTTCTTTGTGTTCACAATATTCTATTTATACCCTCAACATGTGTTACATCTAGTCTTTGTGTACGCATGCTGACATACAGTATAACCAATTCTTCTCTATGTAACTCAGGGCTTAAAGTGAGGAGGAGAACGATGGGAGTCAGTCCCCCTACCTCTCGCAACGCTTTAAAAGCGTCCCCTTTAATATTTCTCCAAAAAGTTTAGTGAAACGCTCAACTAAAAATAATCATTGACATTAAAATTATTTAAAAGTTATAATAGGTAGAATGTCGAGAAAAAAATGTTCAATAACTTTTATTAATTATTACCGTTGTTTCGTGTCGGCGGAAGCACTCAGATAATGCCTAATAGTTCTGGGAATATTATATGTAATATACTAATATGTATACATTATAATATCGAAACATTCTAATTGTATTGTTTTATTTTAATTATAATACTTGTGTTAACAATTCAGAAAAAAATATAATTTATATTTCTATTGATAATATTGATTTCATTATGTTTATATTGATTTACATTTTACATACACTTAAAAAATATTGTTTATTTTTTATGATTTATAAATAACATAACATGAATAACATTTTTTATGTAAGTAATATTTAGTAAAACAGTTGAATAGTAGGCTTTGTAATTTAGTCAATGTCACTAAGTGTTAAACAGTATGTTCCGAACAAAAACTTACCCATATTAGATAAAAATTATAAACTCTTTAGTAATATATACCTAGGAATTGTACGGGACTCTTATATGGGACGCTTAAAATTATGTAGGGATTAGAGTCCTTCTTGGCTTTTTATTGTCACTTTAAGCCCTGGTGTATCTACTGTAGACAGTTGTATGTGGCCATGTAGATAATAACAACAATTTGAAACAGTTAACATTAATCAAAAGTGAACCTATCAATATCATTGTATATTCATTGTGTAGATAGCCGCCTGCTAGGAATATCTTATTAATTTTTTAACCAAATGTGTATTCTACAGAAACTAAAGGAAAAGACTGCATGACCCCCCAATGGTAATAACTAATAACTAATGACTAATGGGTGCTTAATCTGTATCATTTTTTTAATATATATGTCCGCCAATTAGTTACTGGTTAAATTCTTAACTAGAGCTTAAATTAAAATTCAAGCATAACCTGGAGAATCGGTTTTTCCTTGTGGTACTTCAGTGAGGTGCTATACTTATGATATATTATCCGCATATTAATGTTTTATCAACATTCTACAACTATTAAGTTGTTACCTAATTAAAATCATTCTCTAAAACCAACTTTAGATTTTAATTTATTTTGAGTTTAAGGTTCAAGTTCCAACTTTCATTTAAACTTGTGAACTGAGGATTTCATTTTGTATGTTTAAAGCTAATTTAAATCAATTTCAGCCTTTACGGCTTTACCTACTTTGTTATACAAGAATATAAAATAATTTTTATTTAACTGTACAGCTTAATCACACTTATTTTAGAACTCAAAGTTCAATAATTAAAGGAGTTTTTGATTACCTTCATAAAATGCATATTAATTCAGTCAATTTAGATAATTTCAAAAACTATAAAAAATATATTAATACTATTTTCTCCTGTATTTAATTAATTCATTTTTATTTTATAATATTGGATTCTGTTGCCTTACACATTTTTCTTCATAATTCACTTTTAAAATAAACTCAATTAATTTGTATACAAACATAAGTTTATTGGATGAGCTTGCAACTTGTTAATTTAATATGTTTAATGTATTGTATAATTTGTTATTGCAACAAATATTTTATAAATATTAAATCCAGCTTTAATAAACCACTAAAATAGACTGTATTTTAAAGATGTTAAATATAAGACAGTTAAATTGGTAAACCAACAAAACTATCGCCCTTTTGAAAATGTAAACCACTAAAATATAGCTTTGGAGGCAGCATAAAAAATAAAATAAAAATAAAATGCTGAAATTAATGGTAGAACGAAGAAAAGCAGTCTTAATTGTACCCTGTAGAGGTAGCAAGTGGCAACCAGGTATACTGAAAAATGCTTCACAACACACATAGAATGGATATTGTTAAAAACACAAGTTAAATGTGTACACAAATATAACTATTTATAACAGTTAATAATGAAAAAAAAGTCTTAAAACATTGATAAACAATGATTTCAATATCAACTCATGGAAAGTAACTTGAAAAATTTATTATTATTCTTGATTGCTATAATGTTTTCAACACATGAAATACTACTATATTAGTAGGTTTAGGCTTATGGGAACAAATTATATTATATCAATTAAACTATAATTTACACTAAAAATAAAAACAAAAATTATATGAAATTAAAGAAAATTCACTTTTACATATTTTGATCATCATTCATTATTATTGGATTTATAAATTAAAAATATTTGTACTGAAATAAAAATTCAAACAAATGTTACACAGCATTTTTTCTGGCCCATAAGACACATGTACTACCTAATATTTGGTATAAAGAAATTATTAATGAGGTACATTGTTGCATTAATTGTTATGTCCTCATTGTTCATACAGACAGAAAATGCATAAAATGTATTTTATGATTTATTTGAAAAATAATTCAATACAAAGTCGTCAATATAAAATATAAAAATAATTTTTCATTTTATTAAAATAAACATACTATTTAACAAGTCCAATTTCTTTTTCCCAATCAATTTGTGTATACATCATATCTTTTAATAAAGTCTGGCCATTGATTTTGTCTGCTTTATTGTCTGCTACAATATCAACATTTTCTAAAAAAAAAAAAATAAGGTATATTATAAAACATTTCACATTAATAACTTGAACATTTACCCAAAATTGCTGGCTTTAACAGATACAATGATTTGGTGAACTGTGGTAAATTATATCTTGCCACATTTGATAGAGCTTTTACTAAATGGTATGGAACTTTACGTTGGCACAAGAATTCTGGTAATAAAGTCAACCAGCTATCGAAATCTTCAACTCTGAAAGTAAAATGTTTACGTTTTAAGTTAAGAATTACAGAATATACATTTAATATAATTAAAGTAAATCTTTTACTCACTGGTCAGCTATTTTCAAATGAGTTTTTGATGCGATAGAACACAAGTAATTAAAAATTAATTTAGTTTTATCATGACGATGACGAACATCAGTTGATACCATTTCATTGTGAATATTTACTAATTTTTCTACAACTGAGTTCAAGTCAAATGAATCTTCTGATATAATCAAATCATTGTTATCAGATACTGTTTCTAAACAACGCATTAAGACAATAAATGATTGATGATCAATTGATTTGTACAAATTTAAGCAATCTGAAATAATTTAAATTTTAAAATTATTAAAAAAAAATCAATTAAAATATAACTATAATTCAATATGTACCATTGATATAGACGGATATAATTTTGACTGGTACAGGTAAAGTTGTGTATTTACTAAGTAGAAAATATACAAGACATAAATCTATATTTTGTTTAGAACACTTGGTGTCAGATTGTGCCATACTATCTCCAAATAAATTCAATACTACATCTGCATCTGTTTTGTGCTTTTTAGCTTTATCTGAAGTACGACCACCAGAATTAAGTGTTATATATGGGAACCCACTGGATAAGAATGTTTGACATATCTTCGCACCATAGTTGTTACTGAACCAAGTCATCTAGAAATTGAATAAAAATAAATAAATTACTAGAAAATACATTAACTATGTATAAAACTAATTTTTAAATGTTTTAAAATAAGTAACATTGTTGGGTGAAACCGAATTAAAATAAATAAATTCTCAATACTATATATTAAATACTATTTAAATAACTAATTAATAATTGATGGTGAATAAAAATTTTTTTCAATAAGTTCTAAAAAAATTTACAGTGAACATTTTAAAATGCAAATTGATTTTAATGGGTGTTATATGGACAAAATTAAAAATTGTTATTGCATGGATAAATCCTTACACGGGAAGTAAAAAAAGGCCCATGTCCAGTAAGAAATGAACAGATGAACAGCTTCTAATCTTCTTGTATAATTATAATTGTAAAAAAAAATAATCATGTACGAATTCAATATTTAAATTTGGTTTTTAATACCTATTAACCATGACAATTTTACTAAATTATAACAATAATTAATATGACTTGTACGATTATACTGTGTATATTTTATATAAAACACTAATTTGGTTATTGTAGCTGTTATTTTCATTTAAAATTTAACAAACATAATTAGTGTTATAAGATGTAATTTATTAACCCAGTAAATGTAAGTCATCAATTATTAATTAGCATGTTGTATTGAATATCTTTAAAAATAATAACACTAGGTTAGACACATTAATAAGGACCTATAATATTTTGCAGTACATAAAATACATACCATTTCTGATGGGTTGTCAGATTTTTGAAATATTTTCCATAATAAAAGGATAATATTTACAATGCATTTCAATATTGATGCAGTTTGTAAAGAAATTTCTGAACTATTCTTATGTTCTCGTTTGCCAGGAGCCACTTCAATGAAAGTATCAATCAAAAGTGGCATCAGTGAATCTGTATAGTTCTAAAATTAGGAGTAAAAAATTAATATCAATCAAATATTTACTGAAAAATAATAATATACATAAAATAAAAAAAATTAGATTGCCACAAGCGATTTAATGATTATTTATTTAGATAATAATATAATTCATTTTTATACAAGCTGAATTTTTTTGGTGCTTATTTATATAAAGGTATTACGAAAAAATAAAATGTTCATAACTGTGCTGTTAACTGTGCTTGTAAGGCTTAATTAGCCGGTTTACGGTTATATATGTTTTCTCAGATTTATTTTTTCCACTCTGGTCCTGTTTACGAATATAATTTTTCCGTCTAGTTATTTACAAGTACTAAAACTTAAGCTATTTCCATGAAATTCAGATATTAACACTACTTCAATCACAGAAGTATTACCGCACATTTTTAGCTGATCTTTAAACTATCTCAAAGATCTCTCTGCTGACCAACAAATAATAACAGCATAAAGCAAAAGTAATAGATTTACAACTATCAACAGATCAGTTCACATAAATGTATTTTATTTTCCAGGATTATAACTTAGATTAGTGACCAAAACCTCACCACACTTGTCTTTTCAATAGGATCCAGTTATCATTTATATCAAATAATCAAGGGTTTGAAAAAAAATTTTAATTTTGAAAATAACATATTTAGACGATTACAACTAAGTAGAACAGTAATTCTGAAATTGTATGACAACTAATACAACTTTAACTTGTGATAGTAGTGATAACTAAAATAATCTAATTTACTAATTTTGATTTAATGATTAATAACAAACAATCAATATTTATTTATTTTTTACTTGAATTTCAGTAGAAGAAGAATTTTTTTCAGATTTCTGAAAAATATCAAAATCCAAAGGAACTGCTTTTAAACTGGTTTCATTGTACAGTGGGACGTATAAACGAACAGAATCTTTCCAGTGCACTGTTCTATTCTGATCTAATGAATCTAAACAGATGAATCACACAATTATTATTATTTTCCATAATGAAGTAACTAAAGACTATAACTTAAAGCAATAAATATATAATACATCAAATAAAATGTTTTTTAAGAATGCTTAATAAGAATGCATAACAGTACACAATGCCAAGAACAAAAATTGAATCTTCATTCAGTTCTTAATTTATATAATACTACAATTAATAATACACAAATGACATATGTCTTGTGACCAATAATATAATGAATAGCAGGCACGTAGGCAGAATTTATTTTTGAGGATCTAAGAAAATGTTATAGTCTAACCTAACCTAACCACCCATAGTTAGAACCGTGGACTAATAAATTATTTGAATACAGTTTTCATACATTTAAGATATAAAAAAATCTTAATCACTTTTCAAATTAAGAATATTGTTCATGGGGAGTCTATATCATAGACAGAATCCCTAGATACATGCCTGGTAAATAGTTCAGAGGAATAACAAAGGAAATGAACCCACCATATGCTCCACATTTTAATTATTGTCTGTTATTAAAACAACATTTTTTTTGTTAACCACAATGAATAACCAAACAAATGATTAAAAAAAGTGAATATGAAACATTTGAAATATTTTTGTAATATATGTACTTGACAAGTTAACTAACAATTATTAAATGTTTTTTTAACTGAACAGCATTTATTTATATTATTTTAAAATTATCTAGAGTCAGGTTCAACCTGAGTATGAAGTTAAAAAGTGTAATAATGAAGATCAGTATATAGACATATAAAATCTTTAACTAAATAAATTGCTAATGAGTAATAATAGTGATAGCTATTGATGTGATTAAGACTTAAATTGAGATGATTATTACTTAACTGACAGTTAAAACAGTAAAAATATTGTGTATGTTATTCATATGTTTCAAATATTAAGTTAACATAATAAATCTCTCTTATAAAAAGATTTTTATTAAAACAAATTATTTTTAAAGCAAACAATTCAATATTATTCTCAACTATACCTATTAGAAAATATTTTTTAAAAAGATTATTAATGAATAATGATAATTTATGCTTAAGTTATAGGCAAAAATAATTAATACAATGTATATAATTACTTTTTGATCCTATTGTATTGTTTTCATTAATGGCACTCAACAACGAACGTAGACTGTTTAGTACTTTTAACCGCCAAACACTTGTTGTTGAATGTTCGTCGATTTGAACAGTAAGTTTCCGAGAACCTGTATCACTTAGCTTAGAAGATATTAAATCCAAAAATCCTGGCAACACTACAGCCTGAACAAGACAAAGAATATGTTTAATTTGATACCAATAAAAACAAATATTGATGTAGGAGGTACCTGGCAATGAGTGGCTGTAAGTTTAGGACTTTTAGTTATGAGAACATCCAATACACTGAGAGATGTTTCTCTGACATCCGAGTTGATATGACTCATGGCACAAGCCAAATACCTGGTGACAATCTCAAATGATGGAGCAATCTGTTCGTCGTTGACAGCAGTGAGTACAGTCGATAAAAGTTTGACGGCCAGTTTCCGTATGTCCACCTCGCAGTCCAGTGTCAACCGCGAACCTGCTTCCAAGAACGATGACAAATGAACGGCCATAGTTTGAGGAGGAAACGAAGCTACTAGGTCGACAAGACCTTCGAGTGCAGATTGCCTCTGCCATACGTTATGATGGTTTATCCTAGACAGCAGTTCCTAAAAAAAATTCATGGTGTAAGCGGGTGTTTACCAATAGATGGGCGACCGTACGTACCTTGATGTTAAGATTGCCTTTGGACAGTATCTCGTGTTCGCCACGTGCCTTGAGCTGGCCAGGCAACACGATCTTGCGCACTTTGAAATTCGTATCGGTCACGTTCTGTCCCTTGGGCAGCAGCGTCTGGTGCGACACTTTCAGCTTGACCTTGGACTTTTCCTTTTTGGTAAACTTCCTGTGACCAGACTTCACCATGATGAGTTAGTTAAGTACTTAACTAGCCTGTCGGCGAACCAAACGAATGGAAAACGTAAAAAACGGACGACAGCACGCAGTCGCACGAGCGTAAATAAATCTACGAGCGTCGAGCGATTCAATGATAAATGATAACGACTGATAAGCGAACACGAGGCGGTACAGTGTATGCAGATGAGTGGGAAATTCGGCAAGCAGTCGTAGTCGGTGTCGATGACGAGATCCGGCAACGTTGGACCATCGATCGTTGTAAGCGGAATTCGATACGGCAACGTCGCGGCCAACCGTACGACAGTACGACGTACAACATATACGCGACTCGTGCTTACAATTAATTACGATACTGTAAAAGTGTATACTAAGTAGGTACTTTTATTCCGCGCTCGAACCAGAGAATTACGGACCATAGAGCTCACACCGTTGATCGTAGAATAGAATATGGAAGAAAATCCAATTCTAGTAGGTACTCTTAAAATAAGTGATAAATTATGATATTGTTCAATGATAACGACGCACACCCCACATGAATATACAGGGACCTTAAACGTACGCGGACAGTGGCGGCTCGTATCATGAGACGTTGGGTAGGACCGAAACTTTCCCACGAGGGGAACAAAGAAAAGTGCCAATTTAAAAAAATAAAATAAATTTAAGCGTTGCAATTTAGAAAATGTTGTGGAAATAAAATATGAAAATTTGCCCGCGCCCGGGGCAACAACCCCCCGCAATTGCCCCACCTAAAGGCTAAAACACTGAAAGAAAGAAACGTACCGCAAATAAATTATTTTAATTTTAATTCAATAACTAAAAGTAACTTAATACTTCCATTGGATATTCGGTATACTTGACGTAATATGTTCGAAAACAATTTTAAAGGGTAAACGTTGTGTACGAATAGGGTACATCAACAGTACCTACTACTGTTAAAATACTAGATTTTCCCAACGTACTGTTATAAATTATAAACATACGCGACGTTGTGATCGAATTTTATTTTCAATTTGAATTGTACGATTTACATGATTTCATTTATCGTCTACATATTTGTGCTCCACCGCCTCCACCACTGCACATAGCCGACACAGGTCTCGTACGCGTTGACGTTTTTACTGCGTGCCTAATACATCATTATTCTCTAAACCCTTCATCATGTTAAATAATTTATAATCATATGTTTTTTTTTTTTTATTGATCTATTACAACTTCGGCTGCTATGGCCATTAGTTACATTTTTTTTTTTTTAATTTTTGGTAATTTTAACAATTTTACATTTTTTTTTTTTTTAATAAATTTATTTTAAATTAATTTGTCCAGTCCGGAGTCTTTGAGGAAATGGATGAAATTGTCCGTGATGTATGGTCCAATTGTTTCGTATAAATTTGATGGAATATTATGTTTGGCTTTTTCAGAGGAGAATGGGTGGCAGTCTGTTATGATGTGTTTTACTGTAAGTGTTTCGTTGCATGAAATGCAAATTGGAGGCTCTTTGTTGTCCATCAAATGACCGTGAGTTAGACGAGTGTGGCCGATTCTTAGGCGGTTTAATCATATAAGTGTAACTTCCAATTAAAAAAAAACATTTTTTTTCATAGGAAAAAACTGTCGTCTAAGGTGACTTTTGTTGAAGTATAACTCTGAAAATGAACTCAAATGCTATATATCTATAAGCCAGATCCGACAGAACCATCAGAAACATGTAACCTATCAATACTATATTTAATATCACATTACATTAATTGAAAATAATTATATTTTAACAAATTAAACACGTCTTAATCGATTTTGGTTCACCTCGCAAAACGTATACAACTTAAAAACCTCGATATAACTCGGAATATATTTCTCTAGTGCAGTTGAAAATGAATCCTTTACAGTTTACATAATTCACTGACTTACCTTGCTGCACATAAACTCGAAAAATGTATCAAAGTCGAACAATTATTTATCCTCTTCTTGGACTTGTGCGAGTTGCTGCGGCACTCAACTGCAGCAGTACACCTATAGCAATTCATGCCTACCTTATAATTATTAATAATTATCCTACATCGTGTAGCTTAATCATCACGTATATGGCCGTATATAGCTGTACATCATTACATAAAACCTAATAAGATATTATATTATTTAACAGAAAAATACACATCCGTAGATATAATATACTGCAGTGATCGAATGTAAACATCACTAGTAACACGAATATTCGATGCAAGTATAAAATAATTTAAACATTTTAATTATAAATTATAAGTTTAATAATTCACACCATGGATCAACATTTTAATATTGAACACGTACGCCTCGTAGTTAGAGACGTTAGAGTCATATGAATACATTTTATTTATTACAATACACATATATTATATCCGTACACATTCTATGTGTACGCACGCGCACGCCCGCGCCACACGCACCACAACGCATTATGCGCCGGGCGGAATACATCAATCAATCGCACACAGCGGTCGAGAGGGTCGCACCGCCTATACATATTGTATACTCTGTGCATACCGACTGACGCACACGCACGGCACACAAGGGGTCGACTTAACTCGAACAAACCCGTATGGGAAACGTACACGATACGCACATTACACGTCGTGATGGAACATAACACACGTGTGATGGTGACCAGATGTATACTTTTTTCGTTGCACTCGTTCTCGTTGCATTCGGTCTGTCCTATGTAAATATATTATACATATATACTGACGCGGACAAAATAACCACGTGCGCGACACGTCTGTACCAGTGGTTCCCAATATTTTATTTTTTTTATTGCACGCCCCCTTGCACGGATTTTTAAGAATCCCACGCCCCCTTCGTACATTGAAAAATGTGATTTTTGCACAGACACTTTACAAGGAAGCTACGGTGTACGACGATAATGATTTCTGCGATCCGTGGTGGTTGCGTGTATGCAGGCCCGGCTCAAGGGGTAGGCGGTACAGGCCCACGCATAGGGCGGCATTTTTCAGAGGCGGCATTTAACATTTATGTATACTAGATAATTTTTAAAATGATTCCTAGTACCTACTTATATTAAATCGCGTGTAGTGAAAAATAAAAATCAATAGAAAAAATATAAAATTTGGTCAGTATGATACTATGATCGGACAAATATAAACGTATGTTTACGCCTTTGGTCGACCGTCGACCGTAGCAAGTTGCGGTGTTCTCTTGACGGTTTTTAATCGGTTCTGTGAATCAGTTTTGTCTGGCCCCGATATCGTGTTTTGTTGTTATCAAATTTAACTCTTTCACAAAACGCACTGTTGACGAATATTATTGACTAAAAATAGGTACCAAATGCTGACTGACGTTTACAGATAAGTTGATTTTATTTTCATTTGCCTGCCGACTTTAATCAGAATTCAGAAGAACATTTGCCATTATTCAATCGAGAAAGAATTAGCCTATAATATGGACATGGAAGAAGTTGTATCATATTTCGCTTACGCAAAAGCAAGAAAAGTCAAGTTCTAATCTAATACGATGTTAACATTTATATTATATTTTTACTAACTTTTAAATTATAAAACAACTATTTTTAAATTGTTTTGTTTTATTTAAATTAGTAGGGATTTACTTGTCTATAAATATATCAATTTAACCAATTGTTAACTTTATACAAATAAGTATAATGAACTCAGAATTAAACATATTTTAGTAATGTTTATGTGAAAAAATATTTGATACACTATTTACATGTATAAGGGGCGGCAAAACTTAAGTTTGCCTAGGTGTGTAAAATTACTTGAGCCGTGCCTGCGTGTATGACGTGGGTCCCCCCAGCAACGTGTGCACGCCACGCAGGTTGGGGAACACTGGTCTGCGTACATATATAATAACGATATGGTGATAAGATAATAAATATGTTTTGAGGCGGTTATAGTTTTTTCAATCTGCCCGAAAACTAGTTGGTTATAACCGGATATGGGGCTTGGAGGTGAACGTGAACGGTGATGTTGTTTTGTTGGACAACGATTCACATCCAACAGTCCCGAGTCCCGACAAGTTTATGCTGGGCTGATTACAACTAGATCTAATATACATTAATAATTAGAGCTCTAATCGTATTTATACAATAAGGGTAATGTAAAAAACCTGACACTGCAAATTTAACGACCTTTGGTCTAACTGTTGATGACCTATGAATTATGTTCAAAGCGTCGTAATCGCACTTTTTACGAGCTGTACAGATTTTCCGGTTTACAATTTTATCTTTCATCACTCATCGGCATTCGTTATCAGTTTGTACATCTTAATTTGCAACTAACATGACGTGTATGTGTAGAGGATTTACTGCAGCATAGTGGCCTCGACCTTCGTAACATTATTAAATCCAATAGCACTTTTACTCATTTTTCCACCAGCTATAGGTAATACATACTTCTTATTTTGATCATTCTAAATTCTAATGAATACATTTTATAATAAATACGCATTGTCGTTCAGTTTGGTCTAACACGCGCGCATTTATAGTTTTGACGAATTACGTTGGAGTACAATCGAGAAAATAAGTGTAATTTGAACAAAATGAGACCACCGCGTTGAAAATGTATTCACGAATGAATTTACTCGTGCGTTAAACCAACTTCTGTAACTCCCCATAGTGACGTATACATACATACCTACTACCTATACGTAATATACAACAACGCGCAGGCGCAAGGACGTATACGTGCACCGTGCGTGCGTGTAATTTTTGGACCACCCAAAGTCGGTCGAAAGAATGTCAAATAATTGCCGCGGTTTACGATAACATAATCGTTGTTCCTCTCAATGTTTTCAGAAACAAAAGTAAAAGATTTTAATGACCCCCGTGTAGGAGCATATCGCCCGACTATATACGGCGGCGCGTTTATATATACATGTAATACAACATGATATATAATATTATATGCGTGCAGCTACAATGGCGGTTTTACGAGGGGTCCTGCAGGGGGTCTGAGGCCATGATTTATACGTTGCAGAGCCCACATATGCGTTCAGCATCAGTTAACAGTATTCAAACCCTATTAAGGCGAAACAAATGTTAAATAATGAAAATAAGAACCGCTTGTCCGCATTTGTACATATTATGAGTATATTACACTATTAACTAATATATAGTACATATATACTGTATGCTGAGCATATATTACGTACAATAATGGAATAATATATTCATTTCACATTTTCACCGTGGTATACCTATTACCTATATTGGTATACATGGCCGTATAATTTATATTTAATATTATACATTGTATATAATGATGGACTGTTTGGAATTTTTTCGCAAGCCTTTTTTCCGTTTTGAAAAAATATATACACAAACGATTTTCGCCGCATTCAATAATAGGTATAAGCATTATTGTAAAATGTTTACTGTTTAGTTATTATTTAGCAATGTTATAATGCACCATATTACACTCCGTGGTGTTACCGCGGACTTCAAGGCAGCACGTTACATAATGTCGTCAAAGCGTCAATTAAATATTTATATGATGTGTGATCTTCACGGCATGTGAAGCAACTTTACGTGTTACAATATCAGCGTTGGCGCCTGCACGCGCCTCACAGAGGGATGAAACCAATATTTTACCTGAGCAAAAGTCCCATTTTTAAAATCCACAAAATCGTCCGTTTGATTAACAATTATTTTCCATTGGAACATTTTGAGTGTAAATTTAAAATTAGAGATCAATTAGTTAATTATAAAGTGAGATTTAGCGGTTCGATTAGAAATTTGGTTACCTATTCATCGAATAGTTCTAAATTAACGTTTAAAATGTTAAGTTATATAGTGAAAATGGTAAAATTTAAATTTGTTTTCCAAAATTCACACTTGTTCTATCGGCTTACTACATAATTATGACAGAATAAAGTTCTGGCCACCCTTAATTATATTAATAAATATGCAACATTTAACAAAAAAAATCCAAGTTTTCCATCACTTTTCCGCAATTAAAGGATATGAGTAAAAAATATCCCATATTGAATGCATATGCGTTATGCTACAAGACGAAATCAGCGTAAAATATGTGTAATACTATCCGTAAGTGTACACTTAATATAAAGCACAAGTATTACCTTATGGATTTTGTTATTTGTTTTAATTATTCTGAAATATATCGGAAAAACATCTTAAAAACATAATAAATTTGACATATTTGGAATACAGGCATTATGCCACGCCAGAGGTATAACAGCAATCATTCAGTCAACATATATTAAGACTCAGAGGCAGTCGCCAGGCCAGAGGTCTAAAACTATATGATTCGCACTTTCATTCGGAATACATGTACTCGTATTAGGACTTATAGACTAATTTACGCCACGCCAGAGGTCCGCAACAATATGGTTTTCATTAAAAATTCGGTACACATCAATTATTTATACAACATATAGAATTAGGCATTAGCTGTATATAGCTAGTAATTTGTATTTATGTATACATATACGGCTATACTATTATATTACTATATCAGTATTTCAGTATATCACTATATATCTATACGACATAACGAATGTGTCCATCGATGGAAAATGTATTTTGTGTACGCAGTAGTGTGGTACCTTTATGTACAGAAAATATTTGAATTTAACTTGGAAATTTCGGGGAGCTCAACAAACTAAAAGAAAAAACTCCTTAAAAAATGATAACCATCAATATATTTGATATTATTAAGTACATGATGATTTTCTGTTATTCTAAATGTATACTCGTATTAATGAAATCCGATAATAAATTATGTATATTGTATATGCATTAAAATTAAAATGCAATAATTCGAAAAAAATACATATAATAACTGAAGGGTTAGCCAGGGAGCGAAGAATATACAGTGAAACCTCCACTAACGGACACCTCCCAATAACGGTTGATACAACATATAGAATTAGGCATTAGCTTTATATAGCTAGTAATTTGTATTTATGTATACCTATACGGTCAATAATAATAATAAACCAATAATGGTCACTACGCTGCAGTTCGTGATATAGAAATCTTTGCTGTAATGCGTTATAATTATACAGTGAAACCTCTGAATAGCGGACACTCTGAGTCACCAATATTTTGTCCGTTATTCGGAGGTGTCCGTTATTCAGAGGGGATACATTTTTTAAATTCAAAATTTTTTAAACCCACGCTTTATAAATTTCTACCGAGTTAGAATATCCGCAATCTGTGTTTTTCCAACTTGAAATTTTTCTGCGAGTGTACGAATTCCTACGTTTCCGTTGTTTTTACGGTAATCTAAAATGTCAACTTTTTCGCGAAGCGACAACCGCTTTCGTTTTAACGTAGTCATCGCGTCGAAAACCGTTCGAAAAAACTTTTGTCATAAAACTCATAAAGTCATAACCGTTTTACCGATAACCGAATTTGTCGTAATCTTATCGTCACATAACGAGTTTGTTATCGTAATTACATTATTACGAGAGTACATACGAATGTGAATACGTACTATTTTCAAATAAAGATAAAAATAATGTTCGCTATTCGGAGGTTGTCCCATTGAAAAGTAGTGAACATTTCCCAGTTTCCAAAAAAACGTTTATTATTTTGGTTTATTATTATTATTGACCGTATAGGTATACATAAATACAAATTACTAGCTATATACAGCTAATGCCTAATTCTATATGTTGTATCAACCGTTATTGGGAGGTGTCCGTTAGTGGAGGTTTCACTGTATATTCTTCGCTCCCTGGCTATAGACCCTTCAGTTATTATATGTATTTTTTTCGAATTATTGCATTTTAATTTTAATGCATATACATAATTTATTATCGGATTTCATTAATGCCGACTATATTTTAATAATTATATTACAAGTTTGGCATTGGGTTATTACCCCTTACATCCTCCTGCAAACGCCACTGTTGGTGATCAATCCAATGTATTTGTCGTATTGCACTCGCTGTTCTTTGGTTTGTGGCCATGAATATGAAACCAGGATCGCCAGCACCATTGCTAATCAGGGTTCGTGTTCGATTTGTACTTGATCCGTTTAGAGGACCGTCGCCTGCTGCTTCCGAAAACAAATTTAATCTTCGGCGGAAACCCAACATTTTGAGATATTATAATGTATACAGTACAATTGAGTAATTAAAATATATCACACAGTTTGCGTGTCTATAAAGCGCGTGTTTATATAGTATCGTGCCTAGATACTATAATAACTACTTTGTTTCCATAGATTTTTTTTGAAACATAAATTGTTCTATTAAATGCATAGTTATTATGCAATTAATTTATAATTATTTATTAAGCATGATTATGTATATTCAATCAAATAATATATGATTATTAGGACAAGGATTTATGTGTGTTTATAATACAAATGATATATCTGCATGATGAAAAACTTGGAAATCTGTTATGCGAGTATCAATTCTGGTCTAAGAAGTGGGAAGAAAGAAGTGATGACTTAAATGAGTTAAATGCAATTAAAACATTGGAAAAGTGTGATAAATGTTTTTTCCTCTCATTTATATTCTTCTTAAAATGTTGGCCTCTCTGCCTGTGTCTACTGCGAGTGCGGAACGTTCCTTTTCTACATTGAAGCGTTTAAAGACGTATTTACGAAACACCATTGGTCAAGAGAGACTAACTGGCCTAGCTCTTTTAAATATTTATAGGGACGTCATTGTTGATCCTTTACAAATACTTAACAAATTAATTCAAAGTAGGCAACGTTTAAATTTACATTTATAGAATTAAATTTTTAAAAATAATATTCAAAGATTTTATCAGTATTTGTATTTGTTTTTTTTTCACGTCAGCCTATTACAAATAATTGTATGTTGAAACCCCCTCCATTAATAATCTATACCTACGCCCTTGCTTCTATATAAGAAGACACACTGGACAATTGATCCAGAAGTCACTATATATATATATATATGATCTGCAGAAAGCGTCAAACGTATCAATTAAATAAAAAAAAACAAATCAGATCATATAAAATAAATGTTATATTACTTTCTTCGCTCACCGAGCGTAGTTATACCTACTCGTGTATGTGCATAGTTTAAATTTAAACCGATTGTGTTTATATTAATGTACACCCTTGATAGACGCGCACTGTTTTCGTGCGTGTGATTTCTGCGAGTACCCCGCGGTACACGTTGTATTTGAAAGCCGAATTTCGAGGTGGGGGTCGCGGTTGAACGAAATAAATATTGAAAAACGCCCCCGATCCGGTCGCACGTGGGTGGAGCGTTGGGCGTGATCATCGGCTGTGTCCGCGCGGCGGCGGCGGCGGCGGCGGTGCGGCGGCCGGTCGTGCGCGCCGCCGTCGGCCGTCCGACCAATGCCGGGCGCGCCGACCCGTTGCCGCGCAGTGTTCACGCGCGTACACGGTGCGCGCTCTAGCGGACGTCTGCACGGCGCGCGGGCCAAACGACAATGTACCGTTACTTGTTCA